>CM037161.1:33951386-34643886 GCA_020921065.1 Vaccinium darrowii | reverse complement strand
GTACCTCTCAAGAAGTCACAAATAACTCCATATGAGTTATGGAAAAAGAAGAAACCTAATCTAAGTTATTTTAAAACTTGGGGTTGTAGAGCAATTGTGAGATTGCCAAAACCCAAAAGGAAGAAATTGGGTGAAAAAGGAATTGAATGCATATTCCTTGGTTATGCTTTACATAGTAAGGCATATAGGTTTCTTGTTTCCGAGCCAAATGATTCATATGGAGTTAATACCATAATTGAATCAAGAGATGCTATGTTTTATGAAAATAGGTTTGTTCCTACTCCGAAAGAGGTTAATGAAGAGAATGAACCAACCTCTTATGGGCCTGAAACAGAGGCAGAACCTACGGAACAGGTCGAACTTAGGAGAAGTAAAAGGGCTCGAGTTGCTAAGTCCTTTGGTCCTGACTTTATAGTGTACCTAGTTGAAGGAACTAGAGACACTACTTGTAATCATACTATGGTTTCATATCATGTGGAATCGGATCCCTTGACCTTTGGGGAGGCTATGAAATCGCAAGATTGTGCTTTCTGGAAAGAAGCAATCCAAGATAAAATGGATTCTATCATGGGTAATGATACATGGATTCTTGCTGATTTGCCACCAGGTTCAAAAGCCATTGGTTGTAAATGGATTTTCAAGAAGAAAATGAAAGTTGATGGCACGATAGACAAGTTTAAGGCACGGTTGGTTGCCAAGGGCTTTACACAAAAGGAAGGTATTGATTACTTCGATACCTATGCACCGGTAGCAAGGATCTCTACTATTAGAGTTCTTCTTGCCATAGCTTCGATACATAAACTTCATATTCACCAAATGAATGTAAAGACTGCATTTTTGCATGGTGAATTGGATGAAGAAATTTATATGAAGCAACCGGAAGGGTTTGTTGTACAAGGACAAGAACACAAAGTATGCAAACTTGTTAAGTCTCTGTACGAACTTAAACATGCACCTAAACAGTGGCATGAGAAGTTTGATAAGGTAATTGTATCAAACGGGTTTAGGATACACCAATCAGATAAACGTGTTTATAGCAAATTTATTGAAAATCGAGGTGTAATCGTGTGTTTGTATGTGGATGATCTGCTTATCTTTGGGACTGATTTAGATAGCATACAAAGCATAAAGGATATGCTTTCATCTAGTTTTAGCATGATACCCATGTGGCCAAAACCTATGCCATCAATATCTTTGCATTGTGATAGTCAGTCGGCACTGTCACGGGCTTACAGCCAGGAATATAATGGGAAGTCCAGGCATATAGGACTTCGACATAGTTATGTGAGGAATTTGATAACCGATGGGGTGATAACCATTGATTATGTCAAGTCAAGTCAAAACCTGGCGGATCCTTTAACAAAAGGTCTTGCAAGAGATTTGGTGTGGAAAACATCACAGGGGATGGGACTTAAGCCCACTAAAATATAATCACTCTTGGTGGAAACTCGACCCAACGCTTGTTAAGCTTCAAGTCCTTGGGTTCAATGAGCAAACTACACCATAAGTCGTGATGGCAAGCACTTTCCAGTTGCACCCATCCTATGGTAAAGTGTTTGGTACCTGTAATTTAAAGGAGGAGGTGAGCTACTTAACTCTTAATAGACTTCTAACGGTTTAGTTAGGCGGATGCTGTCATTACAGGGGCATTCTTAAGTCTACCTATATGAGTGTGAGGGTGGTGCCGTCTTCCATAGGTTCACGGGCTAGAACTTTAGAGCACTCACGAAATAGGATATAGACACACGGCCAATCCACGTGTCGGCAATTTTGAATACATGAGTCAGGTAAGATGCGTGCGTGAAACGTGTCCGGTTGGTCATTATAGGATCGCTGGTTAAAAAACAAGTCTACCATGCCTTCTGACTAACTTTGATGTGTTTCACTAGGTGATGGTTAAAATCGTGAGATACCTTCATTGATGCACAAGTCTTTTCAAAGGAACCATGGCTTCATCTTTATTTTGAAAATGGTGGGGGATTGTTGGAAATTATCAAAATAAATAGGTTTTATATGGGGTTTTATCAAAATGTTCCATGTGCCTTTTAGAAAGCTTTTATTGTTGTGTTTTGGTTTTGTCCCACATTGGCTAGTGAGGAAATGTTTGAGTTGTATATATGTGGAAACATTTCTATAATGTTCACATAATGTTAAATAGCAAGGCACTTATGGTGTTGCGCACATTACCGGCGTAGCCGGTGATGGAACACACTCAGGAAGTTTATCGATCACAGAAGACACCACGATCGATTCATCCATGTTCATGTTCTTAATCTTAAACTGGTTCAGAATATGCTGAATATCATGCAACTGATCAATCACAGACTTGTTGTCTACCATTTTATAACTCATAAACTGACTGACCAGAAACTTCTTGCTTGTTGCATCCTCAGTCAAATAGTGGCCCTCCAATGAATCCCACATTTCCTTTGCCGTTTCCGTATTCGAATACACATCGAACAGAGCGTCCGAGAGTGCATTCAGAATGTGCCCCTTGCAGATGTAGTCATCATTCTCGAATTTCATCCTCACCCGTGTCTCCTCCAAAGTCTCATCTTCTTTCTCCTCCGGATACGGTGCAGTGAGAACATACACGACATTCAATGTCGTGAGCATGAAGTGCATCTTCTTTTGCCAACGCCTGAAATTTCCGCCATCAAACTTGTCCAATTTCACGATATCCTGTGTCATTTGTCGCAGAGACCTTGATGTTGACGCCATTCCGGAATACTGTTTTCGATTGTTGGTGCAAAAATCCGGGAGTCTTCGGAAAACTGAACTTGTTGATGATGGAACTTGCTTCGAGGCACATTACTATGTCGCTTTCCGAAAACAGTATTCGCCCCCACCGTTAGGTGTGCACCGGGTTGATAGCGAATCTGTCCGAGGATACAACGAAGCCCGATCAATTCAATGATCTTCTGTCTGCGTCCGCACAAACGAAGGACAGACAGAATACCGAGTCGAATTTGTGATCAAATGAACCAAGGGATTGCTGGCACCGTTTCTGCAGAGTAACGGTACAGCAAAACTAGAAAGCAATCTGTAGTAATTTTGGCAGAGTAACAAGTCTAGAATTTGGTCGATCATCCAAATGAATGTAATTCTGAGTGTTATTTATAGGCCCAAAAGTACCACTTCACTTTAGGACACGCCCTTTAGTGAATAGACTTGAGTTTGGGTCATAACCCTCCGTTTAGAGTTGCATCCGTACGCGAACTAGTGCCTGAAATCCGCGAGCTAACTAACCGGGTATCGATACCCCTCACAGGGGTATCGATACCTATCATTCTGTTCGTGAAATAGGCCGCTCATGAACCAACCGGTATCGATACACCTATCAGCGGTATCGATACACCTATCAGGGGTATCGATACCAACACTCTATGCCGACCCGTACGCCACGTCAGCGACACCTTACCGCCAAATGGCAATAAGAAAGGGCGCCTCGCGCCGACGTGCTAAGTGCAAAGTGCACCATCAAAGCGCCACACAGCCCACTGCCACGCTCACGCACGCGCGCGGGTGTGGGTGCGTATGAGTGTGTTCCATCACCGGCTACGCCGGTAATGTGCGCAACACCATAGGTGCCTTGCTATTTAACATTATGTGAACATTATAGAAATGTTTCCACATATATACAACTCAAACATTTCCTCACTAGCCAATGTGGGACAAAACCAAAACACAACAATAAAAGCTTTCTAAAAGGCACAAGGAACATTTTGATAAAACCCCAAATAAAACCTATTTATTTTGATAATTTCCAACAATTTTCTGGATGATATGGATTCGTGAGCATTCGTTGAAGATTGGGTTCAGGGGAAAAGAAGGGTATCTTTTGGGTTTAGTCGGGTCGGGGAAGTTTTGTCGGTTTTGGAGGTACTTTCGTCCACTAATTAAAGTGTTTTTCCCAAAATTGTTATTTAACTTTGGAATGAAACTGGGGTCAACTAAAAAAGAGTTATCATATGGCTTAGGGGCACAGGTGAACCGCATCAATAGCCTCTCATGTACGTGATTCCTCGTATGACGTAAAACAGGACTTATCAAGGTCCTAGTTTATGATCCGAACCTTCATTTAGTACGTCCATGTGTTTTCCATCTATGCAAAATATCAAGTTGATCAGAGTTCAATAAAATCTTAGTTGAATGATTTTTGTCACGAGTGAAATACACAAACTCTCTTTGTTTATTTCACTTGTGACAAATAGAACACGAACAACCTGACACGTATGGGGTTGTAATTGTGTCATGTTAAATATGAAGGGGAAAAACCAATGATACTCGATTCGATAAAATTGCAGTTTTGATTCTCTGTTAATTACTTGTTTTTGAATTTCTATTGAACTGATGTCTTTTTTTTTGTAAAGAAAAAGGAACTGCTCTACTAGGTTTAGAATCTCCGAATTGCATTTTTGTATATTTAGGTTATTTTCATCTTCAATGGTGGACAAAATTGTTTACTTTTATAGTTGTTGGATTTAAAACAAACAAAGATAAGGTAAAAATGGTGACAACTTATTCACCACTTGGTCGGCAGGGAGATTCTACAGGTGAATTTCGAGATCGCAGATGGCCCATGTGGCCTGCGCTAGGAGAGTTATGAACAGTGAAGTAAGAACCGATTGCAAGCGAGAAGACTGTCTGTTATTCTATCTATACAAACAAAGACTCTTATCGATAACATACTTTTCTATTATTATATAATAAATTACGGGAAACGAATGATAGCCAGAGCTAGCAACTTCGGGTGAGTTTTCCAATGAATTTTATAAAAAATTTGATAAAATCAAGCTCTTGATTTTTTATCCATTAGTGAGAAGAGTTGATAAAATTTTACAGATTTTATCAACTCTCCTCACAATGGATAAAATCAAGGGAGCTTGATTTTATCAATTTTTTTATAAAATCCATTGGAAAACTCACCCTTAGCTTAGCTTAAGAGGAAATCCCCATTGACAAAATCTTTAACTTTGACATAAAACGTCAAACAGAAAAAGATTTAAAAAAGAAAGAAAAGGAAAAGAAAAAGATTCCCTCGTTTAGAAGGCCGTCCAAATACGGCCTGAATGAGGTTAGTCAAATTTCATCGTTCCTGTAAGTTTCTTGGTAATTGCAGAGTAAAATTTGAATGGAGGTTAGTCAATGTATTTGGACTTATTTTATTTGTATACTAGTCTTGTTCTACCGCGTTTCGCACAAGGTTTTGTACTCATTTCAAATTTTTGTCCACTTATATCTAACGGAAGTTTTTAAAGGCATTTAATTGAAAATAAATTGAAAAATATATGTTATTGACTTTAGTTCAACAAGAACTCTATACATATATACATTCCTTGTACAAGTACATGTACAATAGAGCATTATATTTCACTGCCCTTAGAAAAATAATCTCAGGCTTTCTTTTAGATTGAAAAAAATAGATTTATGGTAGCTTATACCTAAACCAATGTTTTTGTTTACCTTATAAATTGTTCACTTCGTAAGACATTCATCCATTCACCTATCATTTTTAAAAGTTAGAACTAATCTTCTCCCACCACTCACTTTGGTTTAGAATTGTAGGTATGATGTTCATATATTTTCTATTAAAAAAATGATATTAAAAAAGAGGCAAACAACAAGACCAATTGATTTTTAAGTTCCAATCAATTGGGGTATACTACTGCCGAAATTATGAAACCAACTAGAGTATATGTTTTCAGTTTTAACACCTACTTTGTGGAATTCTATTAGTATTTGTTATTATTTGTGTTTTTGTTTTTTGGCAAATAAGGCTTCATTAAAACTATATTTAGTTTAAAAAACTTTTAGAGGTTCACATAATGAAAGGACTGTTTAGGTAATCAATTACTGCTAAATAACTAAAAAAGAGTAAATGTCAATTTTTCCCATCTTTTTTTTAGTCAAATTAGTTGAGGCTCAAATTGGGGGAAAGCATCAAATTTCTAAGGGTGATACGGTAACCTGCAAAAAATGGTGAAATTACTCAGTTAACCCTCCTCACTATCTTTCCAAACAACACACCCAACATCCATAGAAGGTTCCAAATTGGTCAAAAAAGTAACAAGCCACTGTGATTCTTTTATGTACAGGTTCTTGAAACTATGGAACACTAAGAATGGATTAACGATATTGTCGCAGAGCGGATACAGCCATGCTTTACGAACCCTTTGGATGGAGGTTTTCAACAGAAAAGAAAAGAAATGGAGAGAGAGTACTCTCTTCCATGTTTGGATGGTTAAAAAGGTGAGAGAGGGTGAGAGTCAAGAACCCCTCAAGAAGCAATTTTTGTTTCTCACCACTTTTGGTGAGAAATGGTGAGCAGAGAAAGGGGTGACTCGACACACCTAAACTCTTTGCCAAGTGGCGACTCTAAATTATTTTTATTATTTTCCAAAATCAGCTGAAGCCTCAGCTCCTGTGTTTTATAAAATCACGTCTATCTCATTTGAAAATCAGTTGGATCACTCCACCGGTTTTTCCACAGTCGAAATCCCAGGCGTGACTGATTTGATTTTGAATTTAATCAAATGTTCAGCCGATTCGAATTGATCTATATGACATAATCGGCAAATATGATAACTGAAATGACATAATCGGCAAATAAAGAGTGATGGTGGTTGATAGTGATTAGTGGTTCACTAATCAATTCAAATCGGCAGAGATTCTATATCTATGCATCGTTGAATTGCCCAGAAGTCAAATGATGAGATAGCGATGCTAATTCTTATTTTTACTTTTTAGTTTTTCTTTTAAGCTAGTGGCATTATTTCTACGAAAATATTATGTGATTAAATTATAAAGGCATGTTTCATGTTCACGTTCAAAAGACTCCATCTTACGCTCCCACTATATTTCTTGGGGTCTTTTTCTAAAAATAAGGGGATATTTTCTGGGTTCTACATCATGCTCTTCCATTACTCAAGTGCACACTTAATTTTTTAATGCTACCATTTCTTTCACTCTTGTTGCTGGCGTCAACAGTTACGTGCAAATTTGTGTAACTTCAAACTGCATAACTTAGTGCAGTATATTGTTGTTTTATGACTGCTTAACTTCACACCTTTTTAATGCTACCATTTCTCTCACTCATGTTTTATTCCACCCGCATGATTTTTTTCTCTCATAAAATTTTTTGTCCATTTATAACTCACGGAATTTTTGGAAGACATTCAACTGGAAATACATTGAGAAATATATGTTACTGAGCTCACGTCCAATACATGCGTGCACATATTTTACTTTAACAAGAACTCCATACGTACTAGGGGTGTCAACGGTCCGGTTTGGTCCGGATTGGTATGAATCCGAGGACCGAACCAAAAGTCTACGGTTCAATGTAAGACAATCCGTGTCCAAACCAAAAGTCTACGGTCCGGTTCCGAAACAATCAACAAAATCACGGTTCAGTTCACGGTTTATCCACGGATTATTACATTTCACAAAATAAAAAAAACATATTCCACATTCCACATTCACATTCTAGATGTAACTTTTGGAACCCATTCTCATTCCCACAAAAACCTTCACCTCAACAAACAGAAAAGGTAATTCATCCATGAGACAAATCCTAGCCAAAGCATCTCTACAAGCCTTTTGGTTAAATTTTCAAAGCCCAAGTCCATTTTCAAATTCTCAAATGATGCTAGTGTTTTCTGTCTCTTAAGTTTCTGATTCTCTAGATTTTTTAGGCAATTTACCTTGTCTTTCTTCAAGGTACTAGTCTCATTCCCACTCAACCATTTATATATATAAGAATAATATATATATATATATATATATATATATATATATATATATATATTTTTTTTTTTTTAATTGATTAAATTCTCACGGTCCGGTTCGGTTTATCCACGGTTCTTTTATGAAAATCCATGGACCGAACCGCGAAGCACGGTTTTCTAATTTTTCAATCCGTGTCCGGACCATTAATCCACGGACCCAATCCAAAACCTACGGTTCGGTTCGGTCCGGTTCGGATTCTCGGTTCGCGGGTTTTTTTTTACAGCCCTAATACGTACATTACTTATGTAAATACATGTACAATAGAGCATTATATTTTAAAAATATACAGTCCTTAGAAAAACAATCTCAGCTTTCTTTTAGATCTTAAGAAATAGGTTGATATAACCTTATATCTGAACATGTATAGCCAATACTTTTGTTTTCCTTACAATTAATTGTTTGATTTGTACGACATTTCTCTATTAACCTATACAATTGTTTGATTTGTAAGACATTTCTTCTTGGAGCTAAAATGGAATCTATGAAAGGTACTTTTTCTGCCCGTACTATTGAGGCCCTGGGTTTTAGTTGTGCGTTACAAACAGCGTTGGACTGGAATTATTCTCATATTATCGTGGAAGGTGACGCTCTACAAGTGGTTCAAGCTCTTCATCAATCGAAGACTTATGCGGATTGCGACTCCATTGTTTTAGATTGTCTTCATCTTGTCCCTCTTTTCTCTTCTGTTTCGTTTACTTATGCTAAACGCGATTGTAACAGGGTAGCCTATTCTGTGGCTAGGCATTCCCTGTCCTTTGTTAGCTCCATTTGCTGGCGGGGAAATTATCCCCCTTGGCTTTCCTCGCTAACTCTTGAAGATATTACGGCCCAACGACCCGTCTTCCTCATAATAAAATGTTGGTTTCTTTGGAAAAAATAAAAAAAAAACCTAACATTTCCAAAAGTCAAAATTAATGTTCTCTCAACCATCACTCTAGTTTAGAAAAATAGGCAAACAACAAGAAATATTGAGCTTTAAGTTCCAAAATAAAAAGAGTAAATATCAGCTTTCCCTCTTTTTATTTATTTATTTATTTTTTGACTGAATTAGTTGATGCTCTATCTGGAGGAAAACAAGATGTTGAATAATGGCAATACGGTAACCTGCAAAACATCATGAAATTACTGAATCAACCTCCTCACTATTCTTCCAAGCAGCACACCCAACATCCTTAGAATGGTCCAAACTAGTTAAAAAAGTGACAAGCCTCCATGATTCTTTTATGTATAGGTTCTTGAAACTACGGAACAGTAAGAATGGATTAACGGTACTTTCACGTGGTGGATACAACCAAGCTTTAAGACCCCTTTGGATGGGGGGTTTTCAAAAAGAAAAGAAATTAATGGAGAGAGAGAGAGAGAGAGAGAGAGAGAGAGAGAGAGAGAGAGAGAGAGAGAGAGAGAGAGAGAGAGAGAGAGAGAGAGAGAGAGAGAGAGAGAGAGTATTCTCTCACATGTTTGGATTGTTAAAAATGTGAGAATCAAGAACCCCTCAAGAAGCAATTTTTGTTTGTCACCACTTTTGGTGAGATTTGGTGAAAACTGAGAAGATGACTTGGCACTCTTAAACTCTTTCCCAGTTGGCGACTCTGAGTTATTTTTATTGTTTTCAAAATTATCTTAGGTAACAGCTGCAAATATGATATATAGAGTGATGGTAGTTGATAGTGATTAGTGGTTTGCTAACCAATTCAGATCAGCAAAGCAAACTTCATTATTCCATATTTGTTGTAAGCACAGATGAGGGAAAATGGGGTGCGCGAATGTACCTATTATAGTAGTTTAGGAACATGGCTTCCAAATTTTAATTTTCTTGCATCAGATTTGGCATGAAGTTATTGCCAGTTATTACTCATGATATGGTAGAAACAATAAATCTAGGTATACACCAAAATTACTAACCAAAGAAATCCCAAACTTATTCATGAGTCCTCTGTTAGGTGTATTCTATTTTCCTGTTCTACACCATGCCAGCAAAAAACCTTCCAGTCTCCGACCATCCCTTCCTCCCCGCTAACTCCTCTCTTGGTTAAAATTTCCCCTCCCTCCTATATGTATATGTGTGTTTGTTTGTACATATTTTTGCATTTACATGAAGATATAACCTGTAATAAATGCTTACACACAGATACATTTACACGCGCATAAATGTATATAAAGTTAAAGTTTTCAGTTTTTTAAAACAAGTAAACTCTGATTCCCTTCTAGGTATGTCATATGTGGGTGTCGATTTTGGTTTTGTAAATCAACCTTTTAGGGATTATTTCTGCATTTTCCAAAATTGAATCAACAGTAATCATGGGTAAGATTTGAATCAACAGTTTGTGAAACCAAATATGTTTTTAGAGATAGGATGCAAGATATTTGGATTTGCCAATGGCGGGTGAAGAAGAGGATCTGGGATGGTTAGAGTAGGCTGGCTGCTTAACGGTGGTTTGCGTAAAACAACAAACAGAGGGCTAACGGGGTGAAAACCGTTAAATTTGAACTTTAATATTGGACATATCGCGGCCTATAGACACCAAGACAGAGAGGGGGACACCAAAACGGGACAGACGATCCCAAGCCGTTCTAAATTTCCGTTCATAGACTAGGCTAAATGAACCGAGTGAAAGGATTCATTAGATTCTCATATCAGAGCTGCAATTGAACTAAGATTAGTAGCCAATGAAATCAAACCGTTCAATTTGTCTAAGATATCGAACACGTAATTGGATAATCGGCAAATATGATAGTAAAGAGGGATGGTAGTTGATAGTGATTAGTGGTTTACTAATCAATTCAAATCGGCAAAGCAAATTTCATTATTCCGTACATTACATTGTTTAATTGCCCAGAAGTCAAATGGTGAGATAGCGACGCTAATTCTTATTTTTATTTTTGAGTACTTCTTTTAAACTAGTGGGCATTATTTCTGTGAAAATAGTATGTGATTCAATTGTGAATCCATGTTTCCATATTCACATTCAACAGACTCCATCTTGCACTCTACCATTCAAACATTGACCGTCCCTATATATTCACGTCCGGCTCATAACTTTGCCTTCCTAAAGCTTGCGGGAAGAAGTGTGGTGAACTGGACACGCAACGTGTGACAAAACTTGTTCGTTTTGGATTTCAAGACAAGTTTTTTGCAATTGTTACTCAATCATTACTCATATTTCTCTTCAATCATTAGTCCTATTTTAAATTATTATTTTTTATCTATATCTCTTTCTAATCATTGTTCATGTTTCTAATTATTATCCGCATTTCTTCATCTAATCATTACCCCAGAAACTAAACCTAAAACCCAAACTAAACACAACTGTATATCTTGGCTGGTGGACTCAGCTTTCTTGGTGTTATTTCTTTTTCCGGGGTAAAATTAATCTCGGCGCTACTCGTTGGACTCAACTTCTTTGCAGTTAGAACTTTGAACTAGATGTTGTAGTTTGCTCACACTCTGTTTCCTCAATGACTTGAGCAGTTCATATTATTAAATTTTGCGGAATGAAACCGCCAACTTAAGTTGATCGAACACCAGTAACCAATTTATCAAATCTCTTCAAATTAAGAAAAATAGACAATCTAACCATTTAGACAATAAGTAAATTAAACCCAAAAATTCCCCTGCACATTTAGACAAAACACAGTCATATATAGTTCTAAAATGGAAACATAAAAGGCTTTTTTTTTTTTTGAATGGCAAAAAATTTATTAATCTTTGGAAACGGATTACAAAGATTAAAAGGATTCAAGCACGAAAGGCATCAAATGCAAGAAGGCAAACCAACAAGGTTGGCCCCCTCCCATACAATCAAATGCCAGCAAGAACCCAAAAGGGAGATAACAAAGGTCGACAAGAAATCAACCGAAAGATACAATTTTGTGCATAAAAATTAAGAGTAGTACTCCAAAAAAGCTCCTGGACATGATAGCTCTTGAACATCCATAATCCACCAAAACAAAGTCCCTCGTGAAAGGCTGATAAAGACAATATGGTAATCAGCTCTTGATAAAGACATAAAAGGCTGATAAAGACAATATGGTAATCAGCAAAATGTGGTGAAATTATTGAATAACCCTTCCCACTATCCCTCCACGAACACACTCAACATCCATAGAAGGGGCATTTTGGTCCAAAATACTCAAAAAAGTGGCGAGACACCATGGTTCTTTTATGTATAGGTTCTTGGAAGTACGGAACGCTAACAACGGATTTAATGGTACTATCACATGCAGACATGCTGGATACAGGCATAGCCAAGCTTGTTTCCAAGCTGTGCAATTGCTAATTTCATTTATTTTTTAGTTTTTCTAGACTAGTTGGATGTTTTCTTTAAATGTGGGATTATTTTAGGCTCGGAGTTAGAGGGTCAAAATGAGACGAATCGATCTGTTTGTCTATGCTTTACATTCATGAATATGATTGTCCGTTTTCACTATGTATTCCTCTCACTAAAATATTTATGTCTTTTATCTCTAACACTTTTACACTGCGGCAATATGGATTTTGTCTGATAGATCTTACTTAATTTGATTAAACAAAATTTAAATAAAAAAGGTGTTACAATATAGATAATTCTCTGTCAAATGAAAGAGACAACCACATATGGAGAATGGATCACCACCACTGGGTGGGTATGATGTCTGGTGCAAGACAAAACCTAGCTGTTTAGTAATTTTTAATTTGGTTTGCCAGTTAATTAGGACTAGTTGCATTATTGGCCAAAAGTCAAATGCTCAGATCCCGACTTCTAAGGTGATTTTGTTTTTGTTTTATCTGAACCTAGTGGCACAATTTGTAATGTGGTGAGTCAATAAGAAATCCATGTTTCCTCGCATCAATAGCCTCTCATGTGATGGTCTCTTACGTGATTCCTCGTATGACGTAAAACAGGACTTATCAAGGTCCTAGTTTATGATCCGAACCTTCATTTAGTACGTCCATGTGTTTTCCATCTATGCAAAATATCAAGTTGATCAGAGTTCAATAAAATCTTATTAGTTGAATAATTTATGTCACGAGTGAAATACACAAACTCTCTTTGTTTATTTCACTTGTGACAAATAGAACACGAACAACCTGACACGTATGGGGTTGTAATTGTGTCATGTTAAATATGAAGGGGAAAAACCAGTGATACTCGATTCGATAAAATTGCAGTTTTGATTCTCTGTTAATTACTTGTTTTTGAATTTCTATTGAACTGATGTCTTTTTTTGTAAAGAAAAAGGAACTGCTCTACTAGGTTTAGAATCTCCGAATTGCATTTTTGTATATTTAGGTTATTTTCATCTTCAATGGTGGACAAAATTGTTTACTTTTATAGTTGTTGGATTTAAAACAAACAAAGATAAGGTAAAAATGGTGACAACTTATTCACCATTTGGTCGGCAGGGAGATTCTACAGGTGAATTTCGAGATCGCAGATGACCCATGTGGCCTGCGCTAGGAGAGCTATGAATAGAGAAGTAAGAACCGATCGCAAGCGAGAAGACTCTTATCGATAACATACTTTTCTATTATTATATAATAAATTACGCGAAACGAATGATAGCCAGAGCTGGCAACTTAGGGTGAGTTTTTCAATGGATTTTATCAAAAATTTGATAAAATCAAACCCTTGATTTTATCCATTGGTGAGAAGAGTTGATAAAATCTGTAGATTTACTCACTCTTAGCTTAGCTTAAGAGGAAATCCCCATTGACAAAATCTTTAACTTTGACATAAAACGTTAAACGGAAAAAGATTTTAAAAAGAAAGAAAAGGAAAAGAAAAAGATTCCCTCGTTTAGAAGGCCGTCCAAATACGGCCTGAATGAGGCTAGTCAAATTTCATCGTTCCGGTAAGTTTCTTGGTAATTGCAGAGTAAAATTTGAATGGAGGTTAGTCAATGTATTTGGACTTATTTTATTTGTATACTAGTCTTGTTCTACCTCTTTTCGCACAAGGTTTTGTACTCATTTCAAATTTTTGTACTCATTTCAAAAACAAGAAGAGAGTGTATATTTTTTTAAAAAAAAAACAACTACAATAATTAATTACCGTTGGAATGAAAAGAAAAAAAATCAAAAAATATTTGTTGGGTTAGATTTAGCCGTTGATTAGCCTGTTGGCACACCAATTGGTGTGCATCTTGCAACACCAAATAATTTCTCATGCCTATATCTTGTCCCCAACCCACGTCTGGTGCTATAGAAGGAACCAATTCCAGATCTAGAAATTGGGGATGGGGATAAACCCATTGAAGTCGATCTCTCTCTCTCTCTCTCTCTGACTTCGGTCTCTCTCTCTCACACACACACACTCACAAACACCCATGGAAGTTGAGGGTTTTCCCGTCTGAAAGAAATCACCATTGATTCCGGCGAAGGCCATGGAAGTTGAGGGTTTTTCAGTGGAAGAAATCACCATTGATTCAGGTATGTGTTTCCCACCCATTTTTCTAGTATTTGGCAGTTGGATTATGACGTGGCAAGGATGGCTATAGAGTGCTAAATATAGAACCAAGTATAGCTTTGTGCCATTTTAGAACCAAGTATAGCACTGCACTGGATTTGGGTTTTTTGAGTCTGGTGTCAAATTATGAGTATTAGGGCTATCTAGCGGATCATCCGATCCGCCAATCCGATCAGTCCGAACAGATCCGAACCATCCGTTGATCCATCCGTGAATGTTTGGTTCAGTTCCGGATCTGACGGTTCCGGATCTGGATCGGATCTGCTCAATCCGTTCAATAATCCTTCTTTAATCTGTCAAATCCGCCCGATCCGACCCGATCCGATCCGTGAACGTTCGGTTCGGTTCCGGATTTTAAAAACCATAATTCGCTCGGATCCGTATCCGATCCGTGGACACCCCTAATAAGTATAGGACCAAGTATAACTCTTGCATTGAATTTGCTCTGATGGGGTCTTGAGGTGTTTTCTATAATTTTTTTAAGGTAAGTGGCTGAGTGGGTGGGCAAAGAGGTGCTTCCTTTAATTTTTTTAAGGTAGGTGGCTGAATGAGTGGAGAAAGAGGTGCTTTCTTTAATTTTTATGAAATCCATCTCAGCCATTAATATCTCTCTATAATTTTATTATGTTAAATATGTAGGGAATATCCGTTCTTATCACTACAATTAGTCAAAAATGGGCTGTCCTTGATGGATCGATTGAAATCAACTCAATCGAATAATTTTAACTACTTGATATTATATGAATGAGTCGCAACGCGATCTGCACACACAAATTTTTGAGCGACGCAAAACTGTTTCTGAAAATACACATTTATACACGTACACATGTAACACGGAAGTATTTGCAAAACATGTATGCGCACATGAATAGATAAAGACGTGCATAATGTGATGCAAATATCGAGTAAGGTTATACCTCTTGTGCTCTTTTCCACATTTTATTCTCTCTTCAATCAAGCCCAAATTCATTTGATTGCTTAATTTTCTTCTCCCTTTTTTTGCTCCTTAAGCTGCTTTTGACCACAACAAGAAAGCTTTTTTACTTTTGATCGTGATGATTCTTAGAATTTGCCTTTCTTTTGGTCTGAGGTTAAGGGAAGCACATCAACATTGGGTGCTTTCGGTGAAACTAGAGGCGTCAACAGGGCTTTGTGCCGGTAGGGATCATTTAGCTTCGTGCCAATCAAGCTTCATGCCGTGTTGGGCTGACCCATATACTTAATTGTGTCGTGCCCTTTTAAAAAATGTCATGCTGTGCCAACCCATTTACTTAAATCATATTGTGCCATGCCTTTCCATTTTTTAATCATGCTATGCCCATGCTGACATATCTCCAACTGAGTTTCATCGGGGAAAAAACTATATGTATATGTGTGTGTGTGTGTGTGTGTAGGGGCCGCTTCTAGTCCGGACTTGCGAACCCCTATGATCCGAGCATTTCTTTGACGATCCAACAGTTTCGCGAAAAACTGCTTGGATCAAGCCATTCCCTGTATTTTTTTTTTTTTTTTAAGATTTCCCGCGTGGACCCTTGAAAATACCTTTTGAACACATTGGACGGTTCGGATTTCCCAAACATTTTATAGGAACTCCTACAAACATTTTAAACAACTTGAATGGCTCCTCTTGTAAGTGTGGGGCTCCAATTATTATTGTGTCAAATGTTGTGTTGTTCGTTGTGTCCATGAAACCGCTTCATCACACACACACACATAGAATATACACACGATTTTAAAATTACTTAATCAACCCATTGATTTTCTGGGATGCCCATTTTATCAAATTGAAAACTAAGCAGAGTGCCAAAAAAAATTTCTCGGCTTCAACGAGCTGTTTGGTTTTGCAGACTACCTGTTTTAAGAGGTCGAGAGATAACAGAAAAGGGGAGGGGGAAAGAGAGAGAGGAAAGGATAAGATGTTGGGGATGTGTATTTTTTCAAAGGGCTCTTCAAAAACACTTGTCCCACATTGGCTAGCTACAAAACATTTTTACTCTTTCTATGTGTGAAGGCTCTATGGACTATTGTATAGCTAGGCCTAAGAGAGGCCTCATGCGCACACGGGATGGGCCAAGGTTCAAGCCAATTTTGAGAAACTGATCCGGAAACCAATTAACTAAGTGCGCATTGCAAACCTCGCCTGCAGGGGGTGCAAAATTGCAAATCCCCGACTTTGGAGCTATTTCAGAGAGAGAGTGAGAGAGAGAGAGAGAACGAGTAGGACAATGGTCAAGTGATGTGAAAAGTGGCTTAAAAAAAGACCGTGTTATACAAGGTTAATGAATAGCCATTTTCACTTTTTCTTTTGTTATCATTTGCACTTTTTAAAACCCTAGTTGATGAATTGGTTTCCGGTGTTGCTCGATGAATGGCCTGCAAAATAAACAAGACTAGGGATACCAGTGTGGTATTAGACAACTAACTTTTGATGCCTAAGTCAGTCGATTTGTGGAGTGAAGTAAAGTTTTGCTCAAGTAATTTGGATACTAGAATAATGTACCTTAGTTAGTAATCTCAGAGTTGTATTTATAGGGATTCGTGGTGGCGAGTTCCATTAGAACTAGGATCCTTAACTCCTTGCTAGTTGAGTTTATCCCCTTGTTTCTTTAATGCACGAGGTCTCGTATTCCTGCACGAATTTGGATGAATATTATATATCTTTAGTGGAGCATAGTTTCATTTTTTAAAACTCAAGTGAAGACTTCTGTAATTATAAAAAACCTCAGGGGAGCTCTTTGGGATTTTATTCGAAGTATAAGGTCCCTCCATGTTTCGACCTTTTCAGTCAATCCATCTATCCTCAATCTCTAGCACTCAATCTTGAGTTTGCTATTTCCAGTGATCTATCTCGATTTTCATCTTCTTCACACCAAATTTAATCAGGTATGTCACAATCTTTACTCTTTTCGTGTTACTCATACTTGAAATCTTCACACCAAAACTTTCAAGAACTTCATGTACCTTTTATTAGTGGGTTAATGACCTAGACACCCCCTGTAAGTATACGTTTTCCACCAAACACCCCCTGCAAGAAAAAAACCTACGACGACACCCCCTCTATCTTTCAAACTTTACCCCAAGATCACTTCCGTTACCCTTTCTTCTAAAATCGTCTAGAACCATCAGTTTTTTTTATGATCCAAACCGTTCAATTTGTTTAAAACATGCTTTTAAGTGTACCCATAGAGAAATCGGCTCAAAATATGATCGGGAAGTTCTCGATCCAAACAATTTTTCGTGCATGATAAATTGTTTGGATCAAGCACTTCCCGAACTTATTTTGAGCCGATTTCTCGCGAGTACCCTTAGAACCATGTTTTAAACAACTTGAATGGGTTGGATCATCAAAACATGACCCGGAACTTTGAGATTCGAGACGATTTTAGACGAAAGGGTGACGGGAAGGGGTGTTTAGGTAAAGTTTGGAAGATAGAGGGGGTGTCATCGTAGGTTTTTTTCTTGCAGGGGGTGTTTGGTGGAAAACGTATACTTACAGGGGGTGTCTAGGTCATTAACCCTTTATTAGTTAACCAACCATAGAGTTCTTGAAACGTAGTAATAAAGAAGTAGTCCTTCAAAGTCGGAAAACGAGTTTAGGTTGTGACGTTAATAGTCTTTTAAACGAGTTTCAACCCCATGAGGTATGAACTAGAGATTTCGTGAAAATATAAATGGAAGTCGATTATCATACAAGTCTTATACTTCAAAAAGCGTGCGTAAAAAATGAAGTAGAGAATATTTAGTTTGTGATGTTGATCGTCTCCTTTCCTCCACGCGAAAGGAGTCCGGGAGAGTTACATTCCATGACCGGCCCTGACTTTTCAAGAGTCCAATGTGATTTTACTAAATATAGGGGCCCTTCTTATGTGTTGCACGAGTAAAATATTACTAATAAAGAGAGATGTCAACTTTGTAAAACGAAATTACTCTAAATTTCAAAATTATGCATCGGTAGACCTGTCTCAAAAGTAAAGCTGCTCCATTGTTTTTTGAAAGTCAATCTGCTATGTGCATTAGGTATTCCTTATTAAAAATTATTCATCAATATAGAATTTTGAAATGATCACTTACTCCCTCCAGTCCCAAATTGTCTCTTAAAAATAATTTTTAAGATATCCCGAATAGTAAAAATGAACAAACAAATTAGGAGAGAGGGAGGGAGTGGTCTTTGATCTCTTCTTGTTCTTTTTGCAGAAGGTCAACTCTCTCTACATGATTATTGTTGCTGAAAGGTCAAACAGGTGATTATAGCAAAAAAAAAAAGGTTCTAAAGGGTGAGATTCCGACTTCTAATGATTTTAGCATATGCGCCTTCATTGCCTCGAGTTTTCCTAAGACTATATATAGTCGTTATTTTAAGTGTTATTTGCACTGGGTCATAAAATTTATGGTGGACCTAAAATAAATTCAATAAGATAACGTCACAGTTAGATTATATTTTGACTAGAGTGGTAAACAATGCCATGGGTGTAAATCTATATAGAAATCCACTTCCATATTTGACGTGTAAATTGATATATATCCTTGACTGGAAGAAAATGGGTGTTTTTTTGTGTTGCAAATTGTTTTGGGAAAATCCGAGCCGTCCAATGTGTTCAAAAGGTGTTTTCTAAGGTCTACGCGAGAAATCTTAAAAAAAAATACCGGGAAGAGCTTGATCCAAGCAATTTTTCGAAAATTTGAACACATTGGACGGCTCGGATCGTCAAAAAAATGCTCGGATCATGGAGGTCCAGAAGTCCGGATCCCGGACTAGAACCGCGTCCTATATATATATTCATTCGAGAAATTTAATTAGGCACCTGTCTAATTGAGATTTGTGTGAAGTGGCTCAAACACTGTTAGGGGTTGTTCCATTACCAATAAGTATTTTTGCTTTTTCTTTATTTCAAAAAGTTAGTTTTGCGTCAAACTTTCACGTCTTTTGATTCATCTCAACAAATGGAATAAAAAAAGTAAAAAGATTATGAGAATTAACCAATTTTTTTTCGACATATCCAACCAAAAGCCACGTAAAGTCAATTGAGCTGACCTAAGCTGGCTTTTGGTTAGATATTTGTCAAAAAGTTTAGGTAATTCTCACAATTTTTTACTTTTCTAATTCATACCCCCTCTGTCCCAATTTATTGGAATCGGGGTGTGCTTGCCCTACAACATCGTAGGACGTTATCGGGGACCATCGAATGTGTTTTTAACAGTCTAGATTATGTTACAGGTAAAATAAGTATTCTACATATAAGATAATGTATGAATTGCAATCAAATCCACCGGTCTACGGGGCGACCTACGGGAAGTGCAATTCAACACCCGCAATTCCAATTTATTGATCCCCTCTGTTATTCCAAGTAATTTGTGAAACATTCACTTGTCATATTTTTTCATTGTCTCCTTTTACCTTTTACCTTTTAAAGCATTGTCATCGCATGTACTTCCAAAAGGTAAGGTAAAATTGTAAACTCACCAATTTTAGCACATTACTTTAGAACTGGTACAAGAGAAAATATTCTTTACACCGTAGATGTAAACCAAAGTTTTCTCCAAATAAATTGCATTGCGCCATGTGTCCACGTTCTACCTTTTGGGACTACTGTTTGGACACATGGTGCAATATAATAGATTTGGAGGAAACCTTAGTTTACACCGCCAGTGTAAAGAATGTTCTCCCCGAGTACAATACTTTTACAACAACAAAAAGTGACAAATTGGGACAAAAAATTGATCTATCTTTGGTGGAGCATATTTTTATTTTTTGAAACTCGAGAGAAGACTTCTGTAATTATAAAAAACCACAAGGGAGCTGATTGGGATTTTATTCAAAGTCGTAGATTTTTAAGGACTTCATGTTTCAACCTGTTAGGTCAATCCATCTACCCTCAATTTCTACCACTCGATCTTGAGTTTGCCATTTTCAATTGTCTGTTTGTCTCGATCTTCATCTTCTTCAAATCGAATTTATTCAGGTATGCCACAACCTTTACTTTTTTCGTATTACTCTATGTGTTAGATATTACTCTTCAAATCTTCACACCAAACTTTTAAGGACTTCATGTATCTTTTATTAGTTAACCAACCATGGAGTTCTTGAACGTAGTAATAAAGAAGTAGTCCTTCAAAGTGAGAAAACGAGTTTAGTTTGTGACGTTGATAGTCTTTTAAACGAGTTTCAACCCCATGAGGCATGAGCTAGAGATTTCGTGAAATTACAAATGGAAATCAATTAGTAGTACAAGACTTGTAATTCAAAAGCAGTGCGTCGAAAAGGAAGTACATAAAATTTAATTTGTGACGTTGATCGTCTATGTTCCTCCACTGGGAGGAGTCCCGGAGAGTAACATTCCATGGCGGTCCCTGATTTTTCAGGAGTCCAAGGCGATTTTAAAAAATAGAGGGGCCCTTCTTATGTGCAACGGAAAAATTATAAAGATATTGGTCAGCTTTGTACAAAAATTACGAGAGTGCCCCGATTTTTGGGGGAGTTTTTTGAGTACCCTAGGCCTAGGATCTTGGCCATTGGGAAAATAAAATGGCCCGGTAGGAAAATAGAATGGGCTCAAAAGGCTAAAACAATTATAATGGGCATTGTTTAGGCCCAAACTATAAAACAAGCCCCCTAATCCAAAAAAAAAGTTTTAAAGTGATTGGGCACAGATACAGGGGAAATCTGGTCCTATTTAGCTTAGCAGAGTGCGAGAGACATTCCGGCCGATAAAGATCTCCACGAGCACAGATCTTCCTTTTTTTGTTGGACTGAGTCTTGAAGGTTCTGGCATCTGCTTCTTAAATGACGGCAGTAAGACGGTAATGGTTTTGGTTGCTCCACAAAAAGACAGTAAATGGTTGTGTTGAGAACTTGAATGGAAACAGGCGTACAGAATAAGGCACCAGCTTTCTGGAGATAATTTTAGTGTGTTAGACCACTAAATCACATATTGTTCATAAATCACATATTTCCTCCACCCCTTTTTAAATTTGTTATTTCGTAAATCCAACTTATTAAAGAAATATCATCATTACACCTTTCACATCAACTTTTTCCTCTATTTTACACATTTTACATCAACTTTTACCTCTATTTTTCAAAATTATCCTCCATTTTTACCCACTAATTTTTCAAAAGGGTAAAATGATAATTATATAAACTTTTACACATTAACTTTTCAAAACACACACTTATTTAGGGACAGCCAAAAATGAAAAGTTAAACACTTAATAAGGGACGGAGGGAGTATTAAGTCCAAGACTAGTTTCTATTTGAGTTGGATTACATGGCCTTTTAATTATTGGTTTTTGACCCATGCCCTGACCTCCACACTCCGCAGATTTCAATATTTTTTTTATTGTTTTATCTCTAATAATTTTAGAATCAATCTTGTACGATTTTTGGGATTTAAAAGAATGTCAGGTTCTATTTAGTATAACTCTTTATAGTAAATTCATAGTGTTAGATTGATTAATTGGTTATATTTTACAGTAATTATTTTATGAATTGCGTTTGTATTTTAATTGGATTGGCAAAAGATTGCATGCATTTGCTGGTTTGTAATTCCTTTCTCTTTAAGTCCTCTATTGTTATCTTTGTGACAGTTGTGGCAATTTGGCTTATATGAAATAAAATAAAATAAAATCTTAGTGGGGTTTTGTCTGAAATCAATATTATATATTCTATTATGTTACTTTTGTACAGAGAAAAATCCAATTATTACAAACAGCGAGTGTGTTATACGGCATTTGGACTTTTTGGAGATTGTCGATTCTTTAGTCGCTTTTGTCGGCCATTGAGGTTATAATTCGTACTCTTTATTGTTAATATTCGTTGCTGGAAAAATTATTCAAGTGTTGTACTGTTATGGCACAATTTTTTACTACGCCCAATCCAAGGCACTCTAAACCCTTGGGCCGGCCCTGAGCGAAGGGCCCCACTGGAGGGTTATGTGACTAAGTTGAGGATCCAAAAAAACAATTCAACTACTGAAATGTTTCCTTGACCGTTGTTTGCTAAAGTATAGGGGCAAGTTTGAAGTAAAGTTACTCATAATTTAATAAGACACACTACGGCAATAGCCTATACTCTCTGACCCAATTTCTTTGTCCTTTTTTTGACACATGTGTCTCTAAAATAATTTTTAAGAGGTCTCCAATAGTAAAAATGAACAAATAAATTAGTAGGGAGGGAGGGAGAGAGTGGTCTTTGGTCTTTTTGATTCAACATTATATATCTAACTTTTGGCTCTACTTGTTCTTTTTGCAGAAGCTGAACTCTCTCTTTCATGATTATTGTTGGTGAAGGGTGATAATAGCAAAAAAGGTCTAATGGGTGAGATTCCGACTTCTAATTATGTTAGCATATGCGCCTTCATTGCCTTGAGTTCCCAAGAACCGGTTTTCTCTTTTTCGGATTGGACCCACAATGGCAGAGTTTGCCATTTCTCTCTCATCCTTGTTTCTAGAAATTATACTCTACTACATATCTTGTGCGAGACGGGTCCGTGGGGTCCACTTTAAAAATTCACACAAATAATCCAAGCCGTCCGTTAGTTCTAAAATAATTCTTTGAGTCATCCAGGAAGAAAATAGATTAATCGTATAACTTTAAGTACTTGGTCAAGTTGTCTAACTTTTTTTCAAACTTTAGTCAAAATTCAAGATTGTAAATTGTGAATCACAATTAGATGACGGATCAATCACTTATAATTTTCCGAATGAGCTAATTTTATTTTTTAGGAGTGACTCAAAAAATTAATTTTAGAACTTACGGACGGCTTGGATCATTTGTATGGGTCTTTAAAGTAGACCCTACAAACCCGTCTCGCACAAGATATGCAGTAGAGTATAATTTCTAGAAACAAGAATGAGAGAGAAATGCCAAACTCTGCCATGTGGGACTAATTAGGAAAAGTGAAAACCGGTTCTTGGGAACTCTTCCCGAACATAACCAGTATTAGTAGAAGATCTTATTTAGTTCTACTTGTTTAACACGATTATAGTTTTCTATTTAAAAATTTTCTTGAGTACTTCCTTATTTTGTTTTCCTCAGTCACTACTCCAAATTATAAGCTGAGTCCCCACTTATTACGGTATTAGCTAAGCCTACTACTAGTATGAAAGGGAGTAAACAGTTGGGCTAAATCATTCAAATAAATTAATGAACTTTCTTGAGAGTTCTCTCTATATTTCTGGAGCACAAGCTTTGTTCAATCTTTTCTTGTGGATCCAAGAGCCCGTCTATTAGAATAATATCTAACTATTCATCTATTAGAAGATGATTGACTTAGCCGAAGCTCAAAATTATGGTGTCTTATTTTTAGAAAATGATTTTCACTTGTGGACCTGTGGTGTGGTTTTTCATGTAATTATAAAGTGTCAACCAGAGACTCAAAAATAAAAGGCAAAAAAATTAACTTTTGCGAATCATTTACGGAAAAGTATTTTGCACAAAGAGCCTTATTATAAATTAGAGTACTAATGGATTCGCCACTTATTACAAATCTTTTTTTTTTTTAAACTGGACTAAATACCAATCTAAATTCAATGTTTTCTTCTTTTTTCATCAGAAAAAAGAACGTACGTCTCCAATTATGTTAAACTCTGGTTTGTTGGGCCATTTAAATAAAACTGAAAGGAACTAAAATACACCATTGGAGATAATGTAGAGAAAAAATTCTCATCAAAAAAGTAAAAACAAAATCCTGAAGTGGAATATTTTACTCTCTTTATGGATTGTCGAAAGAAAGTATTTTGTCTACGTCATTGCTCATGTTTTCTTTTTATTTAATTTTTTTTCCATTTGCTGCAGATATAAAGAGCTTTATCTTGTCACATTTGAACTGCATCACGTAAACTTCTTACTTTTGGAATATCAGACGAAATTAGACCCTAGCTAGAAATGTGCTCTCCTCAAGGTATAATTGACCAGTTGGGAGGTCTAGCCTTTTGCGAAGTGGTCAAAGCAGGGAAATATGTTCTTCACTATGAGAAGAACCTCAGGAAATTGCAAGATGAACTAAAGGATCTCGATGCTCGAAGGGAATGTATCAAGATAAAAGTTCGTGAAGCCATTGATGGCGGAGAAGAGATTATGCCGGATGTAAAAACTTGGCAAACGAAAGCGGAAGATATGAAAACTGATGTCGATCAACCTATTCATCAAAGCACTGTTAAGGGAAACATGCACTGCATTGCATGCTCATGTCCTAACATCAAGTGGCGGTACCGATTGAGCAAACAAGCTGAACAGAAGATACTGGATGTCAAGGAACTCACTGAGGAAGGCCATTTTGATGAAATTTCACACCCTAGGCCGCCTCCTCCAGAGCTTGAATTCCCATGCAACGAGAATTTTGTTAACTTGGATTCTAGAAACCAAATTTTCAACAATATTGTGGATGCATTAAAAGATTCAAGTGTTAACACGATTGGAGTTCATGGGCCAGGAGGGGTTGGCAAGACCACATTAGTAATGGAGGTCGGCAAAAAAATGGGACATGATGGATATTTTAAACAAGTCTCACTAGCAACTATCCCTAAAGGTCTAAAAGTAGAGGAAATTCAATCACAATTGGCTAACGGCTTGAATTTCAATTTTGATCCAAAGAAGGGATCAAGAGTAGTTCAGTTGTGGAATAAACTCACCAATGGGGATAAGTATCTCATCATATTGGATGATATCTGGGAAAAGGTGGATATTAAGGCTATTGGTATTCCTATCACAGATGCACAAAAAAGTTGCAAAGTTTTGGTAACATCTCGGAACAGAGATCTGTTGTCAATTACAATGGAAGTCGAAAAAAATTTCTCAATTGCAGAGCTACCTGGGGTAGAAGCATGGGACCTATTCAAGAAAAAGGTTGGGAATTCTTTCGAGTCTCAGCCTGAATTAAGTACTATAGGACACAATGTGTGCAACAAATGTAAAGGGTTACCAGTCGCCATTAATGCAATTGGAGCGGCATTAAAAAGTAAAGCAGACTTTGCGTGGAATGATGCACTCATTAAGCTAGAGAGGTATGAGCTTATGGACATTGTGGGAATTGACGCAAGTGTTTGGGCTTCTTTGAGGTTGAGTTACGATTTGTTGGGGTCCTCAAGTGCAAAATCTTTTTTCTTGCTTTGTTGTTTATTTCGCGAAGATGCCGAGATTCCAATCGGCGACTTAACGAGACATTGCCTAGCAAGGAGATTGCTCTCTCAAAATCCACGTACAGTAGAGGAAGTAAGAAATTCTGTCTGTACCGTGATTGATGCCCTCAAATCAGCTTCTTTGTTGTCAAACGGTAGTCATGAGAACGTTGTGAAAATTCATGATATCATAAGAGATGTTGGTATCTCAATTGCACGAGAAAAAAATCCATTTTTCATAGAACATGGTGCTCTTCACTGGCTAGAGAATGGCCCTGTGTACTCGGCAATCTCATTGACATCGGGAAAAATTGAAGTACTTCCGACTGAGTTGACATGTCCAAATCTCCACACCTTGATGTTTGAGAATAGCAAACTTTCAGATCTCGAAGTTCCAGATGAGTTTTTTAGCGGGATGACCCAACTTTCAGTGTTAATTTTAACTCGGATACGTATGCGGAAACTCCCATCGTCACTTGGGAAGTTGGCAAACCTTCGAATGTTATATATGATTGAATGTGACTTGGCAGACATAGATATACTCGGGGATCTAATCAAAAGCCTGGAAGTGCTAAGTCTACGAGGTTCTAGTATTCAGGCTTTGCCACCAAAGATTGGACAGTTGACTCGTCTACGAGTGTTAGATCTAGAAAATTGCAACGAACTCAAGGTGATTCCACAAGGTGTCGTATCCAAATTGACCAACTTGGAAGAATTATACTTTCCTGATACATTTTACGAAAGGGAGGACACAACTGACAAGAAACAGGACGCAAGCAGCAGCAACAATGTGAGCCTCGAGGAGCTAAGGCTGCCATTGACTAAAGGTAAATTAGCCGTCTTACATGTCCACATACCAGATGTCAAGCTCTTGCCCAAAGAGGGCCTGAAGTTTGGGAACCTAAAGAGATTTGGGGTCTCAGTGGGTTCTAAATTCAAATATTATGAAGATTTTTCAGCAGCAACAAGGGTCTTAAAATATGAAGGGATATCTTTAAGAAATGAGTTCATCCCTTTGGTAGACAATGTTGAAATGCTATACCTTAGAGGCATTAAGGGTTTGAAGAAGGTGCTTCATGACAGTGGTGTTAGAAAAGGATTTCTTGACTTGAAACACCTCGAAGTTACATCATGTGATGATGACTTGGAATATCTTCTTGGTGAGCCAAAATCATCCTTGCAAAGTCATGGGCAGAATCCTTTACAGTCGTTCAATAAGTTGACTGTGTTACTTATTGAAACATGTAAGTTAGAGTATCTTTTCTCCCCAACCACTGCAAAAGGACTTGTCCACTTGGAGCAACTAAAAGTCAGATCCTGTGAAATCATGGAGGGAATAGTTGGATTTGAAGAGCAAAATGATATAAGTGAACACGTAGGTGAGGTGAAGTTCGATAAGCTGAGGCAACTGGAATTGGACAATCTACCAAACCTCATCAGCTTCTACGCCAAAAAGGAGAAGACACGAACAACCATGGGAAGTTCTTCTGCCCATCCCCTGCCTCTTTTTGATGAAAAGGTAAGGTTTATCATTATCCTTTCATTTAATTTACTTGGGTATTTAAATTGAGGAATGAATTGAACTTTTGACTTGAGCACCACATTGACGATAAGCCAATACCTCAAAGTCTTGTTTAGAAGTTAGTGGAAAATAATGCGGGATTCTTATTTTAAATGTTCATCTACTTTTTTTGTCCTTATAAAATACATCACGTTTCAATTTCGTCCTTACAAATATTATCACATTATCCTGTCAATATTTGTCCTTGTATTTTATTACAAAATTCAATATACCCTTCCGTTAACTTTGCGACGGAAATTTCACACTTGTTATATGTAAAAATACATAAGACCACCACCTGGTATAAAAAAAAAGGGGTGAATTGCTTTGTCCACCACCACTCGAGCCAACTACAGCCATCCCAACACCTCTACCTACCATATCCACCAAACTCAAACAAATACTAAATTCTAGCAATTACCTTTTATACTTCTCTGTCGGCATATTCTCTACAAGTCAAAGCTCATAAGGTCAAAACAAATAATGCTGATTATTTTTTTTTCTATGATCAGCAATAATGCCCAATTTCCATTACTCATATAGTAAACAGTTGAGTTCTATTCAACAGCATGTTTTGTCATACAAAAAAGGGAGATCTGTCAATTCCTGTGGCCAAGGCCAATGACCATCCCTTTTGCTTTTATTCTTCTCCCTTCCCTTCTTCTTGACTCTTCCTCTTCAATAAAGTTGCCGACCAGACAAATACTGTCAATTCAAGCCACGTTTCACAGCCTCCCCAGCAACTCCCATAGTCAGAATTTTCCACCCAAATGAGCCACATTAGAACTCTTCAAATTCCAGGAAAAAAAAAAAATGAGCCTTCCTTCACCACCCGTTGATGAAGACGGGTTGTTAGAGCTTGAAGCCATTGGACTGAAGGAAGAGGACGAGTTGTTGGATATTTAATTTCGGTGGGATTTCGAGGTGGAACTTTATTTGGGAATTAGGTGTTTAAGATTAGGGTTTATAAGTGGAAAGAATACAGGAGGGTGGGGGAATGCATAAAGTTAATGAAAAGAAAGCGTAATAAAAAAAAAATAGAATGGTGTAACAAAAAGCTAAAATGTTTTATGGTATTTCATTTATTAAATGAAGGCATACCACATTCAGCAAATGGTGCTTTAACATTTTTCAGAATCACATATTATCTTCAAAATAACTCATTTTATATTTGCACCTATCATAGCATTCACTACAAACGGCATAACATTCACCATGAAAAAGCATAACATTTTATGATTTGGGCACATTATTAGGTGGGAGTACATTAGCATTTCCCATGGATGAAAGGCTCTTATTTGGAGGAGAGTGCAAGTTATGGTTTTCTCAAACAAGTAGCTGATTTATTCCTAGTGTAGCATTTATTTGATAGTGCTTGGCAAGCAACCTTTTCTTGGAGGAATCCCTAACGATTCGTATATCAAACTACTTTTTAGGTTATTTTCCCTGTCTTGGAGAGATTGGAACTTTGGAGTTTGAATAACATAATAGAGATTTGGGACAAGCAATCAATTGCGCTCTTAGAAGAGCAAGGTTCTTTCTGCCAATTGATGTATGTGAATGTCAAAGAATGTGCTCAATTGACAAATGTGTTTCCGTCCAAAATGCATGCACTGTTAAAGAATCTAAAAGAGCTATGGGTAGATGGCTGTGGAATCATGAAGGGAATAGTCGAATATGAAGGAGAAATTGATGAAGATGGACTGAAAAATGAGATATGTTTCAGCAAATTGATTACGTTGACATTGGACAATCTTCCAAGCCTTGTGACTTTCTGTACCAAATCGGGGACGGTGGGCACAACCAACGGCAATGCTACTATCCTTTTCAACAAAAAGGTAAATTTGTTATATCAATATCCTTCTATCTTATTTCGACTATGCTTTACATGTAATAGAGTATTGATATGACCAATAGTCATGCAAAGCCCCCCACCCCAAATGCATATGCAATTCTTTGACTCTCTCACATCACTCACTGTCACTCATGCACGTAGTAATCTTTCCTCTCTCTCACAACATATACATAAACAATATAAATTTCAGTCACTCAAAACAATATAAACAATATAATCTAGTTGATCGATCATCATTGCGTATCCAATTTTTTACTCACTGGAATGGGTAACAAGTAGGAGTTGGCATACTAAAAAAGGTCACTCCAATATTACTCCTCCCTCATAGTTTAGGTTATGTTTTCATGCTGGTCACTTTAGGAGGTTATGATTTCATTCCAATTTTTTAATAAACCCGAAATTCCCCTTATTTTATGATACATTTGGAGGTTAATTTGTAAATCAATCATGGTATATAAGATACAGTTGATGTATCATCTAGGAATTATGGTAAAAAATAGGTATTGACTAGTTAACATTGTAGATTTTTCGAATAAACAAAGAATGATAAATGTGATCCATCATCCAAGAATATGGTAAAAAATAATTGCATTCCACCAAACATGGTAAATTTAATAATAACAGGACCAAAATATGATAATTATGATCCATCACCAAGAATCATGGATAAAAATAAGTACTATGTAATAGCAAATATAATAAAAATGGACCTGCAAACCTTCAAAAGTGTTCCTACGTACAAATATGATACCAAGTTTATCATGATAAATTCAATGAAAATTCCGAAAATTGGTTAGACTGTTAAAGTCCTCAGATTCCTTCAAATTGGTGCACAGCCTGTCTTCTCTCTGTTATACGTGATATATCCATCCCAAGGCGGTACCGCCTTGTTTTTATAATAAAATCTGCCGCCCCGTGTTTCTTATTGAGTTATTTCCCAAGTCTGTTGTGCCTCTAGTGGAGCCCTAGCCGATAGGGTTGGCAATGGGGATGGGGCGGGGCCGGAGACCACTATCCCCGTCCCTGATCCCCGAATCCCTCACCCATCCCCGTCCCCGCCCCGATCCCCAATGGGGATCATTTTTCCCCTCCATCCCCGCCCCAAACGGGGAACGGAGATCCAAACCAGGGATTCGGGGAAATTCCAAAATGGCTAGCTTTACAGTAACATGAAGGCTATAAAGACTAGAATCCACCATCAACATCTCCAAAGTGAACCAAAATTCTTCCATCAAATGCAGCAGAACCTTAAAGATTGAGCAAACCAGATTTGTCCAAAACTAAATTTATCTGTTCAAATTTTTTTTTTTTAAAAACCGCATAAATCTATATACACACTAAATGTACAATATATACACTAGATTTACACATCAAAAACATCCAAATGGACCAGATCTACATATTTACAGCACCTATACATACATATACACACACATGGAGAGAGAGAGAGAGAGAGAGAGAGAGAGAGAGAGAGACATATACACACAAAAGCGAATAGATCTCGGTGAGAGGATGCCGATGACGATGATCGCATCTCGGTGTCGACGACGGTCGCATCTCGGTGTCGATGGACGGAGTTACGACCTCGAGGTGTTACGATCGGTGTGTGTGTGTGTGTGTGAGAGAGAGAGAGAGAGTGAGAGTGAGAGAGAGCGGCGGCTTCTCTCTCTAAAGTCGGCTGTGAAAACTGAAAATGAAATGTCAGGGTTAAAAGATCTCCTTGAAATAAGGATATATGGAGTACTGAATATTAGTTACGTACAGTAATAAATTATTTCCTTTCCCGTTTATTGCACAAAGGAGTTGCCAGCTTGATGGGTGGGACGCTGGCATTCTACGCGTGAGGCTTGGGGTTCAAACCCTGCCTCCAACATTTTTGCACGTATATTATATAAAACGGGAGTTCGGGGACGGATCGGATCAGATTCGGGGCGGGGATACACTACTACCCGTCCCCGATCCGATCCCCGAATTTTTTTTAAAAAAATCCCCAAATCCGACCCAGTCTCCAAACATATCTCCAAAACGCCGATCCATTTGGATCGGGGAGCAGATCGGATTAGATCGGGTCGGGGGAAATTGCCATCCCTACTAACCGACCTCTTTTAATTCCCTATTACTGCCATTTCTTTTGCATGTGAACCAAATAAGCCAATTGCACCATTATCCATGTTTAATTAAGCCCAATTTCTAGGCTGGCCCATCTCCACGTCCAGAGTCCAAAATTCCGTAGCATAGAAATTCTATCAGGTGCTTCTCATTTTTGTTTTCCACTATAAGCTTGGTCCACAAATTAATTTGATCACTGGCTTAGCTTTGAAAATAAATAAAATCCAATCTCTGCACTATTAATTTATATCAAAACCTCCAAATATCTGCAAAAACACACAAACAATGCATAATTATACTTCAAGTAACAAAATAAATGAACTTAACAAGGATAAATTAGGGGGCGCCATTGTGACATTTACGCGCCTATCAGCCACAATGAACTCCACCACTCAAAACCAAACCTAGCAAATACGTACCCTGCACTTGTCAACATCCAGGACCACCCTCACATCCCCTTTTGGCCCCCCCATAAGTATATTTTCTGTTATTTGGGTCGATCTTTTTCGAAAGTCGGAAACCGGAGTGAACATTATGAGAAAAATTAAATAAGTTATTTACATTGAAAAAATTCAATTGGATAGGCTTTTGAAGCCTATTAATGTATAAATGAAAGTACCAGGAAAAGAAAAGACGTGTTTAAAAATTAGTTCCGCAATGGAGGATGGGAGGAAGAAGTTAACATCACGGTTGTGTTTGGTTTGGTTTTGAGTTTTGGTTTTTGTAATGATTAGAGGAAGAAATAGGGATAATAATTAAAAAATACGTATTAATGATTGGAGAGAGATAGAGAGAAAAATAAAAATAATATTTAAAAATAGGGGTAATAATTGAATAATAATTGAGAAAACCGGTTCTTAAGAACCAAACCAAACAAGGCTGTGACATGCATAGTAAAATTGTAAAATAAAAGCAGGTAAAGCCGCTATTGAGTTTATGTCCTACATGCCCAGATTGAACTGGCCATAACCTGTTTGGGCCCCCCACAACGCATGGAGTGCAGCGAAATCAGGGCACGGCCGGATTGTGCCGAAAATCTGATGTTCAGCTGCTAATTATATTATGTTGGAAGAGTTATGGGGTGAATTATTTGCTAAAAAACAAAGTCAATTAAACACAATCACTCTTGAATAAACCACACAACAACATAATATATGCAGATTGCAACATTTATCTCATGCTAATGAATGAAGATAAAGACCCTAGCGAATAGGAAAATTTATCACACACAGATCAATCAATAGGTTATGAAGAGGAATTGATCCGTTATATGCAGAAAAAGAGGAAATTCGAACAAACCTGAAACTCGCGATGAAAACCCTAGAATAAGAGCAGAGCGATCCAGTGCTGGATTTGGCGCTGGTAATTCATAATAATTGAGTGAAAAATTCAGAGGTAATATTTTCCGTGACAAGCTTGGCACCTAATATTTTGGGTAGAACGCTGTTGAAGAGGTTTAATGAAACGCTATCTTTCTTGTTCCGCGTTTTTCCTCCCTTTCTTAAGGAGCGCGACTGTTGGTTCACCACCATAGAATTTCTGATAGATTATTAGTTCCCATCACAACGAAAGCACACGACAAATTAAACATGCAAAGCACAAAGAAAAGAAGAAGAATGAAGAATTTACGTGGTTGGCATCAATGCTTACGCCATTAGCTTTCTTGTTTTCAAGCGGAATGGCTTCTTTTGAGTAATGTGGTAATGGATTTCTTTTCAGACCTGTTATGATCGATAATCACGTTAAAGAGTTTCTTGTCTGAGTTTGCATGAAAAAACATCATTAATCGATAATCATTGCGTATCTAAATTGTACTTAGTGGGATGAGCGACAAGTCCTAGTTTGATGACACAATAAAAAAAATTGAACATTGCGGAATTTTGCGAAGGGTGATTAAAATCAATCTGATCTTTATCAAAGAAAAAATGCAAACATGGGCCTAAACAAATAACAAAGACCTGACCCAGTAGACTTTGTTCTTCTTCCTCCTCTTTTAGTACCCTTACTCTCTCCTGTTATTTGAATCCCTTAATGCGATTGTGAGCATGTCATGTGACCTATTATGCTAATCAATTCAAATTGTTCCTTGTCCAAGTACGCAAGAAAAAATCTAGTTGAATTTTTTTTTTTTTTTTGCCTATCTAATTTGTTCTCAAAGGAAAGGTCGGCATTTATTAGTTGGATTACATACTAAAAAATTGAATATTAGGAAATTACGTGATGTGATGATTAAATCAATTTGATTTTTATCATAGAACAGATAGGCATTAAAAATACTTTATTACTTAAAAAGGCCTGGTGGCTGGTGAAGTTGAATACTGGAAATTGGACAATGTAGTAAAACTTAATGGAAACATAATGTCACGGAATTAGGATTATTACATCCAATCCGATTCAATCCGATCCATTATCCGCTCCGTTCGGGTTGGAGTTTCGGAAATTTTTGCGGGGAACGAATCCGATTTGGAGGTAAAACTTAAAAGCCGTTGGACGTAATTTTTTACTCCCTCCGTTCCTAAATAAGAGCCCCACTTTCTCTCTCTTGCCATTTTTCAAATAAAAAAATGAAGTACTTTCGTGTATCATTTTTCGAATTTTTTCGCACCGAATTAAAGTACTCGTCAAGTACTCTAATTTGGTACGAAAAAATTCGAAAAATGATTTACGGAAGTAGTTCATTTTTTGATTTGAAAAATGACACGACTTTTCGTAGTGGAACATTATTTTGGAACGGAGGGAGTAGTTAGGTAACTTTCAGATCAGGATAGGGATCCCCAGTCCTTGTTAGCAGTGGGGATGGAGGCTGGGCGTGATTCCACGTTTCAAGAACAAGTCAGGGATGGAGGTTTCAGGTAGGGTGTTCAAGGAACAGAGGCGGGGGATGATCAAATATATCTCCGATCCTTAATGTCATGGAATTTTATGAGCGGTGCTTGAATCGATCTGATTTTTATCACTGATAAAACGCAAACATGGGCCTAAGCAAATTAAAAAGATCTGATTACGGAAAAAGGACGTGGCTAGCGAAGTTACTTGGCAACTTTGTGAAATTTTGTCGTAATAGGTAACCTTTTTGTAGGGGAAGAAAACAAGACTAGATTTAGTTAATCAACTTAACTTTTCATTATTTCTTTTGATTTAAACAAAGGAAAAAGGAGGAAATGATTAAAAGTACCCTAAACTTTAACACCGCTGACTTAAACCATACAAATGCAGAAGGCTAACCACAAGAAAGTGTAACTAAAAAAATCAGGAATGGATTAATAGTATATATGCACCAACGTCGTATCAAGATTAATTGTGTAACATTTACCAAAACAAGACTGAACATTTTAACCAAATGAAGCATAACATTTTAGAAATCACTTAATTTACGTTATCCTCCGTGGCACCGTCATAACACTCACCACTAAAAGATATATTATTCGACATGAAAATGAAGCATAACATTTTAGAAATCACTTAATGGTCGTCTTTCCTAATTTTCGTTTCCTTATTGCAATTTGATTTCCTTAGCCAAGATCCCTTAATCAATTAGCCTTCTAACTATCAGAGCCCCTTCCGCCATTATTATTCTTCTTTTCAAGCTGAATGGCTTCTTTCGAGTAATTTTCTATTTTAAGTGGAATTGGATTTCTCTTCAGATGAACTAGATAGTCCCCTTGCAATCGAGCGCATGTGATGCGACCTGTTACAATCAATGATCATGTTAAAGGGTTTCTTGTCTGAGTTTGCATGAAAAAAACCTCATTAATTGATAATCAGTGGGATGATCACGTTAAAGAGTTTCTTGTCTGAGTTTGGGTATCTAATTTGTACTCAGTGGGATGAGCTAGTTTGATGACATACTAATTGAACATTATGGAATTTTGCTAGGGGTGATTAAAATCAATCTGATTTTTATAAAATTAAGATAAAATGCAAACATGGGCCTAAACAAATAACAAAGACCTGACCCAGTAGATTTTGTTGTTCTTCTTCCTCTTTTGGTACCCTTACTCTCTCATGTTATTTGAATCCCTTCCACAATTATTTTGCTCTGTTTCAATGTGGAATGGCTCATTCCAAGTCATTTGTAAAATTTTCAAGTCCGCGGAGGACTAGATAGTTGCCTTGCGATTGCGGGCAGGCAAATTGTTATGTGTCGTGTCATCCTGATCACGTCAAATTGCTCCTTGTCTGAGTATGCATGGAAAAATCTAATTTGTTGATTGATAGTCATTGCCTATATAATTTGTTCTCAAAGGAGTGGTCGGCATTATTAGTTGGATTACGTACTAAAAATTTGAATATTAGGAAATTACGTGATATATATGATGATTGAATCAATTTGATTTTTATCATAGATCAGATAGGCATTGGGTCCCACACTTTTTCATTTTTTTCCCCTTGCAAAATAGAGAATGTTTTTGGTAGTCCTTTGAGTGTACATATTCTCTCTAAAATTAGCAAGCTCTAGGAGTGAAAAATGGACCTTAGTTAGGCTTATAGAGTACTGTCAATCTTCTTTTCGAATTTGCGTCTGTTTGGAAGGGGACGAAAGCAAGGCATGATCATAAATTATCTAACTTTCGTTTTAAAATTGGATAGGCTATTGCAGGAGGAGTTTGCTGCTAATGAATGTCATTGGTTAGTTTGAGTGAAATTGGTTCATATGAGTTAGTGACATGAATGAGACACATAAGCGATATTAATTTTGGATAAGAAATGCATTAACATCTACACAAACATGTATATATTTTGGCTTTAATTATAGAATGTTTTTTTAAGAAAATTATCAACTACCTCAGAAGTTATTCTAATTTTATTCACAACGTATCCCTGGCTTAAGATTCCTTGATGGAGGTTGAGATGCACAAGATGGCTCGTACTTGACCTTCTTCCTAGCTTTGATGTTGACCACTCTCTAAAGTCTCATTCAAGTCCGTAGTCCCTTGCCTTGTTTGTCATGATTTTCGATTGATAAACAAGAAGCTTCTAGTCAGGAATCCTAAATGGATAGGGGCTTCAAATTACTATACATATATTCGTGTACCTATTGCATGCGTTTCTTTGACGTGTCTGACACGGATAGGGGGATCAACTAGGAGTGCCGGTGCCACATGGGAATTTTAACTAGAAAAGGTTGTGTTTGCTGAAATGTTAATTTTTTTTTGTCCTTTTACAGAAAAAGAGAAGTTAAAACATCTCTTGCTACCAAATTAATCCATTTACAACTTCAGATACATATTTTAATGTTTTTTTTATTTTATTTTATTTTATCAAATACAACTAGAAGTTTACCGAGTTACAACTAATTAATAGGGTTGGTAGCACTAATAGGTTTTTGAGTTACAAATCGATCAAAGAACCTTTTTTTAAGGCTTTAATTTTATATATGATTAATGTTGTATGTTAAAAGTAGTAGCAATACATCGCATACATTAAAAGTTGCAAAAAAAATATGTTGGCTTGAAGATTTAATATCAAGAGCTCTTGATGTGCACAAAACTTTAAAATAGAAGAATTAAAGGTGAACGAATTGAGTCAATATGTCTTCCATAGCTCTTCATATTTTGAGACTCGAATCTCGTGCTTCTACCCAGATAGTGTGAATTTTAGTGTTTGGTTGTACCTCCTTATTATTCATCCCCTAATGAATATATTGTACATTGCTTTGCAGGTTGCTTTCCCTGCCTTGGAAGTTTTATTTATTTTCTATATGCCTAACATAACAGAGATTTGGGACAAAAAAACACTCCCAGAATCAGAGAAAGAAACTCAATCCTTCTGCAAACTTAGGGGCATTCATATCTGTGACTGTAATCAACTGGTGTATGTATTGCCTTGCTATATGCTTCCTCAGTTACAGATCAATTTGCAAAGACTCGTGATATCGCGATGTGATGAGGTGGAGGTGATAGTCTCAAAGGAGTTGAAGGAGAAAGAAGCGACCGACAATGAGATCATCGTGTTCCAGCAATTAAAGGAATTGAGGTTTGGGATTTTACGTAAGCTCAAAAGTTTCTATACGGGAACAGAACTCCTCTTCTCCCACAAGGTACAAAGGTCCTTGTCCTTTTTTGCTTGATCCTTTCCCTGAGTATAGCACATAAAAGTGGGCACACATTTGTAATTCAGTTTACTCGAAATTGGAAAAGGACTTAATCCGCAAGTTCTAACCGCAACTAGAGTCCCAAATCAAGCTAAATTGCATTTATCAAGTAAATTTGATCAATACGGTAAACCATCCAAGGAAATTTTAATGAATCAATCAATCCATAGCGAAAGATTTTTTCACAACGGAGACACAATTCCTCGTTCGACCAATTCAACGTGAGAAATTTTTTCATGTTAATTTGCTATTTATTGTTCGAGCCAGTACCCAAGTTTTTTAATGATGGTAATTCCTTTCCTACAGAGGATTGGCAAATTGGTGATTAGGGGTTTTGGAATTCGATTAAGAGGGATTTTGGAGTTCAATTGAGGTGTTTTGTGGTGGCAGTACTGGGCTTTCTAGGATTTCATTGGAGGTGATCTGAAAGGGGGTTTTCGATGTCCGGCGGGTTATAAGAGTACTAGTTAGGCTGTGTTTTGGTGGGTACTCATATTTTCTTGGAAATGGGGTTTTTGGTGGCCGTACCTATTTAGCACAACACAAATTTTTGGGAGGACTTGGAAAAATCTACCTTTTTGTTGGCAACTTGTCAATAATATTTTGTTTTTCGCTTTTGTTTTGTTTTTTTAAAATGTGTCTTCAAACCTCTCAATGTATTTCTTATCCTATTGTAATGATTTCATAGGGCAAATGTTAATGCCAAAACTGTTTTTGATTATGCCAAAACTCCAATGCGTAAAATGCTTGTACTTATGTGCAATGTATATGCCAATTATGTATTGAAGTTTTGGCATAATCAAAAATAGTTTTGGCATTATCACTGCCCTTTCATATTTGTCTCATTTGACGCCTTGTTTTGGAAGGATGGTTTTCATATCGGAAGATATACACATCTAGCTAATTTCCTTTTATGTAATATGTACTAATATTAATTATGATTTTGTAACCGTATGGCTTGGTAGAATCAATAACGGACTGTTTTAGGCTTAATTTAGAGGCTCTTTTGGGGTTGTTTCGAGGCAGCAGCAATAAGTATTTGGTTGAGGCAGGCAGGATGGAGGTAAATGGGTTACCTTCAAAGCTTTTGGACGGTGTTTGGTCGTGCAGCTTTTGGATGGTGTTTGGTCGTGCCTTAATGAAGTTAGCTCTTTGCTAATGGCATTTTTTCTTCTTCTTGTTGTTTATGCTTCAAAAAAAAGAAACCAGAGAGAAAAACTTTGAAAAAGGCAGAGGAATATGTTGAAATTTGCAAGTAGCAATAGTGGGAGAGTATTATGCCCTATCTGAGGCTCTTTCAATGCTTCTTTTTTTAATTGTACACGTGGCTTTATTTTTTCCATCCTCGTGACGATTGAGAAAAAAATTTGCCCCAAAAAGTTATAGTCATGGCTTAAAAAAAATCAGAGAGAAATTTCTCTACTCACTAATCGGATAAGGTTTTAATTGTGGTTAATATACCATATTGACTCATCTAAAAAGATTTTCATTGGCGGGAGAGAGAGAGAGAGAGAATGAAGTGATCCACAATGATATTGTGTTCCCTCAGTTGAAGACTGTGTGCCTTTGGAGTTTGTCTAATCTCAAAAGAATTTGTAGTGAAACGCAACTTTTCTTCTCGGACAAGGTAGAGTGTTCCTTACCCTCTTTACTTATCCTTGCGCCATGAAAAGCACATAAGACTAGGCACACAACTACAAACCTTTAGTTTGATTGAAACTGGAAAAAGACCTCCAACTCCCTCGCCTCCAACAAAAATCACAAAGGGCTGTCTGAAATGGTGCAATTATTGTTATTATTATTATTATGGAAACCAAAGACCCAACGCACGGGAATCCATCGAAAAATAAAAATAAAAAACCACTCTGTTTCCAATGAGTTTTTCATATGTTCTATAACCTAGATGCAAAATGTTATACAAAAGCTACCCAAAAAAAGGCACAATACAACGAATTCCGCCGACTGGATTACCATTACGAGAATGAGGGGATATCTTGATGTTTTAGTAACTAACAGAGTAAAAACAGGGTATATCTTGAGGTTTTAGTAACAAACAATGGCTGAAAGCTCTTCGTCCCTCAGAAACTTCTGCTGCCATTTTGTCGCAGTCCGCCAGAATTCTTTACCACTCATTTCCTCCTCAATTGCCTGCTCTGTTTCTCACCACCCCTGTTTATGCTCTGTTTTTCACTGTCCCGGTTTAAATTCTCCAATTGACACCTATATATTTTTCTTTCTGTATAGTTTCGATCTGTATCAGGCGTAAATTTAATTGATTCACTAAACTATCTATGGAATTTTTATGAGTCTGCGAATCCGTAGCCACTATGACTCCTTTGACTAACCCAAATGCCATAAAAGATTTAAGTAAAACCTTCTCTAAATCCTAGAAAGGGTGAAAAAAAACAGTCTAACAAGTTGTATTAGAGCTATAAGTCATTTGCTTATTTACACAATGTCACATCCACGACCACCCTTGAAGTATATTAGATGCATGGTGCAATGTTCAGAAAATTACAATTTCATGCTTTATACGACTCTATGATGTTATTTTTGTCTACTATAGGGAATGGCTTAATCGTGGTACAAAATATCCAATATTACTGAGTAATGTTCCTACTAGATGAACATGCCTTAGTAACCCGTCAGTAAAATTTCTGCTTATAACATTCAGTATAAATTTCCTTGGTAGTGTCTATTGTATCTAAATTCCACCATACGTATTAGGTCGACCATCAGAATGTCAATAATTTTGAAATTGGAATAAAGTTTCATAAAATGATTATTGATGGGCACGGATTGCTCCCATGAATTTAGTTACAAAATATCACTTCCTGGACCTCTTTGAAATATATTTTCAGATGCGATGTCTAATTTCATAATAGACTTAATTAAAACCCTTCCTAATCCTAATTAGTTTCAGGAGAAATGGTGAAAAATCAATCCGAGTGGTATTAGTGCCAAGAAGCCATGGGTTCGAATCGCGGGTGTGTCATTATAAGGGACGGTTCGTTGGGCCCAAAGTGCCCCATAAATTTTGTTACACAATGCACTACTTGTGACCGCTCTAAAAACAAACTTGCATTGAAACTCTCATTAACCACTGGCCGAACATTAAAAAAATATTAATTTTTGAAAGTTATTTTTCTATACATATTATATGTGTCGAGATTTGGTATCATTGGTAGTGTGTAGTCTAGTGGTAGGTAGCATTCCCTCTATGCTAAGAGGTCATGCATTTGACTCTTGTCGAAGTCTTCTTTTTGCACCACAAAAATTTAAAAGCTTATCATTCAAAAGTTTGGGCCCATTGTGATTTGAACCCTGGTCCTCTAGGTTAGAGTCTCTTATCTCTTGCCGCTAGACTAGCGACAATGAACGTATAATGGTAATACTAGTAATTCCCCCGAAATTTTTTTTGACAAGTGTATCATACCCAATACATTAGATTATCATTTTTCCCAATTTCCTAAACTGATAAATTTTTTATTTTGCTAAGTATATAGTACACTTATCAATGTTTATCATTTTTTGAGTACATTTTACCATTTTTTTCTTCTTTAAATGATTGTAAGATCGTCGAGGATTTCTAATAGCAGTGGTTGAGTCACTGTAGGGTTAGGGTGGCAGCTACCCCATCCCATGTGTTAAATGAATTTTTTATTCAATTAGACACCTACTGGTATTCAGACAACTTTATTTTTATATAGATAATATGATATAAAATATCACATTTTAATAAATGAACAGTTTGGATGGTAATAATATTAATTTAAATATTTTTCACTTGAAGACCATAATGGAGTTAAACCAAATTTTTATCCTGTTAACGAAAAATGAAGCCCAAGAGAAAATATAATTATAGTATACCTGCAACATTTTTTTTCACACTTTTAGGGCTAATTTACAATAACAAAATTAGATTCTACTGAACAGCACCACTCTTGACTTTAAATTCTAGCTCCGCCATTCACTGATTGTATGACTCTGGAAAAAAAAAAAAAACCGACCATGACTTTGTCTTATCCACTTTTTTGTTGGGAGACATTAATGAAGTTCTCATTGGTAAGTGCAGACTTGGAAAACTAGATTGCGTATGTAATTTTCGGGAATGAAAATGTCTAATTGATGCTTAATTAATGTTTCAATTTGGAAGCTTTTGATTGAATCTTAAATCGGTACGACCAGTATATAATAAAATGGAAAGTGCAACAAATATATGGTGTGTCCGAATATCCAATTTCAAGAGCTCTTGATGCGCACAAAAATTGGAATTTAGAAGAATGGAAGGTGATGGAATTGAATCAATATGTCTACCATCTCCTTATATTTTGAGACTCGAATTTGGTGGTTCTACATAAAGATGGATTTGAGCTTGATTGGACCTCATTGTTATTCAATCGCTAATGTATGTGTTGTCGAGATCTTTGCAGGTTGCTTTCCCTTCCCTGGAACAGTTAACTATATGCGATCTGCCTAAGATAAAAGAGATTTGGCCGTACAAGCAACCACTCCCAGAACCAGGAAAAGAAGCTGAATCCTTCTACAAACTGTCGTACATTCATGTTGAGGATTGTGACGAATTCGTGTATTTATTTCCCTTTTATATCCTTCGCCAGTTACAGCATCTGGAAGAACTCACGATAAAATATTGCAAGAACATGGAGGTGATAGTCTCAAAGGAACTGAAGGAGAAAGAAGTGATCCACGATGATATTGTGTTCCCTCAGTTGAAGACTGTGGAGCTTTGGGGGTTACCTAATCTCAAAAGATTTTGTAGTGAAACGCAAGTTTTCTTCTCGGACAAGGTAGAGTGTTCCTTACCCTCTTTACTTATCCTTGCCATGAAAAGCACACAACTACAATCCTTTAGTTTGATTGAAACTAGAAAAAGACAAGCTCCACAAACGAGATTCCTAAATTTAGATAAAATTAGTTTATCATGCAAATTTAATTAATACTCTAAACTCTCTATGGGAATTTTTATGAGTCTGTGAACTCACGGCAATCTGAGGCTAAAAACTCCATATCAGTACATCCACCGGAAAACAAAAACCCAACTCGTTTAATACTCTAAAATTAGTTTCCAATGAGTTTTTCATATCTTCTATAGCCTAGATGCAAAATGTTATACAAAAACTCCCATAAAGCAACTACGTTCACCGAAAAAGGACACCCATTTCAGTTTTTATAATCCCTGAACTAACCGCAATCCGAGGCTAAAAACTCCATATCAGTACATCCACCGGAAAACAAAGACCCAACGCACGAGAATCCATCGAGAAATAAAAATAAAAATAAAAAACCACTCTGTTTCCAAAGAGTTTTTCATATCTTCTATAGCCTTACTATTTCTTATCACTATTTTATGCATTTTATTTTCTTGATTATTGCATACAATTTCATTAAAAAATGTTCTGCAAAAACCATTAGTCTTTGCAATTCAAAATTGATTTGGTTAATTTCGATTTAAAATGATTTTGTCGCATTTTTACTATTTACTATTTTCTATTATCATTTTATGCATTTTATTTGCTTGATTATTGCATACAATTTCATTAAAAAATGTTATGCAAAATCTATTATTCTTTGCGGTTCAAAAGTATTTTAGTAAATTTCGATTTAAAATGATTTTGTCGCATTTTTACAATTTTTAATCATCATTTTATGGTATTTGCTTGATTATTGCATACAATTTCATTAAAAAATGTTATGCAAAATACCATTATTCTATGCAATTCAAAAGTAATTTAGTTAATTTTGATTTGAAATGCGACAAAATCATTTTTAATAGAAATTAATTAAATTAATTTTGAATTGCAAAGAATAATGGTTTTTGCAGAACATTTTTTAATGAAATTGTATGAAATAATCAAGCAAATAAAATGCATAAAATGAATAGAAAATAGTAAATAGTAAAAATGCGACAAAATCATTATAAATCGAAATTAACTAAATCAATTTTGAATTGCATAGAACAATGGTATTTTGCAGAACATTTTTTAATGAAATTGTATGCAATAATCAAGAAAATAAAATGCATAAAATTACAATAATAAATGTAAAAATACGATGTAAAATGTTATACAAAAGCTACCCCAAAAAAAGGCACAATACAACAAATTTCTGCTGCCTTGCAACAAAAGCCTCCACAGTCCGCCAGAACTCTTTGCCACTCATTTCCTCCTCTTCATATGAGCTCACCGCCGGTGGAATTTTCCGTAACTTTTCAGTCGCCGACCGCCTCAATTGCCTGCTCTGTTTCTCAACACCCCTGTTTATGCTCTGTTTTTCACCGTCCCGGTTTAAATTCTCCAATTGACACCTATATATTTTTCTTTCTGTATAGTTTCGATCTGTATCAGGCGTTACTGTATCCACTCTCCTCTGATACTCACCCACACTTTTTTCCACATACTCTGCACAGAAATTGGATCTGGTTTTGTTTCCAGTAGTATTGTTTTTTCCAGAAAGCTAACCGGATTTTAAAAACAGATTGATGACAATTGCATTCCCAATTAGGAACACGAACCGGGAATCAAACAAAATGCCGAAGAAATTTGCCCATATTTTTTTTCAAAATTCCATGTGCACACACATTGCGTATGGATACCAGTAACCTTTATAGGCTACCAGTAACCTTTCCATAAGGATATGAAATGGTTTGTCCATTTGTAATGGTTGAACTTTTGAACCTTCAAGAAACTGATGCACCAATTGGGTACACACTAGTTCGGCAAATTAAAAGATAAGAATTCCTGTTATGTAATTGCAATTTTTAGTAGGGGTATTTTGTGAATCAAAAGTATGGGAAACAATTTTTATTCTTTAGGTTTTTTTATAGTATAATAGTATAGTAGTAGATTAGTTTAGGGAGCTGATTTTGGGGCTCCCTTTTTTGATGCAAGCACTCCAAAAATTAATGAAGTTACAAAACTACCCTTTTCAAAATATAAAAGTTACTGGAGGCACTCCATCCTAAAATTATCTCCTCATGTACTTGAGACACTCCTAACGGAAATATGAACCAAAACCTCTCTCCATTGGCAGCGGATCCTCTATCTGAAGTTGCCTGTCTGACACCTCTGTCCTACGCTCTTAGTGCTGCCATGTCACCCATATTTCCCCTCCATTAAACCCACCAACTCTGTTAATGGCATTGTTAAATCAAGGCAATGGTTACTCTTTTTTTTTTGGTTTTGCAATATCCTTTGAATAAAAAAAATAAAGTATTTCTACGTACAATTTTTTTATTTTTGTTTGCACCAAATTAAAATTCTAATAGAGATCTTTCTTTCGATGCCCAAAAATTTTAAAAAATATATACGAAAGTATTTTACATTGTTGGTTTATTGAGTTGGCTTTGTACTATCCTTTGGATTAAAAAATAAAGTAAATCCGCACATAATTTTTTATTTTCTTTTGCCCCAAAATGAACTACCAAAGAGATTTTTAATCCGATTCGAAAAAATTTAAAAAAATTTATATGAAAGTATTTTACATTGCTGGCTTGTTGGGTTTAAATTATTTCGTACAAAAAATTTCAATTTTGTTAGCAATGAAAAAAAAAATGCGCGCAATTACTTTATTTTTTTTATCCGAAAGATATTGTAAAGCCAACAATGTAAAATACTTTCATATACATTTTTTCAAATTTTTTCGCACCAAATTAAAGATCTCTATTAGTAGTTTAATTTGGTATTTTTTTTTTTTGCACGAAAGTACTTTATTTTTTTATCTGAAAGATATTGCAAAGTTGCTCAACAAGCTAACAATGTAAAATACGGCTCACATCTATCCCTTTCTCTCTCTCTCTCTCTCCCCCCTCTTTTTCTCTCTTTTCTCTCTCTTAATCCAGGCCGTCCAAAAAGTGTTTTGGACGGCCGAGATGTGCGCTCGGGTACCACGTAGGATGGTGCCCGCTTGGCACTGAAAAACCCCTCGTTAACAAAGGAGGAAAAGGAGTAGAATAAATTTTTTTTGGAGTGCCTGAAGTAAATTATAGAACTTGCAAAAGGGTAGTTTTGGAAAACCACTGTAGCTTGGAGCCCCTCCATCAATTTTTGGAGTGCGATTATCAATTCCCTTAGTTTATCATGCAAATTTAATTGATACACTAAACTATCTATGGCAATTTTTATGAGTCTGTGAATCCGTAGCCACCATGACTCCTTCGACCAACCCAAATTAATATTTTGTATTGTATCTACGTGGCCATTTGATATCTACTATTGCAATTTGAAAAGTAGTCCTATGTTTATGATAACTATTGATGGGCACGGAGTGTCTCCTTGGATTTGGTTATACAATGCCCCTCCATGTGATCACTCTAAAATAGACTTGCGGTTGCAACGACAAATGCCATAAAAGACTTAATTAAAACTTTATCTAAATCCTAGAAAGGGTGAAAAAAGGTCTAACAAGTTGTATTAGAGCTATAAGTCATTTGTCTACTATACTATAGGTTATGTATTGGTCCACGACCATATAATATAGGGAATGGCTTCATCGTGGTACAATATATCCAATATTACTTAGTAATGTTCCCCAGATCGATGGTGAAAAAGGCTCCTCCTAGTAGATGATCAAAACAAAAATGCTAGAACCACACACCCTCTCACATGTGGTGGGTCCTACCCGGTGGGTCCCACTCGGTGGCACCCACCACATGTGAGTGTGTGTGTGGTTGAGTGTGGTTGAGTGTGTGTGGCTTTATCACTATTCTGATCAAAATGCCTTAGTAACCCATCAGTAAAATTGTCACAATATTCTTAGTAACTTCTAAAATGAAATTTCTGCTTATAACATTCAATGTAAATTTCCTTAGTAGTGTCTATTGTATCTAAATTGCTATTTGATATCTACCATTACAATTTGAGAAGTATTGCTATGTTTATGACAGATCAATTCCACCATACGTATTAGGTAAACCACCAGGATGTCAATAATTTTGAAACTGGAATAAAATTTCATGAAATGATTATTGAAGGGCACGGAGTGCTCCCATGAATTTGGTTACAAAATATCACTTCATGGACCGCTCTAAAATGTACTTTCGGGTGCGATGTCTAATGTCATAATAGACTTAATTAAAACCCTTCCTAACACCAATTAGTTTCAGGAAAAATGGTGAAAAATCAGTCAGACAAGTGGTAGTGTCATCATGACAGAGGATTCATTCAGCCCAGAGTGCCCATGGATTTTGTTACACAATGCACTACTTGTGGCCACTCTAAAAACAAACTTGCGGGTACGATGTCAAATGTCACAACACACTTAATTGAAACTCTCATTAACCACTGATGGATCACAGAGGGGGAAGGGAGGAGGTGGCACGTGCCACCCCCAGTTCTTAAAAAAAATAATAACTTTTTGAAAGTTATTTTTCTATGTATATATTACATGTGTCGAGATTTGGTATCAATGCTAGTGTGTAGTCTAGTGGTAGGTAGCATTCCCTCAATGCAATGCGCTCAACTCTTGTCAAAGTCTTCTTTTTGCACCACAAAAATTTAAAAGCTGATCATTTAAAAGTTTGGGCCCATTGTGATTCAAACCCTGGTCCTCTAGGTTAGAGTCTATTATATCTTGCCGCTAGAAGAGACAATGAACGCAAAGCAATTCTCTAATATTGTTATATATCTCTAAACCTATAATGGCAATAGTAATTCCCACGAATATTTTTTTCCAGAATTTTAATTCTCTTATTTTTACGAGAATGATGTTGTTTACACTATAGATGATTAACCTATATGAAGACAAGTGTTTTTTTTTTTTTTTTTGTATTATGTATAGTCAATCTAAGGACACATATATGTACTTATTTTTTACATGAAATATATTGACTTTTTTCGGTGTGGCACCCTCACCTCCAAATCCTAGTTCCGCCACTTTCATTAACACATTAGTTTTAGGAGGATTAGTGCAAAAATGGTCAGACAATTCCAATGCAAAGCTTAAAATAACTTTGTGACGTTTTTTCTTTCCTCTATTGGTTTTGTATTTGTTCAAGATCGACCATGTAATTGAGCGAAATTGGCTCACTGTGCTACAATGTACCCATTATCTTGTAATCCTTTTAGCAGATGGTGGAGTGGAACTTTAGCTTCTCCTATTAGAAACGTTAATTTCAATTAGTATAAATGATTCAATTAGTTACTAACGATTTGATAACATCAATTTTGCTGCAGCATGCATTCCCAGTGTTGGAGGACATAACACTATTCGATGAACGTTTAGAGTTTCTCCGGAATGGGACTTCCACGAAAGAGGTATCCAAATATTTGTCTGCTTCAAATAAACACTTGTCTGCTTCAAATATTTAATTTTTTAATTTGTTTCTAAGTTTTCCATTTTTTTGGATTAGGAATGTGGTACAAGTGGCAAAGAAGGTGACTGTGGTATGAGTGGCGAAGAAAGTGACTATGATGAAGACAATAGTGAAAGCGACTATGGCGAAGAAGGTGCTATGGCGAAGAAGGTGAGTTTAGGACTTTTAACTTGTTCTTGTGTCACTTAATAAACACTTGTCTGCTTCCAATACTTAAGTTTTCCACTTGTCTTTGGATTAGGAATGTAGTACAAGTGGCAAAGAAATAGAGACTTTACCAAAAGGGACTTCTACGAAAGAGGTATGTCTCACTTCACCTCAATGCCGAGGTTTTGGGTGCTATGTTGGGAATGGCTTTATTGTAGTATTGCAGAATGACTTTTCGTAAGAAAGGCTACAGATGCGACAAGTGGCATGAACTCATTGGATCGTACTTCAATTTTTGAAGTGAGAGCTATAACCTGATCACATTAATTACATTTAACACATCTGATGTATCTTTTTCGAGTTTCAAAATCATGAATCTATCCCAATTGACGCACATGATTTGGGATCGATCACGAACTAAATATCCAAAGTTGAATACCTTACTAATCAACTCTAATTTAAAATAGAAAGGAAATTTACTCATGCTCTAATAGAAATTTTGAATTCGAAATTTGCACACTTAAAGCCAGGATTTGGGATGTTCTTTATCTTTATCTTTTTTTTTTTTTTTTGGGTGCAAAGATTGGTCTAAGCCTTCAAATCGAACAAGTTGTGTAAACAAATATGAGAGATGTATTGATATTCGACTTGGTTATTTGCATTGCCGTTTATTTTTTTCGCCTATTCTTGACAAAACTAGGTGTTTTTTTTCTTCACGATTGGAAGAGAATGCGACCCAAACATTACTGCTTCGATTTAGCAAATTTAAATTTTAGTTCCAATTTTTTTTATGTTTTGCTTACAAACTTTCATCATGAAATTCTGATTGCATTACATGTTAATTCTATACGACAGTTTCTTAGGTGAAGAACTTCAAGAGAAATTGATTTATGATATTCGACCTATCAAATAATGAGCTAACTGATCACCCTATAATGTACATATACAAAATGATTGAGTAATCTTACTTTCGTACTTGAGTGATATGTTCAAAGCTTTAAAACCCATGGAAGTTAGGACTTTTGACTTGTTCTTGTGTCACTTAAATAAACACTTGTCTGCTTCAAATATTTAAATTTTTGTTAGCTTCTAAGCTTTCCACTTGTCTTTGGATTAGGAATGTGGTACAAGTGGCAAAGAAAATGACGATAATGGTGAAGAAGACTGAAGATCATAATAAAGGTACGTCTACATAAGTGAAATTTTGGTTATTCTTCTGCATTTTTTGTATAGTTATGGGTTGTTCATGAAGCAAAGAACCTCTTTTTTTTGTTCTTTTCTTTTTTCTCCCCTTAATTGAGTCTAATAAAAAACATAATCATGTCACTTGATTTTATTGAAGAATTATCATAATTTGAACTATACCCTTTGGCCTAAATTTTTTGGTCTTTCTAATCGAGTCTATTTGGTTGTTTTTACTTATTTTTATTGGATTCGGGTCAAATTTTTCGGATTAATGATGGGTCTCGATGAGAGAAACTTGTAATACTATACCAAAGTTGAAACAAAATTAAAAACAAATGAAAAAGTTTGAGATTATAAAAAAGATAGTCTTTTAGTGACGTCATTAGCATCGTCTTACATGAACTGTTTTCAAATTTGGTCTATATTTTTTTATTTTTCTAATTCTTGTCATCAAGACATGATGTGATTTAAAAAATTATGACGAAAAGCTAGCTAATATCATTAACTAATAGAGATTGTCTTTCCCAAAAAGTAAATGAGTCCAAAGTTCATATGATCAGTGTAGTAGGAGATGCTTAAGAAGTTTCCAGAAAAATTCTAAATGTCGATCTCCATATTCGTAGTAGTATGTATAAAATAGTTGCAATAATTTTTGTAGTATAAGAAGTTAGTCTATGGTGTGGATGGTTATAAATTTTCCCTTTCCACAAACGTGTTTTCTGCTTCCATTATGTCCTAAAGTGAATATCATGGCTCATAATTTCATAGATGATTACAATCAATATATTTTGTGCAACCTCCAGACAATTACTTGCTCTACTATAATAACTGGAGGCTGTATGTTGAGATGTTGAGTTCAAAGTTGCGGGGAGACAAAACTGCGGTGGAGTAGCCTCATGCATCGAAAGAGTGCAAAACTTCTTGTTCCATTAAATAAGTTGAAGACCCATCTGATGGTGATACTTTCTCTATTTGGTGGGTAAGAATGAAAGAGAATGTTTTCTAATTATCAAGTTTGTTTGCGTTTTCAGCTACAATCGCTTTATTAGTTTCAGCTACAATCGCTTTATTAGTTTCAAACATGAGCTTGACCTGATCACATTGGAAACTTGTTAGTGTTTCGTATTCGTCAGTTTATGAACCTTTTTGTGAGGTTTGTTTCTTGGACGACTATTTTGTCAACTATATCTCTAATGATGTTTGCTAGTTGAATTGTAAATTTGTAATAATAAATGTGGGATGAGTTCTATGACTGTAATAATTATGTTAGTGAACTTGTGAACTTACCTTGGAAGCTTGGTTAATGCTTGGATGATTGGTTCAAGGTGAAGTAATGAGATTGATGAGCTTTGGTATAGTTTTCTAAGGTTAGTGGGACTGGACCTGGTGTTTAATTGGATCTCTATCAATGAAATATGGGTTTTTTGGGTTTGATGAAAAGTGGGTTTTGGTTGTTTGGATGATTAGGAATGGGTTATGGAAGTTGACAGAAAAGGTTGCTAGAGGAATTTCTGATGAATGGTTGATCCTCCTTAAAACAAGGTAAGAAGGGGGTATTTATAGAGAGAGAAAGGGTGGTTTAGTTTGTTTAGGTGTTGATTTAGGGGCCAAATTAGGGACCTCAAGTAGTTTTGCAACTACCTGAAGATTCTCTGCCAAAATGGCTGAGAATATCACCTTATGATCTTCTCGCCAAGATTTAACTTTTGAAAAACGCAATTTGGAGCACGCTTTGGGCGCCCAAAGCATGATGCTTTGGGTGCCCAAAGGGATGCTTTTGACACAGGAGCTTAGCCTTGATGACATGGCAGCTATGTGGCCACCGTGCAGATGACGTGTCTTTTAGTCTAAAGTGTCTTTTTAGCTTCTACTCATGTATTTAATTTCTAGTCAAAGTATTTAGAGTCAGTCTTAATTGGCACAAATATGCATGAAGTTAGTTTCATTAATCACATTGTTTTTAGGTTCATATTAATTATTGTTCATGCATCTAGATGTAGGTAGTTGGAAGGTCTTATTGAAAATTGTCTATCATTTATTTTTAGTCTTGGTCTTATCTTGTAATGCCTATTTATAGGTGATCTATTGAGATGAAAAAAATCAAAGTTTGAGTTTATGAATTATTGTGCAAGTGAGTCTTGCTTGGAGTAAGTGATTCCTCCTAATCAAGCAAGTGGCTTGGTCGCATCGAGTGGCATCCGCGATTAGTAGTGTTGAGTGGCATCCCAGGACTATCCCTAACCTCGCAGGTCTCGGTCTGCATCAAATTGGTATCAGAGCCTATATTCTTGTTGTGGTAGGCTAGTTGTTTTTCATCTAGCCTTTTCATATTCTATCCCTTTTATTCCAATCCATCCTACAAATTCCATCAGATTTCACCATGCCTCCTCGACGTCAAAGGAACAACGAAGGTGTTGATGTTCATGCATAACTAAATGACCAGAGGCAGCCCAATCAAACTCTTCAACAAATGATGACTAAACTCCTTCAACGAATTCCAAATCCTACAACTCTTAGCCCAAGAAGTGGACGGAAAAGCTTTAATAATAAAGGGAGTGATAGTCAATCAACTACTTCCAGCCCCATTTCAGAACCAGCCTTTGAAAATCCATGGTCTATGGATCGATTGGCTCATGCTTTGGAAAGTACAGACCGAAGCATATAAGTTCATGTTCCAGATTGCGATGAAAAACTCAATACCGATGAGTACTATGATTGGGCAGCAGTACTCGAAGCTTTCTTTGATTGGAAAGACCTCTCGGATGAAAGAAATGTACAATTTGTTGCTACAAAACTGAAGGGTCATGCTCTGATTTGGTGGCAGCAATATCAATGTAACAGGGATCGAAGGGGAATCCCAAGAGTTGGCGCATGGACAGAGATGAAACTTAAGCTTGATGAAAAATTTCTGTCATTGGATTATGCTCAAACTCTCTACTAGAAGCTGCATCAATTGAACCAGCAGCCTAATCAGTCTGTCGGAGATTACACGGAGCAGTTTTACCAACTTTTGAACCGCTCTAATCTGCGTGAGAATGATAACCAGCTTGTTGCAAGGTATGTCAGTCGATTGAAGTCCAAAGTCAGGGGGGAACTTATCATGATTTCTCTATCTTCTCTTGAGGAAGCTTATCAAATGACTCTCAAAGCTGAGGAAAAGCTGAAATGGGATTCTTATCGAAAACCAGAAAGTTTTAAAGGTGAGAAAGACAAGGAGGAAAAGGTTGTTGCACAAACTTCTGAATGTCCCAACCTACAAGGAGGTGGAAACAAAGATCGAGGAAAGGGAGTTTCGAATACCATCAAGTGTTTTCGATGTGGTGAACCTGGGCATAGATCCTATGAATGTCCTAAAAAGAATGCTGAAGTGAATCTCATGAAAGAGGAGGAACAACAGCCAACTTACGATGAAGAACCAGAAGGAGCTTAGCCTTGATGACATGGCAGATATGTCGCCACCGTGTGGATGACGTGTCTTTTAGTCTAAAGTGTCTTTTTAGCTTCAAGTCATGTTATTAATTTCTAGTCAAAGTATTTAGAGTCAAGTCTGAATTGGCACAAATATGCATGAAGTTAGTTTCATTAATCACATTGTTTTTAGGTTCATATTAATTATTGTTCATGCATCTAGATGTAGGTAATTGGAAGGTCTTATTGAAAATTATCTAGCATTTATTTTTAGTCTTGGTCTTATCTTGTAATGCCTATTTATAGGTGATCTATTGAGATGAAAAAAATCAGAGTTTGAGTTTATGAATTATTGTGCAAGTGCCTCTTGCTTGGGGTGAGTGACTCCTCCTAATCAAGCGAGTGGCTTGGTCGCGTCGAGTGGCATCCGCTACCCCTAGTTGAGTGGCATCCCAGGACTATCCCTAACCTTGCAGGTCTCGGCCTGCATTAGATGCCCAAAGGGATGCTTTGGGCTCTCTTGGTTTTTTTTTTTTTTTTTGAGGGTGTTTCAATGGATTTTGGTGGGTTTTTGCGGGATTTTTAAGCACTTTTCCAAGCTCCAAAGTGTCTTTATCGGTCCATTTTCATCATCGAAAATGCCATGGATTTTCTTAGGTTTAAATTGGGGTGTCTACAACTACACAATCGCAATAGTGGAAAACAAGCGTACTTCACAAAATAGGGTGTCCACCTTTATGCCCTCAACATTTGTTGCCCTCAAAGAGGATCCCTATGATGAGTTAACAAACCTCTCTCCTTTACGGTTCAATCAATCTTAGTCACATAATCTTTGAATGGCGTTTGTTCGCACTCTCAATTTTCATTTTGCACTACTGATCTCGTGAACTTTAAAAAGTTTGAGATATTTTTCAAAGACACTTTAACGCTTACGTATGTGCACGCGGACTAAGCATTGCATAGGTGGTTCATATGTTCTGTATAGTTTCTGCCAAGCCCACTTCCCATCTCTACAATACAATTTTGGTAAGATTGGACTGTGTGCTTTAGTGGGCTCACTAAATGGCCAATCTTTACAAACATGTACCTGTCACATTACACGTATCGATCTGAATGTGTAACATTTCTCTAAGAATAATGACATTGCAAATAAATCAAAAGATATTGAGTTCCAATTTAACCTTTTTTTTTTTTTTTACCTGTGAAGAGTAAATAATATTATACAAACATTCGATGTGCATATTCTAAAAAATAGAAAAATTGTAGAGGGGGACCCCAGACCCTAATGCAAGGTCCAGGGTGAAACCCCAAATCATTTGTCTACCCAGATGTTATACATAAAGAGAAAAATAAATAAATTGAAAGCTGTTAACCCTCCAAGCTTTTAAAGTCCACTGAAACAGTAGCATTCTGGTTTGTATTCTTGGATATATACGTGTTGTCTCATCTCGGTTGTACCACACAGATAACGACCTCTCATTGGGTCTCTTCAATAACATGGCAGAAGTGAACTCCATTGCAAGGGTTTCTCTGTTATTTAAGAAAGTGGAACCCTCACATAACTTCTTCTAAGCCACAACTCATACATAACCATGTGCAAAGCATCATACTCAATTGGTTCACTATGCCACTGGAAATGTCTCCTCACCTTTTCAACATTCTTCAAAAGCCTCAAGTACTCCTCACCCCCAACACCTTTCAAAATCTTCTTCATCAGCGGAATGTCCCCCGTCTCAACAACAACAGAAAAGCTCTTCCAGTTCAAGATATCTCCAAACGGGAGGTCGTAGTGGTCGGCTAAGATTACGGGGACGCAGCCGTAGTACATGGCGTCGCCTATTCGGGCAGTGTTGACTTCGAAGCCTTTGACGTGGAAGCAGAACTTGCTCCTTAGGAACTCTGTTGCGTATGGGGTCTTGAGGCGGCCAGCATGGGCAAAGATGTCAGTGTCATTTTGCCACGTTTTGACGAGGTATTGTCGCGTCAGGCAGTTATTTGCTCCGGCAAAAAAGGCCAGCCTCTTTCTGCATGAACGTGATGTTTAGAAACTATTTTTCAAAACAAAATGTCACATTCCTTGCTAGTAGACATGCAGGATTAGTTAATGTATGCATAAACTGGTCCGAACACCTTAGTTATATAAAAAAAATGTCGCACTTTTTTTTAGAGAAAATAGTTTTTGAAATAAACATCGTTTATAGTTTTAAAAACAATGCTGCATTTGTTGGACTTTAAACTTGAATCCATGTATCATTTTAAGTGTCCCACTTTGTAAATTCAAATTTTAATGAAGATATCATCATTACACTATTAAAGTTATAACTTTGTATAACTACCATCTATGGAGACATTATCATTACGCTTTTCCCCATTAACTTATCAAAAAATAATATACCTTTAAGGGGAAAATAGAAAATGTATGGACTTTCTTCATATGATAAAAGGTCTAATTAAGAGGCTAGGAAGTGTTAATATCATTTCTAATCTGAGTGGTACCTTTTTGATGGTTCAACTCGTGGAGGATTCCCTTGTCTGGGCCAAATCTGAGGCAATGGAACATCCTTATGTGCAACATACCCATTCACAAAATAGTTTGAAGAGCACACCACTTGAATGGAATTGTCCTTAACTTCAGCAGCCTTTCCCATAGCAATTTTCCCAATAGAATGACAAGCCACATAGAAATGATCAGCCCCACCACTCCTATTCCAGTAAGGGTATTTATGTCTAACATCATACATATAATCTCTCACAAAATTTGGGATCCCACCCACGCCAATCCTCTTGTCATTCCTCATGTTTGTAATTGAGAAGGGCAAGAAGAAGAAGTCTGCTTTGGAGGGGTCCTTTGTAATGAAATGGCTTTTTATGAGGGCTTTTTTGAAATAAGCTTCGCTGGCGTAGTTTCCCCCTGGTTCGGAAGAATCTGGTAGGAGCACGTTGGCGAAGCGATCTTTTGGGCTATGGGGGTAAACGTAAATTTTCAAACTTTTGTTCATTTCCTTGTAATTTTCCGAAAAGATGTCTGATCCGTCATGGTACACATCGTTCTCGTTGTTGGGAGAGTTTTCTGAGCCATTACAACCACGATGGATAAAAAGAAGTCAAAATTCGAATGGTTCCCTTAAATTTTCAACTTTAAGAAATCAAGAAAAAAGAACAACTAAATCACCGGTGCTAGTTAACATTGCACATGCTACAATAAACTCACAATATCCAACAAAATATCTAAGAAATCATTATAAAAAAGAAAATTTGCATACCTATTTGTCCGGTTGGAACTTCTTCGTGCAATCGACTCTGAGTTTCTTCACTTCTATTGTCAAAGGTATCAGGGGCTCCATCATCAACTTCGTCTGAAACTTTTGATATTTGAAATTAAAGAACATAACTCTAGTGGGTTTGGAAAGTGAAATTTTTTTTTTGTTTCGTAAATTGGGAAGTGAAAGTTGAACACCCTGCCATGACTCTGTGATGCAGAACCCTTGGCCAAAGGGATCAAAACAATATACTGGTTGAAGGAGTACAATTTTCATCTTAGGATGCCCCATTAATACAGTGTGCAAGTCTACATTATGAAGCAACTTTGTACACCTTTGTGCTTAGAGACATAGTCTTTTTTTTATTTATAAGCTCAATCACCACCAATGAATTTTGCAAATGCTTCAATAAGCTTACAATTATAAAAGTATGGGAAAATCAAAACAAAAGGCAAAATTTTTGTGTTCGATTCTACCATTTTTTGCCTTGTCTAGATACCAAGCAGAGTGACGAAAAATATTTTGCAACACTTTCACATAATGCTTTTATATATAGTTCTATGTTATTTTTTACTTGGTTATCTTACATTTCCAGCTAGAAGAACTCAAGAAAAAGAATAGTTTCAATCACCACCAATTAATTTTCCAAATGCTTCAACAAAGTTAAAAAATGCAAAAGCAAAAGGAAAATCAAAAACAAAAAGCAAAATATGGTGTGTACCTATTGGAGTGGTTGGACTTTCTTCTGGCAATTGAATATCTTCCCTTCTATTGTCCAATGCATCAGGGGCTTCATCGTCAACTTCAAGTAGACAAATATGGGAGAATCAAAATTCATGAACAAAACTTATAATGGGTGTGGGCCGGAAGTGAAATTCTAGCACCCTGAATCACTCTACGATGAAGGACGGGGTTGAGTGGTGTTGATGCTGGCAAGGAGACTCCTGCTTTCTGGGCCTAGTCTGATACATTCGGATACAACTGGTGGGTAAAAGGGCCAGTTGTCCACAGGCCCTTTACGCGCCAAAAGCCAAGCAGTGAAGTTCGTACTTGGCCTAGATGGTGATGGTACTACAAAGGTAGAAGGGCCTTCCTCACAAGTGAGGATTACGATTCAACTACAATCGGGACCAGAAGCCTTGGTCATGTGGATCACGGGAAAGCTTATTTTCATCTTAGATCGCGGATTAATGTAGTTAGACCAAAAAAATTAAATACCCATTTGAGTAGTTTGACTTTCTTCTTGCAATTGACTCTCAGTTCCTTCCTTTCTATTGTCCAAGGAATCAGGAGCATCATCATCAACTTCAACTGAATTTTTTGAGATGTGAAATTCGGGAAAGGAAAATTCTAGTGGGTACGGGAAGGTAAATCTTAGTAAAAGCAAAAATCAGAGCAAAAAACCCGTACGCACCTACTGGAGTGGTTGGACTTTCATCTGCCAATTTACTCTCTGTTTCTTCCGTTCTATTGTCCAAGGCATCGTCAGTGACTCCATCATCGACTCCATCTGAAATGTTTGAAATGTGAAATTGAGCAAAAGAACTTCTAGTGTTTGGGAAGTCGGTCGACGAGATTACGAGAAAGCTTCTGGCTGAATATAAAGTTTTATCTTAGGACATCCATTAATGCAGTATAATAGGTGTACTTTGGGAAGCAACTTTTGTGCATTTGCTTGTTTAGTTTTTGTTGATTAAGAAGTTCTACCTTTTGACACCTCTCACACGTGAAAACTCAAATCAAAAACAAAATTTGCAAACCTATTGGATTGGTTGGAACTTCTTCTTCCGAATGACTCTCGGCTCCTTCTGTTCTATTGTCCACGGTATCGGTGACTTCATTATCTACTTCATCTGAAATATTTGAAATTTTGAATTCAGCAAAAGAACTTCTAGCGTGTTTGGAAAGTGGAAATTGTAGAAAAACGAAATTCGAAGACCTGTTGGATTGGTTGAAATTTCTTCTTGTAATCGACTCTCAATTTCTTCAGTTCTATTGTCTGAGGCATCGGTGACTTCATCATCAACTTCGTCTAAAATATTTGAAATGTTAAATTTAGCAAAAGAACTTCTAGTGTGTTTGGGAAGTGTGAATTGACGAAAAACGAAATTCGCACACCTATTGGATTGGTTGGAACTTCTTCTTGCAATCGACTCTCAGTTTCTTCCGTTTGATTGTCCGAGGCATCCGTGACTTCATCATCAACTTCGTCTAAAATATTTGCAATGTTAAGTTGAGCAAAAGTCTAAAATATTTGCAATGTTAAGTTGAGCAAAAGAACTTCTAGTGTGTTTGGAAGTCCAAATTGTCGGAAAACAAAATTCGCATACCTATTGAATTGGTTGGAACTTCTTTTTGCAACCGACTCTTAGTTTCTTCAGTTCTATCATCCAAGGCATCAGTGCCTTCATCATCAACTTCGTCTATAATTTTTTGAAATGTTAAATTCAGCAAAAGAACTTCTAGTGTGTTTGGGAAGTGGAAATTATCAACAACAAAAAAAATGAAATCCGCACACCTATTGGATTGGTTGGAACTTCTTCTTGCAACCGACTCTCATTTTCTTCCGTTCTATTGTCCGTGGCATTAGTGACTTCATCATCAACTTCGTCTAAAATATATGCAATGTTAAGTTGAGCAAAAGAACTTCTAGTGTGTTTGGAATTGCAAATTGTTAGAAAACAAAAATTCGCATACCTATTGAATTGGTTGGAACTTCCTCTTGCAATCGACTCTCAATTTCTTCCGCTCTATTATCTGAGGCATCAGTGTCTTCATCCTCAACTCCATCTGAAATATTTCAAATATTAAATTCAGCAAAAGAACTTCTAGTGTGTATGGGAAGTGAAAATTGTCAGAAAACGAAATTCGCATACCTATTGGATTGGTCGGAGCTTCTTCTTGCAATCGACTCTCAATTTCTTCCGCTCTATTATCCGAGGCATCAGTGTCTTTATCCTCAACTCCATCTGAAATATTTCAAATGTTAAATTCAGCAAAAGAACTTCTAGTGTGTATGGGAAGTGAAAATTGTCGAAAAACAAAATCCGCATACCTATTGGATTGGTCGGAGCTTCTTCTTGCAATCGACTCTCAGCTCCTTCCGTTCTATCGTCCAAGGCATCTTCGGCTCCATCATCACCTTTGGCTGAATTTGGCATCAGAAATTCAAGAACAGAACTTTCTCCGGGTTCGGAAATCGAAATCTGGATCATTGGTTTGGTGGGTAGATGCTTTACATGATGTTGATCATCGTCGTTTCCATGAAGATTAATCATAAGTCTGGAGGTAGAAGTGATGTAGAAGAAGATTAAAACAGAGGCGAGCAGAGCTAAACTTGTGGGTATGAATATCAAGCCTTTGAAAGAAGCCCAGGGCCGCGGTCGACACAGAAAATTGAACAAGTATACAGGAGCAGCCATGGAAGGCTGCAATTTTAGAGAGAGATGAGACTGTTTTCTTGAGAAATTTGTGTTCTTCTTTGGAGGGTCTGTTTTGTCAGCTTGATAAAGTCATAATTTTGCTCATGTCATGCATTTTGAATTGTTATTCTGAGTAATGACCAGTTTTGGCTACGCTATCCCATTTAGGCATTTTTGTGTCTATTTTATCCATCTGTAGTTACCTATAGTTTTTTTTTTATATATTTTGGGTGATTGATTCATATTAGATGTCGCTATAGTTTGGTGAACTTAATCCTCCGTATTAATCGATGTGCATGTAAATTGGCTCAGACACCTTGAGTAACATAAAAAAAAAACGTTAGATGAGATGGTTTCCAAAATACATATGGGATATGAATGTGGTCATCATACGCAGGGGCAGAGCTCCTCGGTTCAGAAAAGAGAGTTTTTTTTACATTAATAGATTAAGCACGTATCGGTATTCAAATAATTTGATTTTTTTTTTACACAAACGATGCAAAAAAATAGCATTTTAAAGATGAACGTTTCGAACCATAAAAAAATTATCTCAAAAATTTTCATTTAAAAACCACAGGTGAATTGAATCAAGCCTTTATTTATGGTTCAACAAAAAATAAAGCCCAGGATGAAGCTTGACTTGCACTTAACATTTATCTTCATATTTTCGCTAAAAATACAAGTAGACTTCCGTCAAACTGCATCACTGTCGAACCTAAATCCTGACTCCGCCACTAATCCCGCCGCCACGTTATTTGTAATTCGCCAACGAAAAAAAAAAGTAAGAATTTTTTAATTTGCAGGCCATATACTGTATATTATAATCTCGATTCCGTGTAGAGGAGGTTCAGAATAACTACAATCAATAGAATAAAAAAACAGAGAATACTTTTCAAAGTTCTCTGAATGAACGTAGATGTGATACCCCACGGGTTAGTCCGGTCGGTTGATAAAAAAAAAAAATTCTCACACAGTTGATTAGAATTCGATTCTTGGTTTTGGGGCGCAAGAAATTAATTTCGTATAATCCCCTAATCTCGTCGTGATGACCTGCTTTTGACCAGACTGGGGGAGGGAATTAGTCGAGTTACGTAATAAGCTAGCTCAAACACCCCTAACCGTCAAACCGGAAAAGGAAAAACAACATCGGGTACAAGAGCCATGCATTCAAGCTTCAGTGATCTTGGAGCGTCACCACTACATGCCCCACCACCTTATTTTCATGGGGTTCAATTTTTAGTTCACGGAAATGTACAGTAGATAATAGTGTCGGGACACTACGTGATAGGGCACAAGACCACCATATAATTTACTGGGCTTCCAATATAAATATAGTTTCTCACAAACTGTTTATAGATCCCTAGGTAGTTAGCACTCCCAACAATTTGCAGGTCTTAAGGTCTATCTCAATTCAATACATTCTTTTATACTGTAGTTATTTTATAGTGATTTATTGGTCATATGACTTCTCAAGAGTTTTACTATTAATGGGTATTTATCACTTAGTTAACTGGATCCAGGCTGCCCCTTTTAGTGCAGTATTCGAGCCGATGATGTCGACACCAATGACTCGGATTTCACCTTGACAATAAACGGCTCGGATCTCCCAAGTATCGAGATAAAATCAGAACTGTTAGAATCGCTTCTACCAGCTCGACAGCTCGGATGCCGCACAACATATATAGGCGCCTACAAAACCATGTTCCCACGTAAACTACTATAAATGAAGATAGAGGCAAGTGGTGGCTAATTCATGCTGTAGAGCTCTTGAATGCCTCACACTGCATCTTGGGATCAAGTCCCATTCCCCCCTCCCCCATGTAATAAATTAGGAATAACGAGAAGAAAAAAAATTAAGATAGAGTAGAAATGTACGAGCAACAATTTATTTGATCATTTTCGTATTAATTGGGATCACAAGAAATTGCTTTTATTTCTCACGTGCAAATTTAGCTTTATATTAATTCAGGCGTATTTCTTCGCACGGATGACGTTCATATTGTAGTCCTTGTCAGAATTGTATGGTCATTGACAATGCCAAGATTAAAAATCTGTAACTAGGTGATCTACAAACCTTTATTTGGAAAAAATAGACAAGCTAACTATTTTTATATAAAATTAAAATGTCCCGATCAAGTGGTTAAGGGTATTCAATCAACCTGAATTCTCGCGTGCCCGTATTATTCGATGAGGTCTACAATATGAGCGATTTTGATGGTTGAGTTGCTATGCAAACTGCTTTGTGCAGTGGTTAGCAAAGAAGCTGATTTCATATACAAATAGTTGGGGTAAAACCACAGATACCATCCGTAAGAAATATATTTAAATATCAAGTTTTATTGGCATCATACATGATGAAATTAATACAAAAACTTGGAGAATTCACTAAAAGGGATGATAATAATAATAATAATAATAATAATAATAATAATAATAATAATAATAATAATAATAAAAGCTTTCAAAAAGGAGAAATTAACACCCCTGAGAGAGAGAGAGAGAGAGAGAGATCAACTGTCTGCCGTTAATGGAGGAATGCTTCAAGAAGTAATTTTCTAATTTTGGGTAAGCAAAATGTGTCAGTGTCCCAATGAATCTAACTAAAACATCTCTAGTCCCTCCGACAGCTCTTTTCATGTGTTTCCGTGAGGGGCAGTGGCTCCAAGAACAAATCACAGCTGAAGGAATTAACCATTTGGCCTTCGGGTGGTAAGCGCTATTAAGACAAGTTGATAACCACGGCAACAACCCTTTTGGGATTAATTTTGCTAAAGATGAAACTTCATTTCCAATGGTAAGAGAGACAAACGCAGAAGAAAGATGGAATTAACTTCATTTCCATGATTCCATCGCTAACACCACAACCATCTTCACGCAACAAGTTCCTACGAAACTCAAAAAGTTCAGATCAGATTCATCAGAATATTACCGGATTGGATCCGATATAACCGAATCGCATCCTATTAGTATTCCGATTGTTGGATTGGCGTTATCAAAGAATTAAGATGGTTGACTGAATCAAGAAAAATAAAAAATAAAACTAGTGGAGAACTGAACCATTCATACCCTTTTTCTTTTTCTTTTTTGTCAAAAAAGAGAGAAGATCCATTCATAGCCACCACATAGAAAATTTGACTAATTATTGTAGAATTTATTAAACCTAATTGTTTGCGTCATCGCGTAACGGACAAGTTAAAATTGTATAAAGAAGAATGGAGTAAAAAGTGGGGGATAGGGAACTGAGTTTAAAAGCCTTTGACCCTCCTTTTGTCCTTCTATTGAGAGACTCCGTCTTACAAAGCTCTAAAAATGGCAATTCTTCGCGTTTTCCACAGTAAAACGGATTTTAAGACTTTCCTGTTAGGAAAATCTTTCGTCACGTGCTACCCTGTCTTATTGCACATGGAGATGAAATAGTTAATAAATGAAGCTAAACAAAATACGAATGCAAACAGAGAAATTTGAACCAAAGACCTCTCTTAACCAGAGTCGTAGTACCATGTTAAATTAGATATTGTTTAAAAGCTTAAGCTGTTAGGAAGTTGGCCCGACAACATATATCAAGCTATCTAACATTTTCACAGGTGTGCGCAAGGTTAATTTCAGTCAAATAAGTGCGGAACTCGGAACAGAATTCTAGTTAGCACTAGACTCTCGTGGTGGTTAATTGATTTTACCATATGGTAAGATTGGTGCATTGTTATTGTCTACCAAGGCAAAATTACGTATTATGATCAAGGAAAGGAGAGCGTTGGTGTGTGGCATTCGAGCCGTCGGATGTGTTTTCAAAGGTTTAAATTTTTTCTCGGTACTTCGAAGATCCGAGTCGTCTATTGTCAAGATGAAATCCGAGTCGTTGATTAACGAGATCAACAGCTTGGATGTGTACACGATCTGCAAGAAAAGTAAATTGTGTAAGGACACTGTAAGAAGTCGAACAGCAAAGTCAGAAATTTGGTTTAAGCGGTATGGCGTATGAGAATTTCTTACTTGTTTTTTTTTTTAGTCAATTTTTTTATTTGTTGAAAATGACATCTTAGATAATCCTTTTGGGAAATATTCTTGAGGAGCTTACTCACGTAACCATTCCAGATATCCTGCGCTCTCCCTCTCAATCTCCACACTGCATTTGTTCTCTCAATCCTCGCTCTCGTAAATTTTAGTAATTTGAAATTTGATTCAAAAACATTTTTACGCTCCCATTGACGCCTTCGCACACGTTACTTATAGTTGAGGAGTCTGGTGAAACGTCGTGGAGGGTCTTTATTGTCAACGTAATACAAGTCATATTTTTAATTCATGAACAAGGACAGGTGGAATCTAGTGACTCACATTTTACAATTGACCAAAACTTCAATCTTTGAAATTTCCTGAGTTGGCTGTGGAAAATAAAACCAGATGACGTCTAAGGACAGAGATTGAAGGCAACAACAAAGAATAGAATAAAACTGTCAAACCTAAATAACATTTTTTTCCAACATACATATACATGGTCTATATAAATTTTAAGATGCTAATATAGCATTACTCTATATTTGTGTGTATTTCTATTTTTCAATTAACGAGGCCTAGCTACGAAATACTAACGTATATACAATTAAGTAAAAATTCTGTGCAATTGACGATTTCAAAATGACCGTCGCTTTTCGTCCATCAAAGATAAGTTCAAAGATCGGTGACGATAAAGTTTGATAGTGTAAAAATGCTCGACAAACCAAGGTTATAGAGTGTGTACCTTTCGAAGATTTTTTTGTTTTTTTTTTTTTCATAAGAGAAGTACCTTTAGAAGATGGCATCTTATCATTTATGATAGTGAGAATGGATTCGAAGCTCTATATATTTGTACATCCAAACTATTCGATTCTACTTATAGTAGGCGGTTTAATGATTCGAATTAGGATTTATTACCGGCTAGGTCATAAAAATCCCTCTTAATACTCCCTCCGTCCCAAATTGTTCGTCCCTTTTGGAGAATCCAACTTTTTAAGGAGACAAAATTATTTTCTTAGAGTTCCAAATTTATCCTCCAAAACTGTAAAGTTTATTAAGTGCTTTTAAATTGTTTATATCTTTTAATATGAATCTCAAAAAATATGCAATATAGACTTGTTTAATAGGTTTCAATTAGTTGTTTTATACAAAGTTTAAAAAATCATTAAAAAAAAAACATTATATACTAAAAGATATAAACTATTTAAGAAATGACACGAATTTCAAAAACTGTGAAATAAATGGGAGGGAAAGAATACTTTTAAGGGTAAAACTGGAAGTTTAACACATTTTGATTAGTTGTTTTTAGAAATAGGACCAATATTTTGGAACATCCCAAAATAGATAGAAGGACCAGCAATTTAGGATGGATGGAGTATCTATCAAGGATCACACATTTTAATTACTCCTACATGTAAGGATGGCCTTGTGGTATAAGAGTAATTCCAATCACCCTTCGCTTATCTTCTTCCAGCATGTAATTTGAGCTCGTGAAATTTACGAGCTCGTGAATTTCACTGGATTTTAAAACACGACTAAATTTGCGCTCATGAATTGGAGCTCATGAATTTCACTGGGTTTTAAAAACACGACTAAATTTGTGCTCGTGAATTGGAGTTCGTGAATTTCACTGGGTTTTAGTTCATGAATTTCAATGGGTTGTAGCTCGTGAATTTCACTGGGTTGGAGCTCATGATTTTCTCTGACTACGAGCTCGTGAATTTCACTGGCTTTGAGCACGTAAATTTCACTAGCTCCAAACTCGTGAATTTCACTGATTTTGAGCTCATGAATTTCACTATGTTCGAGCTCATAAATTTCACTTATTTTAATATAACAACAAGCTCGTGAATTTTATCTTCTGAGCAAATAAAAGAATTCATTTTCGAAACCTATTTAGAAGAACCTATTAATCTCATCTTCGAGCTTCTGCCTCGCAGGGTCGGTCCTGACTTTTAGAGGGCTTAAAGTGATAATAAAAAAAATGGGCTCATTGCGAATTTAACAAGAGTCATTCAATTGTCAACTTACTAGGTTGACAATAAACATACAAGGAAAAAAAAGCATGTACTTCGGTACACTTTTTATTACACTTTCATACACCTTTATTTTATTTTTCACATTTTTTAATACATTTTTTAAATCTTTAATAACATCCTGATTTTAAAAATTTTCAATGAACAAATCACCTTTCTCAAAACAAAGAACATTAAAAATCTCAAAAACAACCTATTATTTTAAACATTGCAATATTTCAAAGGCATCACTTAAAACAGGAATACTACATAAAACCAAAAAAAAAAAATAGAAGGTTGGTGTGAGAGGGAGAGGAGAGAGAGAGTAATTTTGTTGGGTAAGTGGTGGGCCCACTGTTCTTCTAATTTTAGGGAGAAAAAAAAAAGACCCCTTGTAATCGATTTTTTAGTTCTGTCAAAAAGGTGACTAAGTTGCTTTTTCCTTTTTCAAAATGGGACATTTTGATTATACAATTTACAATGATGGCACTGCACTTTTTGGGCATTTGTTTTGACTGCATGCTTGTTGGGCTTTTGATTTTATATTTAGGTGAGCTTTTCTGGATATATACTGGAGTATTTCATAGGACAAACATATCTGGGGGCCCCTAAAAATCAGCATTTTCTGTTTTGTGTGTCTAAAGCCTAAGGCCCGTAATGGCCTCACGCGTGGAAGAACCAGTAGTGCGTTAGATCCACACACCGAGTTTAACCGCAAATCCCAAACTTTAATCGACTCATGTATCTCACTCCAACGTCGTACGGAGTCGTATTATACCTTATCAAAAACATCTCAACAAGACGAATCCAATTGTGTGGTCAAAAATGGATTTCGAACAACTGTTTTTTTTTTTTTTTTTTTCTTGTTTGAGTACGAAAAGAGGACTAGAACAGTATTCTAAAGAAATCCAGAGTGAGAGAGAAGGGAGAACGGAGCTCCACCGTACAAACATAAAGAGAGCGACACAGATCCAGACAAGCCTAGGGTATTTGTGGACCGGCTGGGTAAAAAGCCCATCGAACATTTATAGGCCCAATAATAACATGCCATGGGCTTAAAACACATTTTGTCAGCAAATCAAAGCCCACAAATACTGAACTAATCTGAAATCGCCTCTCTCTCTCTCTCTCTCTCAATTGTGATTAGCGCCCGTCACTCTCTTCGAATGAAGCTCTCACTCTCCAGGTCTGGTTTCCGAAAGACCCTTTACTCTACCACAGCAACCGTCTCTTTTCCTGCGAAATCTGGGGACTCTCTGTACCGTCGGATTTCGCCTCTCGGTTCCCCAACAGTCTCGATTGTTCCGGTACTCGATCAGTGGGTTGAAGAAGGAAGAAGTATCAAGAAAGAACACCTTCAGAACATCATCAAGGAGTTGAGGCGTTACAGCCGATTCAAGCACGCTCTTGAGGTCTCGCTCTCCCTTTGTTTTGTATTCAGTTAGCTAATTCCGTCGTTAGCTAGTTTGTTCTTGTTTGTTAAGAAGTGGCAAATTTCCCCTGCACTTTGAATTCAGTGTAACATTGCATCCTACATTATTAATTGACCCCTTTTTTTTCAAAACGATAACAGATGATATTAATAATCAAAGAACCAGTACATCATGAGGACGCTTCAATCCCTTGATAAGGGATGAAGGAGCCAAACAGGGGGGACTCAGTCCAATGACCATACCCCATCCCAAGTAAACCCTTACTAGCCAAAGTATGAGCAACATTATTGGCAGCTCTACCAACATAGGAAAAAACACAAGAATGAAAACTTCAAGACAAAATATGTATATCTCTAATAATAGTTCACTTCTTGGCTGACCTCCATTTGGTTGTTGATCATGTTGATGACTGCTTGTGAATCCCCTTCCACAATCATGCCATTCAATCCCATTTTAGTCCCCACAATCCTTTTTCTTTTTCTTTTTTTAGTTCAAAAAATGAAAGTGCAGGTATTACCCATCACTACTACCGGGTAGTATTCTCCGTCACACCACATCACCATATGTAGGGATCCACCGCCTCTATGTCAAGATTGAAGCTAAGGTCACACCACGTGCGAGTGCTATTAGGGGTATGGTTCGGTACACACACTTAAAATTTTAAAACTTACATTTTTTTTCACTCGCCTTTGAAACCAAAACTTGCACATAGAGGCATTTGATTGTTTTGAGTGCAGAATTTGGGAAGAAGTAGTACATCTGCAATGGGTCTACACTAGACGGTGAATCTGTAGATTAAATTTATCTTAAACAATGGGTTGACTGATTGTCTTTCAAAACTATTGGATTGACTCATACTAGCATGTTCAAGTGTGCCTTAATTATGATTGTTCTAATTGGGGACTATAGAGAAATGTCTTATATGGAAGCTAAATTTGATCATGAGGAAGTATCCACTTTGCAAGTTTGATAATCAACTTATCAACCCCAAATCGTCTTGCCATTTTGGAATGCAGCAGTTGTTGGCTGATCAATTTTCAACATTTTATGTTACTCAAGGCTGGGAGGTCCTTCCTACTATGTTCTTTATCTCTCAGGGAAAACAAAATATGAAAATACCAAACCGTTATAGAATATAATTGGGAAAGTGCATTACGTAAGTTCTCTTTCACTACAAAAGAACAACAGCCGCAGATTGAAGTGTGGACAGAAATCAGAGCTATGAGTTACATACAGTTGCTGGAAAAAAAAAAACACTTGATTGTCTTGAATGGGATACATGTCTGTTAATATCTTTGTCGTTGTCTATCAACAAACGCTTCACATTTGGCCAGCTTTACGGAAGAAAACCCTCGCTGATACAGACATGTGAGATGAAATAAATGGAAAACTGTAGAATGTAAAGAGGTTACCATCTTCTACAGTTTCCTGGGAACACTTGTTGCATTTCACTCATTTTTCGTTCGGGAAATTTCAATCATGTACATCATGATTCATGAGAAAACTAGGTCAAAATGAAGACCAATCCTTGAACATTTGTGAAGGCATCAAATTGAACTTGGGTCTATCATAGTTCCTGCATGGAAACCTGTAACCAGGGCTGTTACTTGTTTTTTCATTAGCCAAGAATGATAGTCTTGATTCCTTGAATTCAGTTTTCCTGTATGAGGGGCCACTTTTAACGAAAGCACATTTCCATATTATTGTTTGCTTGTATGCTTGATCAGAACCAGTTATACTTAGATATGTTACACGGACTTGGATGCAGGTGCAAGTCCAAGCGTTGAACCTTCTTAAACTTAAATCTTAGGATACTAGGATGTGTCTTCAAATTGGTTATGGGCTTGTTTGTTGTATATAATGCATATTTTTTTCTGATTATGTATCGTGAATTACATTTAGAAATGAATTTATATGAGAAGGGGTTAAAAAAAACTATATTTTTGCTGTTTCTTGTCCACATGAAGGACTAGATATATCGCTTTTCTAACTAATTTGATATTCTTTTTCTGTGAATATCATAACAATTGATCCAAGTGTCCAAAATGGATACAGGTGTCGGACACACCGACACTGGTACCTCGGCTAAAATGAAGGATCCATGTAACATAGATGCTTAGCATGGCTGAATCAGACCATTAATAACGACAACGCAATGGATAAGGTGAAATGTGAATGAGACGTATGTGATCCAGCTAAGGCCAATTCATAAAATATATGTGAGCCAAACCTTGTACAGGCTGCCTGTGTAGTTTATAATTCTAAACTGGTGTAGTTTTTCGCTGATTGATGGGCAAGACACTGGTTTTGTCATTGCAGTCATGAACTTGACCCCCAAATCATTGTGGCCTTCCTCCTCAAACATTCTTGATAATTGGTTACTATGACAGATCATTTTTTTTCTATATAATCATGTAGTTTCCCATGGATGAGCCAGCATGTTTGGAATAAATTATCTTATGGGCTTGCCAGAGCCCATAAGACACGAAATATACAAGTGAAATCGACAAAAGACTTGCTTTACTTGTTTGGAATATAAGGACGTAGAGATGCTCCTCATTCTCCAGTTACAGCTACAAGGCTCAGTGGTAAACAACTGTGCCACGAGAAAGATAAATGGATACCTCATGAATAAAAAAAATGTCAAATACAGGGGATAGAAAACAAAGAGGTGGTAGAAAATAAAATTATCAGAGGCAAAACTCTAAAGAAATGCAAAAGGTAAAATAAATGTTAGACTTGAAGAAGGGGCTATATTAATCTGCAATATGGGGATGGTTTTTTTAAGGACAGACTTAAAGGCTAGGAGCTAGTTGTTTTTGTGTGCTAGAGGGATCCGTTCAACAGCTCCTGGGGTGAGAGTGAGATAGTTTTTTTTTTTTTTTTTTCAAGCAAGTGATGCTTTCAGAATAACTTTCCATTCAGCAGTATAGGCTTTCTATGCCAAGGGTCAGGAGACACTGCCCTTGGCCACACATTGGGGGTAGGAGTACAGTTTCCAACCGACTCAAACAACGGTATAAGGGTCGGTTGGAGCAGTTTTGTCATGTGATTGGATATCTTGGTGTTTATGTGATGAGAGCTAGCAAATGGAGTGATCATTAACTTAATGCTACCGATAGTGGGTTCCATCATGTTGCGTTTGATTCTATATTTATGTGTCACTGCTTCTTTGTATGTTTGAGGTTGTAGATACTAAATTCTGGCCATAACATTATGCCTCAAACTTTATGCCAAGGCAGTGGATGTCCTCGAGTTGCGATTATGTTACAAGCTCCATGTTCCAAAAAACACTTGGGTGATCTTTTCATAAATACATGCTGTATGCATTCAAATTTTAAAATTAGATATCTGTAATACAGCTTTCAGTTAGTGTTAATGGATTTTTGCATGCTGTATGCATTCAAATTTTAAAATTAGATATCTGTAATACAGCTTTCAGTTAGTGTTAATGGATTTTGTCGATTTTGTTGTGAACTCCACGGTGATTTTGTCTTATGCCTTGTTCCCCTTAAATTTGTACACTTTTGGTTTTTGTCCTTATTCACAAACAAAAAAAAAAGCATTTGTTAGTTTTGCGTCTTATTTCTTAAGTTTCTTGATTCGTCTCGACAAGTGGAATCGAAAAAGTGTAAAATTATAACCAAAACTCGAACAAAAACAAAACCCTAAAAGTGCAAAAAGTTCAAAAGGTCACACAAATAAGTTATGTGAAACAACCCCTAGCGTTTGAAAGATGGGTTCACTATGTTTTAATTGCACTTATTATTTTTACATTGTGCATTTTATTTTTTTTGGCCCTTTTCATCTGGTTGGTTAAGGTTGGATGATTAAGGCCTTGTTTCCCATTTGCAAATGGAAAATCTATAAAATCAACCCATTTTAACAAATAAAAATGCATTTGTGCTTTGTGCGATGAAGAGCCAATTAGGTTATTGCTTTGTGCGATGTCCTCACGAGGACATCACATTGATTTTAGCAATTGCTTTACTTAGTTGCTATAGCAATTGCTTTACTTATTTGCTAAAATCAACCCATTAGATTTTATGAGATTCCCATTTTAGCAAGCAACAAACAAGGCCTAAAAATGTCTCCGGTTTCAGTGAAAAACTGAACTGCACTGGTAACCAATGGTTTTTGTTATTGTATAAACCATAAATGAAAAGAAAACCGTCAGTTTTGGCCACGGTTTTGGTTTAGATATAAGTTCCGATTTTGGTTTTACCAATACCCAAACCACTCCGCACCGTTTGCATCTCTAATTTTGGCTGCAAACACCTACTTCTTAATCCCTCCATGCTGACCAGCAAAAAAAATCCTTCCATACTGGCTGTTAACATCTATTTTATTCATTGTTGTAGTCATTGATATTTTACACTCTTTAAGGATTCAGATACCTGAATATCTGTTTCCCGTCTTTTTAGGTATCTCAATGGATGAGTGACAAAAGGTCCTTTCAACTTTCATTTAACGACATTGCTGTCCGGCTGGACTTGATCTCAAAAGTTCATGGAACAAAACTAGCAGAAAATTATTTCCACGATATCCCTGAAAAATTCAAAGTCGTGGAGGCTTATGGTGTACTCCTCAACATCTATGCCCGAGAGAAATCTGTCAAGAGAGCAGAGGCCATCATGGAGAAACTGAGGGAGTTGGGTCAGACAACATTCACCTTCAACGTAATGCTAAATCTCTATCGTCAGACGGAAAAGCATGACAAAATAGATTTGCTTGTACAAGAAATGGAAGAAAAGCGTACCAAATATGATAAGTTTACCTGCAGCATCCTGCTTAATGTATATGCAGACCTCTCTGACGCTATAGGAATGGACAGGATAGTGCAAAGAATGGAGTCAGATCCAAACATTGTCTTGGACTGGAATGCTTATTCCATTGCAGCAAAGGGGTTTACAAGTGCAGGGTCAACAGAAAAAGCTTTGGAAATGCTGAAAAAATCCGAGGGTCTCATCTTAACATCTAAAAGGAGGAGTCTGGCTTTTGATTTTCTTCTGACACAATATGCTACAATAGGGATGAAAGACGAAGTGTTACGATTGTGGGAAGTCCACAAGAAGTCAGAAAAGTTATATAACAAAAGCTATATTAGCATGATAACCTCACTATTGAAGTTGGACGACTTGGAAGAAGCTGAGAAGATTTTTGAGGAGTGGGATTCCAGCGAGTTGTTTTATGATTTCCGGGTTCCAAATTTCTTGATTGGTGCTTATTGCAGAAAGGGGCATATGGAGAAGGCTGAAGCATTGGTAAACAGGGCAAGAATGAAAGGAGGCAAACCTCTCCCACTTACATGGTATTACTTGGCTTCAGGATATGTTAACGTTAATCAAATGCTGAAGGCAATAGAAGCATTGAAGGTTGCTGTTTCAGCTTTTGAGCCAGGATGGAAGCCAAGTGGGCCTATTTTAGTTGCTTGTGTGGAGTACTTGAAAGAGAAAGGTGATGTTGAGGAAGCAGAGGAATTTTTAAGGTTACTCCTGGCGAAGCACATTATCTCTATCCGTGTTCATGATAAATTGTCAAGTTACATGAAAAATGCAGATTTAATTTCACAAGCATCGCGTTTAATGGAGGAGGATGCTATAGGTGGGGATGGAGAAGCGACTGAAGATACGGAGCCAAAGAAAATGGGTGATTTTGTTGGGGATAGAGAAATAAAGGAATGTCAGAACTGAAATAGAATTGCATTTTAACCAAAAGAAAAAATCTGTATATATGTTCGACTGTGAATAAACACTAGGCTTGCGCGAGAATCATGCAGCAGATGCATGTCGAAAGAATATTGGAATTCCATCGTGACTGACGAATATTTGCTTTCTTTGTCCCATTCTTCATATGTTTGAGAGGTGATTTTCGATTGTTAACCTCTTTGTTATCTCGGGTTTATTTTGTAAAAATAGACTCGCCATTTTTCATTTTGTACTTTTCATGTAGTACTTTTTTTTTTCTCAGGATGTATACCGTAAATTTTTCTCCTTCCTCACCTGTCTTTCCATTGTTATCCTTCTGGACGAATACAATTGTGACTGATCTCCTGGCTCCAAAGTTATGGAGAAGAATTACTTCTGCTCCCCAAAAGTTCATGTGCCAGAACTTGATGCAATTATAAGGGATATATCTGCTGTTTCATAGGAGTAGTACTTTGTCCCCGCTCATGTTTGGAATGAAATTTGGAAAATGCCAACGAGTCGGTGGTGGTTAATGTGCAAAAAGTGAATAGATAGATCCGGGGCTTATATCTATGAAATGTGGATGCATATACGTGGAAGTGGATTAATATATGTGAAAAATGCATTGCAATTTAACTTTTTAGCATATTGTGTCTACTAATCAGTGCCTTATGGGCTATGGTTAGCAAAGCCAGTGAAATTTTACTGAATCTACAAGAAAATCCATGGCTCTGTAGGAGATTTATGGCTGAGAGAGAGAGAGAGAGAGCGAGCATTAATGAAAGTTAAGTACTCATATTTCATTTAATCTGAGAGTCGAACTCTAGCATTGACATTCCTGATTGCTTCTTGTTTTTGTGTAGACTTTGAGGACACACAACACGTCAAGATACTTGTGGGATTTGCACCAGGTGTGTCCATTACATGTAATTATTTTTAAGCAAGGGACATGGCGGGGACAAATCGGGGATACCCTTGTATCAATTTCGACAGGGATGGAAACATGACAAAGGTACAATTTATGTAGAGGCCCGAGGGGCACGCCGTGGTGGCACGAGACTCCACTCAATTTTATATAATTATCCTAATATTCTCATGTTTGAAGTTATGTATATAGTTACAAGTGGAGTGGTAGCCCAGTGGTAAGCACCATATACTTCCACTGCATTTAACTGAACTTAATAATAACTGCAAAATGATACTAAATTCCATTGGAGAACCATACGAAACTTCACAACAGCAGGAAGGTCAAATTTCTCTAAACTCACTCCTCTTTTGGTTCTCCACCTTGATTTTATTCAAATTGCAATAAATTGCTAGTAAAATGTGATATAGATTGTCCAGTCAACAAAGGTAAATGCATTGACAATCGCTATTTACACCATCTCTACAACACCCAATAGCATTGTTATGATTTGATGGGCCAAAATGACTAATGCAAGCACCATTATAAGCAGCATTAGTACAACTTCCTGATAACTGGATGAAATTTGTACAAAGATTGTTCTGATTTACTTCGTCCCCAAAATTGATTAACAATTAGGAAAGAAAAAGTAAACAAAGTTAAATTGAGCAGACGAAAGAACATCTAGTAATTAATCGATACTAAAAGAAAAGAAAATTGTTATACAATAAAATGATGGGAGTTCTCTCTGATTCTGGTTGAGAAACATTGCTCACAATTGTGGCATTTTCGGTTGAATTAGAAAGCAAATTCATGAAAATATTTGAAGGCAAATGAACTTCTTACAAAACATAACACATAACCACGTCAAATATAGTTGTAAAGCTTCTTACCCACTCTTTGTTAGCAATAAAATTATTATTTCAAAGAAAAAAAACTCCAAACAAGAAGTACGGACGTAGCATTTGTGGGAACCACGTAGCACATGTGATTGATGCTTATATGTATCAACAGTGGCGGAGCTAGGATTTCCAATCGAGGGGGGCCGATGTAATAGACATGTTTTCGTCTACAAGTAAACAGAAAATGCCGTTGAGTTTTAGTTTTCTAATTTAATACATTTTTGCACATTGAAATTATTGTAGCCTAATGCGGCAAAAGTATATGAATCATTTTGGTCTATTACTTCTTTATGTTGCGATAACACTCACATGCTTATTTATTTGTTTATGAACAAATGTGAAAAATTAGAATGTAAAATAACCATTACTTTACTAAATCAAACCTATTTTAACAAGATTTAAGACGTTTTATATTAAAAATTGATATAATACTAGAAAATTATATATCATATTTATATATACTTAAAAGTGCGGGGGGGCCGGAGCACCACCCAGCCCCCACATAGCTCCGCCAGTGTGTATCAAATCAAATGGCCGGTATCAAAATAGGGGTACCTAAATATGGTTCAATTGCATTATTACATCGGTTCTGCCAATTAACCACTGGACCTCTTAACCCCCCGAACTAGGGCATTGGTTATCTTAACCACCGCACTTAGAAAAATGGTTATCTTAACCAACGCCCTAGGTGCAGTGGTTAGCATTTCCGTTATTACATATCGTACGGAGAAAGATGTAGGCCTTACTTTTAGCATTCTTTAACCGCATACTTTAGCTTAACGTTTCTTGATTAGTGTAAATTAGTAGTAGTTCAGGCATAAAAGAATGAATAGTTGCAAAAAGACTTACCAACTGTTATGGAGAGAAGAAGCCAAGCTATAGCAGCTATAAAGAGGTACTTCATTTTTCTCAAGATTGAGAGACTGTTACTGTAAATGTTAAAACTAGAAGTGAGAGCCAAAAGTAGATGGATGCATGGAGAGAGGATGTGTGAAAATTGGGATTACTTATATGCAGATTTTACACGTGAATGGGGTGGAGGTGTAGCATCTTCTCAAGATTTTCAACATCGCCAAAATAGGAAGTTTTATCTAGGATGGTCAAATATACCAATAATGCTACTCTTACACCTATGGGTTACACCCCACTTTGATTTTTGACATGTGGAGCCTCCATATTTACACTCCTGATGTCAGAAATCAAAGTGGGGTATAACCCATGAGTGTAACTGGATGGGTGTAAAAGTAGCATTATTGCAAATATAATAGGATGGATGCAAGAGTGGATGAACTCGGATAACTATCTTATCCATGTTTTAAATTTTTACTAAAATTATACTAGTAGTTTTGTCTAAAAAAATGTCAAAATTATGTATTTTCACCTGCCCAACATCTTTTTAAACAATTTAGCACGCGCCAAAACAAGAGTTTTGAAAAAAAAAATTATGTTATTTCTAGATTTCCTATCAAACGTAATAGTTTTGGTAATGCTTCACGACTATATTGGCAAAAGTAATATTCCCTTGGTCTCTTTTTAAATGTGTTGTTTCGTAAATCTAACTTATTAAAGAAATATCATCATTACACTTTTCACGTCAACTTTTACCTTCACTTTACACCTTTCACATTAATTTTTACCTTCACTTTCCAAAAATATCCTCCAATTTTACACATTAAATCTTTTCTCATTAATTTTTCAAAAGGACAAAATAATAATTGTGTAAACTTTTATCCTTTAACTTTTTCAAAACATGCATTTATTAAGGGGACAACCCAATATAAAATACTCAACAATTAACAAGGGACGGAGGGAGTATCACATTTCTATGTGACAATTCTTTTTAATGTTCGTCCACCCAACCGTGAATTCATCCATCCGTCCCCATACATACACAATGTTGTTTTTAGAGTTAATTAAATAATAATCCCCTTTTTTTTTTACACCACGTATGTTTTCATCCCTCTCACTTTTCGGGATTATGTTTTCATCCTCTTTAGATGTGATTATTACTACCCTTTCTTAATCACACACACACACACACACACACATATTCCTTTTCCCTTTCCTATGAACAAGTCTACATGTACAACCATTTCCATCTCATGTGAGACATAGGCACTAACACTTTGCACCAACAATTGCACCAACTCTCTCATATGTGATATGTGGGACCTACCACACATGGAATATGGGAGACCCGCATATGAGTGGTAGGTCCCACATATCCCATGTGAGAGAGTTGGTGCAATTGTTAGCACAAGTGTTAGTATCTATAGCAAACCTGTTTTTGCTTTCCTATCTTCGTAAGATTTAATTAGTAATTGTATATCCTATAATTACTCCTACCAAAAAAGAAAGTAATTGAAAATCGGTTAGAAATTCAAAAAAAGGATGGATTAGGAAATACATGGGACTTATATTGTTTCCTATCTTGGTGAGATTTGATTTTCAATAATACTTAATAGGTGATTTCAGAACGGAAGGAATCCACAAAATTAGGAAATTCAATAAGAGATAAAAAATTTAAGAACAAATGGACCCTACCAGCAATTATGATATTTTCACAAATTTCATGGTAAATGCATGAACCTACCATATTTACTTCCATACACTTATTTTTTACCCTAATATGAGGGCAGATCACATGAGAATGTTAAAAGGGATGGATTAGGTAATAAACGGAACTTATATTGTTTCCTATCTTGGTGGGATTTGATATTTCATAATACTTAATAGGTGATTTCAAAATAGAAGGAATCCACAAAATTAAGAAATTCAAAAGGAGATAAACTTCCAAAAAAAGAGATCAAATTTAGGGAGACTTAGGCAAAAATCTAAAACATTTGACATTTTTAAAGGGAATGATAAGGAACTTTTGCAATTGAACATAAAGGCAAAAAAACATTTGTCATTTTTAAAGGGAGGGATAATGAACTTTTGCAATCAAAGATAAAGACAAAAAGTATTAGTGAAATGTCACTAATTTTTAAAAGTTCTAATTTCATACAGAAAATTCAAAAAAAATCAACTTTTGTCTGAATCCTAGCCAACCCCCACCCCACCTCAGGCCGGCCACTTTCAGTGACCCAAAAAAACTAGTGACACTTCACTAATTATTAAAAGTTCTAATTTCATACAAAAAATTCAAAAAAACTAACTCCTGTCTCTTGGCAGACCACCACACCACCTCCAGCCGAACTGAGGGGGGGGGGGGGGGGGGTGTGCATCCCATGCACAGCACCGTGCTGTGCAGCCACGTAGCGCCGCCGCGCCGGCATTTTTTCGACGATCGGAGACGTTTACCGCGTAGACCTCGTCGAGTACTACAAGTATGCAAAAAAATTAACTTGATCGAATATTTAAGTAGGTTATCGGAAGACAAATACTTTGAAAACAAATGGAACACAAATGGACACAAACACTGGATAAAAACCACTTTTTCATGTTATTTGTGTTCCGATGAGTCACTAAAAGATATTCGATCAAGTTGATTTTGGCACACTTATACTATTCGACGAGGTTTACACGGTGAACGTCTTCGATCGTCGAAAACATGCCGGCGCGGCAGCGCCACGGGGCTGCATAGCACCCCCCCATGTTCCCCTCCAGCCGTCCATTTATGGCAACCAAAAAATTAGTGAAATGTCACTTATTTTTAAAAGTTTTAATTTCATACATAAAATTCAAAAAAAAATCAACTCGTGCTAGTTATTTAAATTTAAAAATTAGAAAACGAGGTGAAAGACAAAAAGGAGATTGGAGAGACATAGACGCTTCACTAATTTTTAAAAATGATAATTTCGTACAAAAAATCAACCAACTAGTCATCTATCAACTCCTGAAACTAGTGAAAGCTTTACTAATCATCCTAAAATATATGATAATAGATCAAACTTATAATGAGTGAAACCGCACTAATCATAAAACAAAAAAAAAAACAAAAAGTCTTTATCACAAACCAAAAAATTACATCCTCTATAAAAGCATTCACAGCATTCGAACTCGCCCGAATCACAATAATTTTTGAAAAAAAAATTAGTGACAACTTACTAAACTTCATACCTGGATTTTTGTAGATCGAAAACAAACCCGGTCAGAAACGAAGAATAAACCCAGCGTCTTCGACTGAGAAATTACTGCTATACTTGTGAAATGGCTCCAAGTTACATAAAACCAAAACAATGGGAAAATGTTGAATTTTTATAAAATAGGAGGGTGTGAATGTGTAGTTATTTTCCAACGACCCAAGTCAATTAGAGCACCGACCTCGGGCTCGCAATTCCAGCAGAGACCTAAATTAACTGGACGGAAATGGAGGGAGTGAGAGTCGACGACGACGACGATCAGCCGATGCTGAGCGTTCAAGCTCTGGAAGCTCTGAGGGAGTTCCTAGGCGAACAAAACCGGGCCTTAGTCGCCGACGACGATGACGGCGCCGCTGCCGGTAGCGGTGGATCGTCGTCGGAAGTTGCGCTTTTGGCGGAGGACTGGAGGTTGAGCCAGTTCTGGTACGATCAAGACACGGCCGAGACCGTTGCCAATGAAGTTCTCTCACTTTGTGGGTCCGTCGAGTGTGCTTCTGTCGCTTGCATAGCTTGCCCCACCCTCTACTCCTATCTCAAGGTAACTATAAACATGTACATTGAGCATCATTGATTGTGTTCATCTCCCATCCTTACAAAATTTTATTTTTCTCAATGTCTTCCCATTTTCTTGTTATTTATGAATGTGCCATTTTGACCCAAATTTTGGAGGGGAAACATGAAAAAAAAAAAGAATAGAAAAATAAGGGTTTGGCATTGGAGAAGGCATACCTAAGTGGAGTTTTGACCCAAATTTGGTTATTACAAAAATGGATTAGGGCCGGAGATGCTTGTGTTTTATTAGTTAAAAGCTTGATAAAAGTCAGTTCTTTCAATTAATAAAGGAAGTTTGAACATATTTTTTGACGTAAATTTTAAGCTAGTTAAGCTGTTAGCTTGAATGATATTTTACTCGGCTTTATAAACTTACAGTGTTTAAACAATTCAAACACAACTCATGATCCATTTTTGAACATATTTTGGAAACAGGTCACCTTATAAACAATTTAAATTTGGTCATATTTTGGAAAGTCTTTAGGTTTCCAAACCAATCTTTACTAGTTTACTCCTCGGCTCGCTTATCAGCCCTAATTGTTGTCCTATATGTTCGCTTTATCAGTTTCATTAGTTGTGGCATTGTCTTATGTGACAAGAGATTGGCTTGTGGAGTGACATTACTGATTGAGAACAGAGATGAAAATCATTGGCTGAAAAGAGAATAATTATCGTTACTGCAAGGCTGTGTTGGTATTCAAATTTAGTTGACATTGGTGACAATAGCGTTAGACAAAAAATTGCATTTTCGGATGATGTTGCGTAGCATACTCTTCATATTTTAAGAACGAGATGACTCTGTTTCCTTCAATTGGGCGTTGCAAATCGGATGAATCCGTTTTCTGAAAGTTTTATTGGGTAGCAGAATTTGCCTGAGCAACATGTAACAAATGCACATTCTCACTTATAAAGTTTGTCGTAGAATGAACCTAAATCCCTTCGGACGACAGAATAGAACATGGTTATGGCCTTGCGGGTGTTCTCTTGGTCTTTACTTACTCAGCAATAAAGTAAAGTTATTTCAAAGAGCACCATCAATTGTTTGACAAGCTTTTAAAAAGTGTGAGGAACTTGTCATTTATGGTACGTAGTGATCAATTGTGGGAAATTGACCACAGAGTGAGTGGATTTTTCGATTAATTGGGGTTGCAGAAAACGATCTAGAATTGTTTCTTGGTGCAATTTGACATGTTTGATTTAGTTTTATGAACCTTACTGGATAATGATACTGCTGCAATAAAGAGTATATTCATCTGATTCACGTATTATAACAAGGTTTGCACTTTCTGGATCCACCTTAGTTATTGAAAGAGGTCAGAAACTTGACTTTTGTGACCTGTTAATATCTGACATTTTTTTAATCCATGGTATGTGGTGGATTGGGCTTTTTCCATGGTAGGACAATGGCAATCTAGTGTCCAGAAAACCAGAGAGTTAATGAACTCTTTCCGTGTGATAAAGTTATTGTCCCTTTTTGGTAACACGATAGCTTCCTTGCTCTACATGTCTAGTAACTTTACCAATGATCAGCTCATCTCTTAACCCAGTGTCCTGGGTTTGTGATTCTTGTTGCATCTCCATCCGCTTATTTGCTCTGTAAGAAATGATAAATTACTTTTGCTTCAGAAAATTGATCCTAGTGTATCTGCCCAACTTCTCGAGTATGACAAACGTTTTGAGCAATATGGAAGTGAGTTCACCTTCTATGATTACAATCAACCAGAAGAGCTTCCGTCATCAATGAAGAATGCATATCAAATTGTGGTTGCAGATCCTCCTTATCTGGTGAGAATCTAGTTTCCTTGCCAATTATTTTCTTAGATTAGCCTTAGCCTCTTCTTAGAGGTTGTTTTCTAACTTTGTCCAACTCATGTTGAGGGGCAATCACTCCATCAGGTGGTGGGAAAGAAACCCTTCATCACTCATGTATTACACTTTCTCTTTCTTTCTTATTGTCATTTTAAGTTAATTCATATGCAAAAGCACTCTAGTAGGCAGTAGCTCTCACCGTGCGTGTGCATATGCTTTGTCCGAGGATCTCAGCCGGTCTTTTCAATTGATAAGAGCCAAATTATTTATTTATTTTTTCCTGCTATTGAACAAATTTTGTTATAAGTTTAACATGTTCATCACATTGGCTGGTCAAAAATACTTGAATGGCAAGCAACCTCATGAGGTTGATAGATTCAGAGCAGAGTTTCTCACTTACTGTATGGTGCTTGAACAAGTACCGAGATGGCTGGCCAAAACTATTGGATGCATAGAGACTTGGGCTAGTATATATGGGCATCCGTGCAGTACAAAAAATATATTATGGCCAGTATATGTGGGTATCCGTGCAGTTCAAAAAAATATATGGCTATCCAGTTAAATAGACCCATGGACCATGAGTCCATGATACCCAATTTTGAAAAATTTCGATATCGAGGTGTTATACATATAAGTTTTAGGGACCATTGTAGCTGACATTTGTTACCTTTGTAGATTAATAATTTTTTGGTATGTCAATAGTACAGTAAGTATGATTGATTACATGTCTGCAGTTCTCTGGCTATGTTTTGATGTCTATGTTTGTTTTTGCTCAGCCACTTTTTAAATTCCATAATAGCAGATTTGGTTTCAGTTTTACTGCGGCTCCATGATTCACTGGAGGGAAATTGGTGTACATCGGATCTTGATAAATTAAACACTTTTGCAGATTTTCTCAGCTGTTTTTAATGTTTTAAAAGCAAACTGTTCTTTCAACATGTTCAGCTGTAAATTGTAGATTATATTCATTCTGAACAAACAAATAGTCTTATCGAACTGATGGTTTTCATGGCAGAGCAAAGAATGCTTGGAGAAGGTTACTCAAACGATTTCTTTCCTCGTGCGACCGGCAAAATCTTACTTGCTTCTACTCACAGGTTGGCCTTTTTTCCCCCTTCCTAAGAATTTTCAGGATTTCCATCGTGTTTAATCCAGCACCAGTGCTTGTAGGCTTTTAATTGATTTTCTATCTCATTCTGATATTTGATTCTACCAAGTAATATATACTACTAAGCACGGACTGGTTACTTGGTTAGTACCTTGACAACTTGTGGAGGGTAGAAACCAAGTCTTAAGTGAATGATGTTGTACTATTCGTTTATGATAATTGATCCTTTGATTTTTCCTAACCTTCTGTGTACGATTGCAGTCTGATAGATATATATAACTGGTATGCATGTAGGGGAAGTGCAAAAGGATAGAGCAGCAGAGCTCCTCGGTTTGTATCCATGTGGTTTTCGGCCACGGCACTCTAGCAAACTTGGCAATGAGTTCCTTCTGTTCACAAACTATGACCCTGGAATGAGATTAGGTGGTTGGGAATGTGACCAGTAGATAGATAAGATGTCTGGGTTTTTAGATCACCCAAACCACGTAAGTCAAAGTTATTCATTAGAAACTTGTTTGCAATATCTTACTCCCTCCGTCCCTTTCCAAGCGTGTTGTTTCGTAAATCCAACTTATTAAAGAAGTATCATCATTATATCTTTCATATCAACTTTTTACCTCCACTTTACACTTTCCACGTCAACTTTTACCTCCACTTTCCAAAATTATCCTCCACTTTTACCCATTAACTCTTTACCCACTAACTTTCAAAAGGGCAAAATGTTAATTGTACAAATTTTTTCCCATTAACTTTTCAAAACACACTTACTAAGGGACAACCCAAAATGGAAAAGTCTAACTCTAAAAGGACGGAGGGAGTAGTATGCAATAATTTTTACACCTAGAACTTGTTAAAGGTTTTTAAGCCTTGAATACTTTGTATATGCTTCATTTTTTGTGTCTCTCTTTCATTCATTCTTTTTCCTTTTCGTTTGCAGCCTGGGTCCAAACTGTGATTGTGGTTAGGATCATCAAGTTTTGTTCAAATATGGCCTGTTGGTCAATGGTAGGGCGGTGGAAGACTCGCTGCAGATTTGAACTTCTTGGCCGCCTGTTCTCTGTGGTCAGATTGAGGGAGGACTCCCACACCATGTAACAAGTGAAATTTGCAGGCAACCCTAGTTAATCTGACATTATTTCTCATTTTTTCTTTGTTAAAAATTGATCTTGGCCAAATTTTAGTTGGTCGAATTCGGATACTACGGCACTGTGCTGCAAGAGAGCCACTCCAGTTTGATTTCCCGACTCCTTTTGTTCAAATATGGCCTGTTGATTAATGTGATATTTTTTTTATCTGGTTCGCAAACGAGACATGTGAATGAGGTTACTGCTTCTCAACTACAGTATATTGATTGGTGGATTCAGTTGTTTTTCTGGGCCATGATAAAAAGATTTGTGCCAACCTAGTCACCAACACCGAGATTCCTCTAAAAGGATATCAAATGTTAATGCGCGCTTATAAATATGATGATTGCCCAAAAAAAAAACTATAGGTCCTTTGGCAAAAACAATTTTGTCTTTATTCAAAAAAAAATTGCATTTGTTAATTTGCGTCGATTTTTCTTATATTAGATTATTAATTCGTCTCGACGAGAGGAATCTAATTAAGGTAAAAAATTAATAACCAAACTAAAATTTTGTCAATAATCATAAATAATCTGCACAAAAATTTGTTGACCTCCGTCACTTCTTCCCTGTTCCTGCCTTAGGAACACTCACTCCCGTCGACGAGAAGGGAGAGGCACTCATGCACTGAGGCGACAATCCCATAAGGACAATTGATGTTGACCCGTTTTTCTTTAATCTTCCTCTATCAATTTCTTTTTATTTCATGGACATCTTTTACACCAAACATCTCTCAAATACACATGTTGATGCTGACCCGTTTTTCTTTATCTTTGCAAATTCCTCTCAATGAAATTTTCTATGTTGCACTAAGTTACTTATGGAACTAAGTTACCTACGGATGTATGCATGCGGTCCGGGAACACTTTGGGGTGAACACCCATCCAAACAAGTAGGGTCAATAGTTCAACATTTAGGCCATAGCATTTAGCAACAAAAAAATATTTAACCCAACAAGTGCTCTCCAAACCAAGCTACATAGTCTCCTATCACTTGGCTCACCAACCAACATGGACTCTTTATTCTTATTATTCCTACCGGATAAAAAAACTATTCTTTTTGTCTTATTTAACTTTTTAAAAATTTGATAATAATTTATTTTTTTTTAGATTCCACTCGTCAAGACAAACTAATATCTACAAAATATCAAAGCAAAACTAACAACTACCAATTTTATTTTATTTTTTTAAGAAAGACAATAATAATCCATTTCCGTTATTATTGCCAAAGGACAAGTATTTTTTGTATCTTCTAATCGTGCTATTAATGTTATATGAGATTTGGTGTATATATTCTCATCCATCAGAGCTTAAAAAAATTAAGATAGTTTTGAACAACCTGAGTACACAAATCCCTGGACCTAATTACCCCCCAAAAAAATCCCTGGACCTGCTGCGGCATTCGTGTTGTACACCAGTGCACAGCATGCAAGCTGTGGACAAGCCTCGCCATCCGTTCGGCAATCCAATGGTCTAGATTTCACCTTGCAATGAACAGCTTGGACCGTTGGATGAAATCTGGATCATTGGACCGAGATAAAATCTAGACCATAGGATCGCCAAACGGACGGCGAGGATCGTGCACAACACCAACGCTATGCACCTTGCGCAACACCAACTCCAGACCCGATTTGATATAGAGATAGATGCGCATAACCAAATATCATTCCCACACATATTATTGAACTCTTGGGCATCAGATTTCATCCATATGGAGAAGATCTACTAAGAGAGAAATTGAAAACATGCGAGTTGAACAGTTCCCAGAAAAGGCAACAAGCTTGAGAACATGAATTCTGTAAGCAAGTCATCATTTTGGATCTCAAACATCAAAGGTACAACAAAGTCGAGCCCTGTCATTTTCCTTGAGTTCGGCCTCTTCTTTCGCCTGCAAGAAAAGCTGTATCGCAATCAGTGAAAGAAATGCTCTCCTGGTTAGGAATCAGAAAACAAAATCAATTCCATAAGACATGCCCAAGTAGAACGAGAATTACATCTTTTGCCACTGTTGATACATGTAGAAGCCAGTAGTATGCCTGATACGTTCTAGTTACACTGAGTCGGACCTTAATTACATGGAATATGGTACATGTGTCGGGTCTCTAAATGTCAGACCGCAAATTCATGTCTAAGGACACTGGGATGCAGCTTGATTTCTCTTTTTAAGGGCAAAATGGCGTTTGTAAATTAAACTGCACAGTAAATGTTTGTAACATAAAAGTCTTCCGCCTAGTAAACTCGATTACTTTGCAGAACAAGGCCAGGCCAACATATTAATTCCCTATCGAAGTATCAAATGCTTGTTTTCATCAAAATGTTCTAAATATTGCTACCAATGTCAAGAAAATAGTTTCAGTTGCATCCTTGTTTTCATCAAAATGTTCTAAATATGCTACCAATGTCGAGAAAATATTTTTAGTTGCATCACCAACCGAAATCCAACCGATGATTTCCGAATTACCCAAAAAAAGAAATCCAACCGGAGTGCTACAAGCAAAGGCAAAAGATGATCACTGTAAATTCACTGAAACCTCCACCAAATTCCATCAAGTGGAATTCTGAAAAGACAGAAGTGTTTTCATTCAATTGCTTCCTCCAAGAAACAGACTACTTCATTGATTCACCGAATTAACATTTTGAGCTTGTCAGGAGTTCTTCCATTAAACTTTTGCTGCATCATTTTCTAATTCTAACATTGCAGACAGCTCTTGAAACCACAATTCAAACTTGTTCCAGTAACATTTTGTACTATGATGGAAAAAGATTGAATGTTGCATCTCTATTGAAACATTACACCCTCACCAGCACCATCGACACCAATAGGTGTCTACCAAAGCTACCTTCCTTGGACGCAATCATAGGACTCCAGCCCGCGGCAGATCCTGAAACTAGTAAGTCACCGCTAGGTGTCTAGTGTCTATCATCCCTCTAAGGCGCAAGCAAAACAAAGCCCCTCTCACCCGGCATATGGTTCACAAGACTACTACAGCAAACCGGTTTGGCCCTGCAACCATATGGGAAAGGGGGAAAATGGCGGACCCTCAAGTCCAGCTGCTTTGGCAACTCATATACCACCAAGGTGGTAAACATACATTCAAGTTGTGAACCCCACATTATTGAACCCAGGCACGAGTGGAGGAATGAAATTAATGGGATTTTAGCAACTTCAGCGGGAAACGTTCCACGAAAAAAATGGTTGGGCAGCTATGATCTACTATATTTGGCTTAGAAAGAAACTTCAAGTCCCTATACCTTAAGTTTCAAGGTTTAAAAATTCTGACCCCTAAGTACTCATCGCCAAAACCATCTAAAATAGACTCAGACTAGAGATGAGGGTTAAGCGAGCATTGGTACCCATAACCAAGACAATCTCAAATAGGCTCAGACTAGACACGAGGGTGAAGCGAGCACGTATACTCGTATCAGAGCTCACATATGCCCGGACTGGAGACGAGGGTTAAGCTAGCAGTAGCACAGATAGAAAGAACATACCTAAATAGACATTCTACTAGTCTTTACAGGATTATGGACAACATACATAAGACACCCAAAGAATATACATATACATATATCTACACAGTCACACACATCTATATATATTCTTTCCGTACCATTAGTGCATGGCAAAAGCAATGTCCTTGAAGAATACATATATAGTTGGTTGAACTTGAACCTTTTTCGTAGAATTACACGGTGGAATCTACCCGTTCCTGGTGGTATGAACCACAGGGCGCATGGAAAAATGCATAACATGAGCAAAAGCAAAATGATAGTTCATACCTCCTTAAACTAAGATGGTGGTATTCATCCACGTTCAGTTCTCAATCCTCTCCGCTTCTGTGACTTCATGCTCATCGTCGTCCTCGTCATCCTCATCCTCGTCAAGGTCTTCGTCTTCATATAAGCTTCTCCGCAACTTGCTCAACTCACTTTGTCCATCATCTTCACTAAAAAATTCCAGCCCATACTTCATATCTCGGTGCTTAACCAAAAGCCATCGCAGCAACCGGTCTTCCTTGTTCAAGTAATGCAGCTCATCATTGAAATTAGGCGGAGTCATTATAGTCATTTCCATCAGTTGGCCCTATAGCATACACAAACATAAGCAAATAGAAGTAACTCACACTGTGGGATTAGAATTCACTCACTGTTGTTGGAAATGGGTGCAGACAAATAAAGTTCGCATCACATGAATACAGAATGTACAAAGTACATCAAAAATTGTACCAGAAAATCTCAAGGATCATAAAACGAACGCGGGACTTTATTGATTGTCGAGCTATTCCACTTGGGGAATGCCCAAATCTAATAGGAATTTGAGTCTTTCAAATGTATGCGTCTCTGAACCTCTTCTACAATCATATTCTCGATATGAAATCAATATGTTCAAATAGAGGTAAATTTATCCAAGGAGATTTAGCATACTAAATCTGGTTTAAAGACAAGAAAGAGTCAGCCATTCGAGCCTATTTTGGAACAAAAACTATATTACTCACTCGGCATCTAAATCACCTACTGGGATTTCAACTTCAAGGCAGCATAATTTACCTGTCTCAACTTGATCAAATTAAGTGCTAAATCAACCTCGATACTTTAAAGACCATGAAACAGCTAAAAAAAAAAAAAGCTACAAGCCTTGGACAACAGGTATGCCATATGACCTACACATACAGCAAGAGGAAAGCAATTTTGTTCACCCCTCGCGAGGCCGCAACGGTATACTCATTCTATGTCTCACATTGAGAATCAAAACCGTTCATCTTGTCTAGATTCATTTTTTAGGAGCCCAAACAAAAATAAGCTCAATCCAATATCGGTGAGCCCTTGATATAAATGTTCAATTTTTTAGCTGGAATTTTAAAGAAAATAAATAAAACTCTAGATGAAACAGTTGCTTGTACCTGTTTGAGCTAAATTTTTGCGTTGTCTCCTAATATTTGAATCTAGACAGAACAAATGGTTTCGATTATCGAATTAAGACACAGAATGAGTATACCCTTGCCGAGGGTGAACAAAGCGAGGATGAACAAAATTGCTCTCCAATAAGAGTAGGGATAGAAGAGTGTGGTTCCAAAGAACATGAACCATCATGATGCAACTACATAGCATACACAATGGAATAACAAAAAACAAAAGGATTGAAGGGATATACAAAAAAGTACAACTTAAAGACCCTCCCTGACATGTATTGTCCAACCATATTATCAAGTAAAATGAGGAAATACAAACTGAAAAAGGGAAAGATCTAACCATACCCAACTTAAGTTTAGCAAAAACATTTTTACATCCTCAAAAAGGCTCCACTTGTTTTTTTTTCCATCCACAACTACCACATCAAGCATAAGGGGCAACCCTTCAAGTCCACTTATCCCTTCTATTCCAACCCGTAATGAACCAACACTCAAGCAACTCATAATTGAGGCCGTTATCACCCAAATAAAGCCATCAACACTAGCTCCGTAGCCCACTGAACACCTCATAATGACTTCAATACATGTTTGCACATACAATACCAGTTAGGCGTGATACAAATCCCATTCAAACAAATTACCCTTGAAAGAAAGGCACCTGGAGCAGTTGTTGGCACCAAAAAGCTACCTTTGCAGGGATATCAGTCTTTGCACCCAGGGCTAGGGAAACCTGTCACTGCGGACCCTACCAAGAAGGGAACAAAAGGAATTAAAATAGAAGGAACATTTTCCTTTCCACTTAACCTCGTCCTCCCCCAACTCTGTTCCACTGAATCGATAAAGGCTCCCAGACGAACTCCCTCTCCAAAATCCACCGCTAAGCCTCCATATGTGCAATAATATGAAACACAGCACTATCCCACACCCCAAATCAGTTCAACATCTCATTACTCTATCATCCCCAGTCACAAATCGCGTATGCCCCATAAATCTCCCTAACGTTTGCAGCCTTAACGAAACTAATCCATTGCAAACTTGTCTTCAAGCGCAATCCATAAGCATTCTCCAGAGTGTATTTAAAACTCACCACTCTCCTCCAAAAGCTCCCCGCATCAACAATACACTTCCAAAGCCATTTTCCTAACAAATGCCAATTGAACAATCTGAAGAGACGAATGCCAAAGAGCCCCACACCACATGTTGGTCAGATATCTTGCACTCCAATTGCCTCTAGGGTCTCCTATTTGGATAGTTCATTACAAAAGGACAATGGAACTTTAATTATTTAAAACATCAAGCTGAAGAATGGATGTTTTCTCATATTGAACAGATCTATATAAATAATTGCACCACCTGTAGTCCAGAGAAATCAAGATGCTTGGAAAGGGAACAATACCAATATCAAGAACAAAGTACTTGAAATCCTGATAGTACTTGAAACCAATAATTGCTAGGTCTCTCTCAAAATTACCCTTGCTTTCTATCAAATATCGAAGTAGAGAACAAAGTCCACTTTTCAATAACCTGTATAAATACAGGTTAAATATAGTCTCATTTTTCAAATAGTATGGTTTAGTGTCAATTCAAAATAGCATGTTTTAGTCCAATATAACACTTACCATTGAAAATGAATAAAAACTCTTATGACCAATTTCAACTTCTAATGAGGGATCCCTCATTTTAAATAAAATGAGGACCTCATGCTTCCCGACCAAATTTCGATGATCCAAACCGTTGGATGTGTTTAAAATGTGTTTTTAAGATCCACCGCGAGGATTTGTCCAAAAAAAATACCCGGAAGGGCTTCATCTAATCAGTTTTTGTTAAAAATGCTATATATAATGTTTTTAACAAAAACTGATCGGATGAAGCCCTTGCGAGTATTTTTTTTGGACGAATCCTCGCGGTGGACCTTAAAAACATTTTTTAAACACATCTAACGGTTCAGATCGTCAAAATTCTGTTCGGAAAGTGGAAAAATTGCTTGGTCCTCACTTTATTTAAAATGAGGGATCCCTCATTAGAAGTTGATATATATATATACACACACACACCTAGGGCTTCTAGTCCGGACCCCCGGATTGAAGCCTTGGGGGTGTTTTTTTTGTGTTGCAAATTGTTTTGGGAAAATCCGATCCGTCCAATGTGTTCAAAAGGTGTTTTCAAAATACAGTTTTGCGAAAAACTGCTTGGATCAAGCCCTTCCCGGTATATTTTTTTTTTGAAGATTTCTCACGTGGACCCTAGAAAACACTTTCTGAACACATTGGACGGCTCAGATTGTCAAAAAAATGCTCAGATCATGGAGGTCCGGATTCCCGGAGTCCGGAGGAGAAGCTCCCCCTATATATACACACACACACACACACAACAAATATCCAATAGGAGCTCCCTTACTTTCTACGGTGAGGGACTTTTTGTTCGGGATTGAATTTCGACAATCCAATCCGTTAGATGTGTTTAAAATGTGTTCTTAAGGTTCAACGCAAGGATTCGTCTAAAAAAAAATACTGGGAAGGGCTTGATCCGAACAGTTTTCAATAAAAATGTACATGTACGTTTTTATCGAAAACTGCTCGGATGAAGCTCTTCAGGGTTTTTTTTTTTTTTTGAAGAATCCTCGCGTTGGACCTTAAAAACATGTTTTAAACTCATCTAACGGTTCGGATCGTCGAAATTCGATCCCGAACAGAAAAGTCCCTCACCGTAGAAAGTAAGGGAGCCCTTACTATATATATAGGTAGATTTTCTAGTTAGGGATCCCTGACTGGAGGTTTTTGGGTGTTTTGAAGCTTTTAAAAATTGTTTTTGCAAAATCTGAACCATCCAATGAGTTTAAAACATGTTTTCCAGGGTTCCCGCGAGAAATCATCAAAAAAAAATTACCGGGAAGACCTTGATCCGAGCAATTTTTCACAAAAACTGTACATATACAGTTTTGTGAAAAGCTGCTCGGATGAAGCCCTTCCCTGTATTTTTTTTTTTTTTATGATTTCTCGCGGGGAACCTTAAAAACACGTTTTAAACACATTGGACGGCTCGGATCATAAAAAAAATATCGGGAACGTGGAGGTCTGGAGTCCCGGAGTCCGGACTAGAAGCTTACCCATATATATATCTTACTTCTGCAAATTCTGATAATGAAAAAAAAAAAAAGAATAGCTGGACCAGAAAAGTAATGGCACAAGATGCATCAATTCCTACACCTCACACCTCTCAAATCAATTGGAAATACGACAGGATAGTTTCTCATAGCTCTTTGATGGCATATTATTTAATCTAAGCTTCGCGGGATTTGTCATACTTGCCCTGGTATGGAACGATAAAAAATGAGGAATCTTATGCACATTGTTTTTGGTCTGATAAATCAAAATTTAGTTATGTAATTTTCTTAACTTTTGAAAGGACAAAACAATATTATAAGACGAAGAATCATATTTCGATGCAATGCAGTAAAGTTGGAATTGGGCAAGAATTGAGTCTATTTAGAGGCATGAGCATTTGCAAGCGCCTGGTTCTAAATAGACTCAATACTTGCCATGATTTTGGAAAGAAGTGAGAAACTTCTGAGTTGAAAATTAGCAAAGCAACTCCACAAGTTTGAAATCAATGACTGACATATTTTAACCAATTATGCCAAGTGTATTTTGATATGCCAAACGAAATGGACTTAACAAAGGTACAGCATAACTCCATCAAAGGTGGTCAACAAATTAGCACACAAGCAAGATTTTATCCAGCCAAACCCAAATACGAGGCACCAAAACTACGCGAAAAATAGTGACAGAACTCAAACATGACCATTGTGAAAAGGAGAAGCTAAAACATCATTAAACTAACGGAAAAAAACGCTTGTATAAAATTTAATTCACCTGATAGTATCTTCCATCAAGCTTTTTAATCCCATAACCCAGTTGAACGGTTCCGAATGATTTCATATCAGTGACGACGCCATTTTTTCTATAAACATGTTTCCCAACCCGAGCAACTAAATCCAGCAAAGCTTCCTTCTTTACATGGGGTTTCAGCAAAAGCATGCAATCATAGAGAGGCATTTTTTTTCTCAGTTGTTCCGCCGTAGAGTCACCCCAGTATCTGCATGAACGTAACAAGTTCAAAGAACATTATCAGCTTCTACATATGCTCGAATTGCATGATAAACAATTACTTGCCAACAATTACACACTAACTGGAGTTTGCTGGACTTAGCGGTTTTGAAGTGATTGGCTAACCACTGCCAAATGCCACTACTGAAAATCTATCCACTACCAAAAAGTAAGCTCTTGAAACTTTGAAAGTTATCACATTAATTTCTACCGGTATAGAAACAGTAAAAATGGGACAGTATCATGTGAAACACCCCCTATAATCCAAAGAATAATATGAACAAAATGTCCATTTCTATTGAGAGATGGAAAAGGGTTTCACACCACGCAAGCAGGCTAGCTATGACAAACCGATTTTCTGAGTCAAGCTTCATAGTAATCTATGACGATTGCAGAAATCTCTTTCATGGATTAGCAACTTCCGTAATTTGCAAGCTTCATTGAATCACTTTGATTTGCAAAATCATGTTTTTTTTCCTATCTCAACAATAGGTAAACCAAAAGCTTCAATAGTCCTAACCAGAAGTCTGCACCATGAAGCTTTTACTCTCTCCATCCTTGCAGAGGCAGAGAACCTATCACTGTCTTTCCGATGCCTACCAGGAATTCCCCGCTCCCGTCGACACTCTTTGGTTTGCATGGAGTTGGGCTCCTCGTGAATATAAAATGCTAATTCTCCCGGAACATAAGAATAGAAACCTTCCACACCTCACGCAAACATGTTTAACTTGTCCTTTTTGTCTCATTTTCCACACAATTGATACATGGGTTACATTTCTTCAAGTTCATTGAACCATCCGCCCCGCAGCCACCCCCCAGAATATTCTTCCACGAAATAGTGGCATACTTTGGTGGTGGTGCATATCTTTCCAGATTTTCAACGTTTTTTTTCCAAACAGATGCTATGACATTTATTTATTGAATCAATGAAGCTTCAAATAAACGAAATTTGCTGATCCATACGGTTTCCTTGTGAAAACAAATTTCAACTCACCACAACAAATTTGGGAAAACAAATAATGGAAGTCCAGCGAGAGGTAGACGACGAGGCGAGAGAGAGAGAGAGAGGGGTACCTGTACGTATCGATTTGTTCGATTTCAGATTAGGAGAAGATTTTGGCTGGTTTCCTGTCGAATTGTAAGTGAGAATTAGGGCTGATACAAACAACTATACACTCATGGGACGATTGCGTACAAGACCCTTGGATTTGACTTGTGTAACAAATTACTCCCCCTAAGGCCTCGTTTGTTTGGCCGGAAATAAATGAATGGGATATGAAATCCCATGAGATATGGGTGAAATATGAAATCCTTAAGATATTGCTCAGGATATCAACGGATGGGAAAAATTTATATCTGGTGTTTGTGTTCGACGGGATATTGCTCAGGATATCCGGGTTTTTGCACTAAAATGGAAAATCCCATCCAAATCCCACCCCCCATGGGATTTTATATCCCGTACGGATGGGGATAAAAACTTGGTGGGGATTTCATATCCCATGCAAAAAAAAGAAAACAAACATTGAAAAATGAGGCCTACTCCAACCAACCTCCAAAATCCCACCCCCAAACAAACAAGGCCTAAATGTATTTCTTTCAGTTCAAAACCTTAAGACTTGAACAACTTTTGCCAAGAGCCGACTTCCCGAATATCTCGGTTAATAATTGACCTTCAACAAATGCAACATGATGCATCTAACCCGTTGAACTTGCCTGCACACCTTCCAATTAACCCATTATTTTTATTGTATTTTTTATTTTGTTTGTAAAAATTGTGAACTAATGTCCCCTCAAAATTATGTTATCGGTGTATAAAGATGATATTTTGTTGTTAAGTATAATAAGTACGTGTGATTTGGTCCTCCGCGTAATGAATCTTGTATCCGCCACTTATTGATTTATTTGTTAATAGTTTTGAACTCGCATTTACATACATGATGAACATCGAACTCGTGCTTACAAAAGGCGGGTTTAGTTAGTTTCTTTGAATTTTCGAAAAAAGCACCGTGACACATTTAACTCCCGTCTTGGATATGCGTTGATAAAATTGGATTTGCAAAATGTGAGTTTCCAACAGTCAGATGCGATACACCGTACACGGTGATAAAATTGGGTTTGCAAAATTTGAATTTGCAACGGTGCACATTTTCGGGGCATAAAGCAAGTTTAAAAATGGATGGGGCCATTTATATCTTATCCTATAGTAGTAAAAAAAGTTATTATATTGGTAAAACTAGTTGCAAAATGATTACTAATTAGAAAATATGTACCATATTCCTGTTAATTTATCTTTAGTTGATTACATTCTGGTATTTAATTTAGTTCAACTCAATAGACATTCATACGGTCATGATCATGAGGTGATTTTTTATCCAAAAACTTCACGAAATTAAATGTCAAATGGAAGAACAGAAAAAGTTAGAAAAAGTACGCCTAGTGAAAAGCCAAATAAAGTAAAATTTATTACTACTGTAGGAATATGGTTTTAGTTTCCCATTTAACTTTTACCAAGCCCTAGTTTTCTAAATTTTGAGGGCCCAAAACAGCCACTATGCTCAACTTGTCTTAGGAACAGCCCTGAACCGCAGGACCATGTCTCCATTCTCCAAAGAAGTGAAAAAATGGGAGAAGCCTATGGTACAACGCGCACACACAAAAGAAAAAGGTTACAAGAATTTTTTGTCACTGAAAAAATAAATAACCCACCCCAAAAAATACATACTATTATAGGCTTTATTGTGCCACCCTTATTCGTAACTAATACCACAAAAATGCTTGACTAATGAGCCAAAAAAAAGGGGGTATACAAAAGAAAACGTGGATACCATGCGCAAAATTATGCTTATCGTACACTTCCGGAGTACAAGCTTGTAACTAAAAACAAATGTATTGCACCAAAACATGCGTAACTTTTGCCGCAAAATACGTAACATACCTATGGTACACCTAGCTTTCAGCGAAAGAATAAACCCTATTCTTGGTTTGCATATAAAATTGATCTGCTAGCTTCACCTGTCAAACAAAAAAAATAATGGAAACTGTTCTGATTGGTAATTGGTCTGTATACCAATCAGAACAGTTTGGCTTTTGCATATCATCTACAGTACGCGGTATGAAATCAGCCCGTCAATAGTCTCAACAACCAAGCAATTCATGCGTACGAGCATTAGCAGATAAGACCTCCCTTTGGGCCCTGCATGGGAATAAGCAGCATGCCAGTTGATCAATCGATAAGCAGTACGGGCATCATGGTGAAAATTTTGATTTAAAGAAACTTTATACTGCTGGTACTGCAGTTTTCTTATGAGCTAAGAAGCACAGATATTTCTACGAAACTAGCATAGCGTCTCGAACACCAAGATAACACGACACTGGTCAGAAACTCCCTAATACGCATCGAACAGTATCATACTATTTTATCACATTTTTCAGAAATGAACATGCTTCGGACAATCTGGATTGTCGTGGAAGCAAATGTGTCACGAAACATATGAGATATTTTTTTCCATGCCATGCTATTTTAGCTTGTGCAAAGTAATGAAATCAAACCAGAAGAAAGCAATGCTAAGAACTTAAGATACAAACCCAAGTCTAGTGATGCAAGTTCATCTTGGTGGATGAAGTTGCGTCCCTCTGTTATTTGCTTTTGACCAAGGCTTGAGTTCATTTTCTCGACAGCTGCAAGCAGATCCTGCAAGTGATGCACCAAAGGTAACATCCACAAAAGGACCAAGATAATCAAGGTAAATGAAAGGGTTCAGATTCTCTCACTATTCTCCCTCCCCCTATCTTGGGTACCCTTGTTTACCAACACAGGACACTTTACTAATGCGGTAATCCAAAGCCTGAAACACAGCCAATTTCCAGGCCAAGCCTTTTAACTGAAAAGATACTATCATTTTTGTAGAACAACATACTAACGGATTAGCTCGTTAATGAGGTGTCATGTTGAGGTAAAAAAAAAAAGGGTCTACAAGACATATAGGGGAGAATAGGAGAGGATTTGAACAAAAAATAAATGTTAAAGAAGCGAAAGATAAAGGTTCTAGGACTATTCCTGAAGTCCCTATTTCAGGAAAAATCCAAGTTGAAAATCCTGACATCATGTGCCGTGTAGTTATATTGATATCCATAATATTATTGATCCTGAAATTGAAAACTAAGTTGGTTCTAACTAGGTAAGCCTGCACAATAATACCTACATATAATCTTCAAAACAATACAAGATACCAACTGAAGTGAGATATATTACATCGCCTGTGCAAAAAAATTTCACAATAAGCTGAAAAAAAGAATAAGTCGTAAAAGCATTGTTATCAATGACTTCAAAATTTCTAAGGGATCACTCATGTCTCCAAGGTTTCTCTCTTACAACGTGTAACCATACATATTAGGATGTCTACATACGAAATAAGTACTAAATGTCACGAGGACTGATTTTGAGCGTCGATTAAGGTGCAAGCTGGATGCAATATGCAAAACAGTACATCAAACAAACACAAAGGAAATTTTCTTACCTCCCATGATGCTAGGACTTTCATATACGAAGGAAGACTTTCATAATCATCCTTCGATATCTTTATGACAGATTGGTGCACTCCAACTAATTCCAAGTCATCCCCCACCTCACCTAGTTTCATGATGAATAAGAACATCTTTTACCATTAGATTTTGCCATCCTGGGGCAATGCACAGGTTAAGCAGTGTAGCCAAGGCAACCTGAACAATTGAAACCTGACAATATTGTACCTCCAATCACTTCCAAGGACTTTAAGGCAGGTCCATACTGACCTCTCATCCTGCATTGTTTTTTATCAGTAAGGCTATAAAATGGAAGCACAAATGAAATGAGATAATAGATTTCAAAAGCAAGCTTGCGGAAAAAGAAAGGGAAAGAAACCAAAAAAAAAAGTATTTAACAAACTTACTTTGTTAGCTCTGGCACAGACATATCAACGCTATCAATCTTACTATTAGCTGCACAGAGAGAGAGAGAGAGAGAGAGAGAGAACCAATTGAGCCACTGAACCCCAAAACTACTCTTCCTACAGATCCATATAATGACTTTCTAACGCTCAGTTTCACATGGTTCAGTGGAATATATGTGCCATTATAGTTGAAGCCATTACAAAAAAAATCATAGCTGGCAAAGGAATATTTGTCAGGGGATAGTTTCAGTTTTTCATCTTTTATCATCATTTGCAAAATGCCTTGCTAGTTTGCTCTATCGGTTCATCCATGCCTAATATATAGTTCACTAATATGACATGCAAATAGCGACTGAGCCATCTACATGTGACATACTGACATCCAAAGCCAAAATTCGTATTTAATAACACTCAACAACAGAACCATGGTAAACATCAACTACTGACCTTGAGATGCTATGGTTGCCAGACAGACAGCTGAGAGACCAAGATCCTGTAAGCTCAATGAATCCTCCAGTCTAAAAAGTTTAGGAAGAACTAAATATCACCACATGAAACATTTATCTCAAGATTAAGAAGTATAACACACCTAGACATCTCTTCTTTAAGAATATTACAAATATTATATACCAAAAACGAAATCAAACTAAACAACTATTGAAGCTTGAAAAGTGGAAAAGCAAATGAGAAACAAAAGGTCAATTACTACATAGAGTCCACAGGCACAAGTCCTCTTAATCATTTGCTGTTGAAAAAAAGCCCTCTTAATCAAAATGACTTTACTTAAAGCAATCCACAAAAGAATACAATCAATTTGGTCATTAAATCAGATACTGAAATGGTCGCACAGAAGCAACATTTCCGAAAGTTGAAAAAAGAAGAAGCAAGTAACACCCACCCAACTATGCCAAATAGAAGGAAGAAAGAGAAACTCATTCACCCGTCAACTAGCATAAAATTTTCAGTTTTCCTACATTTTCTCAGCAACCAAACACACTAGTCACTACAGAGCAGCAACAACAAGAACAACAGTAACCACTAACCACGCAATTCCCAATCGACAGGGGCATGAGCAGTGGAGGACATTAAATCTAGAAAAGGATACAACGGATCGACATCAATCGTCTTCAACCCTAACCCAGGAGATGCACATGAATCATCCGAGGTCTCATCTTCTTCATCCATCTCAAGTTCTAAAGAGAGAAAGTCAAAACAGCAAGCAACGGACACTATTATTAAGAATTTGCATAACCCTAAACACATGAATTAAGGCATACAAATACCTTTCGGATCCAATGAGGCTTCACAAATAGATCCAATCCAGATATGTCACTTATGTTCATGTAATTTCAGCTTGAAGTTTGATATGTAAATATCATGATAGTTCTATGTGACAATTTCGAACAATCCTCCCAATTACTTACGCAGATAATATTTACCAAGTGGTGCAGAAAAAAAGACACCAGGTGATAATTTTTCAATGGCTGAGAATTGTTTAAATGTTTTCGTTGACAACTTCTCCAGTATGACTAATCAATTTTTCTAAAAACATAAGAAATGAAGTAATTAAGCAACAAAGAATAGTGATCAAAAAAATTTGTAGCGTAATACCGTATCATTTTACTAAATATTATGGTTTGAAGGATAGGTTGGAGTGCACCACAAAACAAACCCATTAAATTTTGTAGAACGGTAACAAAGTATAGTTGTGAAGCTAATTTTTGAGTATCTAATAATAAAGATGCCCTTATAGTAGTACTTCGAAAAAGCGAATTGAAGCTAGGGTTTTGGAGGATGTACCAGGGGTATAGCCGAAGGCCCTGAGGTGGTCTTCGAGCTCAGAAAGATCACTCTGGTTCTTCTTGTAGACCTCATTGCAGTAACCCAACAGCTCCTCGAAAGATACGGTGCCGAGCGACATGTTCTCCAGCAAATTTAGGTCGCTGCTGGTGGAACACACTCGGCGGTTCAGGCACTGCACGAATGTCGACGAAGCAGAATCTGAAACAAAAAACACAAAAACTAAAAAGTCACTACCTTAGTTAAACAACCCATCTGTAGACCCTCTGCTCCTGCTCTCAATTCTCGCTGTGCTCTCAAACTCGCGAATTTTTGTAGTTTTGGATGTTTTTTGAAGACTGCTTCCATGACCTCGCTCGCGCACGTGAATTATGTGACTTGGGTCGAGGCCCTCGTTTGATTTCTGAGAAATTGTGCACGCGGGCAAGAGAGAGAGAGAGAGAGAGAGAATGCAGTAAAGGGAAAGAGAAAAGTGGGTGTGAGAGAAAGAGGATACCGAGAGGGATGGGACGGCGTTCGATGGACTGCTTGAGAGCGTCGCAGCTGCTTTGGAGGTGGTTGCAGAAGGATGCTAGTGTTTTGCACAACACTCCAATTGATTCATCCATCTCTCTCTCTCTCTCTGTGTGTGTGGAATTCAGAGTCGCAGTGAAAAGCTCTGCAGCCTGCTTGCTCTGTTGAATGTGAATTTGTGGAGCGCGTTCTGGATTTGAAATCGCGAAATGGCGAGGAAAAACATACACAAAATTAGTATATAAGAAATATTAACAGTTGGAGTGTCAGATGGGTGCGTCTGTAGCTCAGTGGATGGAGCGTCTGTTTCCTAAGCAGAAGGTCGTAGGTTCGACCCCTACCTGACGCGATAATTTGTACCCCTTTTCTTCTTTTTTCTTTACGGACAATTGGCGAAAAGACCAATTTTAGGGCTTTAAAGGGTGTTTAATTCACCTAAACTTACATTAAGACCTCCAATATATTGATAAAAAATTCTAGAGAACTCAAGGACAACACTAGATAAAAATACCTTAATGATAAAAAAAATTACAAAAAGAAAGCCACGGCACTTCTCATTAAAGAGAGAGAGGTGACCACTGACTCGTCCCCAACTTTTTTGACAAAAGCGACCCTCACTTCTCTCTCTCTCTCTCTCTCTCTCTCTCTCTCATGCGTGGGACAAAATTGATGGGTGGGACAAAATTAATTTCTCTCTCTTCAATTTTGGGAGTGGATTCAATTTTGGGGTTTAATTTTAGGGGGTTTAAACTATTTGGGATAGGATATAGTAAGTTTCGGTACTTAGGGTATCATACGGTTTCATAGGGTTTTAGAAGTTTAGACACTTTTATATAGTTTTGGAGGTTTTGGCACTTTCATACAATTTTGGGTGTTTAGGCATTGTCATTAGATTTGGGGGTTTATACACACTTTCATAGAGTTTGGGGGGTTTAAGCACTTTTCATGGGCTAGTGTAGGCATTTTTGAAACGTGAGATTGATTTGTCTTCTTGGCATTACAGAATTATTTTGTGTCCTATTTACATGATTGACTCTTATACCATATTCGTATCGAAGAAAGAGGCTACAGCTTACCCTGGTCTTGTTTCTCGGGACATGTATTTAACGTTTCTTGAGACACAAGGAACACAATTTTTCAGTTAGAACACTTCACATAGATACATGTGAGTTCCGCATAATAAATGTGTTTGTGACTTACGTATATGTGAGAGGTTGTATTCAGTATTGTTCCGAATAATTATATGTTCCTATCATTTTTGTTTCTAAAATGGCATACTCCTCAGTTTTCTAGCTTTATGGTCAGTGAGTATATTATCAGTTTCAAAGTGTCTGTCTCCCTTACAAAGAGATTTTTCTATTATGTCCCGAGTGGTTTGGGGGCATGATGCTTCCATTAAATATAAGCCTTTAAATTTAGAGTTGGGTAAATTAAGCAGTTAGATCAAAATAACGCACAAAAAGTAAGATGAATTTGGTAAAATCGTGATGGTTTTGCACTTCTTTCATCCAAAGAATGCAATTTTATTTCCCATAAAATGTGAGTTCAATTATCATCTTGTTTCAAGAAATATGAAAAAGGGTTTATACCATCTCTGGGAGTGGAAATGATATCTTTTAGTAACACTATTTTCCAGCTTTTCTTTCATTTTTGTTTTCTAGTTTTTTTCCCCTGTTTTTTTTTCTATTATTTTTTCGGGGACCTTTTTTGGGTCCCTTTTTTTTCCCCCTGTTTATATTTTCAGACCAGTAGCGTAGTGTCCTCCACATTTTTTATATTAATGAGATGATCTTGTTCATTGTATCTTGTTTCTAATTTTTATCAATATAAACTGCATTTGTTCGTTAATCAAAATGTTACTTTCATTGCCTCTCTTTCTTTCGGTTGTAAAGGGAGGTGAAGGAAAGTTGGCGTCGATTTTTGTGTGTGTGTTTTTTTTTTTTTTTTTTTTTACGATCGTCAGTAAGGTGAAATGCCCAATTTACAATTGCCTGAAATACCAACTCCCAAAACACAAGCTTAACAAAGTGTGCCAAAGCTAGTCTTAACCTATAATTTACCAAGAAGGTTATGGTGGGGATATATACACACCTCTCTCTCTCTCTCTCTCTCTCTCTCTCTGTACACCACCCCTTGCGTGTGAGGGAGAGACCTTTTAGTATTTTCAGGTGAGTCCGCCTTTCAAAGCATAGCCGGCTCTTTGAATGGCCCTCGCGACCCTCCAAATCTCATGCTGAATCACCGCATCCCCCTCTGTCCTGTTCATTCTTCTGGACCGAGAAACTGCATCAACTATTCCTGGGAAGAAAACCAATTTGCCGTCCGGTTCACTTGGGGGCCCGTATACCTGCATTCAACGCCATTGAATCATATGAGTGTGATTTGTTAGTACAGCTACTGGAATGATTTTGAATGGTCAATTTACATCACACAATGAAACTTGAGCAGAGCTCAAACAATTTGTACATGGACTCTCTATTTATTCTTTGTTAACAATTTTCAAATAAGCGTTTGACCAAAATCCGACATTATATTTATGGGGACCACAAATTTTATGTTTGATTGGAACTTTTGCGGCCATGTGACCAAATATCGTGAAACAGTAGAATATAGCAAACTGTATTAATCCTAAGTCAAACAAAGGAGCCCTTAGTGGATGACTAATCCTTACCAGATGCTTGAACCACCCCCTGCCTTGAAGCCCTTCAGCATCCAAGAAGCCTCTTTCAGCAAACAGCAGCCGATCATTCAACATGCGCTTCTTCAAATCCGAAATACCGCCTAGAGTTTCTTGCTCTCTCAGTTTCTTCAGTACAAGGAAAATAGAATGTCCGTGTAAATAAGAAGGTATCAATGAGTAACTGAAGCAAACTAGATAAATACATCTATAACGTAGGGGTGAAAGTACATTTCGTCATAACCCCACTTGAAATTTTGCAAACATTTTTAGGGACACTGTTGGAAAAAAGAATTTGCCTGAAACTATTTACAAGACTCCATGCACATACACGGATACCCGTCCGAGACCCAGACTCACGTACATGTGTTTCATGTTAAGTTCTACTTTTATTTAAAACCAATATGCTTGCATGTGTCCATCTCTTGGACACATGTGACTCGTGAGACATATTTGGAGTCTTGACAAAAGTTGTCAAGGACCACCCTGCATCTAGTTTCTCTATTATTGGATATCTAGTATTCGTTCGCATAAATTTTACCTCTTGGACTCGTTATGACAACTTTTAGACTTCACCAGGAGTCTGAGAGAGCTTTTCTGACATAAAAAGAGAAAAACCAATCCCACTTCCGTATTAGTATTATATATGATAAGTTTGTCCGGGTGCCTCGCATGTTTTTTTGGAAAATTGCCTCATCTACATGTATAGATTGTGTGGTGTACATGTTCTTGTTCCCTATGCATGGTTCTTTCATAGGAATTTTGTATGCCCATAAAGTTCCTAAAACTCATTACTAAAGAGTCCATTTTTGCTAGAAGTTCTAGCATAAAGTTTTGTACCTAACCTTTGCATCCTCCTCGGCTTCTTTGGCTGCAACAACAAATTCCTGGATGGATGCTGTTATGGGATGCAGAGAGATACTCCCTTCCAACAAGTTACTCAAGACAATTGTATACTCCTGCCATAGAAAAATAATTCAAATAATCATTGAAACATTTGTCGTTAAGGCAACATAATTTGAATAAGAACTTTCTTTGTAATTGATGATCTATATGAAGTACCCACTATCTTAAAGTTTCATCAAACATAAAGCTCTCTCTTGTTTTTCCTTCATCCTTCACAGAATCACACATGAAAAGATAAAGAGTAATTCCACCGGAAGATGTTTATGATCAATATCGGGACAATATCTATAACAAGAATGGCTAAATGTTATTGACAAAGGGGTAATTTTTGAACAAGAATGCCCAAATATTACTGAAGGAATCATTTTACCACAGTAACCGACTTTAGCATTTCAAGAATTCATCTAATTATTGAACAAATTTGGGACCGCCACTTTAAAGAGCTCCGGTAAGAATCCAGCATAATTTCAGCCTATGGAATAATGGCATGGGCTCGATTTATTTATCATTTTTTTTTTTTTTTTTGTGGGAGAGGGTGAAGTTGAGGGGATCCTTAAGGCCATGACAATAACTGTACCTGCAATTGAGCTGCATAAGAGAGGTAATTTAAAGGTAGAACTGGGTCATCAGCCAGGTGAAGTGCAAGAAGTCCCCAAACTCCAGCGACTGAAGGAACATACAAGGAAAATAGCCATATAATCTTCAGTCCACGAAATAGGTTGGCCAATATAATAGCATCTCAACGTCTATATCGTTTATGTGCATGCACTTAAGGACGAAATGAGTTATGAACAAGAGCTGGAAGAAGACATAGGAAGCATACTCGCTACATGACGCTGAAACAATGGATCTCCATAATTTATCATCCAGTCATAGGAGTCAAAAGAGGTATGATAGACTGGAAAATCTGCGTAACAACGACGAGTCACAATAAAATGATGTTGGCATGCTGAAATTAAAAGAAAATTTTAAAGACAAGTTCTGAAAGCCAAAAGCTCCTTTGCAAATTTATTACAGGAAAGGGTTCACATGACCACGCTGAGAAAAGTTCACAAGATAAATCTATGAGTTGCAAGGAAATAAATGACAAAGAAAATAACAAGATCACAATCCCTCAAAACAGTAGTTTTGCTTAGTACCAGAGAATTGAGGAGGACAAAAACAACCATATATTATTGCTATAGTTCGATTGAATGTCATAATATCCTGGCTTAGCGAACACTGATGCTCAGTCCCCTCAGCGTAACTTAACCATAGGCAATGGAGAGGGAGATCTGCAAAATGGGAGGGGGGCTCCTCACGTAGTGAACCTTTGTGGCCTAGTGATTCTAGAGGAGTTCGAAGATGGGGAATTTGAAGCTTGCCCTCGTGATGAGATCCATCTTTATTACTATTAGATATAGTGAGGTGTGGAAACACACCAATCTTTCACACCAGTGTGAAGTGCGGAGATATCGATGCTCTTTGGGGTGAGTGTGTAACAGAGAGAGACAGCAAACAACTGCCCCTGCACTTGATCACACACGCACGCTTAACCAGCTTTCAAGAGTGACGTACAAATGTATATACTGGATGAGTCACGCACCTCTGCCATAATATAAATCAGAAGACGGAACCCCTGCGTGATACAAAAAGGGAGCAAAATCTGAATCTGCTCCACTGAATCTCAGGATCTGCAGTACAATAAGAGAAATCACATAACGTGGAAATATGAAAAGCAACTGTAAGAGATGATCCTGAATACATCATGGATTCCTGGGGAGATAATAGCACATACATTGAAACATTCCATATAATAACTCAGTACTCTGTAGGATTAGTACTTATGCACTTTTCAAACAGTAAAAAAGCCAGGGATTCTGTTGAACTTACGTTCATGCCTTTGTCAGTAGTTATCCACTTGTTAAAAACTTTCATGCCCTCTGATTCAGGATCTCTAACCTGAGAAAGATTTAAGAATCACAACTGAGACAAAGCAAGCCAAATATCAGGTAGTGCCGTGAAAATGGTATTGACCCCTCTAACAGCAAACCGTTTAGATACTTTCTCTCTTACTGTGCCCAATAGCAACTTCTCTACCTTCTTTGTGACCTCTAAAAGGAGATTGTCTAGCTGAGGAGTGGCAGTAGCATAGAAACCAGAACCTTGAACTGCACAATCCACGTTAAGGTAGGCTACAGCTTTAGAGCCCAGATTCACAAGGTTTTGCTCAACCCATTCAGTAGATCCTATCTGAAAACAACCAACAACTGAATGAATGTGAGAATTACAAGGAAAAAACCATATCAAGTGGAATTTTCATTGACCAATTTACATCTCTGAGAAGATATGTTTATTGTTTACCACTAGTGCATAAGCCTTTTAGAAGCAAATAAAAAGAGGTCATATACAACTCTAAAGCGTCAAACCTCAGATGATCGTTTATCTAGTGACTGCATATATAGATACATCACCACCTGCAGTAAGTAATCAATTCAAATGTTTTGCTGCCATTTTTTCAGTAGATATTGGGGACAATAGTGGTACAACATGGTGGTATCACCGTCCAATGGGAAAATAGGACCACAACATCATTGGGGAGTGTTCCACTTAGTCTGATTAGTAGAAATTCAGTTGCTGAATTGCTGGTGACACCATGCAAGGTTTGGACTCAATATTTTCGTTGTTCAGGTGAGCTATCATTGCCCATTTCCCAGACGTACAGTGAACCATCTCGTCTTACCTTGTGAAGCAGGAAGGCAAAAGCAAATAAATTAAAGAAAAACTCCAAGGTTTCGGCATGTTACGTAAGCCTAGTATCGTATCCATACACATTAACATCTAAATCAAATGCCTTTCCTTGATACTTCATACACATGGGCTAGGGTCATCAAAGACTCTATTGCATTCCTCCTCCAAATTCAAAAACTTCAGTCTTCCTGATTAAGGATTCAGGTATAGACTCCCTCACCCTACCACTAATGCCATGACAATAGTGAAAACAAATGGAGAGAAAATTATGTACCATTCCAAACTCCTCTGCATCCCAGCTGCAGAGAATGACTGTTCTTCGAGGTTTCCAACCCAAACGCATAAGAAGAGCATAACGACGGGCAATGTCAAGTAAGGCAGCAGTTCCGCTATTGGGGTCAACAGCTCCATAAGTCCACGCATCTCTGTGGTTGCCAAGCAATACAAAGCGATCAGGCTCTTCTGATCCTCTTATGACAGCAAATACATTCCGGATTGATGCGATCTTTTTCTCACCCTAAGGGAAAAGAAACAGAGTAATGTTATTTAATCCATAACCAATCGATAGTCATAAAAAGAAGCAGCCTTTTCAGAATCCTACTTTCAACAACACTTTTGCCTTTCCTCTAATCCTCTCCCTCGCTCGAAGTAATTTGTTTTGTCCACAATTCTACTTCAAACAAGGGTCCCTCAAGTCCAGCAAAACTGAACAAAGGCAACCAATTATTTTTCACCAGAATCCCTGGAGATCAATGGTAGACAAAGAAAAAGAGAAACCGATGTACATAGCTATCTAAATCCATCTACAGTAAGTTGACAAAAAAAACCAACAAAGAAAAAGGGTTGCCAGCCATGAAGCACCAACACAACTAGGAGGTCGCCATATCCTTGTTGGACATGGCAGGGACGCCCAAAAGATGCACGGGACACGCCACGTGGCGTGTCCATTAAACTTAATTGATATTTTAAGGTGGGACATGGCAGCAACACGTGAGGGACACACGCATGGGAAATGGAGGGGTCACATATGTAAATTCTATAATGTTTTAAGCGATAAGCGCATAAAGTGATTAGATATAGGGATTAAAGGCAATTGGTTGCAAGAGTGAGAGGGGGCTGCAAAAAACATTCTTTAAAAAATCAGAAATTAGAAACATACGTAGGCTGAAGTAGACTTGACACTTAATCTAAAGGCTCCAGATCATATCTTCAGTTTGAGATTAAATTAACTAAAACTTACGCTTCACCATCCATTAGTCAATTACATTCTCCATATATGACCACTAAAAGGTCCATTTAGTTGAGCGTTCATTATCATCATTACTTCTCGACCACTTGGCTATAAATCAAATCTGGCTTTCAAACAAATCGCATGGACAAACAAGAATATTTCAGAGGATAAAAAAACATGACCATCCAATGATTATTCCACCAAGCACTTTGATGTATTGTACACTTTCTACAATGCTAGCACTGTAAGATCCACAAAAGCCGTCCAAATCATTCCACAGTGGCACGGGAAGATGCTACTGGTATATTAAAAGGAGAAACATAAGTGGGAAGATGCCAAACCCCAATCAACCCCACCCCCAAAATCACAAAAAAAAAAAAGTATTAAGTAAAGAAGATCTTAAGCATCAGTATACGCTGGCCTGCATATTACCCTGACCAACCAAAACTAATACACTTAAAGGTTCTATTAATGACAACTCACAAGTGACAAATTTTCTCCTTTTTTTTTTTATTGATAAGGAAATCTGGACATGTACAAAATCCACTAAAATGATCCAACCTCGCTATACTTGAATGGATGAATCCCAACCGAAACAGAGAGACAAAAGGAGCTCATCGGCCTGTGAAACGGTACCAATCCAAAGCTTAATTTCGTAATTTAACAAACTCAACAGCAACCCAATTCATTTTACAGTCAACAGCTACCCAATTCAACACTACCCATCAGAACCCTAAGTATCCTTTCCACACAATCACACTCCAATTAACAAATTAAGTTACTCACTATCTACCAACAACACACACACACAATTACACTGCACACGAACGATAATCCCATCACCGAATGTACGTTTAATTACGAACTTTGCTATGAGACAATTAAAGTGCTTGGCCCAAAAAGTCATTAGGTCGAATATCAGGCCAAACGATCCAAACTATCCTGGCAAAAAAAGAACAGCAAGTTGGCCGAGATGCGTGCAAGTTGGCCGGACATCTCGTTGTTGGAAAAAAAGAAAAGCACAGACAAAAACAAAAAAAAATGGTCCAAACTAACCTGGTAAGTGAAGTTAAGCAAGGTAGGACCAGGTCCAACACCACTGCCGACTTTCGACTTCAAAGTAGCCCTCCATTCAAGGGGTACCCTGGTCCCCTCCAGTGACCTCAGAATAACCTCCGCCGTGGCAACCGAAACCGGCATCGAGGGTATTTTCGGAAATCTCCTCGAAACATCGCTATCATCCAACCCTAACCTCTCTCCCCCTTCAACCCCTGCCCATCCAGGTGTCACTGGGTCCCCCAAACCACCCATCACCGTCCCCCTCTCCACCCCGCCCCTAACCGCAGCCTCCGTGTACATAACCACCGCCGCCGCCCCCTTCTCCGCCGCCTTCTCCACCACCGCGTACCTCGACATTTCCCCCCTCCTCGCCACCACCACCGCCTTCTCCACGCTCACCCCCCGAGCCTCCAGCGTGGCGTAGTCTTCCTGCCGCCCGTAATTAACAAAGACCGCGTAACCGGCAGCGGACCCCGACGGGGAGTACGCGTGGTAGGGCGAAACGACACCGTCGTTCCGTTTAAGCCCCGGCTCGCCCAGGGGGAGGCTGTGTGCGGTGCCGTTGGCGAAGTGGACGGTGAGGCAGGAGTGGGAGGGATAAGAGAGGAGGGCAGAGTAGTCATTTACGTGGGTGGGTAGGCCTAGGTTGGAGAAGTGGGAGTGGACGTATTGGGCGGTTTGGAGGGAAGGAGGGGTGCCGGCGAGGTGGGGGTGGAGGGTGAGGTGGCGGAGGTAGGCGGAGAGGGTGGCGTTGGTGGCGAGGGAGAGGAATGTGCGGTGGAAGTGGAGGGCGGTTTTGGAAGGTGGAGTGGTGGGTTGTAGATGGCGGTGGTGGAGGGTGTAGAGGCCTAGAGTGCAGAGGGTGAGGAGGAAGAGAAGGAAGCAGAAGGGTGATGGTGCGGAAGTGAAAATGGAAGCTGTTGGCTTGTGAAGGAAAGATGGTTGGGCCATTGTTTGAGAGAGAGAGAGAGAGAGGCTAGTGGTAGCAGCTAAAGAGAGAAGGCTGGATCTTGTCGTGGCCGTGATTAATCGACTTGTCTGTGCGAGATTTATCGCTTAAAAGTCTCCATTCATTTTGGTGTCGATTTGTATTTGAAGTTACCTCACCTTATTTTGCCATCTTGCCTCGGACAATAAGCGTAGAAGCTGTAACAAGAGTGTAAGGAGTGCAAATTTATTCAATTTTACTTAATAAGAGTAAACAAAACTCCATTCTAATTGGTAGGAAAAGTATGGGGCCGATGAAATCACATCTCTTTTGATAAATATGAACATTACTATGTAATAGACCCTACACATTTTTACTAATTAAAGTTAGAAGTTTGTTCAATCTCATTGTGGACGACAAACAAATTTGCACTCGAGCTGAGACTAACCTAGCTAGTTTATGGGTGAAGATTTGTATTTTTATGATTTGACATGAACGAAAGGTTCAAGGCTCTTCAGACTTTAGAGAGTTGGTGGTGGTGAGTGATGACTCATGGGTTTCAGGGAAGGGACCCTGTTCACGTCTAGATTTTTTATATACAGGCCCTGATTGGATTGGGTATTATTTCAAGGGATAAGTTTTAGAGTGGGATAAGATAAGATGGGTATTATTTTTGGAGGGTTGGGCTACATTGATGTGATGTTTATGGATTGAAAGGAGGGTTGACCCACATTAATGTGATGTTTATGGATTGGAGGGGGATAAAAAAGTAGATAGTTTGGATGATGGATTAAACAGGGAGATAACTTTTGACTTGGTTTGGATGACTTAAAAATAAGAGGGGATGAATGATGGAAAAAGCTATCAAATGACTCTTTTGCCCTTGTGGTATGCCAAACCTTATTATGCATCAATTTAATTATATAATTACAAGACTTAATTTATTTTATTATTTTTGGAAAATTCCAAGTTAATTTAATATATTTCACTAAAAATATTAATTATTTTAATAATTTTTTTAAATAGTATTTTTTTAAAAACATTAGAATGATTAAAAAATGTTTTATCAAAAGAAATGTATTTGGATTGGATATTTTACATCTTTATCAAAAGAATGTTTTATCAGCACATAATTTCCATTAGACAAAAAAAAAAAAAAACATATAATGACAATAAGTCAATAACAACTTCACACGTGCTTATTAACTTTTTGCAAAACTATTACCCACATAAGTGGCAATACAGTAATACATTGGAAAGTAGAGGATGTACCCACTTTCTCTCTCTCGTTAATACTACTGGAAGGTTGTCTACCCACTCTCTCTCATCTCTTAGTCTTCTTCTCCTGTTGAAGCTGCAATTTGGAAAGCAGAGGATAAAAACCAGCCACCGACAAATGATTTGGGGTTACGGTAGATCGGTAAGAGACCAGATCTGCCTTTGATTTTATTTTTTGTTTAACATCTGTTTTTACTGTGCCGGTTTTCGCCATTGGAGCTCGTCAGAACTCACCGTGTATCACCTTCTTAGTACCATGAATAGCCCACCATCTCTGCACTGTTGAAAATCCAACTGTTTTCTATTAAAAATTTGCTAGGGGAGGCGGATAAATAGGGGTGTATTGGTCAAAAACCCAGCCCTCTTCTCCCAGATAATTTTTGGGGAGGGTAAGGGCAGCCCAAAAATTATCAGGGAGAGGCACCTCCATGGGGTAAAGCTTAAAGAGGGTGAAAGGTTATCAGGGAGGGAGAATTGGGTTGCCAAACGGGGTAATAAGGTGGGACCCTCCTCTTAAGAGGGGAGTCAAGTGTTATCCGGGGGAGATATCCCCCATCCAAACGGGGTGATAGTTCAATCAAGTTTTGGATTTTGTGGCCTTATTTTTGGCTCACGAGTCATAACAATTATCCATTCCGTTTATTTTGTAGAACTCGTCGAATAGAACGTACATGAAAGAAACTAACTTCGTCGAATGGCGATAACTGTATAAACGAAACAGATTTGTGAAATGAAAAATGTGATATATAAGTTTGAAATTATATTTTGTTTATATATTTTTCATTGCATAAATCTATTTTGTTTATATGGTGAATGAAGTTCCATCAAGTTAATTTTTTACGTGCACATTCTATTCGACGAACTCTACAAAATGAGCATAACCGATTCTCATTATGGGCAAAAGAGGGGCCTACAAAGTCCAAAATTAGATAATAAAAAAATTCGACATGAATTGGGTCCTTCTAGGGAGAATTTATTCAGTTGTCCTAGTCAGCCGGTTTTTTAACCAAAATATTATGCCTACAAAACCGATGTATGTGCTCATCCTTAAGTCATTCCTTAATTGTAAAATTTTCTTTTTTGGATTATTTTCAGAAATTTCAATTAGTAATTGTATTAACATTTCTTTGTATTAATTTACAATTCAAGATCCCCAATTCAGAATAAAAATATTAGAATATTAAATTCAGTACTTAAAATTATCATATTGAGCTGAGTTTTTATGATAACTCGAACAATTATTTTAAAATTAATGAGCGGAATTAATTGTGCGAGATCTTGGAATAGGTCCAACACATCCATCAGTACCTTTTTTGCCATGGCTGGAGCTTACTCTGTTAATCTGTGGGAGTCACAAGGACAGAAGGACTGGAGTCTGGATGGAAATAGACCTCAACTTAAAAAATAATAATAATAAAGGTTTTGGGCATGTCACAGCTGCACTGACCATTTTTTTTTATAGTAGGACATATCTTTGTAGAACCTTTTATATTACAATAACCAAATAAAAAGAAATAAGTAGTATAATAGGAAATTTCACCACTGGTCGTCTGTCTTTGACCGAATGGGGCACGAACACTCACTTACCATCCTAATTTGTTTGGTTTGGGTAAATTGAAAAAACTGATTTTTTGGTTCTTTTGGTTTTGTCCTTATTCAAAAAAAAAAATTGCATTTGTTAGTTTTCGGTCGATTTTTTGTTGTTTATTGGCTTGTCTCGACGAGAGGAATCTAAAAAGTATAAAATTATTAGCCAAACTTAAAGTTTTGTGAATAAAGACAAAGGTGACATCCAAAAAACCGGTTTTTTGAATTATTTTTTGTCTTTATTCACAAAACTTTAAGTTTGGCTAATAGTTTTATACTTTTTAGATTTCTCTCGTCAAGACAAGCCAAAAAACTACAAAAAAGCGACCAAAAACTAACAACTGCAAAAAAAAATTTGAATAAGGACAAAACAAAAAAAACCAAAAACCAGTTTTTTCAATTTACCCAAACCAGGATAAGTGTGAAGTTCACCACTGGTTGAGTGAGTGAAGTTGTTTTCAAGAATCTCTGTATCCATTCAGCTCCACAAGGGGCAAAAATAGGAATAAATAATTTTATTTGCAACTCTAATTATAGTGGGCCCACCACATATTGCGATTTTCAATACTTGCAAGTGTATGTGTATATATTTTAAAAAATCAGGTGAATAAGATAATTGTGTTCACATAATTGTAACATTTAGCTTATGGCCTAGTTTGTCAATTGATAAAATCTTGATAAAATTAAGATTTTTGAGACGGGTAAGATACAAGTGTTTATTTATTTAAAATTACGATACGATTTCAGTTTTTGGACCATTAGAATGCGATTACTAGATTGGTTCTCCTTTTTATCCATACCCAATAGGGCCGAGTTTAGGCATACCCTAAGTAGCATTGTCATTTACATATAACAAGGAAAAAAGCTCAAACTTCATGCTAAGGACCATAAGGATGTCATTAGAAAAGCACTCACATATCACAATATTTCACATGTATTTTTATTTATTCAATGTCCAGAGAGTCTGTAAAAAATAAAATAAAATATCCAAAGTGGATAAGCCTTAACACCAATGCACGAATTATTTTCCCTTTATTTTTAATTCCTTTTCTGATATTACTCTACATTCTGTTGGATAGGGAGAGGGATTGATGAAATCTGGTGATCGGATGGATGAAGATAATGGCATGCATAAAAGGTAGCTAAAAAGCCTCGAAAATTTATTTGCTGGTCTTGAGGTATCGTTACATGGTATGCCAATATCTTAATCACCACGTGTTTCTGTAAAGTCCGGTACAAAGTTTATAAACTCTCCGAAAATGTGAGGTGAATAAGAGTCACGTGATAAAGCCGCACGCTAACGAGATAATTACTCAAAAAGGCTCCTCATTTTCGTATGGGGAACATAATACGTACAGAAAGAGGGGCTAGATCTCCCCAACAACGTCCACATTCGGTCTACCGACAAAGTGGTAGGTCCCCTTTGGATTGAGCTTTCTGTATTTGGAATGGGATATAAGTTTTTTTTTTTAAAAATTCAACAAAACCTTTAAAAAAGCTTTAAAATGAATTCAATAAAACCATATTCTATTGGAGTGGTGTGGGGTTTGACCCGTCACCAAATAAACTGTCCATTAATTAAATGGTCTATCAATTGCGTTGGGAGGCAATTTTGGACAAGATATGTTCGGAGCGGAAATATGATGAACGAAAAGCGTAGAAAAAAACAAATTTTGAAGTACATTTTTCAACATAATTGGGTCGAAGCCGTTACATTCACGTGGACCCGTATGCCTCAACTTATTAACATAAAAAAACAAAATCTTCATTTCTTTTGATCATGTACAAATTCTGCAGTTAAAATAGTCTAGAGCTTATGTTTGATTAATTACAAGCTCATTCATCAGCAAGAACTCAGTGAAATAGTAGACAAAACATAATTAAATGACAGTAGCCAAACGCCAATGTGTGGCCGTGGATGCATATAAAAGAGGACTAATAAAGTACTGCGTATCACGTGGCGTTACTTATGTGATACTCTAAATCATTCAAGTAGCGATAAGTTATCTAATAGGAGAATTGTCATTTGCTTTTGTTGGTTGGATGAGAGAAAACGGGTGACCCGGTGGCGAATTTTTTTTTTTTGGGAATTAAGTTGCACACGGCAATGCTAAATGGTACTCAGGGAATATCCAATAATTAGCCTGTAAAGTAGGCTATGATGATCTTGTCTAGGAAAGCAACATTGCTTTTTCTAGATTTGTATATCTTGATTTTGGATGTAACCATTTGGTTGGAAGAAGGAATGAGAATCGGAATCTTTCTTCTCTTTTACTTTGCATTTTTTTTTTCTTTTCATGCAAAAGGCATTCTCTCAATATGGAGGGTCAGTGGGAAGAGCATTTAGCTTTTATGCATCCAACATATCACTCACAACAAGAAAAAAGATACTCTTGCCTTCATATAAAGCAATCAAAAGAGCACCTCCAGGAAGAGACAAAAGAATAAGAAGGAAAATCACACCGCATTAGCTAGATACTAGCGTTGTGCCCGTTTGATACACGAGACAAAAAAATTACATTAGTTTATTTTTTTGGCAGTTGTGGAAAGTTAATTTGCTAGAAATTTGGAAAAAAAGAAAAGAGAAAAAAGGAGTAGTGGGTTGGGGAGAGGGAGAAGTGCCACATAAGAGGGAGATAGCCTACTTTTATGGAGGTTTGAGTATTTATTTTGGAGACTTTTGGTAGCTCAATACATTGCTATAGTATGTAATGATGATGATGATGATTTGATATGTCAATCAGTGGCTGTGAAAATTTTATCACCATATTTCAAGAAATTAATGTGTCTTGTGATTTGTCAGTAGTGTAATTTTTTTTTTTTCCTAATAACCAAAGATCGGTGTCAACTTGTGCCACGACTAATCCGGGTCAAACTCTTCAGTGACCTCAATATTTCGCATATTTGGCCTCCGTAGGATTCGAACGTGTTCTATACCATAGTATTACCTCTTTCCTAAATTAATTTTCTTTTTGTAGAAAGATGTAAATCTCGATATATAAGTACAGATCTTCACAAAACTGGAATGGTAATATAGAATGCTACGCAAAAGAAAAGATCCAGTTTTCTGGTTTATTGCCGAATTAGGCTTATCTCCAAAAGTCACATTCTGACTCCTGTATAAAGGCATCTATACAATTGACCAACTTCCAAAAACCTTTAGGGACACTGAAACTTGCAAGGTCCTTCTAGAGAGCGAAGATCTCTTCCTTTTCCCTCTTTCCTCCTCCTTCCCAGTTTGGTTTTCCGGGGGGTGGGGTAGTCACCTCCTGGCCCCACCTCCCCCCCATCCCTTTCCCTTTGCTCCTCGCCTTTTCAAAACCCACCCTATGATCTTTGACCTCACGCCGCCTCTGCCTCCATTTTACCCCATCCGCCCCTCCACGGCCCTCTGCCACCCTCCACCGCCACTGCCTCTTTTTACCCATATCGCCCCCACTACAGCCACCGGTGGGGGTTAGTGGTTTTCCAGATCCAGTGATGATTGTTTTGACGCAGAAACTTGGGAGGTCGGGCCTCCCTTTGGGGAACAAAGTCTCCAAAACCTAAAGGTGGCGGCTATGGAGTATTAGGTCTTTCCCGGAGCAGCAACTCGGCATAAGCTCATAACATTTTGGAGTGACTCAGTGTGACTTATTGATTGCTTAACTCGGGGTGACTAAGTTTTGATATGAGTTGTGTCTAATTTGTTTATTTCCGGTTTGTTTTTAGTTTTTTGTTTTGTTTCCCGTGGATTATTCTTACGCATTGTGGTTGCGTGTTTTGCCGGCTTAGCCGGAGTCGCTTTATTGCGCCAGAGCTCGCGGCGCCAACGAGAGCTCGTATAGAAGTGCCGTCCTTTTCGTGACGAGGTTCCATTGTCGCTGTAGCCGGCATGATGATCTCTTAGTCACGAGATGCCTACATTGGCTTTCTATAGGTTGATTCATGGTTTTTTAATCCCCAACAAAGCTCGTTGATATCTTGGATCTGGATTGCTTTAGACTAAGGGGGCTGGGTGCTTTCATCTGATACTCCACATGTACTCAACCTTATTTTTTGTTTGTGAAGAAGAGCATTATGCTCGTGTTAGGGTGTATGCATTAACTTCCTTTCATGCTTTATTGTATATTTCCATTTCCTTATTTTGTTTGGAGATCTTTGTAAGTACTGAATGCAGTGGCGACTCCAAGAATTTCGGAGCATGAGGTCATCCATAGACATCAATACCCTTACTAAACTATATACGATTCCCATACAATCAAATGACCAATATCTTAAGTACATGCAAATCCATTTGACTTTGATCATGCTTTACACCTTAAGCAATATATAACTAATTTGCTTATATGTACTATAATTGTAGTTATTTAATAGATTCTCAGTCCCAAAGATGGGAAAAGAGGAACTAATTTGTTTTAGCTTGTACGTTGTCGGTTTAATTTTATTGGATTTTTCCAAAGATGGAAAAATTATCGGGGATAGTGACACATCGGATCGGTTTTTTTTTGGTAAATCGGAAATGGATTAAAACTTAGAGGATAAAGTCAAAGAACATTGTCAGGTTCAACAAACGAAACACAACAAAACAAACTAAAGACAACTAGATAAACAAGTGCAAATAACACTAATCTAGGATCTGGCGGATATTCAGCCTATCCCCTGTCAAGAACTCTCGAATTTCCAGAGGCGGTCTGTCGGATACCACAAACTCCTCATTCTGTTCAACTCCAAGACCAGCTAGGAAATCAGCGTAAGCATTGGCACTCAGGTAAGTGTGTGTAAGCCTGCTCCCAGTTCGGTTCAGGAGGTAGTGCTCATCATTTATAATGTTACTTTGGGGGTGATTGGGATTGGCTCCATCATTGAAGAGAAGGATTGCTATTTGGGAGTCTGACTCTACTTGAACATTAGAAACCCCTTTCTTTAGGATGATGGTTAACCCCCTATAAATAATCCAGATTTCCGTTTCTAGACTCGAATTTGCTATCGTTCTCCCGTGGTATCCAAGTAACCCAATCTCCTTGTCCATCTCTAATTAGACCTCTAAAGCCCGCCTTCCTGGTGCTTTCAAACCAACACCCATCTGTGTTGAGTCTTAGGGTACCTGTGTTGGGAGGAAACCAAAGAGTTAGTCGGTTTAAAGGGGGGTCAAAAATAAGAGGGGAATTAAAGGCCTCCATGATTTCAGAAGCATAGGAAGATATATTCTTGAAACTCATTTCCGGTATCGACTCTGTATTGTCAAAACTCATTCTGTTGCGATCTTTCCAAATTTGCCAAAGAGTGATACCAAAAATGATATTCCAAGGTATATTCGTTCCCAAATGTAAATTTTTTTTTTCTTTTTCAGATTGCCAGTGATCCAATCTGACGTGGAGTTTATAAATCCCGCTCTCATTAGCCGACCCGAGGGAGTTTTGTCTCAAATCACAATGGCTTTAGGACAATCCCTAAACAAATGACCCAAGTTTTCCAGAGCAAGGTTGCATCTAGGACAACAAACGGAGGTATTAATTCCTCTTTTAGCACGCATCAAGTTGGTGGGAAGTTTATCATGGAAAATAAGCGAAAAGAAGGTTTTCAATTTTTGAGGGAGCTTCATTTTCCAGAACCACTTCCAACCCTTGATATCATTCACATCTTTATTGATAAACTCATACGCAACAGAGGCAGAGCAGCTGCCATTGGAAGATCCCGTCCAAGATGGGTGATCACTGGCTTGATTAAATAAAGGGAGCATCGTATTGAAAATGTCAGCACGGGACATATCATCCACAATGTGATCAATGCTGTCCAGATTCCAATTCCCATTGTCGATAATATCTGCCACTTTAGTGTGTGTTTTTAGTATGTGAGCCGGGATGTCTCTTACCTAGAGGACCATTTCCACACCACCAGTCATTCCAAAGGTCATTAGAAATACCATCACCAATGGACCATTTGATACCCTCTTGAAGCATATCTCTAATGTGAATTATACTCCGCCATGTATGAGAGACAACTCTATTACTCGGCCAAGAATGAAGAGAATGATGTTTTAAATATTTGCTCTTGAGAATTTTAGCCCATAGACTATCCTCATCATTCATAACTTTCCATCCAAGTTTGGTAAGGAGAGCAAAATTTTGGTTTCTTACTTTTACACACCATATTCCAGTTAACAAGATGGAGCTTCTTAGATCGGTTTTAGCCTTTCTCTTTAGTATTAGATTGGAGAATTGTCCGGTGTCGTGACACCATCAAATGGGTTTTATCCTTTCGTTTTATATTCTTTTGAAACTTTTCGTGTATTTTAAAAATCGAAAAATTATTTAGTGTAGTATCAACATTAAACTATAATGGGATAATTTATAAATTTAGCGAAATTTTTTTATACTACAAACAGTGATTTAATTTTTTTCATGGGTCGCGCGACCCCACTCCTTTCAATGTGGCATCGCCATAGGCTGGTCTTGGAGAGAGAGAGAGAGAGCAATTGAGAAAAGCAGAGGCGGCTCCACCCTCAGCTGAGGGTGGTCGCCCGAACACCCTGGAATTTTTTTTTTTGTTAGAAATACATGTAAAAAAAAATTATTTTCAATATTTTTGTCATTTTGAACACCCTAAAAAAAATGTTTGAACACCCTAACCAATATATTTGAACCATTTTGAACACCCTACCTAAAATGTCTGAACACCCAATCTCAAAAAGTGACTTCTTCCCACAAGACTCACACACTCTTTTACCATTTCTTTTCTTTCCCCCCACCCTGCCACCGTTTCTTTCTTCAATTCCCCTCTTCCCCTTGGATTTATTCTCCTCTCTCTCTCTCTCTCTCTCTGAACAATTGATTCGTTGATTAGTCAACACACACACATCGACTTTATTACCTTAATTCTTTGTGGTCACCCCCAGATCCTCCTAAACATTTTGGAACTATTCTATTCTGGTACTTCATTGGAGTATGAAAATAGTCTAATTACTCCGGTCCTCTAAATGGCTCAATTTTGAATCTAACCACATCTCAACTACTAAAATTGTAGAGAAATACTATAGATACTAACTATTATACAAATTACTTGCACGAAATGTGCATGTGACACTCACCAAATGAGTCTACAACAACATTCACCAATATTTATCTACTCTAACTCATCCTCCTAACATTATGGGATGTCCATTTAATTTTCCGTCAGTTTAATCCCAATTGGTTCAAAGAGTACAAAAATTGGTTGAAATACAGTAAAGGATGCAACATTTTGTCTACGTTGTTATTTTTTCATCCTGATTTCCGTAAGCAAGCGAGAGGTTGCAATCTCATGTGGGAGGCAACAATAGTGCTCATAACCAAGTTGTGAAGATCTTCCATTCTTGAAATTCTGAGCAATTGAATGGGAGATCAGTGGATAAACGATTGCATGATTACTTATATGGAGAGTGATGCATTTGATACTGATGCTATTATGGAACGGTTTCGAAATATGAAAAGTCGTTGAGGAAAAATTCTAATATACTAAATATTTTGCTTTTTTTTGGTGGCATTTTTTATATTAGAAGTTTTTTTTTTTTTTTGCATATGCACAGTTATTATTTTTAGAGGACTGTAGTAGAATTTCTGAACACCCTCACGAGAAATCCTGGAGCCGCCACTGGAGAAAAGACTCAAACCCTAATTTCCTTTAAAAGACAAAATAAATACTCCTTCCGTTCCTATTTGTTTGTCCACTACGAAAAGTCGTGCCACTTTTGAAATAAAAAAATAAAGTGTTTTCGTGTATCATTTTTCAAAATTTTTTACACCGAATTAAAGTACTCATTGTGTACTTTAATTCGGTGCAAAAAAATTTGAAAAATGAAACACGAAAGCACTCAATTTTTTGATTTGAAAAAAGGCAAGAAAGAGAAGATAGAACAAACAAATAGGAACGGAGGGAGTAAATTAATGGGCTAACAGCCACGTGCTGAAGTGGAGCGGATAATAACGAAGTTTCCCAGCGAAGCACCTCGTCTCACGCGCATGGCATGCAACCATAGTTACCAACTTACCATATACGTACCGGACCCCGATAAACGCGTGAGTTCGCTGCGTTGCCCGTAGGTTTCATTGAACGTCTGAATCGATTCGTGAATTGCGGCGGAGTACTACATTTCCTCGAAAGTCTGCCGGCTCAATTTTTTCCGTCTCTCTGGTACAGTGGTAAGTCAATCGATCGAGCTATCGAAGATGAAATTCGGGGAGACTTTCATGGAGTACGTTAATGGGAATCAGGATGATGGGTTTGTTGACAAGTGGTGTCATGTTGAGTACAAGAGGCTCAAAAAGGTCCTCAAAAACTGTAGGGTTTGCAGGGGGGAATTAAGCGATTCTTGCCCTAGAGCAGCAGCTGGACAGGATGATCAAAATGGGAACCAAACGCTGCGCCCTTCTCGTGAATTCTGTCAATGCGAAGGTTGTCCATGTATGTATCACTACACTAGTCACTTGTTTTGCCTTTCATTTGTTTGTTACTCCCTCTGTTTCGGGAAGACGTACAATTTTCGGATAAAAAAATAAAGTAATTTCGTTCACAATTTTGTGATTTTATGATTTTTTTTTTACACCAAATTAAAGAAGTCATGGAGATCTTGAAACTCGAAAAGTCATGTGCAGTTTGTTTTATTGCTTAATGATCTCATTTTATGCGATTGTGGGTTTTGTGATGTGCTAGTCTAGGGCTCTCTTGGGACTAGGGCTGACACACGAAGCAAACGAGCTCAAGCTTGGTTTGATAACTTAATGGGTTATAAAATATGTTCGAATTTGATAACTTAAGGGGCTTTTAAAATATGTTCAAGCATGTCTTGTTTATGAGACGAACTGATCCCAAACAGGTTTTAATCGAGCCGGTCATGAATCGATCTTGAGTATGATGGATATATATATTTTTTTGAAGGTCATAATTAAGTCGTTCCGTAGTTTGTTCAAGCTTGGTCGAAAGTTAAATGAGCTTTGAAAAGATGTTTAAGCTTGGTTCATTTATGATAACTCGATCTCAAACGAGTTTTAACAAGCGGACACGAGTGGTTTAGGTTGTTTAGTAGCCCGACTTGGCATAATGAGCTGCATATTAAGGAGGGATGTAAAGTTACGTGAGCTAAGGCTCCGTTTGTTTCGCCATAAAATGTTTTACATGTTTTCCGGTGTTTGGTTGCACAAAAGATGTGGAAAAAAATTTACCTGTAAGAGATTTTTCAACAATGGGAGTAAAATGACTTACGGAGGATTTCATTTTCCATCAATGGGAGTAAAATGACTTATTGCGAAATCCTCTGTAAGTCATTTTATGTTGTGATCGATCCTGATGCCTCTCCTAGAATTCAATCACATTTATAACTCATGTTCAGTCGACTCCACAAGTGATCACGGGTATAACAACTTTCTACAGCTAGCGCATCTCAAGTATAACAACTCCAAGTGGAGTGAGAGGGTTGTAGTTGTGTTTTATTACTTATATAGTTATATAGATACTTATGCATGAACGAGAATTCTCGTTCGCACTTGTTTTGAGATTTGTGTTGTGAAAATTTATTTGAACTTATCAACCAAACACCTACATATAAAAACGAAGATTTTTTTTTTTTTTTGGCATAATCCTTTTACATAAAAGTTATTTTCCAAAGTAAAATGTTTAACTTCGAAACCTACGGAGCCTAAGTACTAGAAAAGGGAGGGAATTACCAATACCACATACTCAAGGCATTGTATTTTCCATGTTTTGTGGATAAACTATGAAAGGAAGTCCCTTAACAATGGTAGGATTTAAATTGGAAATGTGATGTCAAAATCAAACAGATCATAATGGTATTTTGCATCTTCTGGATAGAATTTTTAATTGGTCGAATATTGTGATGGACATGCACAATAAATATAGCCGACGTTAAAAGAAGACTAAGATAGGGTTCGACCAATTTGAAGTGGATAATGGAAGTGGCAAAGAGATGCATGGCATTTGGTTAAAGATGGAAACATATTGAACCTAACGAACAAAAACAAAGGGGATTGACGTACCAAATGAAAAGGAAAGGAATTGCGAGGTACCTAGCAGTTTTTTTTTTGTTTTTTTTTTTGTTTTAGTAAAGAAAATCTGCCAAGTCCGACTAATAGTTATCTTTGCGCTTGTTGTTAACCTTAGTCAATGCTTTTTAACTTATTGTCGAACGATTCCCACCTAACCTGCCAAATAATCAAAATATAACAGTTTGGGGGGTTTGTCTTACCTTGAATTCCTGGGCCCATAGTTGGGGGTGGCGACATGAACTATACTTATCCGGCAAAAATAATATGCACATACTATGACAGGATTAAAGCCTCGCGGGATTTTTAGAAGCAAAGCTTATTGTGCTTGCATTTTTTACGACATAACAGAACTCAAATGTTCTTTATTACATTGGCAAACAATGTCTTGCCTAACCCGCCAACCACTTAAAAAATCATAAAAATTTAGGTTTTATAGACTTCAGGTGTGTTCCTAGATCCATTGTCCATCTCTTAAATTTCGTCTGGTTTATTATGCATCGACACTTAGTTATCTGTCGATTTTGGCCTCTGCTTTTTGCTTTCCCAAAAGGAAATCATCTCAATGGTCCTAGAAGCTGCAATAAATGGCCTGTCATTCACAAATTCGGCAAATTCTGGAATACTGCTTTTATGACATCCACGAAAACAAATGTTAAATGGGAATGGGAATGGGAATACAAGTTTACAGGGGTGGTATTAAACATAAAAAACGAACTAAGTGTTCTCTGTTTCTTTGATTTGGACTTCTGATGATGTACCAATGGCAAAATAGTGAACCACAGAGCCTTTTAAAAAGGTTAGAAAGAACCAAAAACACAGTGCCTCACCTGAAGTAAAAAGGTGGAGAGAGCCTTGTATCGAAGGCCGCACATGATTTTGTCCCATAACTTCTTTAGAATCGATAGGACTTTTGATTTTACACCTTCCTCTTGATGTAAATACAACTTTTTGGAACCATGCATTGACATAAATGCCTATCGGGTCGCAACTCGCAAGACTCAACCTTGTTAAAAACGTAATCTTGAAATTATAATGCTACCGTAATCACTGGAATCCTATATGCACACCAATGCTTTGTGTATAAATTGGAAGTCTTTCAACTTAAGGATCATTTAGATTCATCAATGGACTTGGAAGTAGCTTTAGTAAGTATGTAAGTGTTGGACTCTTTCTGAATCCGTCACATGATCTAGTCAATTTTTACTATAGATGCGCAACACTTCTTGGCGTGAAGTAGGTCTTTAGGCAGAAAACGTTACATTTATTCCTGTTCTTTCAAGTTACAATAAAGCACAATTAATTGACATTCAAGTAGAAAAAAGCCAAACTTGGAATAATCAGCACCCATGCTGTTCTATCTCCTAATGTGATGTCCAATTATTAGTTTTGTGTTCTTGTTCCCATTGCCTTAGTCGTGATCATGCTTCTGTTGTTGTAGTGTGTGATCAAATGTTCTTTTCCGAGTTAATGAAGGAAGCTTCAGAGATAGCTGGATTCTTTAGTTCGAGAGTTAGACACCTTCTCCGTCTTCATATTGCCACTGGGATGCCAAGATACATGATCCGCTTACGTCGATGTTTCAAGGATGATCACCAAGCAATGGTACAAGAGGGACAGATGTTGATTGATTACGTTATCATGAATGCTATTGCTTTGCGCAAAATCCTTAAGAAATATGATAAGGTTAGTATGAATGCCTCCATTTCTATTAAAATTCTTGTCACTTTTTGGGTTGTTAAGTTCTTTCCAGAAAGAGTTAAAAAAAAGAAAAAGAAAAAGGATGTCACAAATTCCGGAAAGAGTAGATTTGCTACACCACAGACTTAGATTTGGGATTATTGACTGAGTGTATACAGGAGAAAACAGCTTATTTTTGTCGAGTCAAATGTTTCTGGTGGTGTTGACGAGAGGAATCTGAAAAGTAACAGAAATTGGGCCAAAAAGTTGGCTTTTTTGGGATTTCTTGTGTCTTTACTAAAACAAAATTGATTCATACTCATTTACTCACAAAAAGGTTCACTAAGGACGAGAATAAGCCTAGGGGGAAAAAGTAAAGTTAGTTTAAAATGTACCTGAGCAGGTCAATGTTTGTGAATTTCGAACAATGTTCCATTAAGTTTCCTGTTCTTTATTTGTTGGTGTAGGTGCACAGATCTGTTGAAGGAAGAAAATTTAAGTCTAGGATGCAGGCCAAACGTATAGAGATACTGCAATCTCCTTGGTTAATAGAACTTGGAGCTTTCTACATGAACGCTAATGAACCAGAGGGTCCCAACTTGTTTTCCAGTTCGTTCTCTTGTGATCTGAATGCTTCAGAGCCTGTAATAACCTTGATGCTTCCAGATTCTGTGAAATCAGAATATAACCTGAAGTGTGCTATTTGCTTGGTAACGGAACATTTAATTGCAAATTGAAGGCAAAAGCATTGAATTGCTCCTGACCATGTTTTAAATGGTTCTACACTGCTGATCACTTGTATTTGTTTTGGATGCATCAGGACCTTGTTTTCAATCCGTATGCTTTGAGCTGCGGCCATATTTTTTGTAAGTTATGTGCTTGCTCAGCTGCTTCGGTGATGGTCTTCCAAGGTCTTAATGCGGCAAATCCAGAGTCCAAGTGTCCAGTTTGCAGAGAGGTTAGTATGTTTTGATTTTACGCCTTCCTCGAATGTACGTTTAGTATAGCCAATCATGATGCCACTTTGAAAACTTTGGAACATAAGTTTTAAAGTCAATATCTTACCTTAGTTACCCTTTACTATTTTTTCCACCGAACTTATATTGACGTAGAACTGTAATGACCAAGTACGTGCGAGTGGGAGAATATGAAGTAAAGTATTTGGAAATTAAGTTAGATGGATCTGGGTAGGGCTGTTGGGCACAGATGCGTGAGTAGTGGTCGGCCCAATTAAACCTCTAATTCCGGCTTTGGAGGACTTGGTTAAAATGGGTCATAACTTTACTGGTGGATGTTTCATGCACTACCATTGAGGTGGCTGGCACGAGGCCCGCAACCTGAGCCGGCCTATTAGGGGTAATTGGAGGACTCAATTAAAATGTAATTTTTGTGATTAGCAACAAGAACAATTTTACTACGGTATGAAAGATCACATACTAAGAATCCTTAAGAATTTATTATGCAATTCATGAAATATTTCCTCAGCTCTCTTTTACTTTAATCAACCATAGCCTGACCAAACACACTATGATTTTGTTACTAACCACACATACCATGTAGCAACATAGACCAAGTAACAACAGGCAGCAAGTGTAACTTTCGGATCATTTTTCCAGCTCTATAGAGCAACAGATCATCAAACTCTCCAAACTTCATCATGACCCCAAAGAGTTGGAGCTAGATTTTTGTCACCTTCCAAGCTTATTTAAACAGTACTGCGTACGAAACCATGAAAAGAATAACATACATCATACGAACTCTAAAATGATAAGAACAAGGTCTAGAGGTCTATGCGTGTCTCGTAGTAAGATGAAATTTCAAAGATATTGAGGGATAAAACAAGGCGTTAAATGTTATAAAATCCTCCACTCTAAACTGTCTAAAATTCTACAATTCTACAGTTCTGCCACTCAAATTCATCCCATCTAAGATGTTTTTGGTGGATTAAACCGAGGACAAGAAGGTTATTTTGCCAAGACAACTTTTATCTTCCATGAACAATAACAACATACTCATGCTGTATATTATTGATAGGTGGAATGTCAAAAACATACTCATGCTTTTGTCTTCAACTAGTCGGCCTAGATGCTATGCACCTCTGTCCCGCTCCACTAGAGATTTTTACGACATTTCCCCCAAGTCCAACTACATCTCTGTAATGAACTAGTAATAGTCAAATGGACTACATTATGAAGATCTTGTTCGGTTTGGGTTTTGGGTGGAGAGAGAAATAGGGGTAGTGATTGGAAGTAGGGGATAGTGTGTGTGTGTGTGTGTGTGTGAGAGAGAGAGAGAGAGAGAGAGAGAGAGACGATTGGAAATATGGGATAATGATTGGGGGGAAATAGGGGTAAAAAAAATTGAATTTGGGTCTCAAGACCCAAACCAAACAAGGCCGAAGATCCTTAGTCTTCCACTCTTCAGTAATTCAACAAAGTACGAGAATCGCTGGCCCTCTTCAGTACTCACTACTCACCATTCAAGATTGAACTTCTTCGGCCGTGGATTCTATAATGTTGAACCTTCTTCCGTGGAAGTCTTGAAGAATCATAACGATTCGATCCAAATATCAAGCTCGTGAAGTCCTGTGGGTATGAACCTGAATTGGAAAACAAATTTAGAGGTCCACCCATTGTAATCAGGTGTAAAACTATCGTAGATTGATACTATTGTTCATGAAATTATTAAATTAATATTCGTCCATGTTTCTCTTTTTCTTTCAGATCTTGAAATGTTTGCTTTACAAGAATTATCGCGTGCATAGCCCACATTTTTGCCAATGTCTTACACGAGTATAGGTTTATTTTACGGAGTACATGTAACATAATTTTGGAGTTTACTGGCCCTTATTTCTTAACTTGTGAATGTTGTGATTGAGTTGAAAGCTTACTGATTTTGCTGGCAGTATGAATAACCTATATGTTGGACAAGGGTAGTGAGAGTGATATTGTTGTGATATGGGCACCAGGGATATATGCAAGCGCCCATGATCTTTCTGGTGGTCTAGTGGGATTAGATCATAAGAAACTTAGTAATTTTTCCCCTGCAGATAAAGCATGCCCTTGGACTGTTTTATGTTTCGGTTTTTGGCTCTTTTGGCTGTGTAATATTGTTACTTTGTAATGCTTGACATGCCCCGGGCTTACTCATTTCTCTCTTTTATGCAGATAGGAGTATATCGTGATGCAGTGCACATGATAGAATTAGATCTGTTGGTGAAGAAAAGGTAACGAAATATGTTAAACACCTCATCTTTTCCATTTCCTTGTGATAATTCACCAGTGGTAATTGATTCTTGAAAGTTTCCAGGTGCAAGGAGTATTGGAAGGAGAGGGCGGTCGCTGAACGCATTGAGATGGTGAAGCAATCCAAATTTTACTGGGATACTCAAACCAAGTATATGATTGGATACTGATACAAGCGCAGCTCCTATTTGATCGGTAGTGAAAAGTATAATAAGAATTTGCAAACTGCGAATCTGAGGAAAAGTTGCGCAAAGTTTACTCTCTTTAAACTATTTTCCTGGAAACTTGGATTCCCGTCACAAATCTGTGGTTTTTTTCTTTCCCCTCATTTTTTTTTGAACATTGTTCAATGTTTCGTTAGACAAACTTGATAAGGTAGGAATCTCATTGCTCAAATTGGTTCTTCTACACAGACAGGGAGATCATATATATATCTGTGCAATCTATAAAAGGTAATGAAAATATGGGATGGGAGAAATGTCTTTTGTAGGAGCCTCAAATGAATTTGGTGAGAAGCTACAAAGTAAAACATTATTAACCAAAACTAATTTTTTTTTAACAAAGACAAAATTTTGATCCCAATTCTTTTTTGGATTATTGGTATGCTTTTATTTAACTTTTTAAAAGTTTCAATCAAAACATTTTACTCTTTAGAATTCTCTTGCCGAGACGAACCAATAATCCAAAAACAATGGCATGCAAAACTAAGAAATGAGAAAAAAATTGAATTAGGACAAAAAAATTGAATTCATGGGAAAAAAATTGAATCTAGCCTTGGAGTTGAATCAAATATGGACCCAGAAGAGCATAGTGTGGTTGTTAGTGGTAAAGAAGCTGATGGTTCCAAAAGTAGCAAGATTGAAGATGTTGTAGAAACTTCAAAGAACAAAAAGAAGAAGAAGAAGAGTGGGAGGACTGCTCAAGAAGAGGAAGACTTAGATAAACTTCTGGCAGAACTCGGTGAAGGGCCTACTATTGCAAAACCAGCTCCAGCTCCTCCTCCTTCACAAGATAATAAAGTTCAGACTCAGTTTGAATCAGTTGGATTGGTAGATGCTTCAATTGAAAAGGAAGCTGAAGAAGGAGGTGTGGAATCTGCTGTTGCAAAGAAGAAGAAAAAGAAGAAGGAAAGGGAGAAAGAGAAAAAGGCGGCTGCAGCAGCAGCTGCAAATACACCAGCAGAGGAATTAAGGCAAGAAAATCAGGAAGAAGCAAAAAATGAAACAAAGGGCAAAGCAACAGATAAGAAAGTCCCAAAGCATGTAAGGGAGATGCAGGAGAGGCTGGCTAGGCTTAAGGAACTGGAGGAAAAGAAGAAGAGGGAAGAAGGGGAGAAGTTAAGGAAGGAAGAGGAAGAGCGAAAGAGGCAGGAGGAACTCGAAAGGTTAGCAGAAGAGAAGAAGCGTTTGAGAAAGGAAAAGGAAAAGGAGAAACTTCTGAAGAAGAAACTGGAAGGAAAGCTAACTGGGAAACAAAAGGAAGAAGTGCGGCGACTGGAGGCAATGCGGAACCAAATGCCCGTTGCTACTGGTGATGCTGCGGGTGCTCCCACAAAACGACCCAAGTATCAAACAAAGAAAAAAACACATTACTCTCAAGCAAATGGCATGGCCCCTGAAAAGGCAGTTGAAAGCCCAGAAGCAATGGAAGATCAACAGGAATCTGTGACTGGGGTTGAGTCCTTGGATCTAGAGAGGGTTGAGGAATGGAGACCGTGATTGGGGAGGAGAAAACGGAAGTTGCTACTGATGTGGTTGAAGACAATTTAATTGAAGAAGATGATGATGACGACGAATGGGATGCAAAGAGTTGGGACGAAGCTGATCTTAAACTGCCTGGTAAAAGTGCCTTTGCCGATGAAGAGGATGAATCTATGCCTGATCACATGGGCAAGAAAGAGTCTTCAACTTCAAAGGCAGCAGTTGTTGCCCCCAAAGTTACCCCGACCTTGCCAGTTAAATCTCTTGATGGTGAAAGTAAGAAAAGCCGGCCTGACACAGAGTCTTTGGATACAAATAAGGGTAAAGAACCAAAACGCAAGAAGGAACCACAAACTTTGGATGCTCAGCCTAACCAGAGTGAAGCTGACCTCCGGTCCCCAATTTGCTGCATTATGGGTCATGTTGATACTGGGAAAACCAAGCTGCTTGATTGTATCAGAGGCACTAATGTTCAGGAAGGTGAAGCCGGAGGGATTACTCAACAAATTGGTGCAACATATTTTCCGGCTGAGAACATACGGGAGAGAACAAAGGAACTCAAAGCTGATGCAAAGCTAAAGGTCCCAGGTCTTTTAGTTATCGATACCCCTGGGCACGAATCATTCACTAATTTAAGGTCTAGGGGTTCAGGTTTATGTGATATTGCAATCTTGGTAGTCGACATAATGCATGGCCTAGAACCACAGACTATTGAATCACTCAATCTACTGAAAATGAGGAATACGGAGTTTATTGTGGCATTGATTAAGGTTGAGATTACTCTGCAATGTTTTCCTTTGAGTGCATATTATTCAGTTCCCTATCATGTGTATTTGATTTCACAACTTGCAGGTGGACTGACTTTATGGGTGGAAAGCTAGCCGGAATGCACCAATTGTTAAGACAATGAAGCAACAATCAAAAGAGGTTCAACTTGAATTTAATATGAGGCTCACTCAGGTCACATATGCTCACCCCTTCTTGTGGTTTAATTTGTATGGATGGTAGACCTCGCTACAATTCTTTTTTCTGGTTATTTCAGGTTATTACTCAGTTCAAGGAACAAGGATTGAACACTGAGCTGTATTACAAAAATAAGGAAATGGGGGAAACGTTCAGTATAGTACCCACAAGTGCAATCAGGTGACTCTTTTGTATTCTGGTTATGGTTGGTTCAAAGTTCTTCTGCAGCCTATTAAGGTGGGAAAACAGATTTTTTCGTTTACAATGTACTGATACTTTGGGCTTTGGATGTAACAGTGGTGAAGGCATTCCTGATTTGCTGTTATTGTTAGTCCAGTGGACTCAGAAGACGATGGTAGAGAAGCCAACATTCAGTAATGAAGTGCAGGTACAACTACCTTCCTCCCTAGAGCACAACTGCTGCTTCTTGATTTATCGAATGGAGAGATGTCCCGAATGTGCGAATTACTGACTGTGAAGAACTCTTTGCCAGTGTACGGTTTTGGAGGTTAAGGTTATTGAAGGCCATGGGACAACAATTGACGTAGTGTTAGTTAATGGTGTGCTTCACGAAGGAGATCAAATTGTTGTTTGTGGCATGCAGGCAAGATTATTACCTCTGTACTGCCTAAGATCTAAATGCTAGTTGGAAAATCTTAGCTATATCTCGTATTGCCAGGGACTTATTGTCACCACAATTTGAGCATTACTGACCCCCCACCTGATGAAGGAACTCTGAGTTAAGGTAAGGCTTTTTTGCAGCATTTTATTTTCTTTTAAAATGTTACCTTTTTAAAAGATTTTGGCAGTATTGTGAAGAATAGTAATCTTGGAAATAGGTGTAGATTAATGTAACGCACTTCCCACTTATTGTTGCTTTCTGGCTTTCCATCTTACTTCGTCAGTTATTACTAATTTAGGATTCATTTGAAAAGTCTAGATGAATGTTTGTGTTCGAAGTTTTCTCTTATGTATCTGAGATTTTGATTTCTTAGAGGGAATGACTGCTGGCTATCATTTTATATACCCAATAGTAGCTATGTAATAGATTTGTACTATAAAGTTAAGCTCTATCTAATAGTCAGCGGGATGTTTAGATGATTTCCCAGTTTTAATAGTTGCATGGGTTTGTTAAGGCCTGATTCCTGGATTTGTGATGAGTAGGCTGCTGCTCACAGAGTCTAAAGTGTGTGTGTTATTTGGAGTAGTGTAATCGTCTGATATTGAGCAACAGTATTGGTTTTCTTTGTGATTATAGATTTATGGTTTAAATCATCTAGGAAGAATGGGTTTTCTCTGTATGTTTTACTAGTTTAAATCATGCTGGAAGTGTATTGACCTGTTCGAGTTTTGGAAACAAGTGTTCAATAGTGCTTGCTAAAAGGTATGGCAACCTGGGAAGTGGGTAAATATACTTCTATCATCCGACTGGAAAACTGTTAGCTCACTTGTCAAAAAGTTACTGATCAATCAAACTGACATGGAATTGGCTTCTAGATTGAGAAGTGGTTAATAAATAGATGATTTTCATTGACAAATGAAATGCAATCTCATTATCACGAAAAAGTTCAGATAAATTGCAAAGGGAGTGCAGGACATATTATCAAGGATATTCATGTTTTCTCATGCGAACTTTTCGAAGTTCGACGCTATATCCCCCAATGTAATTGGTATTTGTCAAAACTCAAGACCTAAGAAGCAACGACACGACACGACACAACACCTCCCGGATACTTGTTGGACATGCCTAAATGTGTGCCCAATTTTTTAAATATTTTTTAATCAGACACGTTCTGTACGCTCTAGGACACGTTTCGCTTATGTAGTGACTGTTGATGTGTATCTGCATAAGGCTAATAATAGTTGTGGTTTTTTTCTTAACTTGATAGACCAATTATTTTTCCTCTTCTATTATGAAGTTTAGTCCTAATATAATCAAATGGGTTAGAAGTGTTAAGCAGTGGCAAATAAAGATGCAGAGGGAGTGAAGGACATTATCATGGATATTTTCGTATTTTCTCATGTGAACTATTTGAAGTTCGACACCATAGATCCCCCAATGTTCAAAGACCTAAGAAGCATGGACGTGTCTATTGGCCGCAAGTATCACTGGCTCACATTGGCACGACGCTCCCCAGACACTTGTTGGACATGCCTAAATGGACAAATGCGTGCCCAATTTTTTAAAATAAATATTTTTGTTCAGACACATTCTGTACGCTCTATGACATGTTGGAAACACTTATGTAGTGACTGTATAAGGTTAATAATATTTGTGGTTTTTTCCTTAATGTGATAGAAAATTATTTTTCATCTTCTATATGAATTAATAAGCTACATCTATAATATAGAACATATCTTTTCATTCGTCGTGTCCACTACTTGCCCTTGTCCTAGTTTTTGAAGGAATGACATGTCTACGTATCCATGTCGTGTCTATGCTTCTTAGCTCAAGACCAAGTTGCTTGGCTTATTTAGTTTTGGGGAATGTGTTTCTAGTATGTAGGTCTTAAAATTTTGAAGGACTAGAAGGAGAGCAATGTGGTAATTTCTCTTGATTTCGTCATATAATTATTGGTATTTTGTTTGTGCTTTTGGTTTTATCTGCTATTTTGAGGTAGCTTCTTGTTGTTGCTTTCTCCAATGTACGCGTATGACCTCTAGTTGTTGTATTGTTTCAGGGAACTTATCTGCATCACAAAGAAATCAAGGCTGCTCAGGGTATCAAGATTACTGCACAGGTGATGTTAATGTCCAAACAGAATATACTCTCACTCTTAAGTACTTTTGTTTCCCTTCCTTGCCTTCCCTATAGGCTTAAATTAATGTATTTGGGGAAATGAAAGCTAAAACGAGGCTGGCCCAAGTTAAAGGGGATATGATAAAATTTCTTGTCTACACATTTTGTTCATTATATTCATCAGTGCTTTCTACCTGTCAGTGTTCTAAAAGTCGGCCTAGGCAGTGGTTTGCTGCCCCGACTAGGATTCTAGGTGTTACATTTGGCCGTTGGACGATCAGTCGGCTGCTATGTGGGATTACTCGGGTAGGCGGGAGTAGTTGACTATCCCCCGCCCATACCCCCAATTATTGGGGACTAAATGGGTTATGTTATTGTTGTTGTTGTAGTTGGGAGCATGTAGGACAGCAGTAGTGTAAATTGCAACGTGTCAAAGCGTTATTTTACTGAAAAATATATGTATAATTCTGAGTTCTCTTGACAATCAACATCCCTGAATCGCAGTGAACACAAACTAAAATTGTAGCAAGGCAAACCTCTAATAAAGTAAAAATTATGACTAAAAAGAAGGAAGCAGCACAACAATTGAATTTTCACTTCGTTGAAATGTTCAATGATGGAGTGTTGAGGCCTAAATATAGTTTATGGGTGCAAAACCGAACATTAAAACTTTTGATTTTCGTGGATGGATGAATGTTTGATATTTTCAAATTGGTTGTTATTTGATTTTTTGTTCTACTTATGTTTTTCTACTTCTTTGGGGGGGGGAATATTTAAAAAAAAAAAAAAACCGACTAATTTCTAGCTGCCGACTAATCGGTGGCTAGTCGGCCCATCCGCCGCCTGACATTTTCACTCCCGGAAATCACATGTCGCAAGCACGAGCTATGGACAAGTAGCCCAAGAATTAAGGAAAAAAACCTGTACCATTTGCCTGATGGTTGATGAATTTCTGTTGATAGAATTCCCTTTTTTCCAATAAAAAAATAGGGCATGGTGCACGCAATTGCTGGGACCGGTCTGTATGTGGTGGGGCCTAATGATGATATAGAAGACATCAAGGAATCAGCCATTGAAGATATGCACTCAGTATTGAGAAGGAATGAAGGATTGATAAAACTGGTGAGGGAGTGTGTGTTCAGGCCTCTACTCTAGGATCATTAGAAGCATTACTGGAGTTCTTGAAGTCTCCAGCACTGAACATACCAGTTAGTGGTATCAGCATAGGCCCAGTGCATAAGAAGGATGTCATGAAAGCTAGTGTTATGCTGGAAAAGAAAAAGGAGTTTGCTACGATATTGGCTTTCGATGTTAAAGTGACGCCAGAAGCTTGGGAACTTGCGGATGAAGCTGGTGTTAAGATTTTCATTGCTGATATCATTTATCACTTGTTTGATCAGTTTAAGGCCTACATTGACAATCTCAAGGAAGAAAAGAAGAAAGAAGCTGCCGAAGAGGCAGTGTTCCCATGTCTTCTCAAGATTATGCCGAATTGTATTTTTAACAAGAAGGACCCCATTGTTTTGGGGGTTGATGTTGCCGAAGGAATCGCTAAGGTATTAAGTCATCGTTGTTTGCAACTGTTTTATTTGTTTCATCTCCCACGTGTTTCACAATTCCACTTGCAGAAATTTGCTGGATTTTTTTTTTTTTGGGAAGATAATTCTTTATAGAAACGAACCCACCAGTGAAAAAAGGCCAAGGGAATATCCTTGGGAGCTAACTAAAGAATAACAAAACAGGAACCAAACCAGAGGCAAAATTGCCTCCTGTAAAAGGAAAACAGGAAAGAAACTATGCATAAACCCCCCCCCCCCCCCCCCCCCCCCAACCTATGAAGCTTCTTACTTTTACCAGGTGCTTATTGGGTATTGGTACTTCTACATGCGTCTACACACAAAATGCGTACCAAACCTTCTTTACCTTAATGTTGACAGTGTGCCCCAAAGGTACGAACTACGAAGACATACGCAACCTTACCCTGTCGGAATATCCTCTGTTTTGTACGAATTTGCTTGATGAAACTTCGTTTTTATGCACTTCATGCATTATAATTAAATTTTACTGTGTAATTTCGTTGCGTAAGGAGATTAAATTCTTATTTGTACCTTACTTTTAGCCTTAACTGTTGTTGTATGCTAGACACTTACTCAATGAAGGTATTCATTCATTTTTCTGGTTGTTATCTATAATACTGTACATTTCTTGCTAGTATAAAAATGTTTTTAAGGACATAAGCTAGCTCCCGTGCTCTATTTTATTTTATTTTATTTTATTTTTCTTCATTTTTTGCCATACCTGTGCTTCACACTTCATAGCCCCTTAGACATAAGCACATGGAAACCCCTATCCCTATGCATGTCCCAAACTCACACAACAGTCTGCTCTCATCTGCGGGAGGCACTTTCTTCAGTGGAGCTAACCCGGCTGTCACATCCCTAACAATGTTGCAAATCATACAAGCTTCATCCAGCCTTCTTCATTGAAAACTGAGATTTCCTTTCTCTGGAAATATGATATGCTGAGCAGGGAGAAAGTTTAAGCACCATATTTGCAGCAGAACCACCTTTAGAATTGCTTGATCTCTGCTAAGTTGTTAGGGGAGCTGTGGAGCTGCATTTTGAAACAAATGACCCATTTTTTAGTGGTAAAACTGCATTGGAAAGAAATGGCTATGCTCTTCAGCATCACTATTGTGCAATAACAACCAGTACTATCAGCCATGCCCCAACTTGCGAACTTCTTTTGTGGTTAGCCTACCCCTCCACACTATCCATCGGATGAAAAAATACCTTGGAACATGAAGCTTGAACCAAACTAATTGGTACCAGTCAACTCTAGGCATTCCACATCTGACAGCATTCCAAGCAGAGCTTGTGCTATTCCCTATTAGTAAAAGGTATCCATATAAGCCTAACCTCCACCTCTACATTCTGAACCAAAGACTCAGGAGTGAGTTCTATTATATCCTGGGTAACTGCATTACTTCCTCGTGGGCACCATAGGCAAAGATGTTCAATGATATCTGGGTGACCAATTTTATCCATGAAGTGTCATCTTTCTTACAAATAGCAAGTAGCACATAGAGGCCTTAGCATAGTGGCCTTATTCCTATAGTCTAAGCCCCGAAACCCTTCCTTTTTAGACACGAACTGAAGAATAACTGAATCCCCCCAACCCCACGCCCTCGGGGGCACCCTTTTGTAGGAAAAAAAAACAAAAGCTCTCAATATTCCCTGAATTTGATTCATGATCTTATAGGGAAGAAGTACAATTTAATTCCAGTAGACTTGTATACCAAATAGGACAGAGTCACAGAACTAATCAACTCAGAACTGCCTCCATAAGACAAGCTTAGTGGTCCAAGATTTAATTTTTCTAGGATTCTCTCTTTCAACGCTATGCAATCTGCATCCAGACAATCATGGGCACCCCAAGGTACTTAACTGGAACATTTCCTCCTGAATTGCTAAGATATCTCTAAGAATTTGTGGGCTTGTTTGGTTTGGGTCTCAAGACCTGGTTTTATTACTCAATCATTATCCCTATTTCTTTCCCATCATTACCTCTATTTTTAATTATTATTCTCATTGCTCTCTTCATTTCTCCCTAATCATTACCCTTAATTTTCAATTATTATTTTCATTTCTCTCTCTACCCAAAATCCAAAACCCAAAACCCAAATCACAAACCCAAACGGAACAAGGTGTGTTTTTCTTCAGTGCTCAAACCAGAAAAGAGTACTACACTCTTATTTAGATTCGGTTTCAACAAGACTTGAAACGGATGTCCTGGAGAGATGTTGATGAACATGGGATAAGTTTCATTGTCTTATTTAATGGTATTTGGGCCTTGGCTTTGGACTTTCTATATGCTAAACAAGAACATTTAGTGCTTATTTGAACATTTGGAACTCGTGATATCTTTGCACCTCAGCTATTTCCCCTCAAATAAAACGATAGAAAACTTTTTTTTTTGTGCATCAATGATATCTAACGCCATTTAATTCACTGACACAGGTTGGAACTCCAATTTGTATTTTATTGATATTGGTCGAATTGCATCCATTGAGAATAACAAGAAGCCTGTTGATTATGCAAAGAAAGGCCAGAAGGTGGCCATTAAGGTACGAGTCCTGCAATCTTTGGCTTATTGGGTAGTTTTACGGGAATTTTTGTATGGATGTTGGAAGAGACCAAATCATCACCATGAATCTTTTGTATTATTTAGGTTGGTTGCTGTATTATATTAATTTCTTGTGCTTTGCTAAAAATACTTGCAATGTCTTTTGTTATTGACTTATTGTTAGTGTCTCCATTCTCAAGGGATAAAATTAGTCGTGCCACCCACGTAACCCCTTTCACTGATCAGTGATCACTATTGATTCTGTTGCATGTTTTACGTCGGTCACTTGTGTTAGCATTCTTTTCGCTCTGCCAAGTTTACTTTTTGATGGCGCATTTCAATTCTCCATTATTCTTGATGCCTGCTTCTATCGTAGTTTTCTTTCAGAGTTGGTAATTTTCTCATTGATGTCACTTACTAAATGTTGGTCGTCTCCAAACTAACTCGATAATTCCATAATCACCACCAAGCCACGTCTGTCATAATTGATTGTTTTCATCACTTGTCAAGGGGTTATTTATTTATTTTCAGAATAGTCACTACTAAATTGATGTTTTCTAGTGTTCTTTCAACAAAATGAAGCTTAGGTTCCAAAAATTTGAACAGCATTGCTGTTAACAATTTATTAAGAACCACGCAACAGATTGACTAGTGGTGGAATAAATAAGAATTGACATAAAAGATTATCTCTAACAATGGCCGATGGAAGTGGTGAAAATAAGAATTGACATAAAAGATTATCTCCAACAATTGCCGATGGAAGTGGTGATGACCAGTAGTAATAACTGACTTCAAAAGGTAACTATTATGTAACAACTACATGATTCAACAAGTAGTCTGTCTATCCCACCTCTATACACATATCATGCATAGTGTATCCTGCATCGTTTACGTGTGAGTTAGACCATCCATTAGCGTGATCAAAAAGGCAAGTCTGAGTGGTCGTATGTGCTATACAACAGAGAGACAACACACCACCACCAATTGAACATGTATTGTCCTGTGTTAAAATCTTTCAGATGCTTCCTTATAGGTGATAGTTTAACCTTAGTTGTATGAAGCGAGTGCGGGGGAGAGAGGATATAAAAAAATTTGAAGTTGGGAGTGTCTATAGGATTATATAGAAGTATAGAAATATGGATACTCTAAAACTGGTTTTTTTTAGCCCTACTTTGTCAGTTTGTAGTTGGTATCAACTAGAAATGTTTATTTATTTATTTATTTTTGTTAATGTAAGTTGAACACTATAGTGATGTTGAGTACTTCAGCAATTTGGAGTTAATGAGTTCCTAGTACCTTATGCTGTAAATCGTTACTTCTTATCTTCTTCTGCTTGGTAGCTTTTCTTTCGTTTCTTTTGTGATTCATATGCTGAAAGGTTCTATGCTACTTGGGAGCGCGCTTCTTTCTTGATGGAGCAAGGTACCTAGGAGATTCTGACTTAAGAAGTGGGTGAGCAAGATTCTAGGGTGGGTTTGTCACCGGATATGAGGACTTTCTACTAAGTGGCTAATTAACAAAATGCAAGAACTAATGGACTTATTTCAAATACTTTTTGAAATTTCCTGGGAGGGGTGCCCAACTGTAGCTTTAACATCATGCTTTGGTTGTCAAATGTTTTCTCTTTGCCTCTACTGCGCCTGATCTTCCTTCTGTTGCGCATAATTTCCTTGTCGCGATGTTTGATTTGGTCTTTCACTCAACATCAATGCCCCCTCCAGTTTGCAATGGCTAATTGTGGCCGATTCTTTCATTTACGGTCTCTTTACTTGAAAGTATTGCCTTACTTTGTGTCTAATTTAAATCTTGGAAGAAAACAAATTGAAGTTGGTAGTAGTTAGGCTAGTCATTAGTGACATTTAGCTGACTGCTCAATCTTATGTTATTGGCTACCAAAAATAAGAAATGCTTGGTTTACAAACATAATCCTAGACTCCTAGTACGACCATAAGTCTATTTATACATGTGCAATGCATAAATGTGATTGGGCAACATATTAAAAACGAAAAAATGACTCCAGCTTGGGTAGATGTGTTTAGGCTTCAGGTGTTATGTAGGTCCTTCTATATATTTTGGTGCTGTTTTGCTGTCACTTTAAAGGGAAGTTGTTGCAATTCTATTTCCTAGTGAGTTGGATTTTACTATACACACAACTTTCATCCCTTTTTACTGTTCATATTTTCGTCCTTGGTAAATTTACTTTTTATAGGTCATCTCAGCACCAAAAATGCTTCGCTTTTTCTCCAACCTTCCATAGTTTCAGCCCTTGCCCACTCTCCCTCTCTCTCTCTCTCTCTCTCAGCTCTGAATGCTCCCTGCTTGTCATAAAAAAGAACGAAGGCTAAACAATAAAAATCATCTGCGTGGACTTGGTTGACATGGTAAAATGGCCACTATAATCCTTGTAGGCAACTAAGTACGTCAACATATACATTATGTTGGGTATACACACACATGTCTGTGAAAGATATATAAACACACACATGCCGCCCAGGGGGTGGGGTGGGGGTGAAGGCACGTCAGTAGCCAGCCGCCTTTTTTCTCTTTCTTAAACACGCCTACATGAAAGTGGCTCAGCATATTGTAGAAACTATAGGTAATACGTTTTGAACGATATGCAGAGGAATAAAAAACGGAAGAAAATTAAGAATCAGCTAACTTGCCCTTGGGGCCTTGGCATCTGGGGTAAGGAAAGGCAACTGGAATAGTAAAGTAGCGGCTGCTCAGGTCACTATAGACCCCATCCTTACCGATATGGAGAATCGAACAAACGCACGTATGTTTAGTTTTCATGCTGTATTTTTTCCTAGACCTTTTGAAGTTATTAATATTTAGCCAAGAACCAAGGACACTTCAAAGGAGGATATGGATCGGTGTCCGACACTGACATTTGGACATGTGTCGGATACTATTTTTTTCCTACTCCATGAATACTGTTAAATATCTTAATTCTGACACGTGCCATTTACTCTTTTTACGTCTTGTCAGACACTTTGATTAGTGTCCATGACTGAAAACCTTGGCATGTAGTTGACACTTCTTAAAAACTTGCTAACGCATTTCCATCAAAATTTTGAAATTTTAGTAACTTTGTAATACAAATTGGACATATCGATATCTGTGGAGAAATGAAGAAGGTGCATTATAGAAATATTAAGAGGTGGATTTAAGATTTCCTAGCCGTGTGCATGCCCTTATCTTAAACGATTTCTTGAGTCCTGTGTCCATCAAGATTCTTTTTAACTTGTTCCTTGTCTATCGTTTGATGTGGGACGTGAACTTTGGTGATAGATGCATACCCAGTACCCTATCTATTTCAATACATATGGGACAACTTATCCTCCATGCATCCCATGTCCTACTTTTTAGAGAAATAGCATATCTGCGTGTCCATGCCGTGTCGTATCTGTGTCTGTATCTGTGCCAGCCAAACAAAAGGGCAATATCTCAAATGTAGTGTTTGGTAGTTATATTCACTTTGGCAACATTATACCCAAACTGATTATACAGTAAGCATTAATTTTTGTTGCAATAAAGCAGTGAGTCGATGGTAGTGATTTCGTTGTAGGGCTCGCGATCAACTTCATCAAAACTCGGCCTTCTATAATATGTAGTTTCAGCAGTTACCAATGCAATTGCTTGGGATTACAATTCTTAGACTATTGATTTTGCCTAAAACTACGATACAAAGGTGTAGGAAATTTCCTTGATCAAGCACCGAGACAGTCTAATATAAGCCCCAAATCTTGAGCATTACCTAAGTTACTTGAGTATTCAGGCAGTAGGCCTGCAGAGGAACACAGCTGTACACAAACAGCCAAGACTGAGTGAAAGTTTCATCGTTCTTTTTTTTATTTCTTTCTTTCTTTCAGATCATGCAAGAACTTCAGTTTTTAAACTTTTCGAGTTTGAGCAAGTTGAAAGGCTCATACCTACTCATCAGCATCCAAGCATTCCCCCTCGATAAGTAGATTATTTCCTTAACAAACGGAGCTTAAGTTATCCTCAGGTCACTTCATAGAGGTCTGTGCACATGGGCCTTGCTGGTAGCTCCTAAACAGGGTTTCCACATGTGACTCCTCCTAAAAAACTATGTACGTAGCACTGACAGAGGTGGGAGGTCACCATACCTGTGCTAGAAACGCCCGGGACACAGAGACACTTGGAAGGCAGAGGAACGCACATGGGGACAATGTGGGGTGATTGCTGCAAATTGTACAATCTTTTTCTGGGCTAGGTGTCTGTCAAACATGGAGGCTTCTCATAACTTGGAAGATAAATTTACGTGAAGAAAGTTATGTACTTAATTTTTCCTTTCGATGTTGGTGTTTAAAAGTGTGTCAAACACACTCCTTTAGAACTCCTGGAAGTATTTTTAAATCAAACGAAAAAGATCTCGGATGTTGAATTATGTGTACAAAGTATATCTACTTGTTTTCGGGTATGTTCGTGTTCTACTTTCTTGGATGTACTTGTTAATCCATGTCCATGCTACATAGTTGACGCAGGTTGCCTGGTTCAGGGGGCATAACATAGTGGAAGAAATTATTTTGTTGAAATAATATTGAACTGCTTCTACTTATTCATATTTAGCTATGTTTAATAGTCCTTGAATTCTGTTCTTTTCGTCTAGATGTTAAAATCATATCGATAGTTCTGTGCTTAGCATTAGCAGTTTTTCCTAGCCAATTACATTGTCAAATCACAGATTTAAGGCTCAGAGAAATCTATTTCTGCATCTGCAGATAGTTGGTAGCAATTCGGAGGAGCAGCAAAAGATGTTTGGGAGGCATTTTGAGGTGGAGGATGAGCCAGTCAGCCATATTTCTAGGAGGTCAATCGATGTACTTAAAGCTAATTATCGGGTAAGCGGAATCGAACTCTTTCTGGATTGGATTTCTGTTGGGCCAACTGTTACATCACGTTGCTCACTTGCCTTGCTAATTTTGCAGGACGACTTGTCTATGGAGGAATGGAAGCTTGTTGCGAAACTGAAAAACCTCTTCAAGATACAATAATTAGTTTTGAACTTTGACATATCGCTGGAGCACTTAATCTTTCCAGATACAATGAAGGGCTTTCGGGTGTGAGGCTGCGCAGTGTAAAGAAACAGAGCTTTTGGAGAGGGGAGGATCCAGGTGCCATTTAAATTGTGGCTGGTGCCCAATTTTGTATTTCATGAGTGAGTTGTTTTTCTGTCTGCAGTCACCGGCAGAGCAATCAGCCTTTGTATTTTTTGAGATAGTTGGGGTTTTGTTTTTGTTTTTTTGCTGTGACCATGCCCGGCAGAGCAATCCACAGATGGCCGATGGGGGGTATAGATGTCACAAGATGGCTTTAGTGTCTTAAGCTTGTTGACAATTCTTTTTCTACTCCTTGACCAATCATTAAGATTTTCATTTGATTCCTATGTTTCCAGTATTCTTTCGTTTTTGGTGTTGAACAATTTGAAATGTTGCTTTCCAGGTCGCAAAAAGCTGGATGCCCAGTTTCTGCAGTTCACACAAACGTTAACCTCTCGAGTTTTGAATGCAACCAGGTTTGGGGCTTCGAATGACCTGAACATTTCTGAATTAACCAATTTCGGACCAAAACGATGACTGGGATTTGTTATGATAACTATGGTATATTACGCGTATTTTCCTTTTATGTGTACTGGTTGTTGCACTGACAACTAGTTTTTCTAAATACCTAATACTTGGTCCTTTTACTGAGTTGCATTCCCCTGAGATGGTTGATTGTGGTAGTTCGGCTTGTTATGCTTGAGAATATTTTGTCTTGTCCAAGATAATGTAATTTTCACGTAACTGGCAACTTACCTTTTATATTGCCCACAAAAGCAGCTAGGACTTGGTAATTTTGCGCGTCGTATACTTCATTGAGTTGTGACAAAAAACAATGAAACCTAAAGCAGACTTTGTGAGCAAAGCGAGAACGAGAGCGGGAGGTACCGGTGGTCATCGCTGCTTCCTTCTCCGGCGAAATCTCGTTTTTCTGTCCTCCCTGTCCCCTCCCTTCTCGGATGTCTCCTCCCTCTCTGTTTCTCTAACCTTTTTGGCCTCTTCTTATCCATTCTAGTATTACATGTCCCTCGATCTTCATCGACTCTTGAATAGGTTCTTGTTTTGTATGTCCCTCAATCTGGCTTCGTTGCTTCCTTTTAGTTGTGAACAAAGTGTCTAATCTTGTCTAGATTTGCCCTTCATTTTTTGTTCCGATCACACTTGGATAATTCTAATTAATTTTCTCAAGATCTTTTTAGGCGCCGTATTAGAGGTATTTTTTGGCTTTCTTGATTTTTCACGTCTTTTGAGACATGTTATTCCCATGCCAAGTTTTGAAAATTTTGTCCGCGCGCAAGTTTTGAACAAATTTTGTGCGTCACTAGACTTATTGTTTTAATTCTAAGCTTAAAAAAATAAGGTGTGAGATGTAAAAGATTAGAATACACTTTTGAGATAAATGCGTTGGGGACATGAACACCACCACCTCATTGTCAACTCCTTGTCATTTCCTGCGTGCTTGAATTTGAATTTGACTCGGGGGTTCAGATCTTGCGAATCGGGTTTTGGTTTATAGATCTGATCGGCCTTGTTAACGGATTTTGAGCTCTTCAACAGTGATGATGGTAGCGTCTGCAGCGGATCCGGTGGTGGTCCTTTAGCCTGCGGCAGGAACGAGCTTCAGCTTCACGAAGTGTAGATATGGTCATTCCACCTTCCTTCACCGGTGTATCTAATGTGTTTGATTTCGACGCTGATTTCTTGTGGCTTTTTTTTTTTAGTTATTCTAGTTGTAATCTCTTCTTTTTCTTTAGACCTAGGGGCCGTGTAGTTTGTATTTGGTTTTTTTCATTATTATTTTATTTTTATCAATATAAGGCATTTTCTTGTTCCTCAATTGGACTAAATTGATTTTTTTTTTTTTGTTTGTCATTCAAATTTCAGTGACGAGAATGGACCGATGCGACACAAATCACCTACAGCCATTGGAAGTTGCAAGAATTAAGTCAGTCAAGATATTTCAATTTTATAATAGAGCTAGGAAATCCAAATTTGACAACAAAAATCTTAAAATCATTCTAGCGATCGGGTTCATACTTACTCAGGCGCGGACACGGGGTGCTAGGGGGTGTTTGGCCCCTGCACGCCCCCCAATTTTCTTCATATTTTTAGTATACTTCTAGATTGTTTGGTAAAATTACTGAAGAGTGATCTCCGCAAATTAGGCGAAAATTGCAATCCTGCGTCCGCCACTGTATTACTCCTCCTGCACCATTCACCTGCAACCATCGCAAGTCACAAGAAATCAAGTCAGTCAAGATATTTCGAATTTGCAATGAAGTAAGGAAATCCAAATTTGACAACAAAATCATTATAGTGATAACTAATGAAATTTATTCTAAGTTGACTGGAGTAAAAATCAAGGACGATATAATTTTGACTTTGTAAACTATGTCACCCGTCATGCTAAGTTCACTAATGAATTGTAGAGGTAATTGTTCTAGGGTCCAGAAGTGTGGACTTATTGTGCCATTTAGTCCATGTTAAAGATTTATAAGGTCTAAGGTCCACCAATTTTTTTTTTTTTAGAATTTAGGCACTTTTAAAGGGTGCCCTTGGGTTTAGGTTTTATGGTGCACTTTTCTATTATAGGGTTTTAGTGGTTTAGGCACTTTCATAGGGTACCCTAGTGTTTTAGGCACTTTTATAGGATATCCTAGTGTTTTAGGCACTTTCATAGAGTACCCTAGAATTTTGGCACTTTCATAGGGTACAAACTTTTTTGGCACTTTCATAGATGTACAAACTTTTTTTGGTAAAAAAAAAAAAAAAGGATGCCAACGTTAGGACTGGATAGGTTATAAACTTGTTTGGTGGATTAATGGGGTTACGAATTCTTTGCTTAGGACTTTTGAACAAGTTGCCCATGATTGTATGGATAAGCTCTAATCAATCTCTCAATTAACAACCACATCTGCTGACATTTGCAAATTATGTGATGTCGATCTATTGATATTGCTTGATTAGACTCTTAATCAATGAAATGGTCAATTATATTGATCAATCAAGTAGTAGTGTTTAAGAGCTAATAATTACAACTAAAATTCTCCCTCCGTCCCATAATTTTAGTCCCCTACGAAACTACGTGCAATTTTCAAACTAAAAAATAATATACTTATGAACATAATTTGTTCAACAATATGGATTTTGTTTGATAGAGCTCATTGTGAACTTTTAAACGGTGCGAAAAAAATCCAAAAATTATTTTATAGATGCGTTATTTTTTAGTTTGAAAATTGCACGTAGTTTCGTAGGGGACTAAAATTATGGGACGGAGGGAGTGGTACTTTCTTATTGTGAATAAACTTAATTGGTTATTTTCTTCAACTTTATTGTCCTTCAAAGTTAGGGAGCTTCTTTAATATTCACTAGTAGAGAAGACAATCGAAAATCGAAATACCTTGGGAGATGGCCACTATCGGGGATGACATCAAAGTATGGGCTAAAACCAGACGGTGGAAATTCAAATGGTGTAGGAGAGAATGCAATAGAGGGGCACATTGGATAGCTGCTAACGGTAGATCTCAAAACTATGCTATTTCCACGGGTTGTATTCCGCCCGAATTAGAATCTGTATTGAGTAAGAATTTGTCCTAGTTTTTCTTATATATAAATCTCGACATTTAAAAAAAATAAAAAAATAAAAAAAATAAGAAAAAAAAAGTGAAGAAGACAATGTTTCCACCTTCGAGAAATTGGGACCTTGCTTGGTGTTGCAGGAAGAAGAATGGGGCGGCACATTGGTTGGGTTCTAAGTGTCTTGATAGGAAAATTTTGTTTCAATCGGATTGTATTCCGCCTGGGCTAGACGATATTCTAGTCAGGGGTTTTTATTGATTACTTTGTTTTGGCCTTTTAATATATATGCTCTTTTCAGAAGGAAAAAAAAAAAAATACTTATAGCCAAATTCGGTTCAACTACATTTGGCGTACGGTAAAATTGCACCGTAAATGAGTGCTCCCTCCATTCTAAAGAGATTTGTCTTTTTGCAAAACAAAAACTTAAAAATAATACATTGTGTCAAGAAAAAATTCAAACTTTTTGCCACTGACTAATACAAGTCAACGAGATCTTCAAATTTATGAGGGAAAAAAAAAGGGTTGATTAAGTTCTATTTTTGTGGACCAAACAATCTCTTTGGGACGGAGTGAGTATTTCCTTAGCGATACATACATTAGAATTGCTTTATTGATGAAAAATATCAATAATACGAAATATATTACATACAGAGAAGGAAAACACCCCAGATGGTTCAAATGGAGAAAATTTTGATGCCGGTAGGGTAGATCCACGTCCGAGCCGTCCAAACATGTTTTGGACGCCCCAGATCTGGGGGGTAAATTTGGCCCCAAAATTTACAAAAATGCCACCACAGATCTGGGCCTTCCAAAACATGTTTGGACGACTCGGATGTGGTGCTGGGCACCACATGGATCTACCCTACCCGCACCCAAAATTTTCTCGTTCAAATGCCAACAATCCAGATTATTCACAAAGCTTGGTTCAAATGCCAACAACAGTCGAGTTCTCAAACTTCTTTTTCCTAGCGATTTCAACAAACATGTCTTTGTTGCCTTGTTTTCTTTATAGCAAGAAAACATAAAGGAAAAATGTCTGAAATAGGGAGATTAAGCTCCATGCCATACAAAAAAAAAGCTCCATGCCATACAAGGCATTTAACAGATAAGTACAAAGTTGAGAAAAGTTGCTCTCAATTTCCTATGCATTCTCTAAGGCAAATATGAAAGCCAACCAGTTCCTCGGTCTTCTTCTTCCCTCTTCTTTACATGGCACATCTGTATTTCAAAGACTTTCCAATTAATTTAGCAATACCAGGCTCTCAGCATAAGTGTCTATGCAAAATGTGTGCCAGAGTGAGCATATGTTGCCTAATGTGCCATGTATTCCCATAATTTCGCACTGGCGATCGCAAGAAACCAAATTGCCATCACACGTCTCGAATATAACTTCACTGTTTTTTCTCAACCCGAGGGGATTCCTCAAGCCTTCACAAAGATCGATTCTAAATAGTTTAGCCCAAGAAGTTGCCACACCATACTCCTTCATAATCCATACGGTACAACGTGGGTAATAATCACAATCACAATCACAATCACACTGCTCGATCAAAGACAGGGATTCCTTAAATACGACAAGAATCATCGATTTCAGAAGGAATCCCCCATGGTCCATACTATCCGGAACCAATATCTCGTTAAAAACCTCACCACTCATGTCGAAGGACAAGATTGTCGGCTGAAATTCGGCTGCTTGAGTCGCCTGAGAATATGCCATCCAATGTGCAGCCCCATTGACATAAGCTTGTCGATATCGCTTGCTAATCATTGCCGGCAATGCTTTATCACTAATGCAACGCCAATTTCCAGTCTTGAGCGTGTAGATCTCAACCTCGGGTGGAACCCAATAACAACCCTCACCTTCATAAACATGCACAACTCTAACCACCTTAAAGTCGTCAGTGACCGAATCAAATCCAAACCCTAGACATTGCATAGCGGGACCGTGTGATTCGACCCTGACATTATACCTAGGCAAAGCAACAGACTTCCTAATAGACGGATTCCACAGGTAGATATCGTCCATATTACCACCCTGACCATCATCGGAGAGGCAAATCAACCCGTTACAGCTACCGACGACGGAAAAGAAATCGCTGGACCTAGAGGTGAGAGGAAAATCGAAGGTTTTGAGTTGGTGGAATGAGTCGTTACCGTCGAGTATCAGAGTGTAGAGCTCTTGGTTGGGTCGCTCATTGCAGCAGTGAACGAGAAGGCTGTCGTTGTTGGCGTTTCGATTGAGGTGGTGAGAGATGAAATTGGGGCTGGTGATGAGAGAGCGCCATGATTTGCAAACGGAAGTGAGTCGTACCAGAGTCTCGGCGGGTAGTCGTGTGAGAATGTCGATCAACACGTCTTGAGGAATGTAGTCTGACATTTTCTAGGGTTTTGCGGAGAAGAAGCAGAGGTAGAAGGCGAGGAAGCTGTAATAAACAAGGGTTTTTCCCTGCAAGCTCCAGCCCTTTCAAACAACAGCGCTTGAGGCCAATTAGGCAGAGTCACATACCATTTGCGTGGGCTCAATTTGGGGATCATGCATTGTGGAGGATCCTGAAGAAAACATGAAAAACCATCGGCGGATGAGATCCGCCCGGTATACTCGGATGGCTTTTCATGTTCATTTTCATACATTTTTTACATTACCGGTGTAAAAACCCCTTTTCCACCACGCCATATGTGAGTTCCACCAAGAGTTTATTGTTTTGATCTGAATCGTTCATCTTGTAGTGCCCGCAGAATATTGCATACATGCAAAATATCATTTTGATCGGACGTCGATAGACAAACAATTTTGAATTTTGTTTTGCGAAATGGATGGTGAAGGACAATTTAACTTTAAAATCCATGACCATCCATTTTACAAAACAAAATTCAAATTTTGATACGTCTTTCGATGCCCGATCAAGATGATTTTTTGCAGGGACGAAGTACTCTACGAGGCCTACAAGTGAAACGGTTCAGATCAACATTAATACACAATGAGGTCCACAAAATGGTGGTGGAAAATGGGGGTTTTACACCGGCGGTGTAAAGAATGTCCTCTCTTTCTTTTCATGTATCAAACTCTTTCTCATTGCGGAGCCGTTGTAGTGAAGCATCCCAGCGGTTGATCGTTTAATCAATGGTCCTGATTTTATCTCAATACTTGCATGGTTCAAGCTATTCATTGCCGAGATGAAATCCGAGACATTGATTATTGAGATCAACGGCTCGGATGCCGCACTACAGGGTTCTAGTGCAGCTCCGCACTACAGGATCCCCAAATTCGAGTCGTTCATTAAAAGTAATTTCTTCAATGGTCTCCCAACAAATCAATTAGGATTTTTAGTATCGAATGAAATTTGGAATAAAGTTAAATAATTGAGTGCCAAATATTTTTATGATCTGGAACCGTAAATATTGTAGGACAAGTTGTGAAAAACATTCGTTAAATAAATTATTGTGATCAAGCATCAATAGATATCGATTCAGTTCATATTTTAAAAAAAAAAAACTTTGAGTTTTGATATCTATCAATGTTCGATCAAGACAATTTATCCAATAAATACTCTTCTCAATGAGTCATTCAACATGTACGCTCCATATCAGAAGAATATTAGTCACGCCATTATTAAGCTTTTTCTTCAAAGTTAATTCAGTACTTAGGGTGCAAATTTTATGAATGAAAAATTGAAAGATTCAATCAAGTGCATCTAATTATTCCATTTGAATTGATTTTTTACAAGACCATTCATGAAATTATTTTCAAAATGAACGACTTGAAATATTTTCTGTGAAATCTCAAAGCATGCCCCACACAAGCATCAGTGAGCAAAAGGTAAATGACTACCTAATTTGGCCCAAAAACGTCGTCGTTTGGGAGCGCTAGAGCTTACAACAAAAAATCTTCACTACAGGGCCCCCGGTTCCCACTACAAGACCCCCCTCTTTCGACAAGGAAGCCCTTCCCGGCAGAAGAGCGTTAGTTGTTTACTCCAACCTTTTTCTCTTCAGTTAAACCTTTTCTTTTGTTGCCTTACTTTTCCATCTGTAACATCCAGTGATTGCTTTAAAAATTGGTTCCTCTCCTATGACCTTGTTGGATTTTAGTAATCCTACACGTTTTCAAGGTTCAATCCCTTCTTTGTCCTCTAGTGCATATTCAGCATCTCCATAATCAATATTGTCACCCGTGACGTTTTCTTTAATTAATGTTAAAGCCTAAAGGCCTTCATATAGTTGCTTGTTTTTTTTTTCCCAAAAAAAAGAACAAGGTTAAATCTGCTCCTTAATTATGTTTTTATTCACGACATGACACGGACCAATATTCCACGCAATTTTTTTTTTCTTCTTAAAATCAGAATATCCCACTCGAGTTTGAGACCCATATCCCACTTAATTTTGCAAGAAAAACCCCTAATCTAATTTTGGACTTCTATTTTCCATTGGATCTAATTAGCATTTGTAATTAGACAGTTGGGAACGTAATACAAAACTACACATACTAAAAATTTAGCAGCGAGGGAAAATGATAGGCGCACGAATGTTCACATTTAGCGCCCCTAATTTATCCTTGCTAAGTCCGTTAATATTGTTACTTGGCGTTTAATGCGTTGTTTTTGTGATTGTAGGTATTTGGGAGCTTTGATATTAAAAATGTGAAAGCCCAATTTAACTCGGCGTCGAAGCAAAGCCCGTGGTCAAATAGAATCAAGTGATGGATCATAGCATGGCATGGGATTGGATCGGACCTTATCACTAAAATACCTTACTGTGCACGTGGTTGAAGAATTGAGTTGGACCAAGAAAGGAAAACAATGGGCTTTTTAATCCTAATAATGTAATTGTCGGAAGCCTAATCAATTAGGCTAGGGCTCTACTGGAAAGATGGACTATGGAGACTTGGGAAACAAGACAAAGGGGGCGGCACATGGTATTATTTAAAGAAGGCAGTGGCCTTGAGAAAAGGGGAGAACGGAGGCACGGGATCACAGAGACTTCGGAGAGGAGAAGAAAACGGACGTGGCTGTGCATGCATGACTCCTGAAAACAGAGCCAAAACTTTGATCTACTCTGCTCCAATGGCCGGCTAGTCATCTTTCTTAGGGTGTAAATGAAACCCTAACCAAGTAACTTTGTTTTTATATTAATTTAGGATTTTAATTATCGAAACGACGGTTGTATAACTTTGAGACTTGTTTTTCTGATTCGATCTTATTTTTCCTATCTAGTGTTATGTGTTTGTTTTCTCTGATTGCAAATACATAGTTATGCAACGGTTTTCTTGGCGCGTGAAATTGCGAATTAGGATAGTCTATGCCTAGGGAAGACGAGTCGTGCCTAGATTAATTAGTTATAGAATCGAAGACGATTCGTGCCAACCGAAGATAGGCTATGCCCGGTTTTCAATCACATGCTATTTTCTTGTCGATATCGCTAGGGCTTGTAGCTTTTAGCAAGTGATTGTCGTTTCGGTAATTAATTTTCCTAAATTAATGTAATTACTCAGTTGCAAAGTTAGGGAGGATTCGAAACCCTAAGACCTTTTTCTATATTATTTAATTCACAATCTTTCTTGCTTTTCATTATTTAGATAATTTTAGAAACCGAACTCAAATCACTTTTTCTCGAATTAATTTAGAAATCAATTGAAATAGTTGCAGCTCAGCCTTATAATCCCTGAGGACAATACTCGGAATACTTATCACTATTCATTTGAGTAGTAGTAATTATTTCGTTTAATCAATTATTTTTGGTGTGAAAAACGACCTACCAGAAAACATAATGGTAATACTTTAGAGCATCTCCAATCTTTATTCTTTTTTTTATCCAAACCAAAAATAAATAAAAATTTAAAAACCTCTATCTCTATGACATATCATTCTGCCTACCCTTTTTGAGCTGTGTACCTAATTCTTACCCAAGTTAGAAGAAACCCAAATCAAAATATTTTCAAAATCTTTTGCACTTCCTTACTATTTAAAAATGCACATTTTGGCTCAAATTTTTTTTAGAGTTTGGCTGTCATGCCCTAATGTGGTTTTGGGGCTTGGATGCCCAAAAAATGTACTTTCATTCTACAACCCTTTGATTTTTAAAACTTCATCTAAGCCGTTGAATTAAATTTGAGGTAACCAGGCATAGTCAGTCACATGCTCATCTTTTTGAGTTTATGAGCATCACGCAAATTATTATTTTTTAAACAAGGAAGAATCGAAAATACAAGTTTAATTTATACAACTCTTCGTACATCGCTTTGTTTCGAAGGTTTAAGGTGAAAAATGAAAATCAAAGACGGGCCCTTTTATGGATCAGTATGATTAAAAATACCAAATAGATAAAAATTTAATAATAGAGAAAATAGTTTTCATCAACGGTTAAACAATTGAAAACAGCAATGCAACATTACATTTTCGGGGCCCTAAGCGAGTTTTGAAAATGGGGCCTCTTAATTTTTTTACCAAAGAAGTTGATAATCACCCTAAATACAAAACTAATTCCCCATTATATCACATAATTAAGTGGTGGTGTTCGCTTTGATAACTATTGAAATTTATTCTATGCTGACTGGAGTAAAAATCAAGGACCGATATAATTTTGACTTTGTAAACTATCACTCGTCATAGTATTTTCACTATGTCATTTTTGTAAACTATTTCACTCGTTAACCCCGAGGGGTTGGCAAAATGGCATGACCTTAAAACTTGGGAGTTTGTTCTCACATAAGTTCTCAAGTTTAATTTCTCTTGCTAGCAAACTCTTGGGGTCACTGCGGTTAAGCCCAGACGTTACCTCCAGGGCCTCAGAATTAGTCGAGACGCGTGCAAGATGACCCTAAAATGATCAGGGGTAGAGCTAGGATTGTAAGTTAGTGGGGTCAAAAATTCGATCTATGTCCAAGTTATTTTATCTTTTTGCTCATGCAAAGAAATACCTAAATTAAGAGGCTAACTAAAACGTAGATATTCAGTGTTACATGTATTTTTGCTTTATAATTGCTCCCAATACTTATTATATTTGGGCCTTGTTCTCCAATAGATTTTAGGTAGATTTTATGAAAATCTCATAAAATGAGCATTTTATGGAGAGGTGATAAAATGAAGTTGTTTTCCCAACTGATAAAATGTAGTAGTTTTCCTATAGATTTTAGGAGGATTTTATGAAAATCTCATAAAATGACTTTTACATTTTATGTGTTGAGATTGGAGTGTTATAAAATGTGAGATTTTATGTACCTAAAATCTATTGGAGAACAAGGCCTTGGAAACAGAAATGCTATAGACAATAACTAGAATACAAACTATTACACTAAATGTGCGTGTAACACTCTTGAAAAAAAAAAATATTCTTGAAAATTCTATGCATTTTAAGCAAGTTGGGGCAATTTCTATAAATTTTTTGTGGGGTCAAAATTGTAAAATTTAGCTCGAAACTATAAAAAAAATCCTTGTAAAAAATTAAAGTGAGAGGTGTCAAGTAACCCCTCTTATCCCTTAGTGGCTCCGCCCATGCAAACATCTGATTATAAAAAAGGAAAAAAGAAACTATGTCACTAAGGGATAAGCTCTAATCAATCTCTCAATCAACATTACTATTAACTACAACATCTGCTGACATTTGCAAATCATGTGATGTTGATCTATTGATATTGCTTTGCTTGATTAAACTCTTAATCAATGAAACGGTCAACTGCAGTCAATCATATTGATATTTTTTTTGTGTCAAATAAATTGGTGATTTTTGGTGGAAAAATTGCAAAATCATTTCGTTTTTTTATTTAATTCATCTTAAGATTGAAGAACTTAAGGTAAGGTGTAGAGAAATTTAGTCTCATTAATGCCACATTTTGTGGTAGGCAAGTAGCACAATGAAAATGCACTTAAGAAGTGGTAAAAAAACGTCTCATACAAAGTCATTGTTTCCCTTCCAGAAGAAAAGTACAAGCAAAAAATGTGAAAAGCTTTCATCATGAAGCAATAGCCCTAATATCACGGTGGTAAATATGATCAGATTTTGTGGTACTCGTAACTTGTACTGTAGTCAATATGATATTTAGTGATCACAGAGGTGTATTTATGTATCATCATTCACGCATTACAACAAGAGTAGTTAATAAGGTACCTGCCGCTGTAATTTCTCTGTCGTTAAGTTTATCTTATATTACCTTTATGGTTAAGGAAATTAAAATACATTACCTCTACGATTAATAGAATTAAACAGTTAATTGAATTGGACATTTAAATTTAGTGGATCAATAGTTGTTACTCCTACGTTAACCAACTTATCAATGTCAATCACCATGACTGTAAATTTCTTTATCTTTAGAGAAGAAGAGAGATGCATGGGCAGCAGGACCAGACTTGATGTTTGGGTTGCTAACTATAACTATAACACATTGATTAATTCAAATGGTTTGATCAATAGGTTAAACTCTTAACCATATCTATCAATACATTTCGGCTAATTGTATGGATACGCTACGAGCATTGTCAATCACCAACGCTATAATAAGTTATTACCATATTTGTAAATTACGTCACATAGATCACCGTCGTATATTGAATTAAATTGAATAATCTAAGCGTCATCTTAATTCAATTTTTGGTTTTTTGAATTGATCACCTTAATTCAATTGAACGGCCCATGAAATTATTTAATATTTATTTTTTTTACATCAATATTTATTTATTTATGGTGAAAGAGCGAAAATTACATTTAAGGACAACAAACTACCGAAGAATATAAAATAGAACTAAAACAAATAAATGATATATATTCAGCGAGAGCTTACTTCGGTCGTTAAATGTTTGTGATCAATGTATACTATTGATCCATTGCTGTTCCGGTAGCTCCATGAATGACGAAGTTTTCACGAAAAAATTGTATGATACAAAACATGTGACTGTGACTGTTACACTTATAGTTGAGAGCTCTGCAACACAATTAGACATCGTGCAATTAGATGCATGGTCGAGGCAACTATAGAGCTCCAAAATTTGTAGTATTTGATAGAAAGATACTAATACTATATTTACTCCTATATTTCAGGAAATTTTTTTGGGTGCCAAGTGGGTATTGCCACTTGGTACTCAAACATGATCCGAACCGTCCAAACACTCTCTCTAAAACCCGGGCCGCTAGATCACGTTATAAAGGCTGATTGCCGAGGTACCACGTGGGCAATACTCACTCGGCACTAAAAAAAAAAAATCTCTCCTATTTCCAACCCGGGGGGCTGTCCCCATTTCTATAAGAGTAGAAAGATAAACTGAAAATGAACCTTCGCTCTCACTGGGTATCTGTGCGAGTGTATAGCAGACAGAGAGCCTCTTCAAAGCTCGGCGATGGCGTTTTCGTCGTGGTTCTCCCGTTTACGTTCCTCCTCGAAACCCTTTTACGGTAACCTACGACAATCACTTCTCAACAGAAACATGGCACAAACTTCAGAAATTGGAGAGGCTCTCCTGATTTCGGATACGAAGAAACAAGCACCCATCTTTTCATGGGCGTCCTCTTTGCTTCCACTAGCCCTAGCAGTCTCCGCTGGATCGCTTTCTCTCCACGCCCACACCAACCCTTCACTCTGCGATGCCTCCGATGCTGATCCTCGGTATTATTTTGTTCGCCTATTTTTGGTCTTTCTGTTATTTTTTTTCTATCGATAGACTTCAGAGTATCTCTAGCATACTTCTTTTCTTCCTTCTTGTTCGTTAAAAAATCTTCATTTTGAAAGAGCATTTTTTATTTTACAAAATATGATGAACCATTTCTCCAAATGAAAGAACCTCCTCTGTTTCATTTTCTACTTTTGATAGTATCTTGTATTATATATTTTAGGGTAAATTTCACTTACCTCCCCTGAGGTTTCTGACAATTACAAAGACGTCCCTTAATGTCAGGTTCCCCCTCCCGTCAATTTGCAGCTAACGGGGTTAACTTTCATGCTGAAATTACTTTGTTTCCGCTAGCCTGCTTTTTATTTTAAATCTTAAAATGTTTATAACTTTTTTTTTATACATTCATTTTTTATGAAAATTATATATTTAAAATCCACTCGAAAAGATCTACAAATGAGATCCATATTCAATGTGAAATTATGTAAAAATAAAATCTTAATTTTTAAATGAACTATAATGTTATATAGTTTAAATTTTTTCAATGTGTAACTCAAATTTTCAAACCTCAAAATTTTTTAAACTTTTTTTTTCATATTCATTTTTCATAAAATTCATGTAGAATTTACTTCTAATTGTTGAATGTGACAGTAGACCAGGGCAGTAAGCCCAGTTGGTAGTGTAGTCCTATAGGGGTGAGGTTGTGGATTCGACCCCTATGGAGAAGAGGTCAACCCTTGGGGTTTACTAACATCTAACAGCTAACTCTATTGATGTATAATGGCAAAAAAAAAAGATGATAATATAATTAAAATTTGCATTGAAAATTTGAAATTTTATTGGGTTAAAGTCACCAATAAGTAGAAAAATGGACTTGCAAATTTACCATGTTCATTTAATCAAGAATGTATTCGAGAAAAAATAAATTGTTAAACAAGAAGATTTTTTGATGTTCCGTAAATTTTTTGCGTAAAATTTTGACTTACACATTGGGAAAAAAATAAATTATGTAACATTATAATTAAAATTTACATTGAAAGAAATAAGATTTTTTTTTATACATAATTTCACATACAATATCGATTTCATTTTGTAGATCTCTTTGAGCATATTTTAAATATATAAATTTCATAAAAAATGAATATATAAAACAAAAGTTATAAACATTTTAAGATTTAAAATAAAAAGAGGAGAGAGAGAGAGAGAGAGAGAGAGAGAGAGAGAGAGAGAGAGACCTTGGTAGTGGTATAATACTACGACAGAAGACGGTGAACGGAGACCAGTAACATGAAACGACAAACGAAGTTGCGGTGCAGTGAAGAATGACTTCTTTAGACACTAGTTTGTTTGTGCAAATGTTTTATGATGTTTCTAGGGTAATCTAAATTAATCTTCATTGGTAGTTTTCCTTTTTTTTTTTAAAATCCTATAATCTTGTTAGTGCATGTGACCCCGCATGCTCTTTTGTGAATCTGCCCCTAATCTGTTTCTCGGGTACTCTTCATTTGTGCGAATGTTTTGTGATGTTTCTAGGGCATTCTTCATTCGTATTTTTCCCTTTTTAAAAACCCTGAAATTGAGTTGGGGCACGTGACTTAGCCTGCCCCTTCGTAAATCCGTCCCTTTGATATCGTGACTACTTAATTATGTTGTCACGAATGGGTTGTTCGATAAATGGAAGAGAATATAATGATTGGATTCGTTTTTGGCAGGGGGTTGAGCTTCGGGGACAAGGGAAGCAGAGATTACTTGGTGAAGGGTTCTCACAAGGATTTCCCACAAGAACTTGTTAATGAGTTGAAGGCTATTTGCCAAGTATTCTATCAATTACCTTTTCATTATAAGTCTGAAATAAGTCATGAAATTTTTTGTTGTTGTTTTTCTCATTCCAAGACCATATTTTTCTTGCAGTATGTTAAATGCTTCCATTTCATTTTGTGTAAATAGTCTAACAAAACTTTTAACTCTGTTTGCTATTAAGTTTGATATGTAAAGTTGAAACATGTGGTAAACAAATGCTTATTGTTCTGGTGGGAATGGAAAGGTATCATTATCTAGAATGTACTTATTTGTAAAATTATGCAGGATGATATGACCATTGATTACGATGAGAGGTACTTTCATGGGAAACCACATAACAGCTTCCATAAAGTAGTGAATATCCCTGACGTGGTAGTTTTTCCAAGGTAAGATTGGATTTTATCCTTGGAAACTATAGCATTATTTCCTTTACAATTTGGCATTTATTGTTTCTTTTTTTTTGGTAGAGAGGGCGTTATTTTTTATCAACCTATTACTTTCTTCAGTTTCCTCAAGCAATTATTAAAGAGATATTTGTGGTTTCTTCTAGATAATGAAAGGGTTTTGTTACTGGGCATTGATTAGGTTGCGTTCTGAGTTGACTGGTGGTCGATTCATTTACTTGTTTGGGTGAGATAGATCTAGTTTATTGAGTTAAGTTGGTTGGGTGTTGCATTTCCTGCTGTTGAGTTGATTGTGTGTTGGCTGAGTTTGTTAGCTGGGCTTAGTGGTTGTTTTTGTTGGGTTAATTTCATTGTTTTGGAGTTGCGTATGATTGATTGAAATGGCTCATAGAGGTAGAGGTAGGGGAGGAGGTAGAGGTAGAAGATTTCTGGTGAACAATGGTTTAGAGAATGAGTTTGGCAACCAAAAACCATGAGATGGAAGAGTTGAGACTTTAAAATGAAACCCTAAGTGCGATGATGCAATGCTTGCAAGCGTTATGCAAGGGTAGTGGAGAGTCTGAGGACTCTCATAGTCACTTTGACAACCCGTTTGGTGATCCGAATTGGCGTAGGCCACCTCTCGTTCACTTTCCTTATAAGTGGAAGAACAATATCAAGATGGAGTTTCCCGAATTCAATGGATGTTCTAACTCGAGTGACTTTGTTGATTGGTTGAGCGCTATTGAAAGATTATTAATTTTTTTCATAACACTATTGAAAGATTGTTAGTCTATTATTGTGTTTGTGAAGCAAATAAGTTGAAATTATTGTCTAAATGCCTCAATCTTTGACTTGGTGGAAGCAAATGCAAGTTCAAAGACAAACAAGAGGCAAAGGAAAGATTAGAGTTTGGAAGAAGTTGAAGAAAAGGCTTATGAAGCAATGTCTTCTAACTACTTGCCAACTCATTTCATGCAAGAAGATAAGAGTGTTTCATATTTTGGTTCTTTGAAGGCTAGTAGTTCATACAAAAATAGAGAACTGAAGTACTTCAAGTGTGAGAAATTGGGTCACAAGTTGAAGGATTGTAGAAGTCTTTTTGGATGTTATTGTGGTTGATTCTTTGTTGAAGAGGACTTAGTAATGATGGTTGATAGTTGTCGTATGTGTTGAATCGTTTGTTTACCTCACCACGAGTGATTCAGGGGTCACATGTGCAGGTGAGTATTAGAGGGGAGTATTAGAGCTTGTCCCACATTGGTTAATTATAAATTCTGAAACTTGTATATGAGCCTGGGCGGCCTCTCCATTCATTGCCAACTTGTTGTGTTGGATGCTTTAACAGTCCAGTATAAGTTCTAGCTCCCTCTCCAAACTTCACCCTAAGTGGTAGTTTTTGCATGCAGGTCTGAAGACGAAGTGTCCAAGATAGTCAAATGTTGTAACAAGTATAAGGTCTGACCTCCTCCTCTATTCTGTTCAATGGTTTGTATCTTTTGCAGCCAATAATTTGTTTTCCCATTGGGATTGGATAACTTCTTTTTTGTTCTTCACGTTTTGGGCTTTGGGCTTTGGGTTGTATATGCAATAACTATTTGTTTCCATCCACCGGATCTGATATATTCCCCATGAAATAAGTAGGGAACCAATCTTAGTCATTTGATTGTTGACTTAAATATTGACGTCTTTTTGCCATCTTAAGCAATTTGATTCTTATGCTTAATCCTGGAGCAGTTCCTGTCTGGCTTATTTGTTTGGATTTTGTCTTTGTTTTTATAATTTCTTTTTTTGTTTTTGGTTTATTTGACGATCAGGTCCCTATTGTACCATATGGTGGAGCTACATCACTCGAGGGTCAAACTTTATCTCCTCAAGGAGGCGTTTGCATTAACATGACTTTGATGAAAGTATGAGCATTTTTCAAGATCTAAATGATGTCCTGTAATCTAAGACCCTTCATTACTAACCTGCTTTTGTTTTAACTGTTTACTGTTATGTCTTGGTGTTTTCTTCTGCAATTGAATATCAATATAAGGTTCTGTTTTTGGTGTCATAATCGAGGGTATTTTGAATACTTTTCCTAGGGCTAGCTTGTTCACGTTTCAGTGGGCTCTTTTTGAACGAATTTGTACGTTCTGGCTTAATTAGTTAATTATGAGGGCTTATGCCTCTCTCTCTCTGGGTTGGTGCAGTCGCCTAGAATGTTTTAACTTTTACGACACTATTCTTTTGTCCATGCTGTTTCTAATTTTTGTGGGCAAGACTTTGAAGTTATGTTTCCTTTTTGATATGCATGACAGACTTAATGTGTTTCACAGTTTCACTGTACATTGCCTGGAAAACAATATGAGACAGCCTAGTAGGAGGGTGGCATAGCCAGTTGTGAAATTGTATGAGCAGTAATGTCTAAGCTTTATCAAATGAACTAGTATTTTCGACAAACTATTGTTGCTGTTGGCTCTGCATTCTTGCTTTTATACTTCCGTACTTTAGTTGCATATATATTGCGATTGTAGGGAGTGAAATCATTACATGTCCTTTCATCATTCCTTACTTTTGTTGCATTTATATTGAGATTGAAGGGAGTGAAATCCTTACATGTTGAGGATATGGATGTGGTTGTTGAGCCTGGGATTGGGTGGATCGAGCTCAATGAATACTTGGAGCCCTATGGTCTATTTTTCCCCCTTGATCCTGGTCAGTGTGTAATGTTTTTTTTTGTCTTTTAAGGTTCTATATATCTTTTGATTGTCACGATATATCCCTGGTATATTTTTGTGCCTAAGGTTGATATATAATTCCAAAATAGGATTTTTGATATGAAAGCAACAGTGTTCTCAGAACTTATATGTTGTTTTGTTGTTCCATAGAGGTCATAAGGTTAGACCGCATCAAAACTCGATATCTTAGGTCTAAACAAACATAAAGCTAGAAAAGAAAGATATTTGGTAATATGCTCTGCATCAAGTAGAATTTGGTGAATAAATCTTAAGTCTTGTTGCTTTCAGGATCTTGTTATTTGTAATTTAGGCCATTCAAAATTGGTTTTGATACACTAAATGCACCAACTGCTTCTTTTCACCAAATTATCTTTTACTGACAAAAGATATTAATCTGATTTGCAGGGCCAGGAGCAACCATTGGGGGTATGTGTGCTACACGCTGTTCTGGTTCATTAGCTGTGAGGTTGGTGCTCTGTTTCGTTACTCATTATTGAAGGTCTTTTCTGGTACAATTCCATTTCCCATCATTGCCAGTGATTATGCTGCCAAAAGAACAAAAAAATTGATTCTTTAGCAGTTTACCAAGCAACACCTTTTTCTTTTTTTATCAAGAACTTTTACAAACCTAAAATTCATATCCTGTTTTTACAAATTATTAATGGAACTAATTCATAGCATTGTTCACGTGGCTGCCCAACAAAAACAAAAAGGCAAAACGTATGGAAAGAAAATAGACATAGAGTTTGACTTTATTTTACTATGAAACTAATGCTTTAGGTGTTGTCTGCATTGGTATAGCAACATAAAGAAAATGAATATATTAGGCCAGAGGACTTTTTCATCAGTCCAATTTCTTCTGTCAGCCCCAAACGTTGCAGTCACCTATACCCCGCTCTTATCCGCCCTCACTCCACCTCTTCATTTATCCTCTCCTTTTTCCATCCCATCTCCCTTTGCCTCTTTGTTCCCCCTACCTCATTGTTCTCATCTTAGTGCCACCCCCTTACTGGCTCGCAATCAACTGGTGGAAGCTCAGCAGCTGGCGTAATTCTGTTTGAGCTTTCAGTTCTAAGCTCTGCTTCTATTATGATTACACACGTAAATGTGTATTACATGTGTAATGTGCTGTTTGTACATATGTTCTTTGTCGTTTTTTTATATTTATTGACGTAGAACTTTTAGAAGGTTGTTAGAATAATCACCACAAGCACACAACAGAATACGAAAACAGTAAAGGAAATCAACATAGGAATTTGCGTGGTTCCCTAAGATCGAGTACCTCCAGGGGAGCGAGAGCGAGTCTGTATTATTATGATCAAAATTGGCCAGGGTTTTTACAATAGAGAGTATATATAGTCCTACTCTATTCCAACCCTAATTAATCTGTACCGTACCATACCGTACCCCCCCCCCCCCCCCCCCCCAACAAAACTCTGTACCGTACCATACCGTACCCCCCCCCCCCCCCCCCCAACAAAACTATTTGGCCATACGGGCCACCAACGACAACAGTTGGACTCGTGATGGGCCAGATTTTGTCGCTCTACTCCGGCCCGCTCCGACATCTGGCCTTTCATCAGAACTCCTTGATACCTCTCCATATGAGCCACAAGTTCCAACAAAGGTAAAAGTGTAAGCAGAAATGGGGACATATTTTTTAGTCTACACACTAGTAATGTTTTGTTTCTTACAATATCTTGGGTAAAGCACATGGTGGCCTCTACTTTTTGGAATCTGCACCTCACCCATCTCATTCACCTCGATCATGTGGTCTAGCTCTGCAAGCATATAGTGGTTCAGCTCTTTCTATGTTACATCAATGGCACCGTCGGTTAGGTCATCCTTCTTTTGGGATTTTGGATAAACTTTTTCGTAATTTAATTAAACATTGTTCTCGGAGTCAATTTTTTTGTGAAGCCTGTGAGTTTGGTAAACATAAACGTTCCTTTTATGCTCCTATTAATAGAAGGAGTGACTCTTTGTTTATGGTTATCCATTCTGATGTGTGAGGTCCTTCACCTGTTACTTCTTTGGAAGGTCATCGATGGTTTGTCACTTTTGTTGACTGCTATTCTCGTGTCACTTGGGTGTATTTACTTAAATCAAAAAATGAAGTTTTTTTCTTGTTTTAAATCTTTTCATGCGATGATACGCATCCAATTTGATATGCACATCAAAATTCTCCGTAGTGACAATGGTACTGAATATATAGATAAGAGTTTTCGGGCTTTTTTTGGATGAAAATGGTTTTCTTTTTCAGACGACTTGTGTTGACACTCCACAACAAAATGGAGTTCCTGAACGCAAAAATCGTCATCTAGCTGAGGTAGCTCGCTCTCTGTTATTCACCATGAGTGTTCCTAAATATTTGTGGGGAGAAGCCATTTTGACAGCAGCTTATCTTATTAACCGCGTGCCATCCGGTGTTCTTAACTTTAAAACTCCCCCTGAGTGTCTTCTTAGCAATTTTCGTGCCACAACTCTTCCCCCACGTGTTTTTGGTTGTGTGTTTTGTTCATACTCTTCATTCCTTTAGTGGCAAGTTAGGTCCGAAAGCCCATAAATGTGTTTTTATTGGATACTCTCCTACCCAGAAGGGCTATAAATGTTATGATCCTCAATCTAGGAAGTTTTTTGTTTCTATGGATGTCTCGTTTTGGGAAACAAAGTCTTTTTTTCCTCCCTCCACTCCATCTTTTCAGGGGGAACATAGACAGGAGGAAGAGATGTTTTATGGTGAGGGGGAGCAACTGATTTATAATCATGATCATGGTGAGGGGGACAAAGAAGTCTGGAGAGGAACAAATATTTGCCAAAAGAGCAACTCATGACACAGGTGGTGATGATGAGGAATATACACCGGCTGCAAAGGTCTAACCTCAAGACCTACAGCAGAAAACATGGAAAGCCCTTTTGTGTGATACCACCAGCCACAGTAATTGGAGATAACGCTTTAGGGTTTTCTAGGGTTAGGGGTAGACGATGACTGTAGAAGACGATCTACAGTTTTTTTTTTTTGGTAAGGATGATGGACGATAGTGGTGTTAGGGTTGAAGAAGGGGTGGCTCTGATACCATGTTATCTGAGAGAGAGAAGAAAGTGTAAGAGTGTTAACTAACCCAAACACAAGTCAATATTATTTATATCAGTGTGTACCACATTACATGACTAAGATAGGCGATGTGGGACAAACATTAACTACTAATATAAGCTTATTCTAACAGATAAGATCCTTAATCTCAAGTCTAGTCTGGCTCAAGAGATTGAGATTAAGGATTTAGGATCACTAAGATACTTTCTTGGAATGGAGGTGGCAAGGTCTTATAGAGGTATTTTTATCTCCGAACGGAAGTATATACTTGATTTATTAGAAGAAACAGGTATGTTGGGTTGTAGACCTGCAGATTCTCCTATTGAGGCAAATCATAAGCTTAGTGGAGACTCAGGGGAGCGCATTGATAAGGAGAGATATCAGCGACTGGTAGGTCGACTGATATACTTAGCCCACACGAGACCGGATGTCACTTATGCAGTGGGCGTTGTTAGTCAGTTTATGCATGATCCTCGTACCTCACACCTGGATGCGGTTTATCGTATTTTGAGGTATCTCAAATCAGCTACAGGAAAAGGAATTCTGTTCTCTAATCACGGTCACCTACGATTGGAGGCATTTACTGATGCTCGCTGGACTGGTTTTGCGAATGATAGATGCTCTAATTCTGGCTATTGCACTTTTCTTGGGGGAAATTTGGTTACTTGGCGAAGTAAGAAGCAATCAGTGGTTGCCAGGTCAAGCGCAGAAGCAGAGTATAGAGCTATGGCTCATGGTGTTTGTGAGCTTCTGTGGCTCCAAATCTTATTATGTTAAGTTATAGGGTTTATTTGTTATGTATTTAGTTCCTAAGGGTAGTTTAGTCATTGTTACTTTACCAGTGTATACATGTAGCTGTATTGTGTTGTTTTGAGATAATGAGAAAAAATCCTTCATCACTGCCTCTCTCTCTGCATTCTAACATGGTATCAGAGCTAAGATCCATGGCTGATCTTACTTCGTAGAGGTTTGAGACGTTTCTGTGCGTGTATCAGTCGAATTGGGTGTTCTGGTATGTCGATTGAGCACTGTTCATGAACAACAGAGTCGTTTGAGCACTGTTCATGAACAAATAGAGTCGACTACCACTTTCTTCCCTCCGACGACACCATACGAGCTCCGACGAGTGTAGTAGAGCCTCCGGCGAGCTCCATCGACCTTCGTAGGACCTTCGATTGAGCACTGTTCTTCGTACGACCTTCGATTGAGCACTGTTAACAGCTGGGTTTGTCAACGATCTCACCTAGAGTGATCGAGGTGGAGTTTTGAACATAGGGTTTTGTCCCTCTCATCGAGGCGACCACGGTGGTGCAAGGCCGGTTGCCGGAGGACACCGGAAAAGGGCTCACGCGCCGGTTGAAGGCGGCGCGTGGCTGCGAGTGGATCTCACTCGCGGAAGTGCAGTTCACGGCTCACGGTTCTCGGTCAAAGGGTCACGCGCGAGTCAAACAGGTCAGTGGGGGTTCATTCCGCGAGTCAAAGTGGTCTACGGGGGTTCAGCGACCAAAAAAGGGCCAATAAGGCCATCTGGAGGGTTCAGAAAGCCTAAAGGTGGTATTTTGACTGCCCCAGACCACTTTTGGAAGATCCGAGACTTGTTCCCAACTAATTTCGACGTTCCGGACTCATTCGCGGGGTCAGTTTAAGGTAATTTGACTGTTCCGGACGTGTTTTGACTGCTCCGGACCATTTTTGGGAGGACCGAGACGTGTTCTAGATTAATTTCGACGTTCCGGATTCATTCGCGGGGTCGGTTTACGGTGATTTGGAACGGAAATTGTTGGTACAATGGAGGCTTCCAATGCCCCCTTCTCTGAGGGGGAGTTACAAACTCTCAGGCACCTATTGGCTAGGCTTAACGCTCCATCTACCACTGTTTCTACTTCCACTTCCGCTGCTTCCACTGCTTCTGATTTCTTTGCTTCTGTACATGCTAGTGCTTTTAGTGCATCTAGCTCCCGTCCTTGGATTATAGATTCGGGTGCCACGGATCATATGACGGGTTGTTCATCCTTTTTTGATTCCTACTCTACTTGTTCTGGTAAGGATAAAGTTAGAGTAGCTGATGGCTCTTTATCTGCTATTTCCGGGAAAGGTTCTATTCATTGTTCTCCTACTTTTCCTCTTTCTTCTGTTCTCCATGTTCCCAATTTTACTACTAATCTTATATCTGTTAGTAGTCTCACACATTCCTTGAATTGTTCAGTGACATTTTTTCCCACTCATTGTGTCTTTCAGGAACTGGGAACAGGAAAGACGATTGGTACTGGTAGAGCTCAGGATGGCCTGTATTTTTTGGAGTCTGTGCCTTGTCCATCTTTTACTCCGTCATCATTGGGTCATGCTCTTGAGGCGGATACGGGTTCAGCTCTTCCTTTATTGCATCAATGGCACCGTAGACTAGGCCATCCCTCTTTTGGTGTTTTAGAAAAATTTTTTCCTACTTTAACTAAACATGTTCTAGAAGTAGGTTCTTTTGTGAAGCTTGTGAGCTTGCGAAGCATAGACGTTCTTTTTATGCTCCTGCTTATCAGAGAAGTGCTTCTCCTTTTATGGTTGTCCACACTGATGTCTGGGGTCCTTCACCTATTACCTCTATTTCTGGTTATCGCTATTTTGTTACCTTTATTGACTGTCACTCTCGTATAACTTGGGTGTATCTACTTCAAGCAAAAAATGAAGTTTTCTCATGTTTTCAGTCATTTCATAAGATGGTGAACACACAATTTGATACAAACATCAAGATACTTCGTTGTGACAATGGGACTGAATACATGAATGGTCCCTTCAAGTCATATCTTGATGGCAATGACATTCTTTTCCAAACTACTTGTGTAGATACACCGCAACAAAATGGAGTCGCGGAAAGGAAGAACCGGCATCTTGCTGAGGTGGCTCGCTCTCTTATGTTTACTATGAATGTTCCTAAACATTTTTGGGGCGAGGCCATCCTTACAGCCTCTTATCTTATTAATCGAATGCCATCCAGTGTTCTTCAATTCCGGACTCCCTTGGATTTCCTTCCTGGTCACTTTCGGGTCTCTACACTTCCTCCTAAGATTTTTGGTTGTGTTTGTTATGTGCATGCCCCTCGCCACCCCGGTGGAAAGTTAGATCCTAAAGCTCGCAAATGCATGTTTCTTGGCTACTCCCCTACTCAAAAGGGGTATCATTGCTATGACCCCCTCTCTCGGAAGAAATTTGTTTCGATGGATGTCACTTTTTGGGAACACCAATCCTTCTATCCTCTCTCGTCCCCATCTCTTCAGGGGGAGAGTTCTAGAGGGGAAGAGATGTTGACATCTTGTGATTCTCATTCCTGGTTATTCCCCCCAACTGTTGGTAAGGGGGAGAATGTTGATACAGGAGAGAACACTGGTGAGAGAGAGGAGGCATCTCCTAGCCCTAGTAATCACACTGGTGAGAGAGAGGAGGCATCTCCTAGCCCTAGTAATCCTGAAAGGGAAAGAGAGGAACTTGTATCTGGAGAAAGAATTATGATGGATGCAAGAGAAAGATTGGACAGACCTGATTTAAAAACCTTCACTCGCAAGGAAAAGGGTCAACCTGGTGCATTACCACAATACCAATCGTCATCACCTACTCCAGTTCCTGACTCTTCAGCTGACTCATCTGGTAATGATCTTTACCCTACTGTTTTTGATGATCTTGATGCTCCTATTGCTCATAGGAAGGGTGTTAGAACTTGTACCCAACATCCTATTTCTCAGTTTGTTTCATATTCCCGTTTATCTCCTTCGTATCGTGCTTTTGTCTCTTCTCTTTCTTCTATATCTATCCCACAGGATTGGAAAGAAGCTATTATAATACCTGAGTGGAAAGAAGCTATGGTAGAGGAGATGAAAGCCTTGAAAAAGAATGGCACCTGGGAATTAGTGACTCTTCCAAAGGAAAAGAAACCAGTGGGATGTAAATGGGTGTTCACTGTAAAGCACAAGGAAGATGGAATGGTTGAAAGATATAAGGCCAGGTTTGTTGCTAAAGGTTATACTCAAACCTATGGCATTGACTATGAGGAGACATTTGCTCCTGTGGCCAAGATGAACTCTGTTCGGACCCTGCTTTCTTGTGCTGCTACCTTGGATTGGCCTCTTCAACAGTTTGATGTGAAGAATGCATTCCTCCATGGTGACCTAGAGGAGGAAGTGTACATGGACATACCACCAGGTTTTTCCTCTTTTGCAACAGAAGGAAAGGTGTGTAGGTTGAGAAAGGCACTCTATGGCTTGAAGCAATCTCCTAGAGCATGGTTTGACAGGTTTCTCAAAGCCATGCTGAGATTTGGATACACACAGAGTCATGCTGACCATACTATGTTCATCAAGAGAAGTAATGGTAAGATTGCCATTCTTATTGTTTATGTGGATGACATAATCATGACAGGTGATGATGTGGATGAGATTGGCAGCCTTAAAGCTCTCCTTACTCAAGAGTTTGAGATTAAGGATTTGGGGTCTATGAAGTACTTTCTTGGAATGGAGGTGGCTAGATCTGACAAGGGCATTTTTATCTCTCAAAGGAAGTACATACTTGACCTCTTGAAAGAAACTGGTATGTTGGGATGTAAGCCAGCTGATTCTCCCATTGAGGCCAACCATCATCTTGGTAGCAATGTGGGGGAGCTTACAGATAAGGAGAGATATCAGAGACTTGTGGGTCGCCTGATATACCTATCTCACACTAGGCCAGATATCTCCTATGCTGTGGGGGTTGTGAGCCAGTTTATGCATGAACCTCGTACTGTGCATCTTGATGCTGTTTATCGCATTTTGAGGTATCTCAAATCAGCCCCTGGTAAAGGAGTTTTGTTTTCTAATCATGGTCACTTGAGATTGGAAGCTTTCACTGATGCAGATTGGGCTGGTTCTATTGATGATCGGCGATCTACTTCTGGTTATTGCACCTTCCTTGGAGGGAATTTGATTACGTGGAGGAGTAAGAAGCAGTCCGTGGTGGCTAGATCCAGTGCAGAGGCCGAGTACAGAGCTATGGCTCATGGTGTTTGCGAGCTTTTATGGCTCCAAACCTTATTGCGTGATTTGGGTTTCCCTGATTGTGGTCCTATGAGGCTCTACTGTGATAATAAGGCAGCCATAAACATTGCTCATAATCCTGTTCAGCATGATCGAACAAAGCATATTGAGATTGATCGACATTTCATCAAGGAGAAACTGAACAACGGTTTGATATGCATGCCTTTTGTGAGATCAGAAGACCAGTTAGCAGATGTATTCACTAAGGGTCTGAGTAGTAAAAGTTTTCACCCCATTGTGTTCAAGTTGGGCTTGAGAGATATCTTCGCACCAACTTGAGGGGGAGTGTTAAGTTATAGGGTTTATTTGTTATGTATTTAGTTCCTAAGGGTAGTTTAGTCATTGTTACTTTACCAGTGTATACATGTAGCTGTATTGTGTTGTTTTGAGATAATGAGAAAAAATCCTTCATCACTGCCTCTCTCTCTGCATTCTAACATATTATGTGATCTAGGAATTTTTGATAGTGGTCCTATGAAACTCGACTGCGATAATAAAGCTGCTATAAATATCGCTCATAATCTTGTACACCATGACAAAACGAAGCATATAGAGGTTGACAGGCACTTCATCAAGGAAAAGCTGAGCGCGGGTTCAATATGTATGCCATTTGTGAGATTTGAAGACCAATTAGCTGACATTTTCGCAAAAGGGCTTAGCAGTAAGAGTTTCCATCCCATTGTGTTCAAGTTGGGCTTGATAGATATCTTTGCACCAACTTGAGGGGGAGTGTTAAGTTGTGGGTATTGTGTGTATTTAGTGTATTCTTAACCCTCTTATGTAAATAGATTAGAAGATAAGGGGTCTTAGCGTATTTCTTTCTTTATTCTTCTGTATAACTATAACATAATAAGAATGAATCAATATCTTTTTGCAGCTGATTGAACTGTCTCAGCTTTCACATATACTTGAGGTACGGTAGTGTGCTATGTCGAACTTTTGGGGCTTATTGGATCTCTTCCATTACATGGGAGAGGTCAGTGAAATTTTCCCAATTTTTTAATAACTAGTTGTCCAACACAATAGACTGATTGATCCGGGGGGCTAATCCCACCATCCGCTAGTGGGGGCCCAATCAGGCATTGCAAAGTCCTGTACAACTGGCCCAATACATGAATTAATAACACAAGAGTGCGAGTGATACCCTTGGTCAAAGGCTTGAGGCTCTGGTTGCCTATTGACTACCACGGCGCTAACCACTGGGGATTATTTACCCAATTTTGTTTGGTAGAGTTGACTTTAGGTAATTTATTATTTTCAGTGACATATTTTGCTTATGGGCCGGACATTGTGTGGCTACATGTGCCTAGAATTGAGGATTGCCAAATTAGCCTTAGCAAGTTTTAAACTGGGGTTGTATAGGGGCACCTAATTTGAGGAAGAAACCATGGCAAAACTTTCATCTTGATGTATCTTTGGTTCTGTCTTCTGTAACTTCTTTTTTCTCGTATTTTGTTGCTTGACATTGGTTATCTTTAGATGGTTGTTATGGATGTTTCTTCTTAACTTTCCTTATTTTTAAATTCTCATTTTGTGTCAAGGATATGACCATTGAATCATGGATAGGATGATTGATTGACCGTGTTCTATTTGTTTATTCAATAGCCATTTTTATATCTCAAAGTTTGAGCGCTTTATTTTCTTGATTGGATTTCGATAAATAATTTCATTTTTAGTATGTAGGTATGGAACTATGCGAGATAATGTCATCAACCTCAAGGTGTGTTATTTCCTCCTCTTATGTCCAGGTTGATGTCTAGCGTTGTATTTCACATTTACTTTGCTTGCAGGCAGTTCTAGCGAATGGGGATATCATCAAGACAGGATCTCGTGCTCGAAAAAGTGCTGCAGGGTGTGTCCTTCGATGTTGGAACCTTTCTATATTTGTAGGGAGGTTCTTCTCAACCACATTAATTCATTAAATACAAAAGCATTGCCAAACACAATCTCAATTAGGAAGTGGCAGTCTGGAATCTAAGATGGTAGGGGGCACCTACTAATCACAATCCCAGGATTATGAGCATACTTTTGTGAGGAATTGGAGGAGTGGAAGAAGACTACGATTTCCAAGGAGGGAGATTCTAAGAACATGAAGTTTATGAAAACTAGACATGTAAAGTAAAAGTTATAACATATCAAGGTTTATTAGACAAAAATAGACAAAACAAGAAACGCCATATAGGCAGGACATAATTCAAACAATAAAGAAGAAATCACCTAGTTGATGAAAGGACCACTCTTACGCGAGACCTAGTCAGGAATAAGTTCCAAAAAAGATAGTGGCCAAGTATTTTGCGCGATTGATTGGAATGATTGTTGCTTCTTGTTGCCTATGACTATTCATCTTCAGGTAGATCTCATTAACATTTCAATTACACATGTTAGGTACGATCTGACGCGCCTGATGATTGGAAGTGAAGGAACATTAGGTGTGATAACAGAAGTTACTTTACGCCTTCAGAAAATTCCTCAGTATTCTGTGGTACTTCAATTTGTTTCTTTCTTCGTTTTCATGTTGATTCTCATTTGATGTCTGATGCATTTGTCTAAAACAAGAGGAATGATACATATATAGTTAAGTTTCTCTTTTGAGTGGACTGCTTAGGTAATATCTACTTCTTGGTGCATATATTTTATTGAAACCAAAACTTTAGCTTTTGTTGAGGTCACTCACATATGGCCTGGTGTCTTCAAACTTTCCCCACATGGTTGATACTAATACAAGCTGAAAACTATGGAATACCATGGATTTTGAGAGGAGTCGCAGGTTTTCAGTTTGCTTTTTCGTTGGCGGTCTATCCATGGACATAATTCAGGTTAGCTAGGAGCCTAGGACATGCTTATATGGCCGTTGTTAATATCCAACCCTTACATATATGTTGGACACTCCATCCTAAATTTGCATCATTTTTATGAATTAAACCCTTTTTGCGATTCCTCTGTATGCTATTTACTTTTCTATTTCTCTCTTCTTGTTGAATATGATACCCTCCTCCTGTCAACTATGTAATATGGACATAGACACAGATACAGACACAGACTCGTGAACGATTTCTGATGCACATAACTTTCTTGTTCAACACAACTATAAAGCCGCATGCATTCTGTGTTTAGTGTAACTCCTTGGCTGCTATTCCCTGAATCATACATTTCTGATAGTTAGAGATCATGGGGATGGCTTCTCACACTTGAAATAGGGTATTCAATCTGGATGGTTGAAAAGGCATAGGAGGATGGCATGGCTTCCCGCACTTGCTAGAAGGGTATTCACCAACAGTTATATTTCATGAAAAAATAAGCAGTAACAATTAAGGCACATTCATAAATACTCAAATAGCACAAATTGAGGCCTCATACAGTGACTTTAAATATAAAATGTTGCCCAATAAGAGGATTCCCAACAAGGTCAACAGGACTTTTGTTTAATCTGTCATAAATGAAGCCCCTTAGCTTTTTCTACCAAGGCATATTATTTCCTCTATTCTTTGCTAGAATCAAATGAAGCCAAAAGAGGTCCATAAATTGGGCAAAAGACCTAGTGTTGCTCAACCAATACAAGTACAGTCGTTATACTCTCTGTGTTTGCCATTTCAAAATCAGAATTGAAACTAAGGGTACAATTGTTAGGGTTGTATCTATTTCAGTATCTCTGGCGCTACAAGGTTATTGAGAACCCAAAAAGTTCCAAGTCATCTTGAATCATGACTACTTGTAAGTTTAATCTAACAATTCTGAAAAAAAAAAAAAAAAAAATCACATTTACAAAGACCTAAAGTAATCCTCAACCACTGTGAGATTGAACTTAGCTTTGTTCTCATAAAATGACTTTGTTTCCGAAGGTGAAATTTGTGTTTAAAACAAAACCACCAATTTAGTGGTCGTGAAAGCCTAATTTCCCAAATTTCAAATCCCTAACCCTAAATTTACAAATCAATAGAGAGAGAAAGTGCTGCTGGTGGCGGCGGTGCAGCGTAGATTCGAGGTTAAACCAGCAGCGGTTCGCAGTTCGTGAACAAGACCCTAGTTTCTTCTTCTCCTCTAGTTTCGGTTGGATCGATCTCCTCTGGTTCGGCTGGATGTATGCTGCGATCTTCTTCTTCGATCTCTTCTTCCTTCTTCTCCTCTGGCCAAAAGCATAATGGGAGAAGAGGGTTATGACCTGCGAATGAAACCCGGGTCAAATCCTGACCCGCCAACCTATTTTACCTGTTCTGTGACCCGCAAGATCCTCATTCTTTTGTGAGCCGTTGGGTTACGTCTGGAAATTGACTCCCGCATTTTGGCCTTCCTACGGGATCCCTTAGGAAAAGGATTACACACACACACACACACACACACACAATACATGAAAACATACAGAACCATACATCAACAGATCCCTTAGTTGATCGATCAAGCTTCTCCCGATCAAATTCCTCTCTCTGTCTCTTTCTCTCTAGATCGAAGCATATCTCTCTCTCGATCAATCAAACCATCTCATAAATCGCCACAATGTACGTATGGGAAAATAGCCCAAGGGGATGATATATGTATATGTATACATAATCATCCCATACATTCACTTTATCATTTGTAAATATAGCAAATTATATATAAATGTGTGTTTCCATTTCTTCAAAAAACCTATCGTGTCATTATAAACCACAATTCCAAACAAGAAATTATCCCTAAACCAGACTATGGTAGACAACAAATTCCCAAACATGAATACGAGGAACACATCGATAGCTTGACTGATAATCAACTTAAGTGCAAAAAAACCTAATGACGGGTAATCAAACATGTAAATGTATGAGATTTGTTGTACATCTTCCTGTGAATATGAATGTTCTTGTGAAGGTACTTGGTATTCATTCTGAGCAAGGCTGGTGGCACATTGCAGGGGCTACTGTGTTGTATAATTTAGGGTTAGCATTAATTAGGGTTTCATTGTTAGGGTTTCCGTTAAATTGTTATTTATCTTTTATGTTAGGGGTAACTTAGTCTTTTTATGTTATTAGGGTTTCGGTAAGGTTTCGTTATTTATCTTTTATGTTTAGGTAGTTTAGTCTTTTTGTATTATTAAGGTTTCTTAGGTTTTCTATTTAAGCATTTGTTATTGTAATCAAATCATCTGATATATGCAATGTAGTCGCTTTGGGTAGTACGGCTCTCTCTCTCTCTCTCTCTCTCTCTCTCTCTCTCTCTCTCTCTCTCTCCGTCTTGTTTCTCTTTGCTTTGATTTGTATCATGGTATCAGAGTAGGTTTCTATCCTGTATCAGTTCTTCTCCCTCCTTTGTTCTCTGCATCAGTCAACCTCCTCTCTCTCTCTCTCTCTCTCTCTCTCTCTCTCTCTCTGTGGGTAGCAATTAGAAGTAGCAGCAGTGGCAATGCAGCAGCGATAGAACCAATCAACAGTAGCACTGTAATAGCAGCCATGGGTCCTCAACATCACAATAGCAACATCGCACAGCATAACGCAGCAGCAGCAACCCTTGCCGGACCTTCGTCTGAGCTCCGGCAACCTCCGATGACTCTCTTTTGGGCAGTTTTTTTTGGCTGTTTTGGCCCAGTTTCTGGATTTGAACCCTCTTACTTTTTGGCACTCATCAACACTCCGCAGTAGTTGATTCGTAGTATGATTGGCAGTATTTTATTGGCATTGGCATTTGTGTTGGCATTGGTTCAGCCCCTATTGCACTGTTTGGCTTCGTTATTGTCTCGGCGAACTCACGATGCTCTCCCGCTTCGCATCATGAGTTTGAGAGAGCGAGAGAGAGAGAGAAAGAGAGGGGGGGGGGGGGGGGGGGGTGAGGTATAATTTAGGGTTAGCATTAATTAGGGTTTCATTGTTAGGGTTTCCGTTAAATTGTTATTTACCTTTTATGTTAGGGGTAACTTAGTCTTTTTATGTTATTAGGGTTTCGGTAAGGTTTCATTATTTATCTTTTATGTTTAGGATAGTTTAGTCTTTTTGTATTATTAGGGTTTCTTAGGTTTTCCATATTTAAGCATTGATTCTTCTTGTAATCAAATCATCTAATATATGCAATGTAGTCGCTTTGGGTAGTACGTCTCTCTCTCTCTCTCTCTCTCCATCTTGTTTCTCTTGGCTTTGATTTGTATCAGCTACCTCCTCGTACGCCAGTCATGCTTGTGGAGCATCAAATATGTCATTGTGGTGTTCGAAAGAGAAGGAAATATTATCCTTGAACTATGGTTATCGGAAAGATCCTTTGAATATGTTATGACAAGAAAACCAATTGATATGATTATCCTAAAATGGTAAAATTCAGCAAAACAAACAGAAGAAATATTACCTCGCAACCCAAGATTTATGTCAACCAACTTTGATCTTTTCTGCTTTCAATAGTATGCCATTTGTATTGTCATAATCATAAGTGTCAATGATGAAACAAACATCCACAAGTGCCCCTCGATGAAGCAATGCATTTATCTTATCCCTATCCAACGAGTAAAAATCAACTTTTGTTGTGTTCTTGTGTACTTCTACAGCTTCTCCAATATGCTCAGTTGATAAGGTAGATGAATTACAAACCACACAAGATAAGCCCATATAGAAGTTCAAATAGTAAGTAAACTTTTAGTATGACAAGTTAATAATTTACTTACTACAATCTCAATAGAGGTGGTGATTTTGGGAAGCCACTCCCGTTGTTCACAATCTTCCCCCAAATTTTAGAGGTACCATTAGCAGTCGAAAGATTGTGCGCTTGTTCATCCAACACATTTGAAAGCGCGCTCAAGCACTCAGGTGCTTCCACCTCTAACAATTTCATGTGTCTCCCGCGAAAATCAACTGACGTGGCATATTTACACACTAAGGCGTTTACAAGAAAGCCTTAATCCTAATTTTTGGTTGTACAACAGCTCCAGTATCTTATTCTTGTGTGTTCTGAAGCAAAAATGATCTATTTTGATTTGATTTATACTCATCGATCCTTCAAACCGGCGAGAGAGCCCTTTGTGTTCGTTGAGAGTTTCAAGAGCTGCATTAGATTGACTTTGAAGACCTTCTAATGAAGCAACATTTGATGTATGGGAATCATTCAATTAGAGAGTTGTTCTATCTAATATTCCCTCCTTCCGGATTTGTTAGTTCATTTTGGGAGTTAGTACCACTTTTCAAATAGTTATATCTTAAAATTTATAATGTTTTATGTAATTTTAAAAACATAGCCTTATGGAACTAATCGAGATCTATCAAACAAGATCCATGTTGGACATATAATTACTTATCAATTTAAAGATATCACTAATTTTTTATCCGGTTGCGATAGAACGATGACAAACAAATCCGGACGGAGGGAGTAGTAAATCGCCATTAAGGAAAAAAAAATAAACTTACCAAGAATAAACTCAACTATCGAATTGTTTTGCATTTATAGGGATCGAACTGTGGGGAATTGAATGATTTTATATATATCAAATGTTGCTTCATTAGAAGGTCTTCAAAGTCAATTTAATGTAGCTCTTGAAGCTCCCAACGAACGATAAGGTCGCCGGTTTGAAGAATAGTTGAGTATAAATCAAGTCAAAATAGATCGTTTTTGCTTCAAAACATGCACGAATAAGATACTGGAGCTGTTGTGCAACCAGAAATTAGGATTAAGAGTTGATTGTAGACGCCTTAGTGTGTGTAAAGATGCCACGTCAATTGATTTTCGCGAGACACGTGCAATTGTTAGAGGTGGAAGCACCTGAGTGCTTAATAAGTGCACTTTTAAATGAGTCGGATGAACAAGCACGCAATTTTTTGACTGCTAATAGTATCTCTAAAGTTTGGGTGAAGATTGTGAACAACGGGAGTTGCTTCCCCAAAATTACCACCTCTATTGAGATTGTAGTAAGTAAATTATTTACTTGTCATACTAAAAATTTATTTACTATGTGAACTTCTTTATGGACTTATCTCGTGAGTTGCTTGTGGTTGTTTTGCTGAAGTTTACCGTTTTAGGATAATCATTTCAATTGATTTTGTTTTCATAATATATTCAAAGGTTCTTTCTAATGACCATAGTGCAAGGACAACATTTCCTTCTCTTTAGAACACCACAATGACATATTTGATGCTCCACAGGCATGTACGCGGTTCATGAACAAAACCCTAGTTTCATCTCCTCTTCTGGTTTCGGTTGGACTGATCTCCTCTTGTTTGGACAAGACTTTATGTCGTTGATGGTTGGTTCCCCTTTTCTTTTCTTTGTCCTTGATGGTTGATAGTTGTCATATGTGTTGAATCATTTGTTTACCCCACCACTGTGAGTCAGGGGTTGCACGTGTAGGGGAGGGTTAGAGCTTGTTCCACATCAGTTAACAATCACCTCCAAAACTAGTATATGAGCCTAAGCTGCCTGTCCACACATTACCAATTGATTTTGAGTTGGACGCTTTAACATATTAGATTGGTAAACACCAACTCATCTAAAGAATTATGCTGTTAAAGAGAGGGGCAACTTTAACACGCCCCCTCACGTGTAGCCAGGCTTTCCTCCATAAGAGTACTAAACATGTGCAAGTATCTAATTATAAGGTAGGCGGTGAGGTTGGAACACAGGGTGTATTGCCTGCTATGATACCATATTAGATTGTTAACCACCAACTCATCTAAAAGTTTAAGCTGTTAGAGAGAGAGAGAGAGAGAGGGGGGGGGGGGGGGGGGGGCAACTTTATTATTTATTTTCTCAACATTACACTTTTGACCCAAAACTTGTTAAGTATCACATATTTACCCCCACAGTTTATGGAATTTTTAAAATATATAACCTTGCCGTGTTGTCCTTCGCATGTCCCCCATGTCTCAGCCGTGTCCCCGCCATGTCTCACCTTAGCAAATCAATTAAAACTAATGGACATGGCACGTGGCTTGTCCTACATGAGTTTTGGTATGTCCCCGATGTGTTTCGCGGCGTGTCTGACACGGGTACAACAACTTCCTAGGAGTTTTGGTGCTTTGTAGCCTATTATCTCAAAGTGTCACTTTGGAGTTTTATTTATTGTCGAATCATTTGTGACTAACAATATGTTACAGGTAGCAATGTGTAATTTCCCAACAGTTAAGGATGCAGCAGATGTTGCTATTGCTACTATGTTGGCTGGTATACAAGTACGAGTTATGTTGCTAAATTTCTTTGCCGTTTCGTCCTTGCATGATTTTTTTTTTCCTCCTTGTTAAATTTTGGTATCTAGTCTAATACAACTTGGAAATATATTGGAAGTAAAGTTGCACCCTCCTTGGTTTTTTTTGTGTGTGTGTGTGTGTGTGTGTGTGTGTGAACTAACACCATTCTTGATTCTACGCACAACCTTGTACTTTTAGTTTATTTGGTGTTAAACCCGTTTTTGATCTTACAGTGACAAGGAAAAGATTTGTATATACTGGGTTCAAAGGAAACAATGTTAAAATGAACTTATTAAGGTCTTATCTTTCTTCATTTTCTTTTCGAAGTCTGCCAAACTTGGGGGTTGAAGAAGCTGCTTCTGGCATTTCAAAATACTTGTGAAAAGAACCTGAAAAGGTTTAAAGGAGTGCTTTTTTCTCTCCTTTAAAGTCCCACTTACTGAGTTAAACTGCTTATATTAACAGGGCCCGCTAGCTGAGACATGCTAATATACTTGACCAGGAGTCTACTTAGAATGGTCTCTGATACAAAGATTGTATTATAGAGAGCGGGAGAGGCAATAATGATTTTAGGATAGTCTTCACATTAAGGGTACTACAATTGTCTTGGGGGGATGTAAAAATCTAATTTGATCAGTAGACTGTGGTTATGTGCTTTTAAATTTTATTCGATTTGTTTGTCGTGAATTAAGTTCTTAGGAATAACGTGCTTAGAAGTTGCTCATATTAGGCTACCAACATAAAGGTGCTTCAGAAGCGTCAACGCTGAATTTTGAATGATATAATGTAAGGTTCACTTGTTGCTCCTACCATTGATATATGTTTTGTTCCTATTCTGATTAGGTGTCAAGGGTGGAGCTACTGGATGAGGTTCTAGTGAAAGCTATCAATACTGCGAATGGGAAAAACTTGCCTGAAGTCCCGACTTTAATGTTCGAGTTTGTAGGCACAGGTGAAACATGGTCTCCTTTTACGGTGGACATTTAATTATGCTTTAGTTGATTATCAAACCAGTTTTAGCTAATTATCAAGCTGCACTTTTTGTTTCTTTTATTATCTCTCACTTCATGGAGAATGAAACCTTGTTGTTTTCAACTTACTATGTGAGAGTTTCAACCAAAAGAAGAAAAAGCAAAGAAAAAGAACATCAATTGGCCGAGGAAAAGGAAAAAGAAAAAAGCTTATTTGATGACGGAACCCTGTAAACTGTATTATGACTCTTTGAATTAATTGAGACTAAGATGAACATAATAGTAGGGTTTGTAAATTTGACTAATATGCGCGTAAGAAAATCAGTTTACTCAATGGAAGTATTCAAATCATTTCATCTGTAGCCAATGTATTATCAGGCCGGCCCCAATGTTTGAGTTGCCCAAGCCCGACCCCAGGCTTAGTTGCGCACTTGCTATTAAGTCATAGAAAATAAAAAGACATACTAGTAAGAAAAAAACTAAAACAAAATCAAGGTTACATTGTGCTTTTAGCCTGAATTACATAAAAAAAAAAATCAAAATAAAAAATGTAAACCTGGTTCTAGTGCTTTATAATTAGCACAATCCGATTCCAAGAAAACAACTTCTTGCAAATTTTTAAAGCAAATTCTTCAATTAAGTCATCATACTTTAACTTAGCCAATCCACAAAAATTGGGCCTCTTGTTACAATTTGTTTTTTTGTTGCCCAAGCCTGGGGTTTTGCTGGGTTAACCTTTGGCCGGTTGTGCATCATTATTACCTCCATTCTCCATCCATAGCATTTGTTTGGGATTTGCTATTTCTTTTCTATGTTATTTCTAACTGAAAGCTAACTTTTGAAACCATATTTGTTGTTTAATCAGAAGCATATTCACGTGAGCAAACTCTAATTGTTCAGAAGATTGCCTCTGATCACAATGGTTCGGATTTCATTTTTGCGGAAGATCCAGAAGCTAAAAAGGATCTCTGGAGGGTAATTGTGCCTCTATCTTCTGTATTTGTAGTGTACATGTGGTAGCTGCTCATCAGTTTTCTTATATTATGATTCCTACAGTTTTCCCATCCATGGGTTCTGACTTCGATTCTCCAAAACCAAAAAAGTTGTCGTATAGTAGAAACTTCAACCAGATTTCAAAAAAGATTTCATTTTCTGTTTCAGACTTCCAGTCCATTTAATTTTTGACAATTCATAGTTGGCTCTTCAATTGCATATTTCTAAATGATAAGTGTGCTGTGTAGATGTCCTTGCTCATCTTTTCTGTGAGGTTGATTATTAGAGATAGTGACTTCCTAATCTTCTGTTTCTACATTACTAACTTAATTGGTTGCTCTCAAGCAGATAAGAAAGGAGGCACTTTGGGCTTGCTTTGCAATGGAGCCTAGCTTTGAAGCAATTATATCGGTCAGTTAAATTTAGTTGTCCTTTACGAAGTTTACATGGATTTGACCCTTTGATAGGCAGTTGAAAAACTATTTCACACTTTTATGATGATTTGTTTTCTTTGTTACTTAGGATCTTAAGATGAAATGTGAAGGTACTAACCAACCTAGTAATGGAGTCCCACTGTCGTTTCCTTGTATGCCGTTGTTTGCTATCATCAATTAATCTTAAAGCATGAATGTACAGACCTCCAATGCATCAGGTTTTATTACGTTGGCCAATTGTTCAATTTGTCAAATAGGCTGGATACTAAAAGTTAAAAAGTTTTTCTGCACTGGTTTATTAATTATTCATCATTTGCTTGTCCTTACGGCCACCAATGCACCATATTGTGAAGCGAAATCTCACATTGCTTGGGTACCAAAGTAATATGAAATATATAAGCGTGAGGGTACCCTTGCTTCACGAGCTAGCTTTTGGGGTTGACTTCTACCCAAGACCGTGTAACATGGTATCAGAGATGGGTAGGGTGCGTGTCTCTCGCCTGAACGTGGCAGGTGTTGCCGAGTGAGCACACTACGCGTGAGGGAGGGTGTAAACCGAAGTCTCACATTGCCTGGGTACCAAAGTATATGAAATATATAAGTGTGAGAGCACCCTCACTTCATAAGCTAGCTTTTGGGGTTGAGTTCTACCCAAGACTGTGTTACACATATATGTGTTCTCATTTGTCAACATCAGTTTTACATTTCAAGGACTCTTTCGGGTGTTGGATATGTGTGCATATGTAGGGGTCAGATGTGTCGAAGCTCTAATTGAATGATACATGGGATTTAGCAATTAGGGACTTATTTGTGACTATTTGGGGGATACAATGGTGTTTTATATATCAGAAGGTTTGAAATAGGAACCTTACTCCTTGTAAAGCAATAATGCAACATATTGTACAGATAATTACAATATTGTACTTTGTAGTCTGTTTCCAAAAATAATAATAAAAAAGTTCTGTTAAAAATAAAAAATAAAAATTACAATAGCGGTAATCATCTTTTTTTAGAGGTTGCTTTTCTCTTTATTTTACACAAGGTGCTTTCTCCATATATATCTTCATTTCTTGCAAGATGTATGGTTTGATTGATGGCACATGGAATATGTACAAAATTAGACAGACTTATTTTGTGGTTTTGGGTGAAGTTGGTGCTTCTTATGGAAGTGGTAGATTTGCTTTATAGTTGGCAAGGGGTGGTGGGTGGATGAGGATTGGAAGATGTGGCAGTTCTTCTTACCTGCATTATGTGGACTATTTGGGGTTAAGGATTTGAATGTCTTTCTCAATGGGATAGAGGTTAGCGCTGGGACCAAAACACCTTGAGGCAAGGTGCAGTTCGTGAAGTGCGACTGGGGATCCTATGGCGCACACGACTCGTGCCTCGGTGAGGTGCGCCTCAATACCTTTTTCAGATTGGTTCGAGATCTTTTATTAACCATTGATTTACGAAAGATTACAGGTTGGGAAAACACCTAATAAAACCCTTCGACACGAAACTTAGATTGTGAGCCCTAGCTGCTCAAAACAAAAGTAAATTCTTTAGTGAGAAGATAATGTTTGAGGCCAAGTCCAACTATCTCCTTTTATCTTTTTTCTAGTCTATTTGTATCCTTCTTCTTCTTATGCTCTTTTATTTATTCATTTATTATTTTGTGAATTCCTGGTTGTTTTTGTGTCTGGATCGTTTTGTATTCTTAAAGCATTACTTTTCCATGGATGTTATGCCTTTTTCTTTTTTGTATTTTATGATTTGAACATTTGGGATGTTACCTTTTATAATATCTAGAATTTCGTAATTATTTGCTTCTGTTAATAAATTTTCCTATATTATACTTCTAAGTACTTTCTCAACTTGTGCCTTCACTGTAACGAGGCATGTGCCTCCCCTCACGCCCAGGCTTCAGAGGACAGTGATGCCTCGGTGCTCTTAGAGCTTTTTAAAGACTGCACTCAGGAGTTCTTTCATTTCTTTGGTTAATTTCTTTTATAGGTGGGGGCTGAGAACTATTACTTCTTCTGTTTTGTAGAATTTTAATGGACTTGTGGGTATAAAGGGGTTCCTTTACGACTTTTCTATAATTTTTTCTTTTTTGTATGCTCTTGGCATTCCTTAATACCGTCAACTTGAATCAAATTTATTTTCTGAATAGTAATGCCTTCATTCTGACTGAAGTCTCGTTTATTAAAATTAATCGTATTTATTCATGAATATAATCATTAGAACTTGTCTTTCTACCCTTGAAATAGATGAGAGTGGTGATTACCTCTTTTAGTAACTGTTTCCCTCTGGTTTAGATAAGGAAATTTCTCCACATTTGTCTACATTTCTTGTAGGATGTATGTGTTCCCCTCTCGCATCTGGCTGAATTGATATCGAGATCCAAAGTGGAGATTGACGCATCACCTTTATTGTGGTATGTTAGCTTAGAATGAACTGCATATTCAAACAAATCCTATTATCAAGTACATGGTTTTTCTCTGTAAGCTTTGTTTCGCAGCATATTAAGGACATCCATAGTGTTTTGTTGTGCATGCTAATTTTGTATGCTTAGCCATTTCTTTTCGGTCTTATTGTTAACAACAGCGCAGTTATTGCTCATGCTGGTGATGGAAACTTCCACACAGCAATTTTATTTGATTCAAGCCAGGAGGAACAACGACGGGAAGCTGATAGATTGAACCATTTCATGGTGCATGCTGCTTTGTCAATGGAAGGTACCCAATCTACATTGTTGCATAACAACTACAATTACAACAATAATAGAACCCATCCAGTCCCTAATCATTAGGGGTACGGGTGGGATGATTGGAGATAGACCTAACCTTTGGCAATATATGGACAAAAAAAACCTCCAAGAATTGAGGAGCTACAGAACGTTTTGTTGCAGAACCATGCCCCCAAATCAAAGCCGAAAGGTATCAAAGAGGGCCGGCCTAGAGACTCAAATCAATTTCTGTGCTCATTACCATGCTTCCTTCATTTGTGGTCTAGAACATCAGACTGATGAGCATATAATCTACATTGTTGCATAATTATGTTATGTGGCTTTGCCTTGTGAACTGTCACTAAGGTTATTCATCGTATGACTTCTTGTCTTTTGGATGTTCTTCTTAGCATCTTAGATTTTAGAGAAATCCCAGACACGGAAATTAGATTTGGATACAGTATAAGAAAGCAATCAAGCTTCTGTTACGTTAATGTCGCAATATAGAAATCCAAGAAAAGGATGCTCCAATTCAGATCTAATGTTGTAATCTTGTACTAGTAATTTGAGTTGGATTTTGAAGGTTTTTGACCCAGTGGAAACCTTCTGGACTTAATCCATCTTGACAGATTGATTTAAGACTGACATAATCATTGTCATGGTGGTCATCATCATCATTGTCTCTACCGTTGTTATAGTTTGCATAGAATGCAAATTGTCAAAGTCAATTGCAGCAAAGTCTGAGAGGCTCATAACCTTGATTCCTTTGGTATTGCAATTGAATCAAGCTATCTAGCAAGGTGATTATGCAAATCTGTATTGCAGAAAATCCTGCAATGTTTATGTATATTGTCACTCTTTTTAGCATGTCCTAACGAGGGCTTCCTTAATCAACCAGATCCGGCTACACAACCAGTGGTTTGATTTTATTAAAAGCCGCGCTTCAATAAAAAAAATTCCGAAGCATCCTAGATCTTAGAAGGTTGTGGCTTTATGTAAGAACACTAACATAGGTTTGGTTTCCTTGCTTTTGTGACCGAACAGGAACCTGCTCGGGAGAACATGGTGTTGGTACAGGGAAAATGAAGGTACAATATGTTTGATTGTTAGGGCCTTTTTAATTGACAAGATTAGATACAAAATTTGATTAGACATCAGTGAGACCGCATTTTTAGCATTTGAATACTTCAATTAGTTGAGGGACCAGTTCAACATAGGACAGATAACAATATCTGGTTAAATGGATCCTACATTTATTAGGTTATTCCAAGATTAAAACTTTTTTCGCTCTCTTTATGTCCGTACTCACCCATTTTTGTTTATCATCCTATATAGCCACCTGTTATCATTCTAAAGGAATTGTGAATGAAGATTTTTTTAAAGTTAACTCGAAAAGACATAAAAACTTGTTTACTCAAAGTGATGAGTGAAATCCACTACATTTTCCTCATGAAATTCATTTTTACCGTTTCAAGGATACACTTATAGTAAAATGGGCCCCCTTCTAATGTAAAATTCTTGGGTCCGCGAGTAGATGTTGTATTGGTAATCCACGCTGTTAGTTATGCTGGATTAGCCATTGTATGGGCTTTTAAACCCTCTCGTCAATGGTCTAACCAATCAAACGGGGTCTAAGAGTTACTTTAAATTTAGTTGTCTATGGTATGAATAGAGGAAATAAAGATCAGTCCACTAATGTATGTATATATTGCAGTACCTTGAGAAAGAGCTCGGAGTAGAGGCTTTGAACACAATGAGGATAATAAAAGCAACTTTGGATCCCAACAACATAATGAATCCAGGAAAGCTCATACCTCCTCATGTTTGTTTTTGAACTTTCTTGTTCTCTCTCTGAACCCTGCTCTTGTAATCGAATAAAGAAGCGCTTGTATTCACTGTCAGTTTCAAGTTGCTGGACCATTATGTTACATACGGGGCGAAAAACCTGTCTCTTGTCAATACGAGTAAGAACAAACATAGCTTGAACTTATCTTTTTTAATAATCCCTGTATTTATTTGAGAAACCTATTATGAAGTTGTTCTTCCTGATGTTGAAGGGATCTGCATTATCATTTTAATGACAGTGAGACGACCAAGGTTATTTTGCGCAATAAAAAAAATAAAGTTAATGTAATAGTAGTTGAAGACTTGAGAGGATAAGATGGAGTTTGAGAATCATTGTTTTCCTTTTCAGAACCATTTCGCAAAAAAGGAATAATGAGCTCTGTATTTTTCCATCTCGAATGGTACTCCTTCCGTTCCAAAAGAATACATTGATATCTATTGATTTGTGAAAAAAATTTGATTTTTTTCCGAAAAAATGCATCTTTCAAAAGGTTTAGGTTTGTGCGCGGGACACTTATTTTGGAACGGAGGGAGTAGTAATGGAGTAAAAAATTTGGTTGAGTCTCTGAGTTGAGTTTAGGTCAGTTGATGTTTCGAACTTTCGATTTCTGCGATCAACCGTAATAGCGTAATCCTCATCCTAGACCCTAACTTGTGCTGCTACTTGTTTGAGTCCTAAATGGCTAACAAACTTGAATTCCTTGCTGTAAGTAAAGAAGATACACTTTTTTTTTTTTTTTTAACTGAAAGTAGATACACTTGAAATTATACACATGTATTATTGAAGGGTAAAACCGTAAAATGAAAAATCAAGTCATGAATGATTATGTTCCCTTTTAAAGTTAGAATTTTCAAAATGGACTAAAAAAATGTGCGGAGTATATGATTGGCTAATCTTTTATGTTCGACTCTCCTTGTCAAAATGTTTTGACCATTCATTAATTACGTACAGGCGAATCGAGACTCGCGAGAACTCTAAAAAAATCTCAATCCTTGCTTTGCTAATTATATACTCCATCTGTTTCAAAATAAGTGTCCATTAGGAAAAGTCGTGTCATTTTTCAAATAAAAAAATTACGTACTTTTGCGTATTGTTTTTCGAATTTTTTCACACTGATTTACGCGGGAGTACTTAATTTATTATTTGAAAAATGGCGAGACAAAGAGAGAGAGACTTATTTTGGAACGAAAGAAGTATCTCAAGATTTGCAACGATAACTTGGTATGTCTACCCCCTTGTCTCAAGTTGCTTGATTTTTTGGAGAACTGTGCAATTTTGCATGCAAAAAAAAAAAAATACTCCCTCCGTCCTTTTTTAAGTTTGTTATTTCGTATCCAACTTATTAAAAAAATATCATTATTACACATTTTATATCAACTTTTATCTCTATTTTACATCTTTCAAATCAACTTTTATCTCCACTTTCTAGAATTATTCTTCACTTTTACTCATTAACTCTTTATTCATTAACTTTTCAAAACACACCCTTATTAAGGACAACCCAAAATAAAAATGTCGGCAATAAAAAGGGACGGAGTAATATATTAACGCAAGAATTTCTCTCAAAGTTTTTACACTAACTTAAAAGAGCACATTCAGAGAAAAAATTGGTGTAAAAAAGCTTATCATAAATATATTACTTTTTTGGAAAATGCTACAATGTTACCCCCTATGGTGTATCTCATTCGTAACATGTTATGTCTTGTAATGATTTATGTTATATCTTATAATGATTTATGTTATGATGGGGGACACCGCAAAAAAAGTGAGTCATAATATAGTTATAATATGTAATGCCATTTTGAAGAATGTTTATGCCTTTTAATGATTTTTTGTTATACATTCTAATGGTTATGTTATACTGTATAACATGTTATGCCTTCTAATGGTTTTTGTTGCTTTGGGTAATAATCCAGATTATGGTTTTTTGGTTTTTTCGTTTCGTCTTTATTCAATTTTTTTTTGCATTTGTTACTTTCGTGTCAAGATTTTGTGGTTTCTGGATTTTTCTCGACGAGACGAATCTAACAAGTATAAAATTATGGTCAAAACTCAAATTTTTTTGAATAAAGCCAAAATACTTGGATTATTAGCCAATAATCCAAATATTTTCGGCTTTATTCAAAAAAATATTTGGTTTGACCATAAATTTATACTTGTTAGATTCGTCTCACTTAGAGGAATCCAGAAACCACAAAATCTTGACGCGAAAATAACAAATGCAAAAAAAATTTGAATAAAGACGAAATGAAAAAACCAAAAAACCATAATCCGAATTATTACCCAAAGCAAAATGTTATGCCAAAGCTGTTTTTGATTGTACCAAAACTCCAATATATTAAATGTTTGTACTTATGTACAATGTACATGTTTCTTATGCATTAGAGTTTTTTTGAAAAACAATTTTAGTATTATCATTACCTTACCTTTTAATTTTTTTTTTTTTTTTGGGTGATAACAAATGTACCATCTACTTTTTGGGGCAGTGCTAGGGGTACAGACCCTTATGCACAGATTTTGCATAGATTTGTTCAGGGACCCACTTGTAGGTCTCACACGAGCAATTTGAATTGTCGATTCATCTCAAAAAAAAAATTTCAAGGGATCCCGTGAGAAATCATCTCAATTCAACGTGCATAAGTAGTTCATCCAAAACTTACCAATTTTATTCAAAATCGGTTTGAATTACTTGTGTGGGATTCACAAGTAGATCTTTGAATGAATCTGTGGGAAATGCATAAAGGTTCTGTACCCTTAGGTTTCGGTACTTTTTGCGTGCAAAATGAATGAATGATTGAAAGGTGGAGCAACTTGGGAGGAAGAGACGAGTAATTACCAACTTGTGGAAAAAGAATATTATCCAAAGTTCCAAACGCATTTTAATGATGTTTGTGTACGTGGATTAAAAATTTTCAGTACATTCCAAGAGTGCTCTCTCTCTCTCTCTCTGTATCCAGACAACGTCTTCAAAGCTCGGCAAATGGCGTTTTCGTCCTGGTTCGCTCGTTTACGTTCTTCCTCAAAACCCTTTTATTCACTTCTCAACAGAAACAGGACACAAAGTTCACAAATTGGGGAGGCCCTCCTGATTTCATATAAGAAACAAGCACCCATCTTTTCATGGGCATCATCTTTGCTTCCATTAGCCTTAGCTGTCTCCGCTGGATCACTTTCCCTCCATAACCACACCAACCCATCACTCTGTGATGCCGCCGATGTTGATCCTCGGTATTAAATTCGCCTATTTCGGTCTTTCTATTCTGGTTTTTATTGGATTCGCTTCGCAGTTTTGAATTTTCTTTCTTTTTGTATAATCTGTCTTGTTTGATGAGAAGAAGCTGCGTTTGAAACTTCTAGTCTCTGTTTGGGTAAATTTTTGAGGGGGGCTCGACCATTGTAATTCTTTGAGAAGAATTCATGTTCTGATTTGATAGTTTGCATTGGCATTTCGATATCAAGTTTGAGAGCTCCATCCTGATTAGGGCTGCATACGAGCCGAGCTGAGTTTGAGTTTTTAGTGTTCAGGCTCAGCTCGCCGGTACTGAGGGAGCTCGAGCTTAAAACGAGCTGCGTTAACTGGGCCCAGGCTCGATCGGAAAATTATCGATCAGCTCGAGCTTTGGCTCACTCTAGCTCGAAAGCATCGAGCCGAGCCTTAATTGGCTCAGGCTCGGCTCATATATGAAACGAGATAAGAAATTGGGCTGGAGTTTGCTCATTTATTTGCGAGTCAAGCTTGAACGAGCTCTTATCAAACCGAGTCTCAAGCAGCTTGCGAGCCGCTTGGCTTCTTTGCGGCCCTAATCATGGTGGACTTGAAATAGCTATTTATTGGAGTTGGTATTCGGCAGGGGCGGGGAGAGCATCTGATGGGTTGCTTCACGAAAGGTGATCACACACTGGCCTGCGCAATCACTGGCTACAACATAATGCTACAATCGATGGAATTTTGATTGATTCTATTCAGTCGGCTGTCCGATCAAGCCCCGCCCGCCTATTCTATATAGCTGCATAACCAAGACAAGTTTTCTCTAATGCCACACCAAACCAAGACCTCTTTTACAAGGGAAGCAAGAACCCACGGCTCCCCTTTTTTGACACTGCCTCACTCCCCCTGGATTGAATTTTTTTCTGTGGGATTTACGGTTGGAAAAGCCAACTTCTTCGGTTGCGGGCGGGTTTGAAATCCTATATGTGACTTGTAGTAATACAATGATTCCAATAAGATCCATTTATTCTACTTCTAATCCATCTTTCTCGCTAGTCTCACTGGCCACCTATAGTTGAAAGTTGAATATAGGATCCCCTCAGTTGAAATACACGTCTATCCAAACAGAGCCTTAGGGTCTCTTCGAAATAAATTCGTCATGTCAACTTCCATATGCTTGATTATGTGCTTGTGGAGTTGGTTATTAGATAAGTGGAAGATAATTTAATTATTGCGATTTTTTTTTTTTTTGTTTCCAGGGGGTTGAGTTTTGGAGGCAAGGGTAGCACTGAGTACTTGGTGAAGGGTTCTCACAAGGATATCCCACAAGAGCTTGTTAATGAGTTGAAGTCCATTTGCCAAGTATTCTATCAATTAGCTTTTCATTATACGTATGGATTATGGTTGTTAAGGTTTATGGTGCTACATAGTGCAGGATATTAGGAGTAGGGACTTATCAGAAATTTTATGCAGGATAATATGACTCTGGATTTTGATGAGAGGTACTTTCATGGGAAACCACAGAACAGCTTCCATAAAGCAGTGAATATCCCTGACGTGGTCGTTTTCCCAAGGTGAGATTGGATTTTATCCTTGGAAACTATGGCTTTATTTCCTTTGCAATTTGGCATTTAGTGCTTTTTTTTTTCCTTTTGCAGAGAGAGTTTAATTTTTTATTTGCCTGTTAGTTAGTGTTACTTTGCTCAGTCACATAAAGCAATTATTAAAAGAGATGTTTGTGGTTTCTGGTCGTGTTGATTGGTAATCCCTTTGACAAACACTTACCAGGTTTTACAAGCCCATTTACTTGTCTTGATGTGTTTTGTGTTGGATCCCTTCATGGACTTACTTTTCAAGCAAGCATATAGCGGCTTCAAAAGTGGTCTGGATCAGCCACGGGGGGAGGTTTAGAGCAGAGTTGGGTTTCCATCTGCTTGACGGACCTTGGAAGCTTGCTGGATAGCACCGGTGACCCTTAACGTCTTGATTTTTAGAGTGCTTGAATTTCTGGACTAGAAACTTTGGTTCTTCACCTGTTGAGTCTTTCACGTTAAAAATGCCTGTGTCTCTCTTAGTTGTGGGATTGATTAGACTGCTAGCTATTGGGATGGACCAATTGAAATGGGGTTGGATTAGACTTGTTGTAGCTTTGTTAAATTAATACTCTCTCCGTCCCATCTTGCTTGTCATTTACGGGGAACTCAACCTTTTAGGGGATCATGAACTTAATGTATGTCTCCCTGGAAAGTTTGATTATATTTTTGACATTATCCCTTGTTGTCTACTACTGTAAATCATTTATGACAGTTAGTTTGTGGAAATCTATACTTTTTTCTTTGACTTTCAAAGAGGAAAAACATTTTGGGATGTCCCAAAACAGAATAGTGGACAAGCAATTTGGGATGGAGAGAGTAGCATTTGTTAGGCTTGATTTTCTGGGGCCTTTTAACTTGGAATCTGCACTCAGTAGGTGCCTGCGAGGAGAGGGTTGATTCTCTGAGATGGCAGGCCCGAGGATAGGTAAACCGAGGTGAGATTTTTTAGAGGGTTTTGAGTGGTGATGGCCCGTCATGCTCCCTTGGATTGCGCTAGTGTTATGCGGCTTATGCTTGAGCAATTGTGTTTGAGAGTCTATTGAATTCTCTGAAGTTTCTCTTTAGTTATGTATTCCGAGAAATTTGGTCTAGACCTCTATCGAAAGAGTCTAGTACTCTAGTGTTTTCGGAATATCCATGTGTGCTTGGTTTTGGTGGCCCAAGATGTGTGGGGATATGATATAGAATAGCATGTCAGGGTATATTATTCTACAATTGGATCCCATAGGTGAAAGTTACTGGGTGACAAATAACTTTTGGTACATCAACTGAAGAAACAACTGGAGAACAAGAAACAGACTTCGCCGATTGCCTATAGGTTGAGGGCCATTCTTGTGGCATCAGCTTCCATTGGAGCTGGACTTTCGAGTTACAAATGCAACATGGTCAAGGACATGATGGTTCTTTGCTAGATATCTGTGTCTCTCCTGAAGCAAGTTGTTGCCAAATAATATTCTTACTGCAAAAGACTGGTGAACGGTGGCATTATGGGTGATGACACGGTCAGAAGATCAGAACATTTTGAACTTTCTAACTCTTTTATAATTAGACCGAGAAAAGAAACTAGAAGCCCACGGACTAGATGGTGGTTCTTAAGAGGAGAGAAACTAGAGGTGTTCAAGGAGCGTATGGGCCAAGAGGTGGAGTGGGGAGGAGAAAGTGATAGTGATAGTATGTGGAATACAATGGCTGACGGGATTAGAAGAATATCAAAAGAAGTTCTTGGGGAGTCAAAGGGGAAAGGTCCAAGCTCTAAAGAGACATGGTGGTGGAACGACGAGGTTCAAACCATGGTAAAAGCCAAGAAGGATTGCTTTAAAAAGTGGCAGAAGGACCGGAGTGTGGAAAATTTTCAGAGGTACAAGCAAGCTAATAGGGAAGCTAAGAAGGCCGTTAGTGAGGCTAAGTTGAGAGCCTACGATGATTTTTATGCTAGACTTGATAGTAAGGATGGAGAAAAGAATATATATAAACTCGCCAAGCTAAGAGAAAGGAAAGCTAGAGACTTCTCTCAAGTTAAGTGTATAAAAGGTAGTGATTCAAAAGTGTTAGTGAAAGATGAGGAGATCAAGGATAGATGGAAGATGTATTTCGAGAAGCTGTTAAATGAGAAACATGAAGGAAGCTTTGGTGAGGAGGAAGTTGATGTTCCTAGCGAGAAAATAGAATACGAGTTCTATCGGAGGATACAAAAGTTCGAAGTGGCCAAGGCCTTGAAGAGGATGAAACCGGGTAAGGCCTTAGGACTAGATGATATCCCCATTGAAGTGTGGAGAAGCCTAGGTGACTTGGGGGTGACTTGGTTGACAAAATTGTTCAACAAGATTATTTTATCTAGGAGGATGCCCGACGAGTGGAGGAGGAGTACCTTAGTACCTATCTACAAGAATAAAGGGGATATTCAAAGCTGCAACAACTATAGAGGTATTAAGTTGATGAGTCATACGATGAAGTTGTGGGAAAGAGTTATTGAGCATCGATTGAGGATGGTGACTACGGTGTCGGAGAAACAGTTTGGGTTCATGCCTGGAAGATCAACTATGGAAGCTATTTACTTACTAAGGAGATTGGTAGAAAGACATAGGTCAACGAAGAAGGATCTCCATATGATTTTCATAGACCTGGAAAAGGCCTATGATAGGGTGCCTAGAGACATTATATGGTGGGTTCTGGAGAGAAAGGGAGTGACCAGAGGCTATATTGACGTGGTTAGAGACATGTATGAAGGGGCAGTCACTGCCATTAGATCACCAGCAGGAGAAACGAGTGAATTTCCCATTACAGTAGGATTGCACCAAGGGTCTGCCTTGAGCCCGTACCTTTTCGCGTTAGTTATGGATGAATTGACTAGGCACATTCAGGAGGATATCCCATGGTGTATGTTATTTGCAGATGACATTGTCCTTGTAGATGAAACGGCTAGTGGTGTTAACACTAAATTAGAAATTTGGCGGGAAGCATTGGAGTCTAAGGGCTTTCGGATAAGTAGGAGTAAAACTGAGTATATGGTCTGCAAGTTTAGTGATACCAGAAGTACGTATGAGGAAAGAGTGAGGATCCAAGATCAGGAGATACCAAAGAGGGACCATTTTAGGTATTTAGGATCTATTATTAGTCAAGATGGAGAGATTGCAAATGATGTAACTCATAGGATCCAAGTGGGGTGGCTCAAGTGGAGGAGTGCTACTGGTGTACTGTGTGACAAGAGGGTACCAACAAAATTGAAAGGAAAATTTTATAGAACTGCCATAAGACCAGCGATGCTTTACGGGACAGAATGCTGGCCTATTAAGAAGCAGCAAGTGAACAAGATAAGTGTAGCGGAAATGAGGATGTTGAGGTGGATGTGTGGTAAGACTAGACGAGATAGGATTAGAAATGAAACAATTCGCGAGATGGTAGGCGTAGCACCTATAGAGGAGAAGTTAAGGGAAAATAGGCTAAGGTGGTTTGAGCATGTCTATCGTAGACCAGCGGATGCAGTAGTTAAGAGAGTGGATAGGATAGCTTTGGGTAGAAACGCACAAGGGAGGGGAAGACCCAAATTGACATTAGATGCGGTAGTACGCAAAGATCTGAGTATACTAGGTTTAAATGATGAAGCAGCACTGGACAGAGCTCAATGGAGAAAAAGGATTCATGTAGCCGACCCCAATTGATTGGGACATAAGGCTTGGTTTGGTTTGGTTTGGTTTGGGTTATAATTAGTATGGGAAAGCAAGGGATTGATTTGTTTGACTTGTTGATGTTTTTTTATGGAGGAAATTTAAGATTCCGATTAGGTTTTGATTGAATATACCCTTTCTTATCTTTCGTCTTGATGGTACATTTGTACTAGAGATAGAATGTAGTAGCCTGTGGAAAGTAAAGGTGAAGTTATAAATAATTCAATACTGTTTATCTTTCCTTCCTTGAGATTCAAGGAAAACCTTGCAAATGATCAGGTAGAACCCATAAATACTTAGGTCTCCTCCCTGCTTCCCATTCTGCATTGGAGAGCACCTTGCGGTAGGAGAAAATTATGGGGTGAGTGAATTTTGTTCTTGTATTTGTTTACTTTTGTATAATATCCAAGTAAGGTTGGACTCTTGTTTTTTCGGTGCTCTCTTTATTGTTTTCTGTTTCAGTTTTCCTTCTTGTAGGCATCTGTATGTTGTCCTTTGCCATGGACACAACACAATTGGTTAGAGAACCACATTTTGTGTTTTTCTCTATTGATGTTTCCATTTTGTATTTCCCTATCAACTTCATTTAGAGTGTTATGATGCACCAGAGGTCCAGGGATAATGGTTTAGTCCTGGAGTAATGGAGTTGAAGAATTAGGGTGAGTTTCCACTATGCTATTTTTGGTACTTGGACTACAAGTTGTCAATCAGTTGATGTATGTGAGTAGAATGACTTGAGGAAGAGTACGAAAAATACTGAAAACACCTTAGTGGAAACTCACTTTAAAGTAAATGCGATGGTGGTGAAAAGATACTTCGTTTCATGTTGGGCCAGAGAGTTTTACGTAAAGATTGCTTCTTCAAGGTTTCTAGAATTGTCATTTTTGTCAAAAGTATATACAAGATTGTGGAAAGAAGATAAGATTTTTTATTCTAGCTGGGATTCACATTTGTTGGAGAGGGTGATTTCATGGAATTTGGACTGACCAAGGTGGAGATGGTTCTGAAATGTCTCAGCCATCTTGGCTTGAGAATTTCTGTTTGTGATGCACTTCCTATATTTGTTAAATATTGATCCTTAAGTTTTCTTGATTTTACCTAGATATCATCGTAGTAGGACATATATTTTTTCTCTTCTTTTGGTTTGAATATAATGACAAATATGAGAGACATGGGATATCTATTATGAGAGAGAGTTGATGAAGCTCTTTTGTATTTATTGCCTTCAATTTTTTGTTGTCACTGTAGTAAATCGTGCAGTGTACGCTCTAGCTCTCTCCATCCTACACTTGAAGTGGTCTTCTTTTGTGCATGCAGGTCTGAAGAGGAAGTGTCCAAGATAGTCAAATGTTGTAACAAGTATAAGGTCTGTGCTCCTCTTTTCTGTTTCATGGTGTTGCATCATTTCCAGTCAATCATGTGTTTTTTCATTTGATTGGATAACTCCTCTTTTGGTCATTGAGTTTGGGCTCTGGGATTGTTTATGGATGGCTATTTTTTCCTTCCATCGCGTCTGGATATTCAAAATGAAATAAGAAGAGAACCAAAACTCTCGATCTTATTCGTTTGGTATCTACATATTGACCTGTTGTTTTGACCAGCTTAAGCCAGTTCTAGTCTGGCCTATTTGTTTGGAGTTTCTCTCTGTGTTAATAATTTCTTTTTTTGTTTCTGGTTTAATTTGATGATCAGGTCCCTATTGTACCATATGGTGGAGCTACTTCAATCGAGGGTCATACCCTATCACCTCAAGGAGGGGTTTGCATTGACATGACTTTGATGAAAGTATGAGCATTTTTCAAGCTGTAAATGATGTCTCATGATCTTAAGGCCTTGCAGTAATAACCTGCTTTAGTTTTAACTGTCAACTTCCATGTTTTTGTGTTTTCTACTGCATTTGATTTTCAAGTAAGTTTTTCATGTGTTTGGTGTCATAACCAAGGGGATTTTTGTTGTTTGGATGAGAGAGAGAAAGAAAGAGGAGTGTGTAAGGTGTTAATTAACCCTCACACAAGACAATGTTATTTATATTATTGTGCATCTCAATACAAGTCTAAGATAGGTGATGTGGGACAAACTAACATAAACATATTCTAACACTCCCCCTCAAGCTGGAGAATAAATATCAAAAAGTCCCAGCTTGTTACATAGCAACTCTAACCGCGGCTTGAATAATGATTTGGTAAACATGTCGGCCAACTGAGCGCCCGTAGATACATATGGAGTAGATATCACACCATCAGTCAGCTTCTCACGTACTAGATGACAATCAACCTCAATATGCTTAGTCCTTTCATGAAATACTGGATTTGAGGCAATGTGAATAGCCGCTTGATTATCACAATACAAAGGCATGGGTAGTTGCACACTAAATCCAATCTCTTCAAGAAATGATCGCAGCCACACAACCTCACATGTCGTGTGTGCCATTGCTCTATATTCTGCTCTGCACTGGATCGGGCTACTACTGTCTGCTTTTTGCTTTTCCAATTAACAAGATTTCCACCAAGAAAGACACAGTAACCAGTAGTAGATCTCCTATCAGACGGTCCTCCTGCCCAATCAGAATCAGTAAACGCCTCAATGCGCAAGTGTCCGCTAGCTCGATACAACAAGCCCCGTCCTGGATGTAGCTTAAGATACTTCACAATTCTAAGGACAGCCTCCCAATGTGGATAACGAGGAGCTGACATAAACTGACTCACCAAACTAACTGCAAATGAGATATCCGGACATGTAATCGTGAGATAATTTAACTTACCAACCAACCGACGATACTGATCAGGATTATGAAGCAACTCCCCCTGGTCCACACACAGTTTGACATTGGGATCCATAGGAGTCTCAACGGGCCTAGCTCCCAACAAACCTGTATTCTCAAGAATATCCAGCGCATACTTTCTCTGTGATAAGCTAATACCTTCTTTGGACCTGGCCACTTCAATACCTAAAAAGTACCGAAGTTTTCCCAAATCCTTAGTATGAAATTGCTGATGTAAGAAGGTTTTTAACTCATCAATACCTCGCTGGTCATTACCGGTAATAATAATGTCATCCACATATACAATCAACAATACTTTTCCTCGATCAGATGTGAGGGAAAACACAGAATGGTCAGTCTGACTACGATGCATGCCAAATCTCAAAATTGCATCACTAAACTTGCCAAACCAGGCCCTAGGAGACTGCTTGAGGCCATAAAGAGCTTTACGAAGCCGACATACCTGATCACGCTCCCTCTGAGCAACAAACCCAGGTGGTTGCTCCATGTAAACTTCCTCTTGAAGATCCCCATGGAGAAATGCATTCTTGACATCCAGTTGAAATAATGGCCAACCAAGATTCGCAGCTAGAGAAATAAGAACTCGAACAGAACCAAGTTTAGCAACAGGAGAGAATGTCTCCGAATAATCAACACCATATGTCTGGGTGTAGCCTTTGGCAACAAGTCGCGCCTTATAGCGCTCAACAGTACCATCAAGAAGATACTTGACAGTGAATACCCAACGACAGCCAACAGTTGTCTTACCAGCAGGAAGAGGAACCAGGTCCCAAGTACCATTATGATGAAGGGCAGACATCTCATCCTCCATAGCTGTCCGGCACTCAGACACAGATAAGGCCTCCTGAACAGACTTAGGAACAAACACGGAAGAAACCGAGGTAGTAAAAGCTTGAAGAGACGGTGACAAATGATCATAGGAAACAAAATGAGCAATAGGATGGAGAGTGCAGACAAAATGACGACGTAAAGATGGGGAGTAACATTTATATCCTTTCTGAGTTCGAGAATAACCAAGAAAAATGCATTTAATGGACCGCGGATCCAATTTGCTCCGGTCATCATCAAGAACATGAACATAACACGTACACCCAAAAACCCGAGGGGGTAATGAGTGGAGAGGACGACCAGGAAACAAGACTGTATGTGGTATCTGGCCGCCAAGGACAGTAGATGGCATACGATTAATTAAATGACATGCAGTAAGAACCGCGTCACTCCAGTAAGACTTGGGAACCTTCATTTGAAATAGCAGAGCACGCATAACTTCTGATAAATGTCGAATCTTGCGTTCGGCAACTCCATTTTGTTGTGGAGTCCGAGCGCAGGATGACTGATGAATAATCCCATTATCATCAAAAAACTGAGATAGAGTACTATGAAAAAATTCGCGTGCATTATCAGAACGAAACATACGAATGCAGGTATTAAACTGAGTCTTTATTTCCATGTAAAAAGACTTAAAAATAGTTTTCAACTCAGATCTCGCTTTCATGAGATAAAGATATGTAATACGAGAGAAATCATCAAAAAAATAACATAATACTGAAAACCAAAAACATTGGGCACATGAATAGGCCCCCAAATATCTGAATGAACTAACTGAAAAGGATGTGACACACGACGCTCAACTCTAGGATAAAATGACACTCTATGATGTTTACTAAACTCACAGACTTCACAAGATAACTCCTTAAGAGAACTACATGAGGGCACTAGACGCTTCAAATTCTGAAGAGATGGATGACCAAGCCGACAATGTTGTTGATATATGGACTCTGATGACTGAAGAGCAACTGGTTGAACACCACCATTGGTTAGGTAATACAGACCACCACGCTCAACACCGGCACCAATCTTCCTCCCCGTCTTGAGATCCTGAAATACACAACCATGAGGAAGAAATGTGACCGAACAATTTAAAGATTTTGTAAGTTGACTAATAGACACAAGATTAAAGGGTAAACGAGGAACATGCAACACAGAGTTTAAAGTAAATGATGGAGAGACAGAAACGGAACCCAAACCAGTAACCTCAGTGGTAGAACCATCTGCTAAGGTAACATGAAAGGTTTTATCCATGGGCTGGCAAGTAGAAAAGAATTTAGAAGTACCAGTCATATGATTAGTAGCACCAGAATCGATAACCCAAGGAGAGGAAAAAGATGATGCAACACAAGCAACGGAGGGACCTGTCTGAGCGAACGTAGCTGTGGAAGATGAAGCTGCAGCAGCAGAAGGCTGAATGGACATAAGACGCTGATACTCCTCTGCTGAGATAGTCACACTGCTATCCGTAGAATGAGTAAACTGCCCAGTATCCTCAAAATGAGCAACCTGATGAGCCTGGGGAAAACCATGAAGATCATAACAATAGTCCACTGTATGATTTGTACCCCGACAATGAGTACAGAACTTGGTACCACGCCCACGACCAGAACCACCGCAACCAGCAGAACTACCTCCCCTGACGTGCGCCCACGACTATTTCCTCCACGACCACTAAACCCAGAATCACCACGACCACCAGAATTGTTACCTGAATCATAGCCACCAGAACTTCGACTACCAGAACCATGACCACGACTACCAAACCCAGAATCACGGCCGCGACCACGGCCAGTACTCGACCCAAAACTACTAGAACCCACTGAAGCTAAAGCAGAACGATCAAATGGTGACTGAGGGATAGAACCAACATCTGAGATAGAAGCCTGGCGAAGACGACTAAACACCTCATCGAGAGATGGCAACTCCTGCTCTCCCAATATCTGAGACCGAACTGGATCATAAAATGATGGTAAACCATACAGAAAGCGAGCAACCTCCAAACGCTCACGCTGACGCGCCATAACCTGAGGATCACTGGAGATAGGCTCATAAACCCGGAGTTCCTCACAAATACCACGAAATCTGGCATAGTAGTCCTCCAACGATCCAGTACCAAATGACAGAGAAAAGAACTGATGATGGAGATCATAAGTACGACGAAGATTATCAACCCCTGAATACATCCTGGCAACCCGATCCCACACTTCCTTGGCACTATCAAGGTAAAACAGAGGGCCACTGATCTGAGGTTCCATACTATTCCACAACTCAACTCGAATATGACAATCCTCAGCTTCCCAGTCACTATAATCCTTAGCATCTTTGTTTGGAGGACTGTCTGTCAAATAACGAAATTTTCTCTCACCCATATAATAAACTTTGACAGCACGAGACCAAATAGCATAATTGTTGCCATTCAAAGGAATAGAGGTAATGGAATCCTTCTCACGACGCCAAGAAAAGCCAGAAGAACTACCAATAATGATAGAACCAGAGTTAGGGACAGATGCAGACTTCTCTTCAGACATAACTACTGATCACCACCAAATAACCACCAATAGATCACAGACAACCAACTGTCTCAACAAATCACCCAACAATCACGATAACCAACAAAGTAACAACCAATACTAGATGAAACAACTGTAAGTGTGCATCTGCCCACGGCAAACAACCCAACAAAAACATAACATGCCAGTCATACCAGAAACAGTAAGCAGCAGTCCAAGCCAATCATAGATTAAGCACCGACGGGTGTGAGCACCTCTCGGAAGTACAGAGACATGTTCGACATCAATAGAGCGCTGGAAATTGTTCGAAATCAATCTGGTGTGGATTTCGAGCAACGACGGATCACCAGGTAAGGAATTTCGAATGGTTTAAGGGTCGTACAATACTGGGTAATAATCGAAGTGTACTAGGTGAACAGCGTTTCAAGGATTTTGAGGTCAACAGTGTTTTCCGAAGGTCGAATAGGGCTTTTGGAGGATCGAATAAGGCTTCCAAGGGTCGTCTATGGGCTGTATAGATCTCGTATGTACTGATTTAGGGCTTCGGGAGTTGGATGATGTCGGCTGTAGAAATTTAGAGGTTAGAGGTTAGAGGTAAAGGTTTAGGGTAATTTAGAGGTTAGGTCTGTCGGCTGTAGAAGTTTTTTTTTTTTTTTTTTTTAGGGTTTCAATGTTGCAGGTTGGAGAAGACAGTGCTACGTAGGGTCAGATGGTTGATGACATTGGTTGGTTAGGGTTAAGGGCCCGCTCTGATACCATGTTGTTTGGATGAGAGAGAGAAAGAAAGAGGAGTGTGTAAGGTGTTAATTAACCCTCACACAAGACAATGTTATTTATATTATTGTGCATCTCAATACAAGTCTAAGATAGGCGATGTGGGACAAACTAACATAAACATATTCTAACAATTTTGAATACTTGTCTTAGGTCTAGCTTGGTCATGTTTCATGTTAGAATAGGCTTTATTGTTAGTTGTCCCACATTGGGTAGCTACATACTGTATTCATCTCTCACATAATATAAATAAAGTCTTCTGTGTTTGGGTTCGTTAACACCCTACACACTTTCCTTTCTTCTTTCTAAATAACATGGTATCAGAGCGGGTCCTTCACCCACCCTAGAGACATGTAGCCCACCAATCGTCCTTCACCATCAACCTCTGTAGACCCTAAATCAACCAGCCACCATCGAAACCCTACATCAAACCCTAGCCGACCTATTACCTACTTCTTCCCCAATCAAACCCTAGCCGATCTATCAAAACCCATCACTGTAACCACCTAAACCCCAAACTGAGTACTGGTACCCATCCAAAACTCTCAATCAACACCAGATAGCCATCAATCGTGGTTCGAAAACTTAAACCGAGCAGTGTTTGGTGTACTAACCTCAAAAATGAGTGCTGCAAATCCATATGCAGGTCTGTTCGAACTCTATGCAGGTCTGTTTGAACTCAAAACCTGTTCAAACAGCCTTAAACCCTCTTGAAACCTCTGATTGAACTTCGAAATCCAGTTCTTGGTGTTCGAAATCTTCAATTGACTTCGAAATCGTGGTCTAAAGAGTCAATCGATTTCAATCCAGCTCTTGTCGTGGTCTATGTGTTCAGATCAACCTCTCAAATTCAATCGGTGCCTGCAAAGTCTCTCTCGGTGTCTACGGAGTCTCCCTTTGGTTCATTGATCTACTGTGTTCGTGTTATTGGGAGGTTCTGGTCATGGTATTTTCATATCACACACACAACAATCATTTCTTGTATGAACTTATGTCCTTCTGGTATTATTTGGTGATTTTTATGACAGCATGTTCTGTTAGTATTTGATTGGTTTGTTTGATGTCAGCAGTGGCAGAGGCAGATATTTAGTTGTTTGATTGGGTTATTTGATCCAGTTGTTTTAGTTTGATTAGTAGTTTGTTGATTAATTTGGTTATCGGTGGTTGGTTCTCTGTGATTTGTTGGCAAAATGTCTGAAGAAAAATTTGCTTCTGCAATTGGTTCTAGTTCTAGTTCTATTGTTATGGGTAGCTCTTTCAGTTCTTCTCGGGAGAGGCTACCAATTACATCCACACGGCTGAATGGTAATAATTATGCTATTTGGGCCAAGGCAGTTGAGGTGTATTATGAGGGGGAGTCCGAGTCTCAGTTCTTGACTGATGATCCTCCTACAGGTACTACTTTGTGGAAACTTAGGGATGCTCGGATCCGTAGTCAGTTGTGGAATAGTATGAATGAAGATATTGCTGGCTCACTGATGTTCTTGGACACAGCCAAACAGGTTTGGACACAGGCTCAGGAGATGTATTCTGGTGTGAACAATCTCCGTCACACTTATGATCTTCATTAGCAATTCTTTTCTATCTCTCAGGGCAACTTATCTTTCGAGGAGTATTATGCTAGGTTTCATCGTATTCGGGATGAACTTCGTGTTTGTGAGCCACTGTCTTCTGATATTCAGGTTGTGCGACGCTAGCATGAGCGTGTGGAGGTTGCTCAATTCCTTTCTGATGCCTCCTCAGATTTTGATCCAGTTAGTAATCAGATTTTGGGATCTAGCGACCTACCTTCTCTCAGCGAGGTCTTCAGTCGACTTCGTCAATCTTCTGCATCCCGTTCTACGCCACCTCTTGTGTCTTCTTCTGATTGTTCAGCTCTAGCTTCCGCTGTCTCTGGTGGTTTTGGGTCTGGTAATGGCCGTAATAGTCGTGGCCGTGGTTTTGGTGGCCGTGATTCTAGTTATAGTTCTAGTGGTCGTGGTACTTTTGGATTCAATGGTCGTAGTTCTAATCGTGATGGAGGAAATTATGGTCGCACGTTAGGGGGAGGTGGTTCAGGTAGTTATGGTCGTGGTCGTGGTACCCGAGAATGTACTCATTGTGGGGGTACAAGTCATACGGTGGATTACTGTTATAAGCTTCATGGTTATCCCCAGGCTCATCAGGTTGCTACTTTTGAGGAAACAGTGCCATCTCATCACTCTACTGATCAACCAGTGACTATTTCTGCTGAGGAGTACCAACGCTTTGTGGCATTTCAACAGTCATCTGTAGGATCTTCCTCCACTGCTACGCTTGCTCAGACAGGCTCTTTCGTTGCTTGCGTTGCCTCTTCTTTTACTTCTATTCCATGGGTTATTGATTCTGGTGCCTCTGATCATATAACTGGTATTTCTGCTTCCTTTATTGATCATCAATCTGTTAGTAAACTCTCTTGTGTTATTCTAGCAGATGGTTCTACCACTGAGATTACTGGTTTTGGTTCTATCCCTATCAGTTCCTCTCTTACTTTAGACTCTGTGTTACATGTTCCTCGGTTTCCCTTTAATCTTATGTCTGTTAGTAAGCTTACCAAATCTTTAAATTGCTCCATCACATTTTCTCCTCATGATTGTGTGTTTTAGGATCTAAAGATGGGGAAGAAGATTGGTGGGGGTACTGAGCGTGGTGGCCTATACTACTTTGTCAGCGATGTTCGACCTCAATCTATTGCTCTTCAGCCATCAGAATCTCCATATCACCATCATTGTCGTCTTGGCCATCCTTCTCTCCAAAGTATGAAGAAACTAGTACCTTCATGTAGTCGTGTTGATAGCTTATCTTGTGAAGTTTGTGAGTTCAATAGACATCGTCGAGTGTCATATTATCCTCAGGGTAGAGCGTCTTGTGTTGCATCCTTTTGAATTAGTTCATTCAGATATTTGGGGACCCATACATGTCCCAAATTTATTTGGTTTTCAGTATTTTGTTATTTTTGTCGATGATTTCTCTCGAACGACATATATTTATCTTATGAAGGCTAGGTCAGAATTGTCATCCATTTTTCAGCAATTTTTAATGGAAATAAAGACTCAGTTTAATACTTGCATTCGTCTATTTCGTTCTGATAATGCACGTGAATATTTTCGTAATGCTCTTTCTCAATTCTTTGTTGATCATGGAATTATACACCAGACCTCTTGCGCTCGAACTCCACAACAAAATGGGGTTGCCAAACGCAAGATTCGTCATTTGTCAGAAGTTATTCGTGCTATGTTATTTCAAATGCAAGTGCCTAAGTCTTATTGGAGTGATGCTGTCCTTACAACATGTTATTTGATCAACCGTATGCTTTCCACCTTCCTGGGTGGTCAGATACCCTTTACGGTATTATTCCATGGTCGTCCACTTCACTCTTTACCTCCTCGAATTTTTGGGTGCACCTGTTATGTTCTTGCTCTAGATCCTGATCATGACAAACTTGATCCCTGGTCCATTCGGTGTATCTTTCTAAGTTATTCCCGCACTCAGAAAGGGTATAAATGTTACTCGCCATCATTACGTCGACATTTTGTGTCTGCTGATGTTACATTTAATGAGTCATTACCATTTTATTCGGATACACACACTGTTAGTGATGAGTCTATCTTTCCTATGGCTGTACCTTATGTTCCATCTCCTCAATCCTTGCAGGAGAAACCTTTGCAGGTATACGTTCGCTGTAACAAGGTACCAATAGTGCCCGCCCCGCCAGTGCCCACCCCAACATCTTCCCCGTCGCATGATCCGGTAGTTTCTTCTCCCTTGTCTGATCTTGATCTTCCCATTGCTATTCGTAAAGGTACTCGTACGTGTACTTCCCATCCTATTTCCCACTTTGTCTCATATGATCATCTGTCTCCTTCTCTTCGTGCTTTTACTTCTTCTGTCTCTTCCATAAATGTTCCTAAACACTGTACAGGAGGCTCTTTCTCTATCTGAGTGGCGGACAACAATGGAGAGTGAGATGATTGCTCTCCATGAAAATGGCACTTGGGAGTTGGTTTCTCTTCCACCAGGAAAGTCTACTGTTGGTTGTCGGTGGGTTTTTACGGTCAAGTATAATCCAGACAGTATTGTTGAGCGATATATGGCCCGCCTTGTGGCCAAAGGCTATACACAGACATATGGCGTTGACTATGCTGAGACCTTTTCCCCTGTTGCCAAGATCAATTCTGTCCGGGTGGTTATTTCTTTGGCCTCCAATCTTGGCTGGCCCTTGTATCAGTTGGATGTTAAGAATGCTTTTCTTCACGGTGATCTGCTCAAGGAGGTCTATATGGAGCAACCTCCTGGGTTTGTTGCTCAGGGGGGGCGTTCTCAGGTTTGTCGTCTTTGCAAAGCTTTATATGGTCTGAAGCAGTCACCTCGAGCCTGGTTTGGTCGTTTAGTGAGGCTGTGTTGGAATTTGGTATGCGTCGATCTCATTCGGATCACTCGGTATTCTTCAGACAGTCCGAACGAGGAAGAATAGTATTGATTGTATAGGTGGATGACATCATCATTACTGGAGATAATCAGTACGGCATTGATGAGTTTAAGCAGTTTTTACAGCGTCAATTTCACACTAAAGACTTAGGTAAGCTGCGGTATTTCTTGGGTATTGAGGTAGCAAGGTCCAAGGATGGGATTAGTTTGTCCTAACGGAAGTATGCTTTGGATATTCTTGAGGAGATAGGTTTATTGGGAGCAAAACTTGTGGAGACTCCAATGGATCCTAATGTGAAGCTTTGTGTTGATGAGGGGGAGATATTTCCTCATCCAGACCGGTATCGTCGCTTAGTTGGCAAGTTGAATTATCTTACCAATACACGTCCAGATATCTCATTTGCTGTTAGTATGGTGAGTCAGTTTATGTCAGCTCCTCGACTTCCACACTGGGAAGCTTGTCTTCGTATTGTAAAGTATCTTAAGGCTCATCCTGGACGTGGTCTGTTTTATCGGTCCAACGGTCATTTGCGTGTTGAAGCCTTTACCGATGTTGACTAGGCAGGGTCACCATTTGATAGACGGTCTACTACTGGGTACTGTACTTTTGTTCGAGGCAATTTGGTCACATGGAAAAGCAAGAAACAGACGGTTGTCGCAAGATCCAGTGCAGAAGCTGAGTATCGAGCCATGACACACACATCTTGCGAAATTGTATGGTTGAGAGGTTTACTCAAGGAGTTAAGCTTTGGTGTGCAATTGCCTATTCCTATGCATTGTGATAATCAAGCAGCCATCCATATTGCTTCAAACCCAGTATTTCATGAGAGAACGAAACACATTGAAGTAGATTGTCACATTGTTCGTGAGAAGATAGATGGGGGTGTGTTATCTACTCCATTTGTGTCTTTAGGAGCTCAGTTGACTGATATTTTCACCAAGCCATTGTTTAGACCACGTTTAGAGTTTTTATGTAACAAGCTGGGATTTTGTGATATTTATTCTCCAGCTTGAGGGGGAGTGTTAGAATAGGCTTTATTGTTAGTTGTCCCACATTGGGTAGCTACATACTGTATTCATCTCTCACATAATATAAATAAAGTCTTCTGTGTTTGGGTCGTTAACACCCTACACACTTTCCTTTCTTCTTTCTAAATAACATTTCAGTAGGCTCTTTAAGACCCAATTTGTACATTCTGGCTCAACTATGAGGGCTTACTACTGGTTTATGTCAGAGTGTTAAAGTGTGTGCAGGCCCACCTACCCACCTCTCTGTCTCTCTTTGACTTTGGGTTGGTGCAGTGGCTTTCTAATTTTTGAGCAAGACTTTGAAGTTATGTGTCGTTTTTTATATGCATGAACAGCCTTAATGTGTTTCAATGTAGATCACCTGGAAAACAATATGATACAGCCTAGTAGGACGGTAGCATTGCCAGGGTGTGGAATTATATGAGCCGAAATGTCTGAGCCTCTTTGAGTTGACTAGTATTACCAATTTGCCACTGGCTTTGCATTACTTCCTTTTATCCTTCCTTACTTTTGCTGCATTTATTGAGATTGTAGAGAGTCAAATCATTACACATTGAGGATATGGATGTGGTTGTTGAGCCTGGGATTGGGTGGATTGAGCTCAATGAATACCTGGAGCCTTATGGTCTATTTTTTCCTCTTGATCCTGGTCAGTTGTTAATGTTTTTTTCTGTTTCTATATATCTTTTGATTGTCACGATGTATCCCTGGTATAGTTTTATGCTCATGGTTGAGATATAGACCGCATCAAAACTCGGTATCTTATGTGTAAACTAACATAAAGCAAGGAAAGAAAGATATTTGAACCAACTAAATGCACTTTCTGTGGCTTCAAGACTTGTCCTGAAGCCACCTATATCCCTAAGATTACCGGGGCCTAGTCAAAATTGATTTTGATACACTAAATGCATCAACTGCTTCTTTTCGTCAAATTAGTTTTATACTGACAAAAGATCTGAATCTGGGTCGCAGGGCCCGGAGCAACAATTGGGGGTATGTGTGCTACACGCTGTTCTGGTTCTTTAGCTGTGAGGTTGGTGCTCTGTTTCGTGACTCACTATTAAAGGTTTTTTCTGTTACATTGCCATTTAATATCATTGCCGGGGATTATGCTACCAAAAGAACAAAAAAGTTGATTCTTTACTCTTTAGCACTAGCAGTTTCCCGTGCCATATTTTGTTGATTTCTCGAGAACTTTTATAAACCTATCATTCGTATCTTCTTTATACATTTTTTTTATGGAACTCATTCGTGGCTTTGTTGAAATGGCTGGCCAACAGAAACATAAATCGAAAAATATGGAAAGAAAACAGGCCAGAGGGAAGTTTTCATCAGTCTAACTTCTTCTGTCATCCTCAACCGTTGTAGCCACCTATATCCCTCAATTATCCTCCCTCGCTCCAGCTCTTCATTTCTACTCTCAGCTCCCTTGGCCTCTCTCTTCCCCTTTCTTCATTGCCCTCATCCTAGTGCAACCCACCTTACTGGCTCACAGTCGCCTGTCGGAAGCTGACAGCTGGCGTAATTCTATTTGAGCTTCAATTCTTATGTCTGTTACTATAATGATTAGACATGCAGATATGCATGTGTAATGTGCTGTTTGTACCATTTACTCTTTGACAGTGGCCAAACCATGACTTTACCTTGACTTTTAACAATTTTGGGGGTAATATGCAAAGTGGATCACATACTTGAGGGTGGGTGGTGTGTCATGTCGAAACTTTGGGCCGTATTGTATTTCCTCCATTACATGGGGATAATGTATCCAATTTAGTTTTTCTTATTGTTATTTATAACTAGTTGTTCAGCCCTGGACCGGGTTATCCTGGAACCAGTTCCACCGTCCACTAGTGGGGCCCGTGATGAAGCCCTGTATGGACTGGCGTAACACTTGAATTGACGCCGTGCGAGTGGAAATCGAACTCCAGACCAAAGGCTTGAGGCCTTGGTTGCCAGATGACTACCACTTCGGTGACCCCCCGGGGTTATTTACCCATTTCAATCAGTTCGAGTTAAACTGCAGCGTATATGATTTTCAGTGATATCTTTTGCTTGTGGGCCGGACATTGTGTTGCTTCATGTGCTTAGAATTGTGGATAGCCAAATAATCCTTAGCAAGGTTGAACGTGGGTGATATAATGGAGACAACTTTAGGGGAGAAACTATGGAAGAACTTTGTTCCAGTCTATGTATCTCTTGTTCTGCCTTACATTCTTTCTTTGTTCTTGTAATTTTGCTGGTCAACGTTGGTCATTTGTATATGTTGTTATGGATATTTATTCTTAACTTTCGTTATTTTCATTTTCTCATTTGGTGTTGAGGATATGATATTTGATTGGATAATTGTTCAACCGTGTTCTATTTGTTTATCTAGTATCCATTTTTTGTTTCTCAAAGTTCTAACGATTTACTTTCATAATTGGATTTCGATAATTGATTTCATTTTTAGCCTGTAGGTATGGAACTATGCGAGAGAATGTTATCAACCTCAAGGTGTGTTATTTCCTCCTCTTATGTCAAGGTAGAGGTCTAGGGTTGTATTTTACATTTTATTTTGCTTGCAGGCTGTTCTAGCCAACGGGGATGTCATCAAGACAGGATCTCGTGCTCGAAAAAGTGCTGCAGGGTGTGTTCTTTGAATCTTTGATTTCGAAAACTTCTAATATTTATGGGAGGTTTTTCCCATCAACACTAATACAAAAGCATTGCCAATCGGAATCTCAATTAGGCAGTGGTGGAGTCAAGAATTTGAAAGTGGGTTGGGGGTGGGTGGGGTGTTTATTGGAGGTTTCCCACAGAGCGTGATTTTATGGCATGCCATAATCGATAGTAAATGTACGATTCAGCGCAATTTTTGGATAATCGATTGTAGATCTCCGGTTCAGCGCAATTTTTGGGACTGTCGTGATCTCCTTGGAAGTCTATTAGGTATTACTTATAGGTGAAGTTGTATTTGTTCAGGTTGTATAATTTTGTTTTATTTATGGGGTTATTGGGCTTAGATGGGCTAAGTTTTAGCTCCCCAAAAGGAAATTCTAATCAAATCTGTTTGGACAAAGGATTTCTGAAAGTGTATATAAAGCTATTTAACTATGTCAACAAACTTCGTAGAAGTTTGAGGATATTTTGACTTACTTTTTTGAGCTTTTGGTACTATGAGATGCATTCCTAACCCCAGGTTGGTTTCTTGTTCTTGGAATGATTCCTAGGTTTCTTCTTCCTTCTTGTTAATGTGTTGTGCAACCTCACCTTAAATTCCCCCAAACCCGAGTTGTTCCATTCTTTTCACCATTAACATCCTCAAAGCACAAGCTTAGTACTCACTTGCATCAACCATTCAAACGTTGAAAGAGAAGGAAGTTAAACAGAACCTATAATTCTCTTCGGGTACTGTTTGCAATACTAGTAGCTGCCTGGACAGCTTCAGAAACCCACTGTTTTCTCTCAAAGCTGAGTCCAAGCAATTCCCTGAACAACCCTACACATTTTTCCAACTAAACTTAGGATCGATGGCTTGCCTAATCTCTCTCTCCTCCTTGCTCTTCTGGTTGAACTGTGACTGTGTCATCTATTTTAATTGGTAAACATTGGTTATTTAATCTCGAGCTTTGCTGTTCTGATTGAGCTGTGACTGTGTCGTCTTCTTTTGTCAGTAAACAATCAAAGTACACAAAAGGTTTCAAAGGCTGTTTGATTTCAACCACATCCAAGTTACATATGTTCAGCCAACATTTAGTGCAATTCATGTGTATATTAAGAACTAAATAACACTTCGATGAAGAATAGGTAAGGAACAAAAATTAATTATGCCTGATTGCATTTGATTTTGTTGTCGAAAGCATGTGGCATTTGAGTTTGAGTACAGGATGAAAAGAGGTATAGTTGACCAGGGGGCTGAAATGGCGAGCAGTGTTAAGAGCATGCAAACTTTGCTGCAACCCTTGCCCTCACATGGTTGTGCAAAATCAACCACTTATTTGAGTAGATAAATCATGATTGGTTATCATGAGTAACTCAAGCCAAGCCTGATACTTGAGCTTCTGTCTTTAAACATAATTATTAATTGAGTTTCTCTGGTCTTTACTGTTTTGAGTAAATATTTGCTTTTTGTTGTCTATGACTATTTATCTTCAGCTAAGCTACCCCATTAACATTTGAAATTGCATATGTTAGGTACGATCTGACGCGCCTCATGATTGGAAGTGAAGGAACATTAGGTGTGATAACAGAAGTTACTTTACGCCTTCAGAAAATTCCTCAGTATTCTGTGGTATGTGGATTTGTTTCTTTCTTCGTTTTAATATTGATTCTCATACGATGTCCGATGTGTTTGTTTCCTTGTAATGATTGTATTCTTTTGTGCTACCATTTCTAGAAAATATAAGTAAAGGGTGCACTTATTTTTAAATTTCTAGTGTGGGTGAACTGTCTACGTAGTATCTACTTCTTGGTTGATATATTAGCTTGAAAGAAAGTTTCGGCTTTAGTTGCGGTCACTCACATACTGACTGCAGTCTTCAAAATTTCATCACATGTTTGATATTAAAACTAGCTGAAAACTATGAAATACCATGAATTGTGAGAGGAATCCTTTGGTTTTCATTTTGCTTTTCCATTAGCGGTCAATCCATGGACATTATATATTGGACACTCCATCCCAAACTAGCATCATTTTGTGAATTACAACAATTTACGATTCATCTGTAGGCTATATTCATTTCCTTTTCTCTCTTCTTGTCGAACGAGATACCTTGCTCCTATCAGCTATGTAGCACGGACACGGACACGTGGACTCCAACAAAATGGGAGGATGGATTTGGCTGGGGACAGAGCAACTTTTTTTGATGTATTATTGCCCATAATTACAATAGATAAAGTGAATGTATGACACGATTACCTTGCGTGTTCCGCCGTGTCTCGGCCATGTCCTTGCCATGTCCCACCTTAAAATTTAATAAACACGCTACGTGGCTTGTTCCGTATGTATTTTGGTGCATCCCGGTGTCAGTGTTCCTTGTGTGTCCGACAGGGGTACGGCGACCTCCTAGGATTGTTGGTGCTTTATAGCCTAAAGTCTCACTTTGGAGTATTTTGTATCGTTGAATCTTTTTTAACTAACACTATATTACAGGTAGCAATGTGCAATTTCCCAACAATTAAGGACGCAGCTGATGTTGCTATTGCAACTATGTTGTCTGGTATACAGGTAAGAGTTCTGTTGCTAAACTTCTATCCCGTTGTGTCATTGCATGTTCAACTTGCTTCTGTTGTTAAATTTTTGTATCTAGTGCAATTCAACTTGGAAATAAATAGGAGAAAAGTATAGCAACACCATCCTTGATCCTACGCACAACTTGTTTTGTGAAAAAACTTTAAGTTTATTTGGATGTGTACAATATCCTTTTTTGGGGGTTGAAAAATTCTAAACAACATGGGAAATAGGTCATTAACTGTAGTTTATGGCTTGGTCATATGATGTGATTCATGTGAAAATCCAAGTCTTACGTAGTGACAACGAAAAAAGTTGTAAATGTCTGGTTCATTGTAAAGCTGCTCTCCGGGAAACATTCTTTTTCATAGTAACAATGGTAAAATGGATTGATTAAGGTCTTGTATTGGTATTTCATTTTATTTCCTAAGTTGGCCAAAGTTGGAGGCTGAAGAAGCTGCTTCTGTTCATTTGAAAGGACTAGTGAACAGCACCTGAAAAGGTTTAAAGGAGCACTTTTGTTCCTTTAAAGTCCCGCTTACTGAGTTAAAGTTCCTTTATTATTAAACAGGTCCCACTTGCCGAGTTCAAGTGCTTATATACTTGAGCAGGGGCGGCAGGGGGCTACTTAGAGTGGTCTTTGATGCAGAGATGGTATTATAGAGAGCCAGAGAGGCAATTGGGGTTTTGGGGATATTCTTCACATTATTGATATTATCATAGTGTTGAGAGATGTAAAAAGCTAATCGGTGGTTAAGTGCTTTAAAAATTGGATTCGAATTGTTGGTATTGAGTTAAGTTTGTAGGAATAACCAGCTTAGATGTTGAGTTATCAGATTAAACATTGTTGCTTACTATTATCAGAACTTGGTACTTCTTTTTGTTTTTATTTATGATCAACATCAGAAACATAAGAGAGCATAAAGGTGCTCCGAAAGCGTGAGGGTGGATTCCAATGTCATTCACGTAAATTTCTGTTCCTGTTCTCATAAGGTGTCAAGGGTGGAGCTACTGGATGAGGTTCAAGTGAAAGCTATCAATATTGCGAACGGGAGAGAATTGCCTGAAGTTCCAACTTTAATGTTTGAATTTGTGGGCACAGGTAAACATGGTCTCTTTTTATGATGGACATTTCATTATGCTTCAGTTGATCATCAAACTAGTTTTGGTTAATTATCATTTTGCACTTAGGACTTCTTTTTATAATGTCTCACTTCACATAGAATCACTGTTGCTTACTTCGTGACTAGTTTCAAATAGCACAATAATGACTGCAGTTCCTATTCAGGGTTGATGTGCTACATACTTGATTTATTAGATGGTTCTTTACTCACTGGATTCAACTTACTGTGTGAGGGTTTCAACCAGAAAAGAAGAAAAGGCAAAGAAAAAATAAATAAATTGGGGAAGGTAGAAGAAAATTGAAAGCGTATTTAATGATGGGAAAACTTTATTATGACTCTTCGACTCAAAATAAGAGTTAGATGAACACAATAGTAGTGTTTGTAAATTTGACTTATATGCACGTAAGAAATCAGTTTACTCAATGGAAGTCTTCAAATCATTCCATCTGTCACCAATTCATTACCTCCAGCCTCCAGGCATCCACCATAGCATATTTTTTGGAATTTTTCTTTTTCCCATTTTTTCATTCGTCTCCGATTATCTAGTCCAGCTGTTGGTGTTCGTTCTGTGATCGAAAACTGAACATCGATGTTTTGTTCGGCCATTGGGGTTCAAACAGAACACCTTTGTCCTGCCTTATGCAAGCAAAGGTGTTGTGGCAACACTTTTAATGGACGAGTACGACCGTTTGCCGAGAGAGACAAAAACGGAATTAGATCCGGGGATCATTTAAATACCCATTGCAAATATTGGGGACTCAACAGACTCAATTTTTTATTGGGTACCAAAGTGCCACTTCTCTAATACTCTACTTTGTGGACCAATAGTAAAAGTAAGCCATTTTTCTTTTCTGCGTTACTACTAACTAAAAGTTAACTTTTAAAACCATATTTGTTGTGTTGTTTAATCAGAAGCATATTCACGTGAGCAAATGATAATTGTTCAGAAGATAGCGTCTCAGTACAACGGTTCGGATTTCATTTTTGCGGAAGATCCAGAAGCTAAAAAGGAACTCTGGAAGGTAATTATGCCTCTAGCTGATGCATTTGTAAGCTAGATGCATTTGTACTTTGTAGTGTACTTGTTGGGGTAGCTGCTCATCAGTTTTCTCATATGATGATTCCTACAGTTTTCCCATGAATCCCATCCATGGGTTCAGACTTTTAATTCTACAAAACCAAAAACCTTTTGTCATATATTTTAAACTTAAACCAGATTTCGAAAAGGGTTTTATTTTCAGTTGCATTCTATTTACTTTTTGAAATTCATGGTTGGTTCTTCAATTGCATATTTCCAAGTGATAACTGTGGTGTGTAGAGGTCCTTGGTGATCTTTATTGATGTTGATTATTAGACACGAGAGTGTCTCCATAGTCTTCTGTTTTTACATTTGCTAACTTACTATGTTGGTTGCATTCATGTAGATAAGAAAGGAGGCACTTTGGGCTTGCTTTGCAATGGAGCCTAGTTTTGAAGCAATGATATCGGTCGGTTAAAATTAGTTGTCCTTTACGAAGGTTTACATGAACTTGAATCTTTGAGAATTACTTGCTAAATTAGTTGTCCTTTACGAAGGTTTACATGAACTTGAATCTTTGAGAACTACTTGCTTAATTATTTCCCTTCCACACTTTTAAGATGATTTGGTTTCATTGTTACTTAAAAATTTGAGATAAAATGTTAAATATTGACTAACCTAGTAATTTGGAGCCCCACTTATTAAATGTTTTGGCACCTTACAAAATTTGAATAAAATGGTGTTCTATATCACACAAGGTCTTAAAAAGGTACCTTACTCCTTTTATAGCAATAATGCAATGTAGTGTACAAATAATTACGAGAGTGTCAATCACGGTATCACCTATTTTTAGTGGTTGTTTTCTCTTTATTTCACAAAGGTGCTTTCTCCATATTTATCTTGTTTCTTGCGAGATGTGTGGTTTGATTAATGGGACACAGAGATATATCAGACTTATTTTGTGGTTTATGGTGGAGTTGGTGTTTCCTATGGAAGTGGTAGATTTGCTTCATAGTTGGTATAGGGCAGTGGGGGGATGAGGAGGAAGAATATGTGGTTGTTCATTCTGACCTGTATTCTGAGGACTATCTAGGTATTGAATGTCTTTTAAGGGGATAAAGGTTAGCTCTGAGGCCAAAATGCCTCAAACACATTGAGGCGAGGCGCAATTCATGAAGCTCGACTGAAGATCCTGGGGCGCATGCGTCTCCTACCTTGGCATGAGGTGTGCGCCTTATTCACAGGTTGGTCAAACTCGGAATAAAATCCTTGGTATCGAAAATCATATTGTGAGCCCTAGCTACACAAAACGATAGGAATTTTTTTCGTTGAAGAGAATGTTTGAGGCCAAGTCCATCTATCTCCTTAATTATCATCATCATTATAGTCATTGTCCTCCTCACCATCATCGTCATCATCATCTTCTAAAGTTGAAGAGAATGTTTGAGGCCTAATCCATCTATCTCCTTAATCATCATCATCATTGTCGTCGTCGTCATCATCATCATCTTCATCTTCATCTTCTTATTCAAGGGCGGACCAAGGGGCAGATGAGCCCAGTCGATTGTCTACCCAAGTTTCAAAATTTCTTTAGAATTATAGATGTGCTTTCTCAAAACTTCATACGTGTATAGGTTCGCCCGCCCAACTTTGTCTAAAACAATTTAACACCTGCCCATTCAAGATTTTATAAAAAAAATTCAATAATCATCCTCTTTTAAGCATACATCTACTAAAGAATTTAACACTAGATTCAATATTTTAATTACTACCTTTTCAAATGGACGTGCATGCACAAGATTTTATGAGTGCGATTTTGTTCACCCTTACTAAAAGAGGGTGAACATTACCCTCACTCTTATCGGTTGAAATGGTGTTGGCCCCACCCTTGCAATACTTTGGTAAGAATGAGATTACTTTTTGGTGGGATCCACTCTATCTACCCATAGGGGTGAGGATGATGTTCACCCTGTTTTAATGAGGGTGAACAAAACTAAACTCAAGATTTTATGCATATGCAGTTATATGGCGTTATATCTTCGTAATCACATAGGTGGATCAAAAAAACTCAAGATTTTATGCATATGCAGTGATAGGGCGTTATATCTTCGTAATCACATAGGTTGATCAAAAATATCTATGGCAATCAATTTGATATTAGTTTCGCAATGTATATTGCCGGAAATCGATATCACTTTTCATATGTGACAAAAAATACTTTTATTATTTGCCCCCGTCCTTCTCTTCTTATCACTTTTCTTCTTAGTTTTGCAATTAATTTGATTTTATCACTTTTCGTCCTCCTCCTCTTCTTATGGTCTCCTTTCCCCCCAGTCCATTTGTTTCCTTCTTCTGCTCCATTTCTTCTACTTCTCATACGCGTTTATTTATTTGTGAAAAGTTGGTTGTTTATGGATTGTTTCTTTTACTGGCAAGGTTTTGAATACTGCAACGTTAGCGGTACTGTTTTTCTTATTGGTACTTTACATACTAGTACTTGTATAATTTCGGGCACCATTTTGGATTTTGTTCTAATGAATATTATATACTAATATGTCGTGCTTGAAAAGCCCAAAAAATTCAACCAATATTAGAATATATGTCAAAAAAATTATTAGTAATGATTATGAAGCTCATATATTAAAAAATAAAGAAAATTCTGATTTTTTAAGTACAGAAGTCTTAATCTTGGAATTACCTTCTAAAAAAAGGGAAAAAAAATACTGTCCGGTATTGACCCAGTACCAACCAGTATGGCCGGTATTATGGTATGGGATTCAAAACCTTGGTTTCTGGATTCTTTGTGTCTTATTTCTTAAAGCATTACTTCTTCATGGATGTTTTGCCCTTTTCAGTATTTCATGATTTCAACATTTGGAAAGCTATCTTTCATGATATTAAGAAGTTCGTGAACATTTACTTATGTTGATTACTTTTCCTATATTACGCTTCTCAGTACTTTCTCAACCTGCGCCTTGCTCTAATGAGGCCTCGGCCTCATCTCATGCCCTAGCTTCATAGGGCTGTCGTGCCTCGGTAGATGACGAACTTTCTCCACATTTATCTTCATTTCTTGTAGGATGTATGTGTTCCCCTATCGCATCTTGCAGAATTGATATCAAGATCCAAAGAGGAGCTTGACGCATCACCTTTAGTGTGGTATGTTTGCCTTGAACGAACTGGGTATTGAGACAAATCCGATTATCAATAACATGGTGTTTCTCTGGAAGCTTTGTTTCACAGCATATTAAGGACTTCTGAGTTTGTTCTATGTGCTAGTTTCGTCTGCTTAGGCATTTCTTTTCTGGTTCTTTTGTTTAACAACAGCACAGTTGTTGCTCATGCTGGTGATGGAAACTTCCACACAATAATTTTATTTGATCCAAGCCAGGAGGAACAACGACAGGAAGCTGAGAGATTAAACCATTTCATGGTGCGTACTGCTTTGTCAATGGAAGGTACGCAATTTACGTTGTTGCATAATTAGGTTATGTCGTTTTTCCTTTTGAACAGTTACCCAGGCTATTCATCTGATGATTTCTTGTCTTTCGCATGCTCTTCATTACCATATTAGATTTTGGATAAATTGCAGATGTGTTAGATATCTATAAGAAAGCAATCAAGCTTCTGTTCTGTAAATGTGGGGGTTTATCATTCCGAATCCTTATCTGTATTACACAATCTGAAAATCCAACAAAAAGGATGCTCCAATTCAGATCTATTGTGGTAGCCTTGTAGCGATTTCAGTTGGATTATGTAGGTTTTTGATTTAATGGAAACCGTTACTTGTGGACTTAATTCATCTTAACAGATTGATTTAAGATTGACATAATCGTCATCATGGTCATCATCATCATCTTTTCTACCGTTGTAGTAGTTTGCATAGAATGCAAATTGTCAAAGCCAATTGCTGAAAAGTCTGTGGGGCTCCTAACCTGGCTAGAGCTGCCCTCAAAGAGGGTAGCTAGTTTTGTTTGCTATTATATTGAGGTTTATATCTAGTGATGATTATCCTCTTTCAAAAAAAATACAGAAGACGCCATCAGCATTCAGAACTATGTAAACAATTGAGTTCTTTGGTATTAGTATTACAATTGAATCTTGCTATGCTATATAGCGAGGCAATTGTGCAAATTTGTATTGCGGCAAATCCTGCAGTGGTTGCTTATATTGTCACTCTCTTTCAGCTTATCTTATCCAGGCCGGCCTTAATCAGCTAGATCCAGCTATACAATCAGTGTTTGATTTATCGGTGCTTTTCGATAAAAAATTTCCTGAACAAGCTAAGACCTAAGAAGGTTGTGGCTTATGTAAGAACTCTAACATAGGTTTGGTTTCTGTGCTTTTGTGACCAAACAGGAACCTGCACGGGAGAACATGGTGTTGGTACGGGGAAAATGAAGGTACAACATGCTTGATTGTTAGGGCCTGTTTGATTGCCTGATTAGATACGACATGTGATTAGACATCCATGAGACCACGTTTCTAGTGTTTGAATACTTCGATTTGTTGAGGGATCCGTTGGACAACTATCACACGAGACGTAGGGTAGATGACAGTATCTGGTAAAATGTATCCTAATTCCTGCATGTTACTATTCATCTATTGTAGGGGTGTGGATGTTGCATGGGCGGACCTAATCAATGGTGAAATGTTGGATGTTACTATTCAACATGCTTAATTTTTGAATCATTTTTAGTGCTCATATAATTATTCTATACCCTGTAAAATTCTGGTATTGCCCTTGCAAACTTACTCTAAATTTCTTGGATGTGAATAGTTAATACTTTGTAGGTTATTTTTTTATTCTTAGACTATCTTTATATCCTCACTCACTCATTTTTGTATATCATCCTGTATAGTCACCTGCTATGAAGCACCGACACTCCTAGGAGGCACCGTATTGCCGTATGAGACACGGGGACACGGCGGGGACACGCCTAAATACGTATGGGACACGCCATGTGGCGTGTCCCCCAATTTTTTTGAAGTTTTTGACGGGGACACGGCGGGGACACGCGGGGGACACAGCAGGGGGCAAATTGTAATTTTTTAAAAAATATCTGGGGTCAATTTGTAATTTTTTAATTTTCAGGGGTTAAATTGTAATTTTTTAAATTTTTGGGGGTCAAACTGTAATTATCAATCTTTAAATTTTCAAGTTTTTAAATTTTTTTATAATATATATATATATATATATATATATATATATATATATATATATATATATATACGGAAAATTTCTTATCCACACTCCCGGAAATAAGGAAAAAATGGGATTTTTTTGTGTTGTAAATTATTTTTGGAAAATCCGATCCGTCCAATGTGTTCAGAAGGTGTTTTCAAGGGTCTGCGCGGAAAATCTTCAAAAAAAAATACCGGGAAGGGCTTGATCCAAGCAGTTTTCGCAAAAACTGTATTTATATATTTTTGCGAAAACTGCTTGGATCAAGCCCTTCCCGGTGTTTTTTTTTGAAGATTTTTCGCGAGGACCCTTGAAAGCACCTTCTGAACACATTGGACGGATCGGATCGTCAAAATTTTTTTTGTATAAAAAGTCCGGAAATTAAAAGTCCGGATAAGAAGTGGACTATATATATATATATATATATATATATATATATATATATATATATATATATATATATATATATATATTGCCCTGTCCCCCGCCATGTCCGTGTCCCTTTTCTCAAAATTGCCATATCTGTGTCCGTATCCGTGTCCATGCTACATAAGTCACCTGTTATAATTTTCAGCGAACTATTAATATAAGGTTTTTTAATTTCAACTTGGAAACAATAAATTATTAACTGAAAGGGATGAGTGAAATATGAAAAAAAAAAAAAAATCACCATTACTCTTATAACCAATATGCGCCCCCCATCTAATGTAAATTCATAGGTCCATCAGTAGATGTTGGTGTTGGCAATCAACACTATTAGTTATGTGGGATAACCCGAACTTATAGGGTATTAAACCCTCTCGTCGATAGCCTAATTAATCAGTCCAGTAAAGTGGAAATGGATTATACCTAAGTTATGCGGGATAACCAAACTTAAGTGAACTCTGTTTTGTCTATTGTTTATAAAGTGGAAATAATGATCAGTCCCATAATGTATGTATCTTCTGCAGTACCTTGAGAAAGAGCTGGGAATAGAGGCTATGAGGACAATGAAGAGAATAAAAGCAGCTTTGGATCCCAACGACATTATGAATCCAGGAAAGCTCATACCTCCTCATGTTTGTTTTTGATCTCTCTCTCAACCCTCTTTCCTCCTGCGTGATTGATCGAATAAAAAGCTCTTGTATTCACTGTACTTTCATGCCAGACCATTTGGCCTCTGTGCAGAGATTGGCAGATTCACGATGTCGTTAAGGTCTAATGTTTGTATGACTGCTGCTAGATTTATGCTGTTTGGTTCGTTCTGGTGATGTTTTTGATTGTCCGAGATTGGCCTTTGACTGTTGTTGTTTTGTTGTCTTGTTCTGGGGTATGCCCTTGTTTTAGTTTGGTTTAATAAAATAACTTACCAAAAACAAAGTTTGGGGCGAAAACCCGACTCTTTTCTTAACATCAAACGTGTTCGTGCTATATCTATCTAATCCTCATCTCTTGGTAGTTGCAATAGAAGTAGCTTCCCTTCTAGTCATCAACCTAAAATGGGGGACTTAGAGCAAGTCCAGTGGGGGTTCTGTATGGGGTTGTAGGGCCATTTTCTATCCCCATTACAGAACTCAATGCTTCAATGGTGATGGAAAATGGCAAAATTGTATATGGGGGTGTATATTTGGAACCAAGGACAGCTCAGCAAACCCAATTGCTACATGCTGGAATTATGGACCTGAGTGTACTTGAAACATTGTCGGAAAGTGGGTGGATTTTATGAACTCGCCAAAATATGCAAAATTGTTGCCGGAAATTGCTTCACGGTGGAAAATGGCCGGATTTGAGAGGGGAGTGCCTGGAAGTTACTTCAAGCCGGAAAATGTACATCTTGGAAGTAGTTCCGGACTTGATTGAACCGATAAAAAATTTTGGGTGCCGGGTGGCCCACGATCTGAGCCATCCAAACGTGTTTTGGACGGCCCAGATTGATTCTCTCTCTCTCTCTCTCTCTCTCTCTCTCTCTCTCTCTCTCTAAATCCGAATCGTTGGATCGCGCTGTGGACGGTTGAGATCGCCGAGTAGGTACTATGTGTACCATACCCACCTGGACTGAAAACTTTCTTGTAATTACATACTACATAAGTGTATAACCTTATAGGAGTCATATGCTATGTAACCCCTTTTCAGCGATCTAGTTATGTATTTTGGATTGTCTGTTAATAATGGTCGCTTGAAAACTTAGTTGGTAAAAGTTGATGCATTATTAATTTTTCCATAAATAGATTCCAAAGAAAACCATGAAAAGTGTAATGATGGCGTCTTCTAGAAGTGTAATTATGAAAAGTTATTACTTCTAAATTGTAGTGATGATATCTCAATAAAGAATTACTGTAGTTTAGAAATTTGGACACTTGAAAAGGGATAGAAAGAGCATATATCTACGGCCAATGAGATGTGGTAGCCTAGTGGTAACTATGTACTCCTATGCCTTGACTGAGATTCAAACTTCACTAACAATAATGACTTTTGGCGAGTAATAAAACAAAAACAAAGAGAGTATAAAGATACGAATTAGAGCAAGTGCAACAACACTTCTCCAAAAATGCTTGTGAACAATGCACAATTTTTATTTTACCTACTAACATCACTATCAATACTCTAAAAATACTAGCTATTTTACCCTTTTTTAATTATAATATCATTATTTTTTGTAGAGAGAGAGAGAGAGAGAGAGAGGCAGAAAACAATAAAAAAAAATGAATAGCTGAGGAATAGTACCTCGATATCTTTCCTAAGCATTGTAGCTCAACAAGGATACAGAAGCCCTTTAGCGAATCTACGATGCTTTTTGTGATACACCACTCCACTTTACCTAATTTTGATCCTTTACCGAACTTACTGTTCTTGTTCTTACGTATTTTTTTGTACTACTTCACAGATATTACATATATTGTATAAAGGTTCAATGTCACTTTTATATTTAGGACAAATATAACTGACATCCTCTAAGAGCATCCTTATCAGGACCACGTGTTCTCCCTATTCCCCTCCCTCTCTCTCTTCTCTGACCGTGAACAGTAAAAAAAAATAAAAAAAAGTTTAGCCCGTGAACACTAACTCGCTGGGTATGTAACGGTACTGTAGCAAAAACTATTTGTTGAGGGAAAGTAGAGAGGCTGATTTTTGGGGGTTTTGGGGGGTTTGGCTCAACAATTTGTCCAGAACAGTGTTATACAACACCTGATGAGGATGCTCTAAGGTTTTCCTTTGGTACGGATCCTTCCATGTTTAGGAAATGATTTTCGCCCTCCTGAGATTTGGTGCTGCATTTTAATTACACCCCAGCCGTTAGTTAACAGTTAGGTCAACTTTTAAACCTCAGTTTTTGGCGAGAGTTAACGGCAACTTCGGGAATTAGAGTTAAGGAGATGGACCGGCCGGTACATTTCATTCTATTTTGTCATTCAGGTATATGGGAATATTCGAACATAACCCATTCCCGTCACTTTCTTAATTCAGGTATATGGGAATATTCGAACATAACCCATTCCCGTCACTATAAGAAAATGGACCATTTCCCGGTTTTTTCCCGGCGTTTCTATTTATGCCGGAAAAAGTGGTTTTTTCCGGTATTAGTTAGAAATGCCTAGAAAAAACCGTTGGCAAAAGTATTTTTCCCGGCGGTTTTTCTAATACCGCCGGTAAAAATTAAATTTTCGGAAAATGATTTATTGTATACTATGAATATTTTTGTATGTCCATTGTGAAAAAATTGCGTGCTAACAGGTAGCACGCGTGTGCGAGGGGGCAAGGGTCGCGAGTTCAATTTTACTCGCTATTGCCCACCATGTGGGTGCCGCGTGGCATTTTTTTCCATTATAAGGTAATAGGCTATCCCGGCATTTGTGAATAGTTGCAAATAGTGTCGAGTATTTCCGGCGTTTGTGACGACTTTTCCTGGCATTTGTGGCTTTTCCGGCATTTGTCAAATGGCTAAATTTGGTGTCCAATGGCCATTAATTTGTTGTGGGTCCAGTTTCTCTACTGAATCAGTAATGCTGTAACATTTTTTGGGTTAGTATTATTTTTGTGAGGTCGAGATTCAACCAATATATATTTAATCATACTTTAATTTCCATGAAACCACGATGAAAAACATGACTCTAGCTTTATATATTGCAGTTAACACATACTGTAATAGTTTTCAAAAAAGAAATGGTAATATTGGAAATTTGATAAATTTTTATAAAGACACATTCATTAATTGCATGTACCCTTAAAAAGTAGAGTTCTCCGTACAAAGCCAACAAAATGAGTCATAGTGAGTATGATAAGATGCTTAAAGCCAACAAAATGAGTCGGAGAGAGTATGATAAGATGCTTAAATAATTGAGACAACTTTTTACTAGCGTACTATAAATTTACTTTTTGTTCGAATATACCTTTACTCAAATGATAAAATAGAAGAATAATAAAACCATAGTACATAAGCACAACATCCATAATATAGCACTGATGTTACGTTGTCATTGTTCCACTATTTTCAGTGATTAGGTATTGTCAAATTCGTCCACCAGCATCAATGAGCTTCCCCACTATATTGTCATAGTATTTGTTTTCTTTAAAACCACGTCAATGATTGTAATCGTGTCAATATTTTTAATCACGTTTCCAACAGAAAAGGCTATCGGTCGGCCGGATTTAAGCATTTCATGTTGAGATCCCAATTCACCCCCTTGATAAACATTTGAGGTTTATCACAATCCTATTAACTATGCTTTATTTTACTTGAATTCCTTCAAAAGAGGACTTTGTTGTTGTTGTCCCCCTAATACTACCCTTACATTTTTCTTTTTGGTGATTTTATGTTTGCAAGGTTGGGATTAAACTAATATTTAACCAATTTTTATTTTACTTCGAGTAATGACAATGGAAAATGTAACTCCAACTTTTATAATAATGGAGTTAACATTAATACTCCATTCGTTCTATTTTGTTGGCCTACTATTTCATTTTGGAATTATGTCTCAAAATATTTTCTTAGAAGTTAAGAATACGGGGTACATAATAAGTTTGTAAGGGGTTGATAAAAAAAAAAAAGTTTGTAAGGGGAAATCTTCTTACGATAATTTTTTCAAGACTAATTAAATCTAATCATTCGAGTTTTAATGAAATGGTTTTGATAAATAAAAAAAATTAATCACGAGTATTTTTGTTATCATATCACTTGACGAACGCATATCATTATCGCACGATATCATTCACCATAATTTAGTGTTTTTAAAATAAAAATTGTTCGTTCTTTCTAATTATTTTCCAAATTTTATAACTTTTTTACGAATATCTACAAAAAAAAAATGTAAAATAGATTTCTTTCGTAATAAGAATATTTTTTTTCTATTTATTTAACTATCTCTTGTAATAAGTACACTCCAAAATAGAAAATCCAGAGGGGCTGGGGCCACCCGGCCCCAATGTAGCTCCGCCACTTACATACAATACATACTTTTGTATGTGTATTGTTCTACTATTTTCGGTAATTAAGTACAATCAACATGTAAGTGGGGGCTAACTCATGCGGTAGGGCTCTTTGATGCCCCACACTGCATCCCGGGATCGAGTCTCATTCCCCCCTCCCCCGTGTAATAGATTAAGAATGACGAATGGCATAAAAAAAAAAAAAAGTATAGTCAACATCAATGAGCACCACCATACCTTGTAATTCTTTTCTTTGAAACCAGGTCAAATATGTAAACCGTTTCAATACTCTCAATCATGAATGTTTGACACCTCCTTCATCAACATTTGAAGTTTTCGACGACCAAAAAAAAAAAAAAAAAGAGCTCATTATTGGTTTATTTATACGATGGAAATTGAAAATTGCTAGTATTATGGGTTCTACTACTATATTTTATGAAATTTGTATATCAATTTTAATATCGTGTGGGTCTAAAAGGATTCCGATGAGTTAAATGTGTTCACATTAATCATATTAATTATTCTTCAATAGTTTACGGAAAATGATATGGACACAACGAAAATGCCACAACAAAAAGGCCACAACACCAAAACGACGTCGTTTTGGTGTTCATCCCCACTAAAAAAAAAAAAAAATGAATTTTTCCGAGAATACGCTTTCGTCGTTTTGGTGTTCATCCCCACTAAAAAAAAAAAAAAATGAATTTTTCCGAGAATACGCTTTCCCTTCCAAAATCTCAGACGTTCCACAGAGAAGAAGAGGGTAGAGGAGAGGGCTGCCACCCAACCACCACCGCCTACGCCGCTGACCACACCGACGAGGACGCCTCACACTCCGGTGACCACCACCACCTCCGTACACGCGGTCTATCTATCTCTCTCTCTCTCTCTCTCTCTGTGTGTACGAACACCAGCACCGCTCCACGAACACCGACACATCATCAACGCCGCCTCCATGACCGCCACCACCACCACGATAGTCTGTCTCCACGACTGCGGTCTGTCTATCTGTCTCTCAATTTTGAGTTTTTGGAAAAAATAAAAACCTGTTTTTTTCCCCTAATCAAACCCTCGCAAAATCCAGTCTTCCCATTTTGTTCAGTTTTAATCTTCTCCAAACAACCAACATTTGAGATGGGTTTTGGTTGGTATGAGATGGCTCTGTTTGATTCTTATATTGGTGGTCAATTTGATTCTTAGCAGTGGACTGTGGGTTTGGCAATGCAAGTCTTCACATCCCTTTCTTTGAGTCGTTGAAAGCAAATTGAAAGCTCTCTCTGTGGTTCAAAGTCCGTTGTCGGTGAGGTGGTCGCCAGTGGAGGTGGGAATTGGGGTCGGTGCGGTGGTCGCCGGTGGAGGCGGAGATCGGGATGGTTGAATCGCCTCTCTCTCTCTCTCTCAACTGGAAAGAAGAAATGGCAGCAAAAATCTGAAAATTTTGATATATATATATTTTTTTTGGAAGGGACCCAAAACGACGTCGTTTTGGGAAGAATTGGCCAAAACTACGTCGTTTATGCTGTTGTGGCCTTTTTGTTGTGGCCCTTGTGTTGTGTACCTATCATTATTGATAATTTACCATTTGTTGTTCACAGCCTCTCATTAATGGTAATACTTTTTTTGAGTTAAAAAAGATTTTATATTTAAGTAAAGTTTGAAGTTTTAGATTACAAATTATAGTATATTGTTCGTTTGTAGGATTGTCTAATTAAAATGCTAAGATTAATTAGCATAAGTAGGAGATATATAATCTCTTCTCAATTAATCCCCCATTCTATCATATCCTCCAATTACCTGCCCTTTTCATTCATTTACTCAAAACTAGCCCGGCGAACAAACAAAAATTAAACCCAACCCAATGATAAATTACAGGATAATCCTGATGCACTGTCGACATATAATGCCCAAACACACCTTTCCATCACATATTCATGACGTGGAGCGTATGATTAAGTACATGAACCCCACAAATCTATAACGAAGAATGATGTTAAAATGCTACTCCACGACGCCGAGGGATGTTTGGCCCTTGCATTACTCCTCCCAAATTTCTCTCTCTTTTTGTACACTTTCGATTTTTCTATATTTACTGTCTCCCCATCCAACTGGCCTATTTTATAGGGGTACACTTTATTAACTTCCAATAACCAACTAATCTAGAGAGAGAGAGAGAGAGAGAGAGAGAGAGAATGGGGTCCCTTCCACATGTAGTAGAGGACTGCGCAGGCATCCTTCAACTCTACAGCGACGGCTCCATCAACCGTTCCGACATCAACTTAGACAACTTCCTCAACAACGCTAATCCCCTAAACGACGTTGTCTCCTCCGCCGTCCTCTGGAAAGACCTTCTCTTCCACAAACCCCACCACCTCCACCTCCGCCTCTACAAACCAAAACAAAACCCACCCTCCTCCTCCTCCCTCCCCGTCCTCCTCTTCCTCCACGGCGGTGGCTTCTGCGTCGGCTCCCGGTCCTGGCCCAACTTCCACAACTACTGCCTCCGCCTCTCCTCCGCCCTCCAGGCTGTCGTTGTCTCGCCGGACTACCGCCTAGCGCCTGAACACCGGCTTCCTGCACCCATCGACGACGCTATCAGCGCTGTCGAGTGGGTCCGGGCGCAAGCCACGTGTGAGAATCCTGACCCGTGGTTGGGTAGTGGGGTGATGGATTTTGGGAGGGTTTTTGTATTGGGTGATTCGTCCGGGGGCAACATTGCACACCATCTGGCAGTTCGGTTTGGTTCGGGTTTTGATGATTTGGGACCGCTGAGGGTGAGGGGGTTTGTGCTGATGGCGCCGTTTTTCGGGGGGAGTGTAAGGACTAAGTCGGAGGCTGAAGGGCCGCCTGAACCCTTGCTGAATTTGGAGATACTTGATAGGTACCATACCTGCACTTCCATTTTTTTTCCTTTTATTTTTTCGAAAAATTGATTAAGGTGATTATTCAACTATTTCCATGACTTTTTGTCAGTCTTCTTTCTTTTCATGCTTTTGAGCCATGGACATTTGAGGACAATACCTTTCGACGTAGTGACAGAGCTATGTCTGTGGTGGTAACTATTACCACAGTATGCCAACTTTTTTTTTTGTCATACTAAAAATGGTGAATTAAGTTAATACCGATACATACTATTTTCCCTAATACTTGGAATGAAACGAATACATTCGGTAATAAAGTTAAGAAAATAAATTTTTATGATATATCATGGCTAGTTTTTAATGATTTGAAATATTTTCATTATCAATTTTAGAACATAGATATATCAATTACTAGATCACCCATTTGGTCCCGTCGCTGATTTTTGGTAATATTCATAGCTGAAACATACCTATGTTAGAGCATCCTCATCAGGGGAGGCAAATCCCCCTGATGGCTAAGTTGTTGAGTGAAAGGGGAAAAAACTCCCCAAAATCAGACTCAACAAATTTTTTGTAAATCTGCAAAAGTTATAACTTTGCTACAGTAACTCGGTAAATCCTTTGAGGCACTATTCACAAGTTAAAGCAATTCTCTCTCCTGACTTCCTGAATAGAGAGTCTGATTTTGTGAGTTTTTGAAAAAGTGACTTGTTAATTTATAAAATGTGTTTTTGAGGTTAAATTTGACCTAATTTTTGTTGAGCCTGATGAGCATGCTCTAAAATTGTTGTTCCAACAGGGTTATGCCAAAATTGATTTACTTGAGAGGTATATGAGAAGTTAAGAAAATTCTTATAGGCATCTGAGGAAGGACTTTTAAAGCCCCAAAGATTTTTATAGGCATCTGAGGAAGGACTTATAAAGCCTCAATGATTTTTAGGGGTCAAAATTAAAATCTAAAAAATAAGTGTATGTTTTGAACAAGTTTGTGCATATACTTGTGAAGTACTCCATTTGTCCCAAATTGCTGGTCCTTCTTTCTATTTCGGGATGTTCCAAAATATTTATCTCATTTTTAAAAATATCTATCAAAACAAGGTCATTTTCTAGTTTTACCCTTAAAAAATATTTTTTCCATCTCAATTGGCTTGTCTATTATCTTTTATTTTATAACTGTTCTTATGATTTTGAAAATTTTGTATAATAAAACTAATTGATTTCTAGTATCAAACAAAATTCATATTGCATATGTTTTGAGTGTCACATAAAAAAAATTAGTCCCACAAAATTGTCCAAAGTAATATTGATTGAATTTAGAAGCAAAACATAAAAGACAATACAAAGTTTTCACACCCCTTAAAAACTCACTTCTCCAAAAAGGACAAACAAATTGGAACGGAGGGAGTACTGTTTATAAGTGTTTACGTGTGTGGTTTTAGAGTTTTTGTTAGTCATGGAAGCCGAGGCGAGTTTGACCGGACCGGATAATAACAGAATTTCATATCATCACCGACTATGTTAACCTAGTTTCGATGGATGGCTAAATAAAAGTGTTATAGTACATTATATATATACATGCAGACACAAATATGGTAATTGTTCACAGTTTGACAAACAAAATGCTTGAGTGATAATTTAATGCCTAAGTTCTGTTGTTAGTATTTTGTTCTTCTTGTTTGAGTATTTGCTCAATTTGCGTGAAGAATTTTGGATTAACAAATCTTGACAGGATGAATAAAAAAAAAAATCACGACTAAATTTTTTTTATTGAACGCATGTTTATTGGTTTAAAATACCGTTCGTTACGTAGCTGTTTTTGGGCTCTCTGATACTGTTGCACCCTATTATACTGGCAAGAAGAAAAAAACGCAGGCTTATTGGCCAGTTCCCGTTATGTATCGGTCTGTGTCCAATTCACAGACCAGTTTACGACTGTTACTGCCAATAAATAACCGTTACGGGTTATTTACGCAATTTATTTATTTTGTTGAAAAAGGATTTTTCAAAAACTCACGACCGCTGCAACCGATTCCCGTTATGTATCGTTTGATACTCTTGATATTGTTGTAACAGGAATCGTTTGATATTCTTGATACTGTTACACAATGGTTGTTACTGTTACATGTTTCAATACCAATATTTAAAACCTTTGCTGCGAACGAACCGAGCTACCAGAGAGCAGCTCAAGCTTGAGTTTTAGGCTCGTAGTAAACGAGTCGAGTTCAATAATCTAAAGCTCGGTTCGGCCAAAAAAAAAACTCAACTCTTTTGTATAGTCCCAGTTTGTTTACAGAGAGGTTCGTTAAGTAAATTAAGCGAGTTCAACTCGTTTACAAATAAGACAAGCTCGAACACTACAAATCTCTCTGCTCGTTTGTACCCTACCGTGATGGATTGGAATGTCGGACATCCATATCTTTTAGTGCAGCTAGCTAGCTAGGCAACTTTAAGGTCATGTACTAAATCACTTTATAAGAAAACAACAAAACGTCCGAATATGTACTAGGATTCCAGTACCGCTTTCTTTTTGAACGTGAAGGGTGGCGCTTTCGTTTTGAAAGTGAAGGCAGCACTTTCAAAGGACTAATTATTCAATAGTCCTGAACCACAATTGGGTAATTCTAATTTGAATCATTCTAGCCACCATGCATTTATGCATGATCCATGCACTTAGTCGTGAGTTAATGTGTGGCCTTGAAATGTCCCGAAACATTGCGTGGCCGTGCTCCGAAAACACCGAGTAATTAGATTAACTTGCTTTAAGCTGGTGCTGTCATGATCTTTGGCGTGACTCTAAGATCAACTTGCACCATTCTTTGAAATGACAAAATATAGTACAAAAGATTTTTGGAGGCCACCAATAAGCTTTTAAAAGATAGAGCCAACGCTTGGAGGACTTCTATTTTTATGTCTGTGGTGGACTTGCATTCAAATAGTTATAATAACAATTGTGACATATGGAATATGGTAACGACAACAGCATATCGTACAAAGGCGTTCCTAGGAGTGGATGTGGGGGCTCAAACCACTGCACACCTTCTAATTACCTCAGTGTTTTCATAATATTTTTGGTTTTGTTTGTCAAATTTACGAACAAAGATCTCTTCAAAATTGTATTTGTAGTATATATATCATGATGATATTTTCTTGTTCAGTTATATTACGTGTGATTTGGTCTCTGTGTCTGCCACTGATGTCGTAGGCGTAATATATAGCAATAGTGTAATGTTCACAACAATTAAATTATCAAATTAATACATAATAATTCCAGAAATTATCTTATGAAAATACATAAACTAACAACAAAATACTCCCGTGTAGAGAATAATTAATACTAAATTCTGAATTTCCAATGAATTTTGCCTCATATATCATCCCCTCAATTAAATAAACAAGGGTGGAGGTTAGTCTTGGAACCCATCACTGTATGTGAAAAATTATTGATTGTTACTGCAAGGATTTAAATATCGGTCACTACGTAGAGGTTTTTGGGTTTTCCAGTACGTCTACACCCCACAGCCTGTTATTCCAACGCTACCAAAAATTCATGCCTTACCGTCTAATATGCGCTACGTATCTCTTTGTCAGGGCCGGCCCCTGAGCTAAGGCGCACAAGGCAGTCGATTTAAGCTGCCAAATTTTGGCCCAAAATTAAGGCCCCATATAGGTATAGTCAGGTATGTAATAAATATTTAATCTAGCACTTATATATACAACAAATGAGCTAGCTAGCCCAACGGAAATGCTTAGTTTTGCTATTCAATAGGTACCCGTTTCAAGTCCAAGGGCCTCCCTTCTCCTTTTCTATAAGAACATTTTTTTCCCCACAAGTTCGTCTTAGGCTTCGAGAATCTCAAGGCCTGCCCTGCTCTTTGTATCTGGTTTTGGCCCCTTTCATGGCCGCTAGGCCACAATGTGACTCTAGCTGCTTCATGTGCTCCAAAACCCAAAATAATTTTAAAATTCACAATCACACACCCAATTCCCACTACGTATCATTCGATCCTGGTACTACCACTATCACTATAGAACCCACTAGCACTATAGAATCTTCTATCTCTATTTATAAAACGTTGCTCCTAGGACACCATTGTGCCCCAACACATTTCCCTATCACCTAAATTTATGTGGAGAATGCGTGTTAAGGCATCACACGTGGTGGCCATGACCACTCAATAATTACTCCTTTTATACAGTGGTACTGATTGTGATAGGAGGGTTCCTTAGCCTTAGACATCCACATCACAGAAGCAGGCAAATTTGAAAGAGTCAAAATGGTAAAGTAACTTATTAATCAATTCAAATAAATAATTGTGATTTGATCCTGAATGCGTGGAATGATTCTTCATAGGAAACAGGATTGAGTATACACATGGTTGAAAATTAATCCCAATTTTTTTTCCCATCTTTCCCCTCCACATAATCTCTCCACTAATCCAACATTCAAAAGGTATCTTTGTATACAAATTGAGAGGTTTAAAGGGAGAAATGAAAATGAAAGGGGAAAAGATACGACGTAATCGCTAAATATTTTTTGCTACTTTAGTTATGAAATGGAATGGATGTGGGTCCGAGAGGGATGGATGGAGTAGTAATCGTTTAATATTTTTTTCGCTATTATGGTTGTGAAATGGAGAGGATGCGGTTCTGAGAGGGATTGATGGAGTAATAGCATTATAAGGATAAAAATTACAAATTACAGGAAAAAAATAGCCAAAAAAATTAAGGAAATTAAGTTAATCAAATAGTCAACACTAAAAGTCTTAAAACTGGATTATACAAATAGGCTGCGTACAGATCCTTATGGCAGGATACTGAAGTGAGAAAAGAATAAAGAGTAGGGACCAAAGTTGTACTGGTTGGTTGGATTAGGACAATTGCTGAGGATCAAAACAAGAGTGTATCTATCTGGGATTTTGGAGGGCTAACCACTTTTCTTTTGCGGCTGTGGAGTAAGAAAGGATGCCTCTTTTGATAATTCGGGTGTTCGGGCTAGCTTACTAGTCCCTCGATTAATTCTGAGGCTCAATCGCAACGTCCACTTGTAGGGAGCTAAATTAAAGCACTGGGCTAAAGGCGTTGATAGCACCTGAGAGTTTTTAATTTTGAAAACTAAAAAATGAGCAAACTCCAAAGTCACAGGTCCACAAGGCCAACCTCTTTGTACGTCATCCTTGTTTTTCATATATTTATATAACTGAAAGTGTTTAGGCGACCTTGAGAGCGCACCTCAACCAATTTCTTTGGGGTCATCTCATTGTCTACTAACGAAGGCCCAATTAATTAGTTCCGGTGAAGAGCCTTGTATATCCACTGGCCTCAAAAGAGTTAGCACTTAGTAGAGTTTTTAAGTCTCAGGCCTTGATCACTAGATTAATCCCGCATGATGTAGTGTATCATCCTTGTTAATTCAAATCCTTGAATTAGGGTTGTCATTCCTTGAATATTCCCAAGCCAGTTTTTGTACCAATCTCTCTCACCATCCAATATTCCAGGAAACTTCATACAGGTCGGCCTTGAATTTTTTATTTTTATTTTTTTTTGGTAGTAGAATACATTTCATTCAAGAAGGAAAAATCAATTTTGAAGAGAATTTCTCACAGGAATTAAAAAACATAAAACCACAGAAATCCATAGTTCTTACTTAGAATATTATTACTAGCACTATATGTATCAATCAATCAATCTTTGGTGGCTAGCTAGGAGAATCAATAATTGACCATTTTCTACCAATTAAAATTCCATTATAAATTACTCCTCTCCCATTCTTAGATATAGGGTATAACAGTATCGGAAACCAAAAAACCGTTACGTATGGACGGTTACGTTAGACTTGTCAGTTTGACTAAGTTTACTCTAATTAAGTTCAGTGTCTCGTCTCATTAGTCAAATATTCTAGATATCCATAAACGGTATCGGAAAGTCGAAAAAACGTTACATATGGATGGTTACTTTAGACTTATCACTTTGACTAAGTTTACTCCAATTAAGTTCGGTGTCTCATCTCATTAGTCAAATATTCTAGATATCCATGACTGAAAATCCCCCATAGATCGATCATATCTTTATATGCAACTTACATGACGCATGCAAGTCATTTTCACAACTTTTGGAAGAAAATAAAATACAAGCCACCAGCAAAATCTTCATTTCCACTTTTTACAAGATTTGGTCCGTAGGCCCAAAATCATCCCTATCCGTACGTCTCAAGGTGTGATGATATATCTATATATATTATTCACTTCTAAGCTTGAATTTTTTGAGTATATATTATTATTAATAAGTTGTACCCACCCACTAAAAGTTATAGGGAAGTTATTATATAAATATAATGCTTATCTGATCTTATCCCACCAATCTTAGAAAATGCAAATAGGATCATGATTTTCTTTTTATCGCCTTTTTGTGAATTGTGATAGATGATTTGTCCTATTCTCTCTCTCTCTTTTTTTTTTAATCTGTGTGTTGTAACAATAGAACATTATTGTAGTTTTTTTTTCTTTTTTTGGGATCAGATTAGTGTACCAAGGTTTTAAAAATCGGCCACGATAGATACACAACGGTTTTCGACTTTCCGATATCAGTAACATTTGTTACTGATTCACACACTGGTTGACAACTGTTACGGGTGATTTCGGCACTTAAAAATTACTTCTCTTAAAAATGACTTTTAAAATTCACGATCGTAGTGACCGATTCGTTACGTATCGTTTGATACTCCCGATACCATTATTTAAAACCTTGGTTAAAGGCGTATGTGATTGAACTATGCAGACCCAGAAAAACTTTGAAAATATTGGTACATGTATGAGGGAATGGGAAATGTCCAGGTACATTAATTAACTTTGAAAATACTACCCATTTTCATCATCTTTTCTTTTAGGGTTTTTGCAAGATTTTTGTCGTTTTCCAAGATTCTGTTGTTTTTTTGAAAAGTGGGTTGATTTCCCAGAAAGCCTTGCGAAATGTAGAATGAAAGTAGTTCGTTGACATAAAAATTCTGTGTTTGCTGACAAGGATAACATAAACGAAACGAAAAACGAAGGGTCATGAATTTCTAGAAAACTTTTATGTTGTGGTCAATAATTATTTGAGATCTCTGGGACGCGGGCGGACCCAGGGGATGCAAACGGGGACTCGGGTCCTGCACATTTCCCAATTATCCTAATATATTCTACTACATTTGAGGTTTTTTTTTGTAAAAATTATGACGAAAGGTCCCCTTAAGATTGTATTAAATATAATGATATTGATGTTTTGTCATTAGTTTATGAATTAAAAATTTAAAACCCCGTTGCATTAAGAATCATGCGTCCGCCAGTGGTGGAACGAGGATTATGTGGACTCGGTCATCAGGAATACCATATGCTTTCATTTCAATTTAATTTGTGCAGTTAAAACTACATGACTAGCTTTTTGTTGCATACTGATATATGACTGTTTAAAAAAAAAAGGTTTTGGAGGCTGTCACTACCGGTTGGAGAAACAGCAGACCATCCGTTCGCGAACCCGTTCGGACCACGTAGCCCTAATCTCGATCCAGTGAAGCTTGACCCCATTTTGGTCATTGTTGGAGGCAGTGAAGTGTTGAAAGACAGGGTGGAAGATTATGCAAGGAGGCTAAAAGAGATGGGCAAGAAAATTGAGTATGTTGAATTTGAAGGTGAACACCATGGCTTCTTCATCAATGAACCCTATTCGGACGCAGGAGATAGGGTTTTGCGACTTCTCAAAAATTTCATGGATGTGAACTCCCATTAGGGTTTAAGTTTTTTCAGTGTGTATTAGAATTTTGATGTCTTTTTTTTTTTCTTTCTTCATCATAGTCAATTTAGTGTGGTTTGTAGACTTTGCACTGGAGTCCCATAAAAATGCGTGTTTTTAGTGTGGTTTGTGGACTTTGCACTGAAGTCCCATAAAAATGCGTGTTAGATAGAGGTGTCAGGGCATCACGTGGGGATACCCCAAGACCAGAAACTATTTTTTTTCGTTTGCCATGTGGCTGAGTTAAGCACGTTAAGAGTCTGGTCACTAGCGATTTTGAGTCTTAAAATTTGTTGCATTTTGGTTTTGGTTTCTGTTTGTTTGTTGTTCTTGTTGTCTCCACTGTTTTAGTGTCTCGTGAATGTCTCATTATTGTCGTTAATAAACCATCTCCCTTAATACTACAACGTTCGTAATGGGGAGGAGCATGGCTGCATGGGGCTCGGTAACAAGGATAGGAAAAGAAATTTAGTGTCGAGTGGGCACCAGCTGCCACTGGCACTGCCAGGTGATGCCCGTCGGCTCATCGGGACAGTCCATTTGTGTTTCGGATGGCCCAGATTTGTTGGGGTTGTTCAGTGGTATTTTTGTAATTTTGAGATGTAAATTCACCCCCGACAGATCTGAGCCATCAAAAACACAGATGGACGGCCCGAATGAAGCGACAGGCCTGGTGCCCACCCGGCGCTGAAATAAAATAGACGAAAGCCGGCCTTGAAATTAAATGGACAAGTTAATTGTGTGGTGCTGAACCCTTTTATCGGACCGCGCGCCAAGTCTTATATTTAGACCGAAAGCCTCACGGTTTCAGGAAAATTGGGATGGTCAACACACTTTTGAACAATCAAGATGCGTGCTGCGTATCACCACATGGTACCCAACTGGCTCCCAAAATTTCTCCAACAGTGGAGATGTGCTCTCAATTATGGGTAACTAATTTCTTCACTGTATCATGCAATATGGGTATCACAATTGTCGTTATCTATTGTTGTTCGGTTTGCTATGTGCTTTTCTAGTTAATACACAACAATTGTTTTTCTCGAAAATAATAATTACATCAATCTTAAATTCAAATTTGAAAATAATGCACATGTAATCATTGTGCATACCATTCTTTGTGTACAATTTTGAAAAATTGATCCATGTAGTGGGCCGAACAATGGACTAGTGCAGGAGTACCGCGACTTATTAGAATCGATAGGGCATGCCACTTTTGACCTGCAAACTTTCAAAAGGCACGTTGACGAACGGTGGTGCCAAAGGGATTGGTCGATTGCACTTGGAAACTGATCGCGTGCAAATGTTCATGGCTCGGTATGCCGTAGAAGCCTAGAGGGCACGATTGCCTTAACCAGTATTGTAACAATTCCTATCAATTGCTGGCAGCGAAGTGGCTCGACTGGACGTTTGTGTCTGCCAAAATATTGCTCGGTGCAAAAGGCCATGAGCAACCAATCTCATATTACCAGAGCCTGTGCCAAAGGGAGCAGTCTAGGCGTGATTTGGGCTGACTCGGCATAGGTGTGGCACATCTGCGCAGAGGAACATGTTCTCGCAACTGTTTGGGATCTTATTTGCAATGATGACACTGAGGATGCTCTAACCATTTAACTCATGGTTTTGGCAACAAAAAAAAAAATTTTTTTAAATATTTTTTGGAAACAATTTTTGAGAGAGAGAGAGAGAAAGAGAAAATGCAAGAGAGAGAATGTTTTTGTATAATGATTGGTGTACTTTATTGAAAAGATGCGGAGTCCACTAAATTTGGTCATTGACAAAAAGTTGCTAGTTTAATTAGTCTTTTTAACATACGTCAATCTCTCATATATCAAGAGCTCAAAGGCTAAAACAAGCATTAGTCAGAAGGGCATTACTAAGAATTCATCATGTCCATCATGTGTGTGAAATGCGGTCTTATGCACCTCATCTGGGTGAACCCAAATCTGATGGTAACCTGACCTAAGATCGAGTTTAGAAAAGATGGTAGCACCACTCAGCTCATCAAGTGGCTCATATACTACAAGAATTGGAAACTTCCCTTTCACTCTCTCTTGATTAAGAGCGCAGTAGTCAACGCACAGGCTCTAACTTCCATCATTTTTCCAAACTAGTCAAGGGATTCTTAGAGGCTTCTACCCCGATTCTAGCTTTCTGTCTTTCCCAGGCTCTGACCATTCTACTGATCCCTTCCATTAGCCTTCCATTTACTTATGAAGTGAACTTTTTCAGTACTCTTCCCCATTACTTAGAAAGGTTGAAAAAAAAAAATACAGCAATGACTTACAACTACCAAAAATTCAACTTAAAGCATGACACAATTTGTAGAATAGAACAGAACTAAAGGCACATTCTGCCGAAACATGTGAACCATTCTGGTAGGCATTCTGTCTCGATTCTGGTGGTAGAAATTGACGCGAGGAAAACCCCAACTCAAACAAGAGGAAGCGCTGGTGAAATCATCAGGGGAAAAAAAAAAAACCAATAAGATGAGATAACCCGAGTTACCCATCAGTGAGTCACATTGAGTCACCCGAGTTATATGAAAGCACAAAAAAAATTAGAGAACACAACAAAACTAAAACCTCTGGGAGAGAATCCATACTCCATACCCGCCGCCAATGGGTGAAGGAGGCTTTATACACCAGAGGGTGCCTGGGCCACTCTAGTGTCACCACAACGTTAGATCTGACCTAAGCAAGCCACCGGGGGGGGGGGGGGGAGCGGGGGATGAAAGGAGGTGGCAGTGGGTGAATGAAACGGCGGAAACAGTGGGTTTTAGAGGTAGCGGTGATGGCGGAATTGGGATTTAAGGGTGAAGGTTGTAGATCTACCCTATAATGGGTTAGAGGTGATGTGGTGGTGAAGGGAGGACAGCAGGGAAGGGGGGAGGTGGGGACGAGAGGGGGCCTCACCCCTAGAAAAACCAAGCTGGGGAGGGGGAGGAGAGGCAGATGAAAATAGTGCGGCGGAGGTGGAGATGAAGTAGGGGCGGCGGTGGTTAGGGATGAACCCTAGGATAAACTCTCTAACGTAGAGAGAGAGGGGCTTAGCTTTTATGAGCATATTTTTTTTTTGGTTATACAAGAGTCAAAATTTGGTTAGTTGCTAAGTGGTTACAAGTTTGATTATTCCAATGTGAGTACTTTTTTGAACAAATATTGTTAATCTTAGCAACCTTATAATTTTGGTTGAAGATGCTCTAACCATTTGACTCATGTCAATCTCCAATCTCCAATCTCATTGAACACTGGGCACCAAAATGCATATTTTGGAGGTAAGTACGCCACGGCAAACTTCACTCAAGGGGTGGTTTGACCAAATAATTTGTTTGGATTATTTTTTGTCTTTATTTAATTTTTTGCACATTTGTTAGTTTTGCGTCAATTTTTTTTGTGGATTATTAGTTGATTTCGATGGAAGAAATCATAAAAGTAAAAAAATAATACTCATAATTAATTTTTTGTTTTGGCAAAAAGACAACAAAATGTCCAATAATCCACTATGTTTGTCTTTATTAAAAAAAACTTTCAATTTCTGAACATAATTTTTTACTTTTTAGATTCCTCTCGATAAATCAATAATTCCCCAAAAAAATATGCAAAACTAGCAAACACGAAAAAAATGGAATAAGAACAAAAAATATAATCTGAATTACTATTTTGCCAAAACACCCCAGTATCTCCCACCTTTTTGTATTCGGATAATGTAGTGCGCACCTTTAGTGCCAGCCCTGTGCTAAGGCCCAATAGGCCAGTGCTTTAGGCCCTTTAAAATGATGCAAAAACAGGGCCCCCTAATATTTTTTAGTATCCAGTAGATAAGCCTAATTTTTTTCCCTTTCGCATAGAGGCCTATTTTAAAACCCAAACAATCAATTTACACTTAATAGCCACAGGCCCAATCTGAGATTCTTATTGAATCACAGAACAAAAAGGAAAAAAGGAATGAGAGAATTGCAAATCACGATTCACGGATGCGCCCTTCAGGCTTGCAAATAAAAATTCTCCTCTCAATTGTCACAAAAGAGGTTAAATGAACTAGCTATCCTATCCATTGAAAATGAGATGGCAGAAGAGATTGATTGTGAAGGCCTTTGCCGCTAAAACTACAAGAAGAGTAATGTTTAAATGATGATGGTGGGCGATGCTTTTGATTTTTAATATGCATGAAATTTTGAAACGGTGATTTGTTGACTTTATATTTTGTTTCACTAGTATTTTTTAGGGCTTTCATTGTCAAACTTCTTCTCAAGTCCCTGTCAGGGCCAGCCTTGTATACCCTGTAGTGCACATTCGAACTGCCCAGAAGTCTATGAATGGTTCATCCGTTCGAATTTTAAAAAGACTCTTTTGATTCTTCTCTGGAATGGTCTTTTTTAAAACCCGGACATTTAATTGCCACACAGATAATGGGAAGAGTTTTTATAAAATTCGAACTAACGGTTCGGATGTGCTCTACATGGTTTAGTATATACCCCCGGGTCCCGCTTCGTTACTCTGTCCCTTTCTTCCCTCCTGACGTGTTAGCTCATGCTATTCCACATGTCGCCACCTGTCCCTCCTCCTCACATTTGCATGCTCTCTCTCTCTCTCTTTCTCTCTGTATCTCTCGGCAAAGCTTCCATCTCCAGCATCTGTCAGGAAACTCGAGAAACAGCATAAGGTTACTCTCTCTCTCTCTCTCTCTCTCTCTCTCTCTCTGGAATATGCTACTGACGTATCTGGATAAGGAAGATGGGTTTTCCCTGTTATGTATGTATCTGACAGCATTTTGTAATTCAGAGTTTGATTCTTACTGTTCAAAGCAGAGATGGAATTCGAAGAAAGCTAGGTTTCGATTTTTTATTTATTTATTTATCCTTAATGCACTTCCTCTTCGTGCCTTGTTATGATTTTTCTTGTTTGTTTCGTTTTTTGTTTCTTAATTCCGATTTTCCGTTCGATTTACCTTGATTTCTGAGATCATGTTGGAGCTTTTAAGTTTTTTTTTTTTATTTATTGATATCAAATAATGGCTTTGCATTCTTTTAATTAAATTCATATTCTTTTCCCCTGTTGCCTTTCCACTCAACAAGAGAGGATAGGAGGCGGAAACCTTTTTTTGTGATTCTATATTTCTACACTAGAGGTCGGACAGAGGCCGGACAAATGCGATGCGTGTGCGAGTTGAGTTTATAGGATGAGAAAAGCGCACTTTGATTATGGTACAATTAACATTCTTCGCTTTATCACATTGTAAGGAAATAGTTAATACCATGGGCGACTCCACCATAGAACCAGCAAGGTTGAAATAAAATCGTACGAGGTTAAAATAAATGTTTCCAACTAATGTTTTTTTTTCCATATAACTTTTCATCATAAGCACGCTGTGTATTTTTGTCAGTGCTGGATGAAAATCCTAACGTCGCCCTAACACAAAGGGATTAATATGAAATAAATCAAACAAAGGAATGAAAACAAGTACAAAAGTGCTAAGATTACCAAGAACAATGAGCGAGAATGTAGAAGTCAAATGTAATGAAAGAACATTGAGGAAGAAAAATTCCTATACATACCAAATCTTTGATCATTGGGAGTTTGTCTTTGGAGAAAGAAAAGAATTGGGAAGATATAGGGGAAAGACAGGAAAATTGAGAAACCATTTAGGAATTGATGTTTTCCTCTCCATCGATCTTGTGAACGGGAAAAGGGATCTTGCAAAACTACGTGGGAAATGATAGGACTGCAACAATTACAACTTGACTTGTGGTTTTACATTTTTTTATCCTTACAGTTATACTGTTATAGGAAGTAGGAGTCACTTTTAATTGTAAAAAAACTGTTTCATTAGAGGGCAATTTTGATAGGAAGTTTACACAGCCTCAAAAAAGATGGACACCAAAGTAATGCTTTTCTCTTGCAATTGTTGTGGTTTTCAATTTGGGGCTATGAAAATTCCAAGTCGGTTCTCGATTGGCAGAATTGAGTATGACCTGACATCATCGAAAAGTGAAATGATATACGGGCATGTGCATGGTACTTTGTAGGCCAAGTTACTACTTTAGGACTCTAAGGTACAGTTTATGGTTTCTCTAATTGCGCATGCTTCAGTTGCCTACAGTGGTATAGGAATGGGCGAGGCCAATGGCTGCATTAGAAAGAAGCGATTTTGGTTAATTTAACTTGATAATGTTGGAAGATAGCGGGAAAGCCCATGTGTGTGAAGATGAATGTATGTTACTTGGAACGCAGATTGTTCCTGCACATGGAGCATCACACTACCCCACATGCCCTTGCTTTTGGTACAATAGGTGGAGGCTTCTCTAAATTGCAATAGAAGAATTGAATTTTTTTTTTTCAAACATAAGCATCCAGTAATCATAAAAAAATTTCGAACAATAAGCATCCTGTAATCATGGCGCATGCAAGTTCTCGTAAGTTTGAGGTGTTCTGTGGATGATACCTTCTAAGATTAATTGGGAAAGTATACAAGAGGATGTCAAAGATGCAACCGTAGATTTCTGTTCCGTGGATTTCTAACTGTGTATACGCCTGTGCAGGATATAGGGGACTTGCATCAACCATCAACCTTTGTTCGAGTGGTGGATATGTAGTTTGCTGTTTTGTACCGGTTATTTGGAGGAATGTTTTAGTTTGGTGAATAGTGATGAATCTGATGGCACTGTTAGGTGAATTGGGGGATAGCATGATGATCTTGCTGACAAAGCCTTTCTCACTGCTTAAGCGATCATGCATCTTTGTTGTGAGAAGCTTCTGCATTGTTGTTTGCACCTGGGTGGAGCTGCTGAGAGCTGCTATCAACATCCATGTTGATATAATCACGAGGTTTATGATTTGGACTTTTGCTCTTATTACTCTTCCTGTAAGAGTTTTGGCTGCATTACAGAGGGAGAGGCTGGTTAGTTTTCCTTCTCTATCTCATTATAGTTTTTTTTTTCCCCCGAGTGTATTTAGTCAAGGTTAGTTTGGTTTTCCTGTTCTTGTTCGTTTTTCCTTTTACCATTTGTTCCCTTTCATCTTCGATGCCATGCATACAGATGCATTTGAACTTGTGGAACTAAGGATGCCTATTAGCTAAATTGCTCATATACTCCATTAACATAAATATTATATCATCTCTTTGTAAGTCAGTTCCCAACGTGATAGACGGTGTGGGTGCAGGTTGTTACTTAGATATTGGTTTAGTGTAATAATTTTAGCACTCTCCTTCTGGTCAATAAACTCCCATTTGTTTTCAGCACACCCTCTGTTTATATAGGCAGAAAATGGAGGAGTGTGACTCGAGTTCAAACAGCTAGTTGATAAGGTCCTCATCTCAAGGGCCATCTTCAATGCTCTGCAGCTGCTCCTGATCTCCGACAGCTTCTAGAATCCCACTCCCAAGTAATGCCATAAAAATGCACAACTGTTGAGCAAAACAAAAATATGTGTATTATCATCCAAAACTATGATTACCATATATCCAAAGTATACCCCTGTGTAACAAACCATAAAAAGGTGTAAAATACCCAAAAAATTATGTGCATGGTACACCAAAAAAGAGTGTAACATTTCTATGTACACCTAGGTACATCTTGATGTGCATTTGGGCTTCTTTTCTAACTGCTCAAGCTTTTTGGACATTTGTTCATTTAAAATGGTTGAAAAGCTCTAGTTTCAGAGAGTTCTTGGGTTCAGTCTTCTTGTGTATGTTCCTCTGTTATAACTGTTACTGTTAATTGTGCACTCTGTTTCACTATGTCTGTGTTCCTGGTAAGTTCAGTTTGTTTGCCTATCCATGCATGAGAAGGGTTCACTACTGTGAGCACACTGACCAGGAATTATACAGCATGAGATACATTAGCTGTTTCTAAGAGATTATTAGACCTCTGGCTTGGTGTCTATTTATTCCTCTCCCGTGTTGGTTTTTCCTTTTCTTTTGTGTTGGTGGATGGAGGTGCGTTTTAAGTTTCCTCACATAATTTATCTGATATGCAGCTACAAATTCATCTCCATGCGTTGCAGATTGAGCTAGATAATCGTGAATGGAACCAGAAGCAACTGGAAGAACGTCTGCATATGGCCATCAAAGAATGTAGAATGATGGAGGCAATGCTAGAAGAAGTTGAAGATGAACACGATGAGGCCATTGTGAAAATTGAAATACTGGAGAGACAGGTAGCATAGTTCTGATCATTTTGCAACTCTCATGCGATTTAGTTTGCCACTGATCATTTTCAGTCTGATGCCATATCGTTTATACCAGACCATTTTGCAACTATGATTCTACCTTGCCCGTGCTTGCTAATTTGTAGGATTTCCCTGCATGATCATATGAACAGGAATAGAACGCTCATTGGGTGGGCACACGGCACACCTTTTATTCTAAATAATTATGTGCGGTGCAATGTAATTGTGTACAGGGCACACCGTATGTAACTAGTTATACTGTTTTTCCAGGTATATATGTGCTCATAGGGTTTGGTTAGGGAATGCTAATCCATGTTTTCTGGTTTTCTTAACTAGTAGTATGTTCTAAATCATTATTCTTGAATCTGGACATTAAATATTGGTGTTATCGCCATTTGCACTCTCCAACAGTTGCAGGGCATTAAGGAAGAAAATCTTCAGCTGAAGGAAATACAGGGTAAGGGTCGTTGGAGCTTAAGAAGTGAAGATGATGCTGGCAAAGGCAATGACCATGGTAGTACTGTTGCTGGTAAATGCATTTCTTATGGGATACAATCATTGAAATCTAGTTCTAATGGAGGTAGTACCATCATTCAAGATGTCCTAATGCGCAAAGATTCTTGGGCAGATAACTGCAAAAGGAAAACAGAGTCGCTTGATTTCATTCGAACCGAAATGAAAGCTCGCGAGGATACACATGAAGTTACAACTGGTTTTATCACCAGAAATCTATATATGGATGAAGTACTAGTCCAAAAAAGGAAAATTGCAGTTTTACAGAGCCTTTTCAGTGCAGTGTTGTCATTGGTAGTAGGAGTGATCATCTGGGAGGCAGAAGATCCTTGTATGCCTCTTGTAGTAGCTCTCTTTACTGTGGTTGGCATGTCTTTGAGGAGTGTCAGACAGTTCTTCTCCACCGTCAACAATAAGCCAGTGTCCGATGCGGTGGCTCTTTTAAGCTTCAATTGCTTTATACTTGGCACTCTGTCATATCCCACACTGCCTAGAATTGCTCATATGTCGACTCCGATGGCCTTGAGCTTTTTGGAGCGGACGGCAAGCTGGCTTGGTTTCACTTCCTAAAGTCACCTAGTTCTTGGAATATCATGTACAAGCATGTACGATATACTTCGGAATTCGAATCATGAAGTTTTGTTTTCGCTCTTTATTTTTGCCTTTTTACAGCTTGTACAGTTGAGTTGTTTAGTTGTTTGTCCATTGTGGACACAATGTTTTGTTGTTCAATATGTTTGCCTACAGTCTTTGGGATTATTCAATCAGCAGTTTTTTCTAGTAGTGAGGCTATTACTTGGAAATTTGTAGTGACAGGTTTCTTGAGGTGTAATCCCATATGCCTGAAGTGGTCGAATCTGTGTTCTTCTGGCTTTATCTGTTCGATGACGGGGTCAGTAGCACTGCTTTTTTTCATGCTATCCAATATGCTGCAGTTATTCTTACAGAGAAAGTATATGGTGATTAGAAATAGAATTGAATGCTGTTCGGGTGAACTGGCAGCAGCTGATCATCTGCTTAGTTAAATGTTGCAACTTCTGTTATCAATGTCATAACCTCTTAGGGTTGCCAACTTTTATTGATCTAGTGAAGGTGGACCAGGCATAAAATGTGGTTTCATTGATGTTTATTCGTTTCAGGTATGATCCGTGCATGCTAATAATTCTTCGCTGTGCCCCTACATTTGTGTTGTTGCGCTTCGAGCTGCGTGGAGCCTGAGCTCAGGGAAGGGGACATGAGAAGCTGTGGAAAGGTTAGTTCTGATTGCACTTTTTCATTACGTACGGAAATTGATCATGCTAAAGTGCCGATTCCATCGCCATCAATGTTGTTATAATAGAAGTGCAATCATTGGGCAGTGCATTTGGACTCCAAGTTAAAGCAAAATGACTTGTGATTTTGTTAAATTTTTATAATCTTGGTTTTGGCAAAAATAGACCATTCGGGTGATTTCAGATGAATTCCCTTTTGTAAGTGGTGTCTAAATTGAATTTTGCTCCAAGATCAGCTTATAATTTGGGAGCAGAGTGGAATGACAGAAGCTTTACAGTAGTTGTTTGAGAGAAGGGTAAAAGTGCTTAGGTGGTTAATTAAACCTAATATAGATATTACTGATTTATATGTCGTCTGAGTACAAGATACAAAAAGACTCAAATACCCCCATTCACTAGTACTTAAATCATAGCAAAAATAGACCGGTAGGATGATTTTGGATGAATGCCTTTTTGTAAGCACTAAGCAGTGTTTAAATTGAATTTTGCGCCAAGATCAGCTTATAATTTGGGAGCAGCGTCGAATGACAGAAGTTTTACAGTAGTAGTTGTTTGAGAGAACGGTAAAAGTGCTTAGGTTGTTAATTAAACCTAATATACCAATTACTGATTTATTGTCCTGTGTGAGTACAAGATACAAAAGGACTCAAATACCATCACTCACTAATACTTAAACCCTATAACTCCTAACACTCCCTGTCTGGGTGGAGAATAAACATCACATAGTCCTAGCTTGTTACATAGCAACTCTAACCGTGGCTTGAACAACGATTTAGTAAATATGTGTGCCAATTGGGCACATGTAGACACAAAGGGCTTGTGTTTTGATAACTCTTATAGATTTGGTGGGATTTGGTAAGGAGGTGGGATTAGGATTAGGATTGGGATTCATAGTGGTCCATCCTTCATGTTTGTTTTATAGTGAGTACTGAGTAGGACTAGTAGTGAGTAGGATTGGATTACAAAGGTGATTTCCTTTTTTACCCTCACCTATGGGAATATTTAAAAAAAGAAAAAGAAATCACACTTGACTATTTTGAAGTTTACCTTTGCAGCCATAAAAATATAACCAGGTAATTGTTATGATCAAAATCAGCCTCCAAATATGAAGGGGAAAAACCCAAAAGCAATGCTACTGCATCAAGATCAGCAAAAAAAACAAAACCCAAAAACCTTTATGATACACTCTAGATTCCGAAACAAACCAGAACTTGTTATGGTAAATTCAATCTAAACTCAGAAACTTTGTCAAGGATGAAGAATCTGAACCCAGAAAATGTGAGGTACTATTTTCCTCGAGGAATATGAGAAGGTTTTGTGTTGGGAGTCATGGTTTCAATGCAAAATGGAAGAGGCAAAGTGAGTAATCATCACTGTCGCCGTCGGTAAAGATCTCACTGAAGATTGGTCCACAACTTGGTGGTCACGGGAGTCGGTTCTTCCTTGGGCACACACTGTCGGTCATTTAAACACATAGCTAGGGGTAATATCGCCATTACTGGAAGATTCTATGGGCAATTGGTAATCTCACGTGTGGCTTGGGATGGGATTACCAATGCCTGGTTCAACCCAGGTTTCCCAATCCTCCATTCTGCCGGACTAGCAATCCCAACACTGGTCATCCTGTTAGGGCCCCACAGCATTACTACTCCCATCCCAAGCCTCAAACAGGTTATATAACTCCTAACACTCCTCCTCTGGGTGGAGAATAAACACCACGAAGTCCCAGCTTGTTACATAGAACTCTAACCGTGGCTTGACAATGATTAATTGGGTCACATGTAGACACAAGGGGAGTAGCTATTATACAAGCACAGCCATGGGAGAGCTCACCCATGTCTGGGAGGAGATCAATCATGCAACACTGTTCTTATCTCAATAATTTTGTTTGTTGCTCATTGTTGACACCTCATTTTTGACCCGCAGGTCAAGATAAAGCAGCGTGTGCGAAAGAGAAATTCTTTGGAAGCAAAAATTCGCGGTTCGATATCTTTGCCGTTGAAGTATAACGACATAGTTTGGAGCAATTGGATAGAGTTTCTGTGTTTTGACAATGGAAAAATGTGCTCCAAAATAAAGCAATTCGGGGCTCGAAAGTATATAGCTGAATTCGAAGATCATTATGAAATTTGAAAGGGCAGCCGTGTGTGTTTTGGAGTTCGGTGGGACAGCCGTATGCTCCTCGAAAAGATGGCCGTACATGTCTCAACGTGCGAAGGGGATTCCTCGCATCCGGTGGGTAGGCCAGACAAACACGCATGACTATGTTAATTATGTCGAATCTCTAGCATCCTCTTATGCCCATTTATCTTTGGAGCGCCGAATGGCAAGTCAGCGCTTGAACCAGGAAAGGGAAAAGGTTGTTCGAGATCAAAATAGCACTCGGAGAGTTTAGTCCACTTTGGAAGTTGAAAGGGACGTTGTTGTCGTTGGCTTAGATGCTACTGAACAACAGCTGGTTGAGTCTCGGCATTGAATCTTGGATTTAGAAATGAGGGTGAATGTGTTAAGTATGGCCTTGGATAAAGAAAGAAATTCAGCTAGCTCCTCATCCCCCATTGCCAATCTAGAGCATTCACTTGCCCAAGCGCTTTCAGAGCAAGCGACTTTGTCTCAAGAGGTAGCTTTTCTTCTAGAGGAATTAGAAACCCCAAGGAAAGCTCTAAGTGCCACGAAGCGCCAATTTCACGATGTTGGTCTGTGCCCTACGCAGTGAGAACGAGTCTTTGAGAGCGGCCCGTGAAACACTTGAATCCCGCATCCATCATTTAAAGCAGCTTCTAGTCACTGAGCATCACCAAGCTGATGGGGACTGAAACTATTATCTTCGGGGTATCGATCATTTGCGCTCAGAGATAGCCTTGGCCTCTGCGGGACTTGGATTCTACAGGGACTTTTGGCACCGAGGAACTATATGAGCGTTACAGGGACGCACTCAGGAGTTTTGAGGAATTCTTGAACATCATCCTCAGCAGTGGCGGGCACTAGTAGTGGCAATAGACAATGGCATGGCTTTTCTCTTAGCTTTTGGATTGTTTGATGTTTGTTTTTCCCTCCCTCTTTTCTTTTGCGACTATCTGTATCTTTCCTGTATATACACTTTATGTAACAACGTTTGAGCAACTTTTCAGATAATTATGCATGCAATGCAGTTCAGTTATATCCCTCATGTTTTGCAAAAATGGGTGAATGGAACAAAGAATTTTATTTACTTGCCAGCACATAAAATAAAAAGGTTTAACTTACTGGAAAACAAACATAATTAGGTCCATTACCGCACACTATTATCCATGCCGCTTCACAATCTTAGCACAAGTTTATCACACGACTTGATCTCTTCCCTGTGATCTTGAAACTCACATAAACTTTGTGTTGAACAACTGCCCTAGTCTTGTCGATAGTATGCGGACAACTCCCCCCCCCCCCCCCCCCCCCCCCCCATTTAACAAAATAACACCACTAACAAAGTAACAACACTGCCCCAGCTTCAACCCTTTAGATGAAATGATCCCAACCATCTGACAAAATTGCCCCAACTTTAGCTGCTGAGGTTCCCCCATTTTTTTTGTTTTTTGTTTTTTTCCTTTTTGGGAGAGCTCAGCCCAAGAGTGAAACCGGCGCACATTGAGACGAGCAAACCACTGAGCAACCTGTCCCTTTAAGCTGTGTTGGAATAACTGCACCATCACTTTATCGGGATTGGGGTACCCAAAGAGTGCCCCAGCATAGAGCTTGAGATGGCTTATGGGATCGGTGGTTCCATCGAACTTGGAAAAATTAGGCATCTTGAACTTTGGTGGCAGCTGCAAATCTGGGAAAAAGTATAAATTTGCAAAGCTGGTGGGTGTATAAGAACTAGGTCCTTGCATAGTTCTAAGAGCTTCTTCCATGTGTTGAACCTTCTGGGCCAATGGAGAATTCTCCTCTCTCGTTGGGGGAGGAGGATATACTTCCTCCTTTTTTATTACCCAATTCTCTTGTGGAGGTGGTCGGGCTGTGCCAATTGGGATAAAGCCTAACTGAGGTTTCTGCTCCTGCAAAACAAATCCTCTAGCCCCTGGCTGATAAGGAGTTGAGGATGATGATTGATGATGCGCCTGAGCAGCTAGGAGACTAGTTACCATGGCCTGAAGAGCGTCCATCTCCTTTTTCATAGCTTCGTATTCCTCCCAAGGGACGGTCTTGGGATTTTCTTGACCAACCAGGCGGCTGCGTTCATCACCCATCGCTGCAGATACAGATCTGGTGATGATGGGACTTCGTGGAGGGCAGGACCGCGACCTAGCTTTTCGACTCGTGATAGAACCCTTCTTGATACCTTGAATTCAAAAGATTCCAAAGTTAGTTCGGGTTCTCATAATTCAAAGGAAACTTCCCAAGTTATGGTCAGAATCTTAATACGTGCATTCTTATGGATTCATTTTTGAAAATCATGCATTCAAAATTTGGCCATAATAACGGCATAATTTTGAATGATGAGCCTATGTTTTAAAATTGGGAATCCATATTGAGAATGACATATTCTGACTACAATTTGGGAATTTTTTTTTTCTACAAGAAAGAATCTGCACGAATTAGTGCAGAGAGTCAGAGACTCTCTCCAATTCTGAATGATCCTATCAATGTACAAGGACCTCCAATTCTGAATGATCCTATCAATGTACAAGGATTTGGCTTGACTCTTTTTCTGGGTAACTACATGCAGCATGACGGCTTGGTTATTACTAATGCAAACCCAGTAAGGCTTCACAGTCCCTAAATCTTCAAACCTCCAATTGCGTTTCCAGAACTTTCTCGGGCTGGTGATTTGGTTGGGGTATTCTTTTCGACGAGGAACGTCTTGGCTACACAAAAATCACCAAAGATATCTGACATGTACTTCGAACCCCCGGCTAATTCTAGGGTTAAAAATAAGAAGTAGAATGGGGACAGAGAAGAGAGTTGGGGTATTAGAGCAGCCTGAGAATGAGAAAAATATTTTTGTATTTTTTCAAAATATTGGAGAGTGCCCTTTCAGCTACGTACAATGCAATTGCCCTGCAAAACAATTGTTAGAAACATGCATGCTTATTGGTGACGCTCAGTGACTAGAAGTTGCTCTAAATGATGGATGCGGGATTCAAGTGTTTCACGGGCCCCTCTCAAAGACTCGTTCTCACACGTAGAGTACTCTGTGCACACACAGCGTCATGAAATTGGCGCGTTGTGCACTCAAAGCTTTCCTTGAGGTTTCTAATTCCTCTCGAAGAAAAGCTACCTCTTGAGACAAAGTCACTCGCTCTGAAAACGCTTGGGCCAGTGAACGTTCTAGATTGGCAATGGTGGACGAGGAGCTAGCTGAATTTCTTTCCTTATCCAAGGTCATACTTAACACATCCACCCTCATTTCTAAATCCAAGATTCAACGCTGAGACTTAGCCAGCTGTTGTTCAGTAGCATCTAAGCCAGCGACGACGTTGTCCCTTTCAACTTCCAAAGTGGACTGAACTCTCCGAGTGCTATTTTGATATCGAACAACCTCTTCCCTCTCCTGGTTCAAGCGCTGACTTGCCGTTCGGCACTCCAAAGATAAATGGGCATAAGAGGATGCTAGAGATTCGACATAATGAGCATAGTCATGCGTGTTTGTCGGGCCTACCCACCGGATTTGAGGAATCCCAACGCCCATTGCAGTCGCAATGACCTGCTCAATCCACGGAAGATACCTGGGTGTTACACGTGGGGTGACATTCATGCGATCAAGGCGGAGGAGATTTCTGTGGTTCCAATGAGCAAAAGCATTACCGACTTCTGGAGGAAAGTAATCAGCTGCATACTCAAAGTAGTAAGTCTCGCTACTCTCCTGAATTTGAGTAGGCAGAATATCTTGATCAACTCCGAACAAGCGCATTACTCGATTGGCAAAACAAGGCATGACAGCCCGGAGTCCCACCAATGGAAGAAAGGATAACCCATGGCCATTCAGGGATACGCGGATATCCAGTGCAGAGAAGGTTCCAAGCACCCAGATCACCGTGTCCGGGGTAATGTCGGTTAGGGCCTGAACCCAGTCTGTCTCGTTCCGGGGTAGAGATTTGATATTCTGCTGGCCGTTGCGAAGTCGAACAAACACTTCCCCCCGAAAACCAGTTGAGATGAGGTGAATGGCTGCTGAAAATATGGGCAAGTAACCACGGGTAAAGAAGCTCTCCTCCACTAAGAACACTGTTGGAACGCCCAAGCCGGACAGCTGACAAGCTACGATGATACTCGAGATTTGTTTCCAATGAACTGAGGGTGCCGACGCTGTGGAAAAATTAGAGTACGCTGTCGTCGGTACAAAAAATGAGATTAGTACGTTCATACATCTTTTCGTTAGTCCAGGTCAATGCAAATCAGTTCGATTCCGGTTGTCTGATATTAGCTCATATTGAATTGAGGATCTCAAGCGCTGTCGAATCCAGTAGATCGTGTTTGATATCAAAAATGGGATATGCCCTACCGAGCATTTTTTTCATTAATTAGTTCAATGTGAATTGATTTTAAGATCTCCAAAATTATCCAAGTTTGCCAATGGAAACGACGGTATCACCGTTTTGCAGTCAATACGCTCGGGTTTTGGTTTTTGTCCGGATCTTCTCTATTTCTTATTTCTCCCGGCTAGAGATAATTTTGAAAAGGGTTAATTTTGGAAAAGAAGTACCAAAAGGGCGATGTAGGGTGCCTAACACCCTCCCTACTCGTAACAGTAAATCCGCAAACCCGTTATCTGTTTTAGTAGACCAAAAACCAAAATCGCCGAAATATTTTCCTAAGGATGTTTTTCTCTAAAAATGCCTTTAGGGGGTGACTTAACGCACGCGAACTCATTGTTAAGTGGCAACTCTCATTTTTGAAAAGCGAGTCACAGCTATCAAAATTTCATTAATACAATCGTCCCATTTTTGTCAAGTATTCTCTCTTGCCGTTTTCCTAAAATTGGGGGAAACGCTCGCAGCGGAAAATTCTGGACGCGACACTCATCAGTCAGTACACCTTCCTATGTATTCATCGACGAGAAACTGATGCTACCGTCTTGTGTTCTAATTCCTCCTTGATTACTCGATCTTGTCAATAGTTTGTGAATGATTCTTGGTTATCAAAAACTTCTGACAGGTTAAATGATACTTAATGTACCCAGTACATCTAAATACAATATGATTTCGAGAGTTCTGATGTGTTTGACTTGGTTCATTTTCAGATAACCAAACACAGTTTGATTACTGTAGTGATCGTGAATTTCTGGTCAGGGTGTAATGCTGCAAGTGGACGGTATCTGATCCATTGTTCAGTGCCTCTCTCTTTCGCCCTCTGTTGTAAACAACCCATTTAGGTTATGATGGAGAAAGGTGAAGCTGGTAAATTGGGTTAGCGACGAAAGTAGACTACTGTACAATTGTCGAATCTAATCTATCTTTGGTGGATTTTCTCTTGGTTGGTGTTGATAGATGTCCCACAAGCCTTCAATAGACCTTTAAGCCCAGCCAACTGGGTTGAGAGGTTCAACTATCGCGCCACCCCTACGATTGGGAAAAGCCCACTTGCTAAGTAAACTTCTAGTAGCTGCAATTATTTATATAGGCTCACCTAAGTATTTGGTTGTCTCCCTTCAACTATGTAGACCCAAACTCCTCGTTTGATTCGCGGACTAAAATAGGTGAGATTGATAGTTCTGAGATTAATAGTCCGGGATTATTTGTCTGAGACTAATTTAGTACTGAATCTCACTCAATCCTTTGTTTGATTCGTGTAGGATTGGCATCGGGATATCCCGTGTTCCGGTAAATCCCATGTTTGGTTCCCCAAACTAAATTTTAGGATTAATTTTAGGACTCCCTCTCAATCTCTCAAACCAATCGAGTAACAGGAGTAGCAACAGAGAAATCAAGATCGACACGATTCCACAATTCCACGAGCATCAAGTGTACCCAACATTCTGCTTCAAAAAACCAAAAGACGAGTAAAAATAGGGGATTTAAAGAACATACACACACGCACATAAAGCTGCCTTAAAGCATATACAAACACGATCGATTTTGGTTCCTGGGTATTATTGATCTAGGAAGTAATTTCTGGGCAAAAAGGGGATTTTGATACCTGGGTATTATTGATCTTGAAGGATGGTAGAGGCTGAGGATTGAAGATGATTGATTGGGCGTTGGAGGTGATGAAGATTAGGGTAAAGAAGATAAAAAAAAGCAAGCTGATTTGGTCATCGTCTTCTCTCCAGAACCCTTGTTGACAATTTCAGAAAAGAGAGATCGATTTCACACCCAGGATAATTTCCACGAGATCAATGAAGAGAGAGTCGTCTCGATCAAAAAAAAAAAAAAACGAAGAGAGAGTCGCTTGGTGGAGAGAGAGAGAGAGAGAGAGGAGGAAGAAGAAGAAGAATGGCAATTTTGTAATTGTTCAACACTCTCCTTCCGTGTCTTCTATTCTGGACTAATTAGTCCCACACCCCCCCAGGTATTACACAGTACCATACGTATTGGACTAAAATTGTCCTGGGATTGTTAATCCCATGCTATTTTTCAGGAACCAAACGAGGGACTATGCGGGATTAGGTATAAATAGTCCAATCCCAGGTACCTAATACCCGAATCAAATGAGACTCGGATAAGTTAGCTCTCATTAGGTATATTTAGTTACTCATTTTGGGATACAGTAAAATGCATTGCATGTTCTTATGTTCTTTGGATATTCTCATGTTATTTCCCACTCTTCATTGTGGGCAAATATTGATGTGCTGCCGTTCATACTTCCCTTCACAGGTTTTTTTAGGATCTTAGGATATACTTATTTGAGTACCCAAATCTGCTCTTTACCAGGTATTAGTTCCGGAGCAAAATCAACACAAAGGAAACCTTAAGTCTCTAATAAACAAGAGGTACCCTTGCTGAGTTTTTGGTCCGCAGTTCTACCATCTCACCTAAAACCATTTTGTTTTATGGAGTGCTTCAGTTTTCTACTTAAACTTGTATTCGAGGGGGGTCGTCAGTTTACATTCTGCATATAATCTGTAGAGCTCACTGTATAGTCGTAGAGTGGCCCGGCTTTCTTTGAAGATTGTTATCTAACTTGTACTTTCTGCTAACTGGACTGGAAACTGTTTCTGGTTATCACTAGCTTGATTGTCCCTCTCACAATTGAATGTCTGATGCTTGAGCTTGGACCACTCAAAGCTTGGATAAGTTTGGATTTGCTGATGTGGAAATACAATCAATCCGATTCTTTCGTCTTTTATCGGCAGTTTTGATACATCTCTGTTATGGTCAAGGTTAATGCTGTACTGTATCATACCGTCCGGTACGTACACTTTTATAGACAAAGCAGTGTTGATGATGTCTTATTCCGTTCATATCAATTTCCCAGCGAGTTCTGGCTGTACCGGAAGGTTCCGGCGGATTCTGACTGTCCGGCCAAAGGCCGGCAAGGCGTACCGGTTGGTCAAAAAATTGAACCAAAATCGATTTTTCAGGACCTTTTCAGCGTACTCCGACCGTTCTTCAACAGAGACTCCCCCCCGCTAGCTACTACTCTTTGGATTTTGGCTCTCCATTCTACTATGGAACTTGTTCTTTAACGCAGAAAGAATTCAAACTACTACCCTTTTAGCCTTTTAGGGATAGAGTTGTCTACACCGCAATTTGATTATTATTATTTTTTTTTTCCTTTTAGTTTTGTTAGTAAAGTAACACTCTAAATTTGTTACATTAAGAATGGTTAAGGTTAAATATGGTTTCATTCATTTTATTTTGGGATATATATATTCACTTTGTAACGAAAAAATCGAAATTGTTCCCGATGCGAGCCGTACCAATAATATACCATGTCCGTACGTTATCCAGAACTTGGTTATGGTCGTTTGGCAACAAAAATGGCAATGGAAAAGTGCCCAAAGTGTATTCCATGAACTTCCTATATTTTAGTTTAAATACTAAGGGGGTGTTTCACTAACGAAAAAAAATAGTTTTTTTTCAAAAACTAATACAGGTCATTTACTCACAATATATCAAATAAAAAATCGTTAAAAATCAATTTATTCTAAAAAAACACCTTAGCGGAACATCCCCTAGGGCTAAATCTAGATTCAACACTTAAAATTGAATGGATTAAATAATAAATAATTAAGTAGTAGGTTTGATAATCACATTTTATATTACTTAAAAAGATTCAGTTGTTCTTAAAATGTAAGCAAAAATGTTGACAAAAATTATGTAGTTTTGAGCTACTTAAATTTGACTGAATTTACGAGTATTTTTATTCAACCATTTTTCCATCCACCATTACTCTTCACAAACTGCAATTATTATTGTTGTCACTATCACCTCTACTCTACCAACACAATCATCTTCACTACTCCATCACTATCTCTCCACCATCGCTACCACCATCACCACTACTCTGTCATTACCATCACCACTCTATTATTACCACAAACACTATTTCGCCGCATCCACTACTCCACCAACACCATTTTTATCGCCACTCCACCATTATCACTCCGTCATTCTCACCACTACTCTGTCACTCCTACTACTACTACCGCAACTACACCACCATCACCACCACTCTACCAATCCCACCACCACTTATACACTCCCACCACAAGTAGCACTACCACCACCATAACCGCCACTCCAACACTGCCGACTTTACACTACCACGACACCACCACTACTCCCGTCATCACTTCCCTACCACCACAGTGCCACCATTCCACAATCACTACCACCACCACTACTGTTATACCACCATCTTACCAATATTCTGCATATTTTTATTATTTTGATGAATGTACTGTTGTTTTTTTTTTTTTTTTTTTTTCATTTTTGCATTTTAACATAATATACAAAAGGCAAAATAAAAAAATTAGTGAATTGAATACTTCAGCTCCTTGTACAGATCAAACAACTTATTTATTTTAGTGGTTAAGATTCAGTACATATAACAAATTCAGCATTCAGTTTTTAATTTTCAGCTTTCACGTTTACCAAACAGCCTCTAAACAAACGTCTACAATATCCGATAGTGATTGAGATGGAAATGATTAGTCAACTAGCAAAAGTGGGTGGAACAGATCATTTATACTGGTTACTGTAGTGGGCTGAATAATATGGTTCGCAAAGGCCAATAATTCCTGAGCCATGGGCCTGGCCCAACTGTTGGTCCAGAGCCTTGGTCGTTCTCATTGTTTGAACACCTGGATCTGAACCACTTCGCTTATCGACATCCAACCCAGGTCCGAAAAGTATGATCCGTGTAAAATATTGAAGGCTGTTTATGAACATGGACATAACTTTTACGTTAGTCGAAGCGGTTACTGTGCATGCCAGACACACACACGTGCACGTGAATGTTTTGAAGGCAAGTCTTGGAGCTCTATATAAAGTACATTAATAAAACCTAAGAGGTACGCCACAGCTCTTTTACTTTCACCCTTCTCCTCCTGTCACTTGCTTAATTATTAGGGTGCTGCCTCGGTCAACTCTGACCGATGAGGCATTAACGGTGGGTGCTTCTTGTGCAAATCAGGCATAGAAGTTTGGCTGAATCAAATCGGAAGCAGAGGATTTATCAACTTCACCGTGAGAATCACAACCCCACAGTTACATATCAATCATGCATTATAATTTGTCCAGGAATTAGTTCCTGTATGTACTTTTTAACTCTTCAGAGAGGCAGAATTTGCTTTCTGGAAACTCATTCCAGCCCAATTCTTATGTATTTGTAAGTTGAGGGATACTATATGTCATGCCACATTAAGGGCCAATGTGGTGTACCGATCATGCATTACTTTTACAATAAAACTATGGGTACACCATTTGGTGTACGCCAAATGCACATTGAGTTATGTGGAGCCCATCTTGGGGTTCCACACAAATGATTGGAGACTCTCAATTTGTGTAAAATGTTTTTTCAAGGATCCCTGTAAAAAATCAGCTCGAACGGATATCGGTAGAGGCTTGATTGGTTATTTGCTCAATTTTCTGACAAGATATTGAGTAAAGAATCAATCAAGCTCTTACCGATATCCGACTAAGCTTAGTTTTTATAAGGATCCTTAAAAACTTAGCGGCTTTAATTATTTGGGTAGAGTCTCGAAATGGGTCTCACACAACGTAGTGTGCACCAAATGGTTTACCCATAGCAAAGCTTGCCCTTTTAACTTTGAAAACAGGTGGGTTTCGGTGGCCTCAATTTTTCACTTTACATTTTTGACCTTTTGGATTATGGCATAGTTGGATACTTCCTTTTTGCATTTTCCATTTCTCATTTTTTGAGAAGGAACAAATTTTGTTGATAGAGGCCAAAAGCCAAAAGTAAAAGGAAAAAGTGCTTTTTTTAACTTTTCATTTTATTTACCCAAAAAAAAAACTTTTCATTTTTTATTTTTCTCATTTCGGTTGACATCGAAAGACTTGCAAAATGTATTTTACACATATCTTTCAAATACTACTCTTGTATGCAAAATATATTTTGCACATATCTCCCAAACAATGTACAAAAAAGAGTCTCCCAAACACCCCTGAAGAGCTTTTGCCTTGGGGTTAGTCGGGTCAAGTAAGCCATAAACAGGGGCGAAGGCATATGGGGGCTGGGGGTGCCCCGGCCCCCCCGGGTTTTGAAAAATTAATTATTTTAATGCTAATCTTGTTGAAATAATTGACACTATTATTGTAATATCATTTTACGATTGTAATAATTTCGGTTTCATTTATTAAAAAGATACTCCCTCTGTCCCTTTTTAAGTGATCCACTTGGGCAACGTGTATTTTTGCGGACGTTTAAAAATGTATTTTCGCATATCGTTTTTACTTTCTTTTTTTTTTGCACCAAATTAAAGTACTCTATGAGCACTTTAAAAAGTTATATAGAGAAATATATTTTTTAGGGATTTGAAATTGTCTGTATTCCCATATAGATCACTTAAAAAGGGACGGAGGGAGTAGGTAATTTTATATCTTCATCAATGATTTTTACACCCCTTTTTTTATAAACACCCCCTTTTGTCTTTTATTGAATTTTTCAAATAAAAATTCTACTCCTACTAAAACAAAAAATTGGTGTGGATCAAAAAGGGGGTGTGGAAATCACTTACCTTTCTTTCTTTCATAATTTGAAAAACAAGCATATGAGTAGTGTTGTAGCCTAAAGAAATAAATTATATTGAAGAACAAATCCATATCATAATTATACATTTGGATAAAAAAATGTCTATTAAGTCTGCCCCTCTCGAGCAAAAATCCTGACTCCGCCACTGGCCACAAACAATACAAGACCCACCAAACAACAGAAAGCCCAGGTACCCAGAAACTAGTCAAAATTTGAAATTTAACGATTCAGTTTCACTTCAAGTGAATCTGAACCATTAAATTTCAAATTCTGAGTACTTTATGGGTACTCATTCTGGGTATGTAGCAGTGCTCACCAAACAATTGAATAAAACTACAAAGAAGTGGTAACAACGCCCAAACAAACCACCAAATCAACAGCACTAAAAACCAGCATTGACAATAGCTTGAATCATGAGAGTAGGATTCCCTACACACACACACACACACACAAATATTAGATTGCTTACTTGCTACCTCTCCCAAAAATGTTACTTCTATTGCCATAAAATCTCAGTGTGAGAATTTCTGAAACTATTCGATCGCAGATACGCAACTATTTACAGCTGTAACGGAGAACCTCGCATTTTAAGAATTACTTTTACATGCATTTGGTCTGCATGTCCATGGAAAGGAAAGACGCAACACAAAAATGGGTCTAAATTTTGACGCCTAGTCACCCAAAAGTTAGTGTTCATATTTGAGGATCAAACCGAAGCTATGAAAAACCCCCATCTACACAGTGTTTTCAGTTAAGGAAGTAATTACGGTATTGATCAAAGTGAACTTGAAAGCTGCGACTAGGAAGCAGCAGGGCTAACTCCTCCTCCATGATTGATTAAGTCGATGGTTCAGACGGAGCAGGAAGAGGGTCACGGCACCACTGTAGATGAGAGCTGGGATAGAAGGGTCTTTTGGTGTTCGTCTGAGAAGATTGTGCTTGGGAGGGCTTCCCAGCACGCTGAGGGGGTGCGGAGCCCACAGCAGCCTCATCCGCCTTCCTTGTAACCTGGACAAAAACTCTACTTTCAACAACATAACAAAGGGAATGATAAAAACGATTAAGTGGAATCCAAAATTAGACTAAGAATTAATAAATGCTACTCAAGACCTACTCTTACCAAGAAGGAAGATCTAAATTGTTTCATTTTCTACCAAATGGCCTTAAAGAAACTCAAATTAGTCGTTGAATCAAAATTGTCTGCAGATGGAAGGGCTCTTTCTTGTCATTGGTCCCCCTGAAAAAACCTATTACCACACCAAACAAGTTCTGAATCTTCTGATAAACTCATATGTTGGATAACCAACTCCCATCCGAAATCCAACACATTCTCTCCAGGAAATCTTTGCTAAAATAGTTGCCGGTCACCAGAAATGGTATGAGATTCGCAACTTATCGTTATAACTTACAAAGTTGCACCCAAGGAAAAACATAACAGGTTCACCGTGGAGAAAAGACTGTGTTGTCATCTTCTCAGCACAAAATGGAATTCTGCTTCTAAATGGTGGACATATTCCATTGATTTTTAGAGTTATATAAACAAAAGGAGACCCCGAGGGAATGAGGCGGGAGAAAAAACATGATTAGTTTACTTATAGAGTACAAACTCTCCACAATCAATATTCAACTTACTAAGACCCCGTCCACAGGTCCTCACTGCAATTGATATTTCTCTTCTTATCATTACTAATTACCCATGTATGCAAGTGTTTACATCAATCCATCAAATACCACAAAACCACATCAGTGATCTACTTTCGTTTCAAGTTGTAATGAATTGGGTACCTTAACTATCCTTGAAAAGAATGAGGTCCCACTCAATGAGACTGCTTTATCAACAGACTCCTTGTTTGCAAAAGTAATGTAAGCAGACCTAAAAAACAAATAGTAGATTACATTAGCAAACAGGTGCTCCCGCAACATTGTATGCCTTACTATGTGATCTTATGGCGGCAGCAAATTAGCATTAAAAAAAAATTAAAAAAAATTACCCTTTTGGTTGGCCATTGAACATATCATTCAAAATCACGACCTTAAGAACTACTCCACATTTGGCAAAATGCAATGACAAAGCTTCCTCAGTTGCAGCAAAATGTACCTGATATGTCAGAAGTGAAAGGCATCATTCTGAAGCACCTGCAATACAAACTTAAGCTAGCAGAGCATGATTGATAGAACCCTTGCTGTAGAAGGGATTGGAGTTTTTTATCATCCTGTTATAGAAAAACAATCAAAAGACCGCTTGGGCAGTTGGACAACAGGAATTACTATGTACAACGAGAAGAATAAGAAGTAATTTGCTTATCTATATATATGGGCACTGTTTGGTGTATAGTGATAGGGTCATGAAGCTGATTTCCGACTTAGGTCATAAAGCTTGAGAATCTTGAATATGAAAGTAGCCACTTTGTGTAGTTATGTCAAGCTTAGTCACATATCCAGTTCACCCCTCCATTATCAGGAATCAGTCACCTAGTTAGTAGTATGCCAAGGTCAGGTAAGTATCTGGGCTACCCCTCAAAACACCATCTGTTATCGGAAACTATCCCAGGGAAATGGCCACCTTTTGTCTTCCATTCTACTCTTTCACTACGTAATGGTGTATGACAAGGATTGCACCTCTAGCTTGGCTTCTCAGCATTTGTAGTTGAACTTCTTCCTACAATCCTATCATAACTACTCCTCGTGATTCTTATCTCTATGTAACAAACCAGCAATCCGGAAACTATATGCATCTCTACCATGAAATCCCGCAAAAATAAAAATAAAATTATTGTCAAAATGGAAGAAAAATACAATAGAAAACCATGTGCCACAACTGAAACCAAATTTTCTATGACGGAAGCCTTGGTCATGATTTAATACACAGGGTGGGGCTGAGCAAGTCCCCAGTTGACCCATTCAATTCAACATCAAACACTCTCATGGATGGCTTCCAGAAAACATTCTATTCACTGTAGTAGTTAATTTATCAAAAAAAAATTCAGCTGGCAGCAGGTTTGCAAATGCTGCACCTGCTCAAACCGAACCTGACAGATTCATGAGATAGTAAGTATGTTAACCAGTGGGGCACCCACACTTGGGCAGATCAACCATGTCACAATACAGCTTAAACCCTCATTTCTTCTCCCTCACTTGTTTCCCATTTGAAGACTTACAAACTCTAGGAGATGCCATATCCAGAGCTCATCTTACTCCTGTACCCCTTGACCTCCCCAGTGTCGAGCCTAGACCAAACAAAACCCGTTATTCCATTTTCCTTTTACCATCTGCTAAGCCTAAGACCAAAAAAAGGTTTATCCTCCTCCATCGTCTTCAAGTTCAAAAACGGAAATGGAAAAACCAAGCAGATGTAGTATGTATACAAAGTTAAAATCATACGAGAAAACCCCACTTGCCCCAGAAAATCAAAACCCCTTGAGTTTGTAGCTTGATAACTGGATTTCATCAGATAATTTTCTACAAGTTAACACATATTGAATAGTTTGTAACCATGGTTGCCCCAAACCATGGTAACGCTTTCCATTCCTAGGCAAGATGGATGGCCTCCCTGAACAATTGCCTTCCTGAACTACAGTTATTGGACTACTATCTATAACAGTTTCCTTTTTCAACTAAAGAACAAGAATTCAATCATGGATCAAATAAGAATATCTTCCAGAACCTAGACAAAAGTAATAAGAATGAGAGCACAAAAAAAGAAAAGTGTTCCGTCCATGATATCTTGCAACTGGGTACTACCAAGATTATATCTCACTCTTCAGCTTGAAGAGCATCCACCATGTGTGTCACTAAAAACAAAGACATTACTGGATGGTAGCCCAATTCATCAACAACAATAACATAACCCCTCTAGTCCCCAGTCATTGGAGGTATGGGCATTGGGTAGGGATGAATCGAGACAAACCTAACCTTTGGCAAGATATGCACAAAGTGGCAGCTCTCATAATACCACTGGAACAATAGGACCACCCCCCCCCCCCCCCCCCCCAAGAACTGAGGAGCTATAGGATGTTTTGCAGTAGAACCATGCCCCCAACTCAAAGCTGAAAGGCATCACCCAAATCTATTTTTGTGCTTATTACCATGCTTACTTCATTCATGGTAGCCCAATTCATCCCAGAACAAAACACCATCAATCCTATTTAACCGAACCTCCAGATATCAACCTTCAACAATAAATTTAAATCGTCGGCCCAAAAGCAGGTTTCAATTTCTTTGATAAATGTGGGTACAACATAGGTAAAATGTATATACATGTACCTATATGGCTATATAAACTAGAAGCCCAAGAGAAATTGAGAAACAAATGTATCCAAAGTTTCAACAAGAGCTTTAGAGAACCTTCAACCAAGAATTTAAAATCTCCCGTCACTCATATATAAGACAACAAAGGCTTACAAAATAGGTCTTCCACTACTTTAAAAGTACGGGCAATTACTTTCTCTCTATACCCGCCTCATCAAACCGAAGAGGAGTGTCATGCTGGATATTCCTCTAGACCTCTTCCTCCTGTAGACTACCCTCTCGCCAGATAAGAAGCAATTCAGCAGGTTCACCATGAGAAATGATAAACAAATCTAAAAGAAGGCACCAAACCTTCCGAACTATGAACGTGCTGTACCAAGATACATATTATTGGAATTACACTTCCAACGCCTTGAAACAGAAAGTGAACTAGGGTGCTTCTAAAAAAGGACAAGTTGAAAGGCCGTCAAATCCAAATCACTCGCAAAAATTTGAATAGCTTTCAAAGACAAAAAAACAGAACCTCAGCATCCTCCACGTATTTCCGTCTATCACAAACTTCACACATAAGTGCGAAACTTCACTTGAAGTTCTATTTAACAGAATCCACTGGTTTCCTTTTTCTTTTCTATTTTTTAAAAGATAAAAGGGAAATAGAATCTTTGTTTTCTATATAACTGGCGGAAGTAATTGTAAAAATTTTTACTAAAACCCAAATGTAATTCATTACTCCAAAATCCATTATCTTAAATCTTTTAGGATGCACCATATGCAAAGACCTAGTCACAATTCATGGATGTTCATAGTCAAGTTCGTAGTTTCTCCATTTGCTCAAGCTTGAAGGTAAATATTCTAAATAAGGCCTACACGAGCTTGAACTATCCTCACCGTGGAACCTGCAACCCACTAAATAAACCCCACTCGTATAAATAGATTACCTGCCCTAACCTATAGAACAATTTTTGCATCGTGCCAATACAATTCAAATTGGAAACAAGAACAAATACATGACAAACAAAGACAAAAATGCAAAAAGCAACAATAATAAAACCAATTAAGAAGACACCAAGTAAGTGTTTCATAAGGTTACATTAGTGACTAATACAGTTCTTGATGTCACGTCCTCCTCTGAATGCTTGATTACACCTGCAAACACACAGCGTAAACAAATTTTCTGCTCAAGGACGAGCCTTGATATAAGGGATACACCGCCCAAACATCAGCACTATCTCCTATTTATGTTACTCATAACAGTCATATGCAAAGCAATTTTCATGCAAGCAAAATGGAATTCCAAAACACCCCAAGCCAGGCCTGCAATAAGATTAACAGCTTAAGAGAACAATCTGTCTCTCTCACTCGTGAAGAATGAGAAATGATGACATGCTCCATTAAAAAATAGAGCATGTTGACAATAAATTTCTCACGTTCTGTATTCGGAAAGTGAATCCACACAACTAAATGCTAAAAAGCATCACTCATGCAGGTTTTTCCCTTCATGAGCAAGAGAGCCATTGGGGTTGAAGATATTTTTGTATTTGATAAATGGATGAGATATGCAATCATTTGATTGAAATTTAAAAAAGTTGTTTGAAGCCATGCAATCTGCCTTACCAGAATTAGATGATACATGGAGTTGTCCATCTTTTTTCATCTCCAGCTGCTTGGTTCGAAGCTTAAACATCTCCATTTCGATTTTGCGCAGTTTCTGTTTCACCTCTTGTGCTTGCTGCAGCTCGACACATTAACATAAAGGTTAATAGACTGAATGAAAAAGGAAACATTTTTTCCCCCATTTTGCTAGGGGTTATCGTCAATTTTCTCCTACTCCAGGGGTATTTAAAATTCCTAAGCAAGCTATATTTATCCATCAAAATTAAATTTGCAGGAAATAGGAAACGTACTGTAACCAGTGCCGGAGCAGCAGCCTCTGGCTTTGAGTTCAATCTTTTAGAATCCTTTGAAGTTTCATTATAGATCCCTCCAAAATGTCTCTTTTGCCCTATGTTATTTGCTGCATGACTTTCGCCGATCATACTCACACCCAATTCCAGTTTCCTATGTTCCCCCGGGATGTTACCGCTACCACTCTTATCAAGGTCAAGCCCTTGATTTTTCATACTTTCGCAACGAACACTATTGGCAATGTCCACTAGTGTATTTAGACCATATACTTCTTTCTCTGTCTCTAAAACATCCACAGCAAGTGTATCAACAGTTTTGTTATCATTTATGACAACAGTTTCTTCACATGGCTTCCCCAATCTGTCCCATACGCTACCTCGTGACTTTTTACTTTTGCATGACAATTCCTCAACTGCTCTTGGAGGACTTCTTGCAGAAATATTGCCAGCATACATTTGCCCTGTATGAGGCTCTGTATTAGAAAAGAGTAAAAAACAGAAGAGAAAACAATCTTGGTTCATTTAGTTCCAATTTGATGCATGTGCAATATTCATCACATTTATGTTGTGCCTAATATGACAGAGCTTAAATATAGATGCCTGACAGATGACGAATGAATGGGCAATTAAACATCCAAGAGTCACAGTTAGGAAGCATTTACACATTACCTATAGTAGAAGGTTCTGGATTTCTGGAAACTATTTCTCTTCTAGGAAAATCCACAAGCTGACTAGGCAACTCACTGCCTTTATAACTAACAATCTGCTTGACAATGAGAAATTATATCAGAGACAGAACATATATGGGGAAAAAACATAGGATCAAAAGGTAGTCATTTGCCAACCTTCGATCTATCTGCACGTTCAAAACTTTGCTCAGTTACAGTTGAAATCAGAGACGAGCATTCTACTCTAGAAAGCTTATGTGACAAGGAACCATCATGAAAAATCTCACTTGCACCAACTTCACCAGGAACTCGGCTTCTCTGTTTCTCTGGGTGAACCATATTTGTCTTTACCTCATTCATGGGGGCAACCGGACCCTTACGTATCAAATTTTTCATCTGCCAAGGGCAAGTACTTTACCTCATTCAACCCCATGAGGAAAAGAATGATTATGTATGGGAGGAAAATTGAAAGATAATAATGGTACCAATGAACTATCCGAATTTCCATTGCCATGATTTTGAACATCCTTTGACCTGATCCTTCTCAAATCCCTGTCTAAAGTGACGTCTTTTAGATCTACCAAACCATTAGCAGAATTCGATTTATGGGAATGTTTTAACAGGTGATCCCATAACCTGCACATGGAGTTTGAACACTCAGGAATCTTCAATTCTCAACTCCTAAAACAAATCAGCCATATAAATTTGAACTGGATTTTCTTATTTATTGAAAAGGCATCAAGGGGATGCCACGCATGTACAAAAGACACATATAGAAAAAAATTCGGGTTCTCCACCAATGCCCTTCTCAATTTTCATTCTAAAAAGCAGTTCAAAAAATTAAATAGCTTCAAAAATTTACCAATGACATGTATAACCTGACAAGATAACAGTTGAGTTCTCCTTCTAAGTAAAGATACAATAAAATACAGGGACACAAATCTGAACTTAGGTGCAGTACCAGGACACAAAGTCATGACTTTTGTCCCCAAGAAAGGCCTCTAGATCATCTCTTGCCTGTATCTGATGTTTTCCGTTACTTACAAGCACTACGATATATTCCTACAAGAGGAAAAACATGGCAGGCCATTAGTTGACAATCGCATAACCTCTTAAAGAAGAGGAAAAGTAGCTAATTCGATAGTCATTTCCAGTTATCGATTCCCTTACCAATTCCAAGCACCAGATGAAGCATAAGGTTTAAAGAATTCCTTAGTTAACTTATCACTTAGAACTACCTCTCATTTTAGTTTTATCCCTATATTATAGAGGAAATAATTTGAACAAATTATTGTTCAATCCCAGCACAAGTAAATAAATGCATAAAGCAATATTCCCGAATCCCAACCAAGAGGTCATGGGCAGGCAGGAAAACAAAGAGGTAGAAACACGCACCATATGCACATAGACACAGAAACACACATAAATACATCTACTAGCAACAATAAACTACCATTGCATTGGCTAGCTTTCTGCACATTTTAAAAGCATGCATTAAAGCTTAACAGTTCTTTTGCTTAGATTGATTTCCAAGCATAACCTAACTGGGAAATTGTGTATCAGACATCATTGGCTACGGCTGATAAATGAACCAAGCTTGAACACCACATCTTTTTTAATCTCGTTAAGTTTTTGAACCAATCTCGAACAAACTAGCTCGGCAAATTCAACTTATGATGATTAAAAAATTCAAACTATTGGAGATCGGTTCGTGATCGACTCAATTAAAGCTCGTTTCAGATCAGTTTTGCTAGGCAAAAGTCAGTATCGTTAGTTGTAACAGTGAGATTTAAACCCCAGTCACATGCACGGGACTAGTGGTACAACTCACTGGGCTACCACTCCACTTGCAACTCGAACAATCAACTGTTCCACTGGTATTAAAAGCTCGTTAAACCTGACAATCAACTGTTCCACTTGTTCGGTTTCCAAAGCGAATATTTCAAACATCTTTTCCTCATCATTTCGTTCTTCCCCAGTTTTCTCAGCAACCCAAAAAAAACCATCGCTGTACAATATCCATAACCTAACTAACTGGAATAACATCAAGTGAAACCACATCTAAAATCGCGCGCTCACACACACACGCACGCATACATACATACATACATATACATATACATATATATATATATATATATAGAGAGAGAGAGAGAGAGAGAGAGATACAGCGAGAACGTCGTCGGTATAATTGCCGAGGAACTGGACGAGCTTGTTGGAAATAGAGGATTTGAGCATTGAAGCGAGAGGAGATTTCATATCCATCTTGAAGGAAATAGGGTTCTTTGAGAAGATATCATCAGCCATTTCTGCAAAATCTCAAACAATCCAGAAAGAGGAGAGACTGGCAGAAGATGGCCTCACTCTCTCTCTCCCTCGCTACCTGCTTTCCTTCGCCGCACGGAATGGAAAATTACACTAGAATATTCCAGTTCTCAACGATAACGCAGTTAGGCCCCTGGGTTTCACTTCATACGACCCTAACGCCCTAACTTGTGAGCCCAAATCTGCTGCCGAAAAACTTACGTGTCTCTGTGCAGAGGGATTTTTTTTACCGTTAGATCACGCAAAAATATTAAAACAAAAAAATATTCATAACCCAATGGCCCAAAACTCCTCGTCAAATAGGCAGACGGATTTTGGGCCCAAAGGATTTGAGATGCTAACTAGTTTTTTCCTCTTCTTTTCTCTCTCAAACCAAACAATAAAGCCTTAGGGTTTGTTTAGGACGTAGGGAAAGGAAAAGAAAATAAGGAAAAAATTGACAAATTTCCCCTTCCCTTTTTTGGATTCAAAAAGGAAAGTGAGAAAATAAGAAACAAATTTTTAAGTTCGATGCATTTTCCCTTATATTTCCTCACACTTTCTTTCTTAACAATTTTCTTTTCATTTCCACAAGTTCCAAACACACTTGAGTTTATGTCTTTCTGTGCATGTGAAATTATTTACATAAAAAAAATTAAATTGAACAAAATAAATTGCATTCGTGTTTTCTCTTTTCTTTTTTTTTTACTTTTTTTTTTTTTTTTTTTAAGAGAAATAGCAAGAACTTCATTAAATGAAACAACAGTTTGTTGATTACACAGCACAAGCAAAGAGCTACATAGGAATGTATAAATCAGCATAAACTCTATGCAAAAATTGATTGTCTCTTGTAGGCAGTAAGTGAATGCCTACTTGAAAAATAGTCAAAGCTTGCAGCTAAGCAATGGGCATGCTGGACATCTCTGAGCTGAACCTTTGACATCCTAAAAAAAAAAAAAAACCTTTGAAATCTCCCCACTGAGTTTGCGCGGCAAAAAGTGCCCCTCATTCTTCCCTCCAATGCTACAGTGAAATCTCCTCACTGAACTGCGCGCGGCTTTGTATCCATGCTTATCTCTGTTTTTATTAATCTTTGTATTTTTGTCAAAGGTTAATAATATTATTCTTTGCTCTTGAAAAAAAAAAAATTGTGATACATAAGTAATAGCTAACAGAATTGCTGATATCTCTGTTTGCAAGGGACTATTAGTGTAAGAGAGGAGGTTGAAATTTGAGCACTCAAAGAGCCATTCGGAGGAGAAGCAGTGAAGCCAAGACTGCTCCAAGCACTGCTTGGTATGAAGACAAGTGACCACTTTCTATTGGTAAAGTTTCTAATAAAAGCAAAAATTTAAACAGTAGACACTTCTACTCAGGTCCATAACATGGGTTGGAGATCCAGCCTAGCTCGTTTTGGGGTTTTTTTTTTTTTAAAAAATTATTTTTTATCTCGACGATCTGAACCATTTATATTTTGAAACTCGTCATGAACATCAATCACACCAAAAATCATGTTAATCGGGTACCAACTGATATGATTTCAAGATGCAATTATCTTGAAAATTTTGAGTTTAATGGATACCAATCGAGTGTTGTCATCTGTCTTTTGTTTTCAAGATAGACTAATTCTGAAATCATATAAACATGCAGTGATTATTTTGATTTTTGGCATGGTATACGTTATCGACAAGCTCTAAAACGCAAAGGGTTCAAATCAATGAAATAGGCACGAAAATTATCCAAAAGGGGCTGGATTGGACCGTCCAGGTTCCTATTTGCATATCTCCCTTATAAAGCTAAAGCACTTAGCCATCTGACTGTATCCCTTGACTTCTAATAGAGAAGTCTGGGGTTCGAGTTTATGAAGCGTCGAATTCCTTTTAGTAGTTAATTCTCCTCTAATCCTCCACTAATGTATACTTAAAACATTGGCAAAAAAAAAAAAAACTAAATTAAAAACAACATTACTTGAAACAAGTAGCTTTGGTTAATCAAATATAATTCAAAGTAATAATCAAATAAAACAAAAATACATAAACGCAACAAGAATACAAGGTCGGGTTATATATGTTTTGTATAGGTTTATGGGTATTTGCATGAAGTATGAAGCGTTAGAACTTCATACGGTTTTACGTGCAAACTTAAGCATGAAGTGTTAGCACATTCCTTAGCATTTGCCCCAATATTGCAATGACAATATACAAAAAAATTGTGGTACGTTGTTCACGAACTTTTGTGGTGTTGTTTAAGAATTTTTGGAACTGATTTATGAATTTTCTAGTTAACGAATTTCTGTGATGCTTATTACGAATTTTTGGGGCTTGTTATGGGTACGTTTATCCTAGATGTACTCACAAAATATAGCATTCGCAGAATCGCAGGTTATTGTTTATAGCTTCATGAGCAACCCACATAAACCCGTTTTCAACCTGCTTAAACCTGCATATTAAGCGGGTTCTTGATTTGATTTCAGTGATCCAATAATGGACATCTAGCTAATTAAGCAGAGCCGGCCCTGAGCTAAAGCGACCGTTGCGGCCGATTTAGGCCCCAAAAAAATATACATTTTAAAGGCCCCTCATATTTTAGTGTTCCTTGGTATCTTTTTTGTAATAAAAAAAATGTACATTGTATATAAGGTCCAATTTCAAACTCAAAAGAGACCCAATTTCAAATTCATAAAGCTCCAAACATGAAATTAAACCAAAACCAATGAATTAAGTTAATGATGTGGGCCCAAAAGTTTACTAATTTGTATACTTGGTGGCCCAAATATTTATTGATTGCGTCTCATTTTCAATCTTGAGAGATGCCTTACCAGAAGATGTAACGAAACTAATTGAAGTGCACAAACATTTGAAATGGATGGAAAATTGTTTTCCAAATGCATGGATTGTTTGCAAAGTACTATTGACTATTCCCGTTATAATTGTTATTGGAGAACGAAGCTTGTCAAAGTTTTTTTTTTTTAATCGGCCAAAGCTTTTCAAAGTTTAAATTGATTAAGTCCTACCTTCGGTCAACTATGTCACAAGAAAGGTTGAATGGACTCTCTATTCTATCTATTGAACAAGAGATGCTAGATACGATTGATTGTTCGGATATAATTAGTACTTTTACTGCTAAAATTGCAAGAATATTGATATTTAGATGATGCTTTTAAAATCTTGTAACGTTCGAATTTATTTATTTATTTTAAGATTATTTAAGTGACGAGTTTGAAATCTAGGAATGTTTGATTATTGTTTTAGAGTTCTTATTGATGAATAGTAGTATTTGTTTTCGAAAGTGTAATTTACCTACTTACATTCTGTTCATTAATTCTTTTTATACAAAAAATTAGAGTACAGGTATGATACCCCTTTAGCCGTTACCTCCGCCAGTGTTGAATTGTTTGATATCAATATCATGGTGTCCATCTCCACTTATTTTCTTTCCCAACGTGTTCGGCCAAAAAATAACCCAAGCTTGCTCTTAAGATTCTGGTCGGTTTACCGTGACCAAGTTATGGTTCACATTTTTTCGTTTTCAAGGGAAACTCTCTAACTCTTACTTTTACAAGTCATTAATTGTGTATCCACTGTTTCTTAATAATCTCCCTTTCATCTTTTGTTACTCCTTAAATTAAAAAAATATACATTGCTGATCAAAAAAATTGGATGGACGAGGAAAAATGTGACAACCTACGCGTTTGCCATTGAAAGTTCGTTTTTTAATACCCGAGTTTGGCGTACGGAGAGGTAACAATAACATGGGTTAATTAGCTAAGGGGGGACTTATTACAGCCAGAGTTCGGGTGGTCATAAATCCGACTCTAGATGGACGGATTAGTCTTAAGATTAAATAGTTCAAGCGAGTGTGTCTACAAAATACCGAATTAGCTAAACAAAATAAATAGTCAGTTTGAGAAATAAGTAGGCCTTAAAAAGATGGAGCGTGTTTCTTCTCCTCTTCCAGAATAGCAACAGCTTTGACTGGGACACGGGGTTGCTGTTGTGCAGCCCCCGCACAACACCTACTATGTATCATCTGAGCCGTCCGTTGCTTGGATGGACGGCCCAGATTTCACCTCAGCACCTTTGCATCCAAACCGTTCGTTGTCATGCGTGCAAGATGAAATCTGGGTTGTTCATCCGAGCAACGGACGGCCCGGATGGTGCACAGCAGGTGTTGTGCAGGGGCTGCACAACAGCAACCCCAAATCCCTTTGACTGGGGCTTGTGTCCACGATCTTTTTCTTTGTTGTGACAGGTCATTTTAAGTTCGCTTTTTCCTTCACATGCAAAGGTGAGGTTGGAAAGAAACTAAAACCAAACAATGCCTAAAGTTGATGGTTGTTGAGGACCCATGTCATCAACTAACTCCCAAACATGTAGGACTGAAGAATATTGGAAACGGGGTTGCTGTAGGTGTAGGGTGCCCCTGCAGTGCGGTATCTAAATCGTTGATTTCGGCAATTAATAGTTCGGATTTAATCTTAGCAATAGACGGCTCGGATTTGTAAAATGCCAAGATGAAATCAGGACCATTGATAATACGTCGATGGCTCGGATACCGCATTATAGTAGGATGCGCTGCAACATCCCCGGATTGCTGAAGAATGGATTGATAGCTTGCCTTTTAGAGAGAGAGAGCTGGTAGGTATTGTTTATGTCATTTCTTCAAGTTTTTTAGAATAATATCTTGTGGACAAGGGTCCAAAGACAGCCCACGGCTAGGGGTGGCAATGGGGAGGATCGGGAATGGATTTTGCCATCCCCTCCTCCAATTTCCGAACCTCATATCTACCTCCGTCCCCGTCTCGATCCCCGAACGGGGAATCATCTCCACCCTCCATCCCCACTCCTAACGGGGATCGGGGATCCCCGCCCCGATCCGAAAGTTACCAAACTAATAAAAAATAAAAAAATCTAGAAAAATACCCCTTAAACTTTACCAACATATTTGATATCTAAACCACCAATTAATGAAAAACATGGCAACAATTTGCAATTTTCCACCAAAAATCTCAACCAACTAAATAAAATTACATAATAGTCAAGGATTCCAACCTTGAAGGCTGGAATTACCAACTGAATTATGTTTGATTGTGTTTAAGAATGTGAAGAATGAAGTGTATTTATGTATAAATTAATAGTCTATATATTGAGGAAACCCTACCAATTAACAATAATTCAAGGGGTCTAAATGTGAGTAACATATCAGATAAGTAATAAAAAAAAACGGATTGGAGACGGGACGGGGAACGGATTGGAGACGGGACGGGGAACGGATCGGGGGTATGTAGAACCGCCTCCAACCCGATCCCCGATTTTATTTTTATTTTTTCCTCCAAATCCGACCTGATCCCTGAAAAATTTCCCGAAACTCCAATCCGAACGGAGCGGAGACGGATCGGAGCGGATCGGATTGGCCAGAATTGTAATCCTTGCCCATTTTTCGTTATTTATCTAGACAACCAGGGGCCGACATAAGAGGTGCCCGAGCCTCTGCATATCCAAGGGCAACGCCAAAAGGAAATGAGGGGGTCAGCCGACCCCATGACGAATAAAAAAATAATACTACTATTATGTTAATTTTTTTTTTATAGGAAATTCATAAATGAACCCCCAAAAATTTAGGGCTGAAACCACTAGATTATTCCCCAACTTTCATCTCTCCCTCTTTGTGTGGCTTATTTGAATCCTAGTCACTTATTTTGTCCTTTTGATAAGGAGAGATTGATCTATCTTGCTAAGGAAGTACTCCCTTCATCCCAAATTGTTGCTCCTAGTTACTATTTGGGAATTAGGACCTCTAAAAAAATTGTTCATAACGTCAGATTTTAATTATTTATATATTTAATACGGATCTTATTTGATAGATCTCAATTAATTTTATCAAACACATATTTAAAAATCATAGAAAAATTATAGATTATAAAAATATAGATAACTGTTTGAATGGTTTAAAAAGTGAAGCAGAAAAAATAATTTGGACAAAGGGATTATTTGATAGTATCGACCTAGAGACTATCATGCAACGATTTCAGAACTCGAGACCGCGTCGAATGCAATTGTAGACGTTTGTAGTTTTTTTTTTTTTGTTTTGTGTGTGGTGAAAACTGATAACAAAGAAAGCTATTTTATGTCTTTTGATGATATCTTTTATTTATTAGGTTTAGCTATAAATGTAATTTTTGTTGGAACAAAATTTTTAGTTGCTATTATTGCGATATTTTCTTTGGTTTATGGTTGGTAAAGGTATTTGATGTTTATAAATGACCCCACAGTTCCGAACTCTTAGAGTCGCCACTGTGCATATCTATATGTTCTCTTTAATCTGCGTAAAATTAAATGACCGTTACGTATAGCAACATGTACTTGTAAAATACTCATTCCGTTCCAAAAAGTTTGGCCTACTTACAAAATTCAAATTTTATGTACAATACACATTGTTACCCAAAAAATTGTAACTTTTCAAGTTTTTCCTTCATTAGTTGACTCTAACAAAACAGGAGTTAATCAAGTTTTGAATCTAAATTATTTTCCGTGAAGCAGAAAATCTTGCCACCAATGTAATCAGAGACCTTTTTCAAAATTTTAAAACGCACTTTAAACTTTAAAATTTTCAAATATTTTTCTTTTGGTCTCATTGTTTTGATTGTTAAAAGCATCTCAAGGGTAGAAAATGAAATTTACCAACTCTCCTTTGTTGAAAATTTTAAATTGGTCCTATATTTTGGGACGGCCAAAAAAGGAAAGTAGACTAAACTTTTTGGAACGGAGAGAGTATGAAATACATTTTGTTCAGGGCCCCTTGAAGAACAAGTCCCCGGCACGGCGTCTCCCACCATAGTCATATACTCATAACTTAAGAATATGCTGCAGTTATTTACATGTGTTTGAAGGAGGCGGATCCGGGGACACTTATTTTCCACACTCCTCTTAACACTCCATCTCAACCCTTTAAACCAAGGGCTGAGATTAAAACTTAAAAAATCTCACCCATTCCTACGTGCTCTCTCTCTCTCTCTCTCTCTAAGTAAAACACACCCAAATGTTTTGTGAGGAAAGTCAAAAAGTGTAGTCATGCTCCCGTTCCAACTACAAGTGTGATGTTCGTAAATGGAAGTAGTTTTAGAGTTTTTGATGCCGTATTTGGGCACGGACATTACGTGACGGAGGTGCGTATATTCCATCCTAAACCAATCATACTTTAATAAGATTACCTAATAATGCCTCAAAAGCACTTAAGCACCTAATAATAATTCCTCCATATGATATGCTTTAAAAATGATGCATGGCCCACAACTTTAAAGATTTTTTAGGCTGACAGGAAATATATTCAATTTTAATTTACTCTGTGACATCATTTCAAACTTTAGGGAATGAATACCTAGTGCTTTATTATACTCCCTCCGTTCCTAAATAATGTCCCTACTTTCTCTCTCTTACCTTTTTTCAAATCAAAAAATGAAGTACTTTCGTGTATCATTTTTCGAATTTTTTCGCACTGAATTAAAGTACTTGTCAAGTACTTTAATTCGGTGCGAAAAAATTCAAAAAATGATTTACGGAAGTAGTTCATTTTTTTATTTGAAAAATGGCACGACTTTTCGTAGTGGAACATTAATATGGAACGGAGGGAGTATCAAAAATTTCGATATCTTTCAAGATCCCAAGATCCATGAAGAAAAAGAACCCTATAGTTTTCCAAAAAATTTTAGCAATTCAGTTGCTAAATTCAATTATGATTTTAGCAAATAAGTTCATCAGGTGCTAAAATTATGGTATTTCAAATAAAAAAATGAAGTGTCTCCGTCTATTATTTTTTGAATTTTTCACACTGAATTAAAGTACACAAGGAGTACTTTAATTTGGTGCGAAAAAAGTGATAAACGATATACAGAATCACTTCATTTTTTGATTTCATAACCATGATTTTAGCATCTGATGAATTCATTTGCTAAAATCAGCAAGCAACCCAAAAACTAAGCTGTTACTTTAACAATATACAAGCGGTGGCTAGCTCATGCGGTAGAACCCTTGGATGTCCTACACTGTATTTCGGGATCGAGTCTCATTCTCCTCTCCCCCATTTAATAAATTAGGACTGATGAATGACCAAAAAAAAAAACTTCAACAATATTACCGGGAAATGATTTTGGCATTCTCTTTTTGTCCTCGTACATTCTTTTTCTTTTTTGTCATTATCGACATGAAATTACTAAACTATTATTTCTTCTACATTCATTTTGTACACGCGAAGGGCAATTTGATAATTTTACATAAATAAAGATAAAACAAGAGTACAAATAGACAAAGAGAGCGTGAAAATCACTTCCCGTTAAGATCAGTTACTAATCTGTAAGATAATATACATGTGGCTGAAATTTTTGAACCACTTACCTTTTCATATACTAACTTACCGAGGCTGAACAGTCTTGCGAGGACAATTAAAATTTTCAGTTGCATATAAAGCTGTTCCCTAAAGCTATCTTTCTTTATGTGTTACATTCCAAGTTGTTTATTTATATTTTAAAATAATTTTGAATATGTCTATGGGGAAGCCTATGGTGCGCATGCATTTCATTTGGTGACAACCCTATTCGTAACTTCGCCAAAAATATACAACTACCTTCGCCAAAAATATACAAGTACGTAGCTGCATGATACTATAAAAATGCGTAAATAATAGGCCAAAAAGTATGTGTAACGTATACCAATATGCGTACCATCCTCCAAAACTATCACATCCGTTATACACCCTTGCATAACTAATCAAGAAAAATGTGTAACATACACCGATTATACGCATAACATACATAAAACAATAAAAATACGCAACATTATTATGTACATCTTAGCTTGCTCCTATGTTTGCATACTTGTTAAACAAGATTATTGTAGTGGTGGTTCAATACTTTCTTTATATATACTGGATGGATTTGGAATCCAAATAATCAAACAACAATAATTCTCTTTTGAATTGTAATTTGAGTTTAAATTCCTTCCAAGGTAGTGGAAACTGCGGGTTTTCCACCACCGCCATTGTGAGCTCCACTGTTCATTTATTTTAGTAAAATAAATCGCTTATCTTATAGGTTATTCCCATGGCATAACTAAAAGAAAAATGTTGCTAATGTTCTTAATGTTTGACCCAAAAAGTGCTCACAATGGAATAATCAAAGCTAGCAACCTCTTGGCCAATAACCAAATTTTGGCCTTTGCATGGTCAAAATTAGCAACATTTTCACAATAACCAAATTTAGTAGACCCCATATCTCTTCAATTAAGTACATCCATCATTACACGAAACATTCTCTCTTCTCTTTCTTTTTTTCAATAATGTTTTCAAAAATTTATTCAAAAAACTTTTTTTTTCCCCGAAAACTATTTTTGAAAACTGCTTTTTTTTTTCTTTTTCAAAAACTGTTATTTTGAAAACTCTTATCTTTTTTTTGAATAAAAAATTTGGAAAGAATAACAGTTTTGACATAAAATACTATTTCAATAATTTAGTTTTTGTTTTCTAGTTTGAAAAGGTGACGTAGCAAGTTTTGACTACCCAAATTGTGGACCTTTACATTGTTAACTTTTGTCATCCTTTAATTCCTTACCAAAATGTGATACGACAACTTTTCGTTATTCAATTTTGATTATACCATTGGGGATACCTAAGGCCCGCAGAGTAGTATATCCACACAAAAATCAGTTTAATCGGCATTGATAGGTATATCAAACATTGAATTTTGATTTACTATAAGATGGATGATCATAAAAAGCTTTACTTTAAAATTACTGATAGAATCTTCATTTTATATACCGAGATTTATTTAATATATCTATCGATATCTGATCAAATTAATTTTTTTTTACATAAATATTAAATTTATTCAGGCCCTGATAAGGACATTAAGGTATGATAATATAACTACTTTTTTACGTTTTCGTCGTATGCCCCACATACAAATATTTAGCCGTAAAAGCACTTGGAATTCTAGCAAGGTGGGCCATGGGGGTCTTTCTGCAGAATGATTCCACAGCAGGACTGGCGACTCATCATTTTCCCATGAAAATCTCACAATTATCCCACGGCTAAAGAGAGATTATTCGGTGCACGTCCCACTGGTAATGTACTAAAAAAAAGACCAAAATGCCCTTTTTGGTAACTAACTAACGGGTAACAAAATGAGCTGCCGGGGGTTATGAAACGAGCCAATCTTCGGGCAATGAAAGGCATTTTGGCTTCGATGCCTCGTGCTTTTCTTTCACACGTTGGTATGGAATCTACAATATCGTTTTTTTATTCGTACGATAACAAAAAAACTTTTTTGTACAATGATTCTATCCAAAAAATGAAACAAATCATAGTGGGAATCTTTTTTTAGTACTTCGGAATACAATCTGGGTATCAAATTCTCTTCCACTAGGATTTTGAACCCCGCAACTTTACAGAACTACGGTACAACGAGTGTAAATTCTTTCATTCCGAACTAATCCCTGAATACCACTTGCTTTCGCTTTCATTAGAAATCATTCGTTTAATTTTGTTAGAGAGAAAGACTTGTCTCGAAAAGTAGTAGAATTTTCTTTGGATGACTGAAAATACCGTTTAATCAATGGCACGAACTCACTCTCAGTACTAGTACACAACCACTAAGAGATACCGAAAATGATTATCGGGCACGACGTGGTGAGACCCCAAGTGCACTGAATAATTTGTCCTCCGTCTCACCAACTACACACAGCATTTTCGGCTCTCTCTCCTCTTTTCTCTCTCTCTAAAAAAACAAAGAATACACGAAACACGATGCAACAGAACAACAAACACAAAATCTAGGGTTTCAAATTTTCTCAAATCTCCCTCCATCCCTTTCGTTTGCCCTCGCGCTCCAGTTTCCCCCCCCCCCCCCCCCCCCCCCCCCCCCCCTCCTCTTACCGCGCGCTCTTCTCGTTTCTTTCGTTCAGCTCGTCAAATTTTCCATCGTTTTCCCCAGAAAACATTTTCTCGGTAAAATTTCGAGCTTTCCATTTGCCATTTCGAGTCTCCCAGCTCTTTGGAGGTAACTCAATTAATCTCTCCCTCTCTCTCTCCTCATATATATGCGTATATATAAATATATCTGAATTCTTTCATTGTTTTCTTTATTTTTTTGTGATTTTCTTCGTTTATGTAGGGCTCTGCGTGGTTTGATTTGTTAATTTGAGACGATTTGATGGAATTGTTGGGCTGAGGGAGGGGAATTGCGTATTTGAAGGAATAATATCCACGAGAGAGAGAGAGAGAGAGAGAGAGAGAGAGAGAGAGAGAGAGAGAGAGAGAGAGAGCGAGAGGTTTGGGAGCCCGTATATAGAAATTGGATGAATCTTGATCTGTCCGGTATATAGAAAATTTGATTCTTGTTATAATATCAATTTTCGATTTGGTGTGGGGGGTTTTGAATGCGTTTAGGCGTTATCATGGATTCAGAAATAATGGAGTCGCCTTCGACGAGTTTGGTCAAATGTTGCAATTGTGCGTGTGGGTGTTTCCTAATGAACCGATCCTATTCCGGAACATGGCTTCGATCCGTCAAAAGGAAATTTGACGATTGCGAAAATAACAATAAATTTGTTATTCCGGGTTTAAATTTACCACAGGTTGCGCGAGTTGAGATTGAGAACGAGAGGGATGCGTTACGCGACATGGTTAGTAGCCAACAGCAAACCATACAGGACCTCTCCGTTGAATTGGACGAGGAGAGGAATGCTTCCTCATCAGCCGCAAATGAGGCCATGTCGATGATTCTGAGGTTGCAAAGGGAAAAGGCTGAGATTCAGATGGAAGCGCGACAGTTTAAGCGGTTTGTGGAAGAAAAAATGGCACATGACCAGCAGGAGCTCTCAGGTATGGAGGATTTGTTGTATAAAAGAGAGGAGGCCATTCAGTCTTTGTATTGTGAGGTTCAGGCTTACAAACATAGGATGATGAGTTATGGGCTTACAGAGTCCGAAGCAGATGGGGAGAGAGGTGGGATGTCACGTAATAATAGTGCACTTGGATTTCTTGATGCCCAAGAACTAACCACCTACGATTACCCTCCTCTCAAGTGCAATTTGAATGAAATTCACTCGGAAGTTGACATCGATGTGGGTGATGTTGAGAAATATGCATTTGGGGAGACACCACGTTCTAGGGATCATTTGAAGGATTTGGAACTGAGGATCAATCAATTGGAGAGAAGTCCTAGACAAATCCCATTGGATGGGGATGTAAACGGTGCAACGAATGTATTTGAAAAGGTGATAGTTGGTCAGTCTCCTAGGCAACCTATGCATATTAGGAAAATGTCCACTGATAGTCCGAAATCATTTCATGGAATGGGTAAAGGAGCTGGTCCTGATTTTGCCGCTGAATCACCGAGGTTTGGTAGCAGTTTCCATAAGAGAGTATATTCTCAGACAGAGGACTACTCGAATTTGAGGAAGGTGGATAATGCATCGGAAGAGGGGGATGATACGAGTGACAGAGTATATACCATTGATTCTGTGTATCAAGGAATACCATATAATGGTGTCTCAGATACCAAGCCCTCTGTTGGAGTGTGTGAAGATTATTTAACCACTCCTAGGGAGTCGCTGAACCAGGAAAATGTGGGAGATCCTGAGATCAAGAAGATGTACATGCGGCTTCAGGCCCTTGAGGCGGATAGAGAATCGATGAGGCAGGCGATCATTTCCATGCGGACGGATAAAGCTCAACTTGTGTTGTTGAAGGAGATAGCTCAACATTTGTGTAAAGACATGTCACCTGCAAGAAGAATGCCTGTGAAGAAACCATCTATTATTGGGATCTTTAACTTCATGTCAGTGTTCAAGGTAATTGGCTGTTTATATGACCTTACCCAGCTCACTCAATTTTCTGCTATATACGTTTCTCGGACTTTTACTTGTTTGGACGGCCTTCCAGGCCATGATGGTATAATACGGTCTAATTTTACATTATCTTTGATTGACTTTTTTGCAATGCTTTAAATTAGAATTTGTGTATATTAGTAAACTATGATGTAGTCTTGTGAGGTATGCAGTAAATGCTCAGGTATAGTGGCAGAGATCTATTTCTTGGGTGTGCAAGATAAATGATGTCCTTATTTCTTTACTCATATGGCGGTGAATGTATCAAATTTCGGGTGGATTGAATATATTAATGGTGAGTTTTGACTAACATTTTAGGGGCTTTTTGGCACGGTCTTTTCGGTTGTTCTCTTAATGTTTACAAGATTCTGGTCAAGTTTTTACCCCATCTTTTTTGTCTCCATGAAAATCAGAAAAGTATAAAACATAGACCGTAGTTGAAAAAAGTTCAAACTCCCTTTGTGCCAATTTATTTGTCCTTTTTGGGAGTTCGTGCAATTTTCAATTTATTATATCTCGTAACTTACATTGTTTTACGTGATTTTGAAAACATTGTCTTATAGAACTAATTGAGATTTATCAAACGAGATCCATATTGAATGTAAAATTCATTACCGATATAAAGTTATAACTAGTTTTTTATCCGGTTAGAAAAGAACGAGGGACCACAAATTTGGGGACGGAGGGAGTATTAGGCAACGAAATAGGAGAAAGCAGCCAAAAAGCCCATGCCAAAAAGCTCCTAAAAAGTTAGGCCAAACTCACCCCAACACATACATGACTTGCAAGTTGGAGTTTGTTTCCTGTGAGATGGGGTTAACGAAATACTTAATGAAGTCTCAGTGCTGCCTTGACCTTTGTTCCCTCTTAGTTAAACCCTTAGCCTCTTTATTTAATAAAATAAGTGAGTAAAATTTTCGTCAGTATTGTATGCATTCATGTGTGTTCTTTATGTGCTAACATTGATTCAGGAGAAATTTTCAGTGGAAATCTGCTATTCCCAAATTGCTCCTTGAAAACGAAAACTACAGGTATTGATGGCATGCGGTTATAAGTATTTCTCCAGTGGAACTTGTTGGACTTTGTTGGTGAAATCAATGTACTCATCTCCTTTATTACAGTGTTATGCACTACTGATACATCATAAACAGCGGAACGCCTTGTGAATTTATATGTTCTGGTTGTTTGCTGGTTTTCTGCTTATTACTTTGTGTGTATTGGTATTTACTCTCTCATGTCTTTCTTATTTTGATCAGTGGGTTGCATCCTTTGTTTTCTGGAGGAAAAAAGCCCGCCGAACCAAGTAAGTAGACCATTGTCGGAAGTTTCCTTCAAATTGTGCAATTTAAATTGGCCGTCCTATGTCCCTTATACTATACTTCGTTGTCATGAACTCATGGTCACTAACTTTGAAGTGTTGTATCCCAGAACTAACCCACTTCATGAACTCATGGTCACTAACTTTGAAGTGTTGTATCCCAGAACTAACCCACTTTGATTTCTAGTCAGTTTATTTGATTTTCTTGGTGAAGATTGAATAGAAGTCATGAAATTCTCTCTCAGATTGATCAGACTTTTTCAATTGTGCTGCAACTGGTCATTCCTTGAGCCTTCTTGAGTAGTATAATTCATAACATATACTTAATATATTATGTGGAGTAATTTGGAAGCTAAGATATATTAAGATGTCTACTATAATGACAAAAAGCTGGAAGATAATCCACGAGATTGGGAAAATTGGAAATTTTCACTTAAAAAAGAGGCCAAAACACACAAGGAGTATTACCTTGATTAACTAATCAACTCCTAAAGTTATAGGAGTAGAAAAATGAGGTCAGCCATGCTTTTTAGTTAATTTAGAGTTACGTTTTCTTTACCAGCTTAGGTATTTCATCTCCGTTCTAACTTCTACGTATCCGAAATGTAGACGCTTGGTTGATGTTCTATATTAATGTCTGGTATTACTGGCAGGTACATGTTTGGGATGTCAGCCAACAGTATGGGGTTGCTAATGCTTTTAGACAAGGGTCCTCGCGTGGGGCAATGGAGATGTCTTTCAAGTACGCAAGTATGACCCTGGATCTTGACCTGCTATATCCTTGCTTGATGAAGCCTGTGCCGTGTGAATACCAAGTGGATTTTCAGGCATCCGATTTCATTGGATTTTTTCGTTCTTTGTTGTTGATTCCTTGCTGCTGCAAAATTAGGTGTTTGGTTGTTTTTGTGCGGTATTTTCCCGATTCTTTTTCACAGAAGTGGATCTACATTTGCTCATTGATCACTTAAACGTGGGTTTAAGCGTGTATGTTTGCCTGCTCGTATGGTTTGGAATTTAGCTTTGAGGTGCGTGTCAGTTTTGACAGTTCCTCTGTATATAGTCCTGGTTTGTGTACGATTCTCGGTCAAATATGCAGTGCCCTTATTCTTTTCGTATTGTATCACACAAATCTCGTCATCTGGAATTGATATCGATGTAGAGGTTAGATCATCGGCGTTGCTTTGCTGTTTCTCTACTTGAAAGTTGAAATGTATATTTGAGGTTTTTATTCGCAAGTGTTCCTTGTTCGCGTATAGGGAAATTTTACTCGTATCTTCCCCAGTTATTGATCTCCCAGCGTTTTTCACTTTGCGTTGGCCATTGATGGTTGAACTCCAGGTGGTTCACTAGGTTGATTTTCAGGTGAAATGTGATTTAGCCATGAAAATACTAGTGGACATATCTGGAAAAAAAAAAAAAAAGAAGACGTGAAAAATGAACGAAATAAAATAAGGTAATGTTTTTCTTTTTGGTTGGTTTTGGTTGGATAGATATTTGGAAGGAATTTTAACCTCTAGCACGTATTTAGAATGTAGTAATGGTAATTTTATTATTGTTTTAATTACAAGCTGTAGAAGATTACAAGTATGAGAATTATATCAAATTAGAAACAAGTCTACAATCATTATAAGTTCAACGTAACTAATAGTTTCATTTAGGGAAAGAAATCACCCCACTAATTACGAGGGAAATAACACCCAAATACAGATGAGGAGATTTTGAGGGCATCTCCAATACCGATAATTAAGTTGAAATTAATGTAAGAATTAACGCAATTAGTTCGGGGTGTTCTACTAAGATAGGCTTTAAAATAAATTGGTTTTTTACGATTTTTTATGTGATGTATTGTGAAAGAATGACTTGTCTTGATTCCAGAAAAAAAAAAACTATTTTTTGTCAGTGAAACGGGGATGAAAAATATGCCCTCATAGTTTTGCCAATGGAGAGAGAGGAGAGATGAGAGAGAAAGGTAAATGCTTTGTTATAACAATTAATAACACAATACCAACACTTTTAACCTAGCACATTTTGTCATAATAACAGAAAAATGAGATCTATTTTTTACACTTTTATGTCATACTATAACATCAAAATTTTAACTCTATTGGAGATGTCCTGACTCCTGACCTCCTAATAAGATGCAAGAGTCCTAGCTAACTTGGTGAGCACCGGTTGATTAAAAAAAAAAAAAGAAGAGCACCAGTTAATGGTATTTCTCTATTAATCAACGAGTAAAGATATTAAATTAGATTGACAGAGAGTTATGATATTGGTATTGAAACATGAGGCAAAGACTTTGCTTAGCTGTTTCAATTTTGGATAAAATTTAGCTGTTGATCACTTTTAGAATTCTCCGAAGGGATGCAATTGACTAATTGCGATAAGATGCATCTTTTAAAAACTAGTACTCATAAATTATAGCAGATCAATAATAACAATAATAATAATAATAATAATAATAAAAAAGCAGCTTTTCCTTCGGGGACATCCAATAAATAAATAAAAAGCAGCTTATACTCCCTTTGTCCCTTTTTAAATGATTCATATGGGAATACGTGCAATTTCAAACCCCTAAAAATCATATTTCATTATGTAACTTTTCCATTTATTTTATACCAAATTAAAGAGCTCATTGACTAATTGAGATAAGATGCATCTTTTAAAAACTAGTAGTCAGCTTGGAGACGACCGCTGGAATGCTATTGTTTCCGAATTAGGATAGTAAAATCCCCGTTGAGAAGGCGAGCTACAGGTACCAAAAAATTCAAAAAAAAAAACCGGAAAATCATTGATCCGAGCAATTTTTACAAACACTATACATATACAATTTTGTGAAAAACTGTTTGGATCAAACCCTTCCCAGTACTTTTTTTTTTATGATTTCTCGTTGGGGCCCTTAAAACACGTTTTAAACACATTGGATGGTTCGGATTATAAAAAAATATCGGGAACGTGAAGGTCCGGAGTCCGGACAAGAAGCTTGCCCTTCATATAGATATAGGTGGGGCTCTCCCCAACTTTTGCCCCTTTTTTTCTCTCTCCCCTCCTTGTGCTTCGGCTGACACATTATCTCTCTCTCCTCCCACTCTCGCTCTCTCTCCTCCCTCATTTGAAGAGTTAACCGGATTATTTCAGTTGTGCGTGTCAGTAACTCTGCACTATTTTTTGGACCAAATATTCATGCACTAACTACACGGTTGGGCTTGGGACACAAAAAATGAACAATAGGTAATTGTGCTATTCCTTACACTACTACCATTACTAGAGATGCCCTAAGGCCTCGTTTGATTCGGGTATTAGGTACATGGGATTGGACTATTTGTACCTAATCTTGCATAGTCCCTTGTTTGGTTCCTCAAAAATCGCATGGGATTAGCAATCCCGGGACAATTTTAGTCCAATACGGGGGGTATTGTGTAATACCTGGGGGTTATGGGACTAATTAGTCCGGGATAAAACGCACGCGTATGAGAGTCGTTCGTATTACAAAACTGCCATCGAAATGTTTTTCCTACTCATCGACTTCTTCTAAACTCTCTCTCTCTCTCTCTCTCTCTCTCTCTCTCTCTCTGTTCGACCATAGCTGGGTAACGAAGTCGATTTCCCCAAGATCAAACCCGGTTCGTCATCGTGAATGATTCAGGACTAAATTAATACCAGTACAAATAGTCCAGGACTATTAATTCCACCTTTTTTAGTCCGCGAATCAAATGAGGCCTAAGGGTACACATAGGGCTTTAAAGAAGCCGAGCTTTGTAGTGTTCGAGCTCAGCTCGTTTGTTTAACGGGCCCAAAACTCGATCTCGAGCTCAACTCGATCTTAGACGAGCCGAGCTAGAGTAATTTATTTAATGAGCCTCTTTAAACGAGCCGAGCTTTTGCAAGCTGAGTTCAGCTCATTTAATAAACGAGCCCAAAACTTGAGCTCGAGCTTGGCTCGTTTAGTAAACGAGATAAACCGAGCCAAGCCAAGCTGCGCCGCGAGCAACTCAGTTCATTTGCGGGCCTAGGTACACACAATCACAAAGGGCTCTCGGGTCATTTTATCGCTCATCTTCACCCTTCCCCGTTGGTTTACCATAACGACAATGACCTTCTCCAAACCTTTCTTCAATTGTCATCCCTGAAACCCAAAACCCTAGCCCTAAACCAAACAAACGTGTAACATATCGAATGCTATTACCTTGGCCCTTTTTTTTCCGTGTACGCTCTTTTAATACGAATAATAATTTACTTACCCACACGAAATCATAGAAACAAATTAACATTTCTATGATGCTTTCTCCTAACAAAAACACCGAAAATAGAAACAGTTAGATTAACAAGATTTCAATACCAGGGTTGAATAAACATAAATATAATTAAGTGCAGGATGAACAATTCAATAAGATTCGTGAGGCCAAAATAAACAAGTTCATGATTAGAAGTATCAATAAAAAAGGATGCAAAAAGCAATCACCACCACGTAGCGATGAAAGTTTCAATGTTGCTTTTCTGGCGAAGAAAATTTGAACAGTGTCATACGGATGAGACGGAAGCTGTATACGAACCATCATTGTACTTCAAGCCTTTCAGGAAGGCCGAACACAAGTTCGGGGAAATAATTGTGTTAGAGATACCAAAAACACTGCTACTTTCTTCTAATCCTGCAGCAGCTCCAGTGGGTTGAGGATTCAATTTCTCGCAAATTGCTTCAAGACCAACATTTAATCCAGTTGAGGTGGATTCTGTGACAAAACTGCATTGTACCAGAATTTAATGCATCAGCCACGCACTTGAAGTACAAAATAATAGATTCTCAAAATACCACCAAAGCTCAATAAAAGTTCAAAAACCCTACTCGAAGGCAACAAGACGATTTATGCAGAATCTATCTAAATTGCTTCATGAACCAGGGTAAAACCGAGGAATACACTCAAAACCTCATTGGAAACATGAAGTCCTTTATCTCATACTTCTCCATTTTCCGTATTGATTATAAGCAGGTTTAGTTGTTAGCAATCTACTAGACATGAATGGTGCTCTAGAGGTTCTCAATCCAAATCTAGGGTACACAACGCCGAGCTTTTCAATAACACCACTAGTGAAATCAAATCAACCTAACCCTCTTGAAAGATTTGGTCAGCCAAAACAACGGAACACTTGAATTTTTTTAAATGTTTTTCTCAATCAAAAACACCTACATTAATATGAAGACAAGTTGTGATTAGTCTGATCCTCATCTTCTTCCATTCGAATATAGTTTAAGGCTGGCTCCAGACCAATTTAAATAAGCAATTGAAATCTTTAAATTGGTGCAAAAGGAATTCAAAAATTATTGAAGTACTTATTTTTTTTCCGACAAAAAAACAGCAAGTCTTCCGTAAGTAACTGCCATAATGGAATGGATAGAGCTTAGACGAAGGAAAAGAAAGAACAGAAAAGGTTAAAAAGACATGATTTCGATAAATTTTCATACCTTGCCTCAAAACTCATACCCTCAGAGCCCATGGCTTCACATAAACTGCAGATTATCCATGGAGGAAGATACTCATCCTTGATTTCTATGCTATAGCAAAAACCAGCAGATGAACCTTGATAAGTTTGATCTTTGTTGGTGGGTTCCTTTTGCGGCAAGGAGAAATTGTCAGCCTTCCTTACCTCCTTGCATCTAACCTGCAAAAGAAGGCAAACAAATATTCCATTGGTGCATTAGTTTTCGTTGTAACTATTGCAGGAGAATATAGGTTGTATCAAAAGCAACAGACAATTCTAACTTCAAGAACTCAAGCTTCAGGACAAAGAATGAACTAGTTTATAGTTAAATAAGAAACATACTTGAATAAGCCAACATCACATACCAAGGGCATTCTTGCCTGTTTAAATTGAGGTCTAGTAACTACTTGACACAAAAACAAGTTCGGAGAAAGCAACAAGGAAATGGCAATAAATAATTTTTTTTTATAGGTTTTCAAGGTACATATATTGCAGAGGAACATCTAACATCAATATGTTTGCTAACCTAAGACCTCCAATAACCTGACCTCTTTTACCAAGTTAAGTCACCATTTGTTTATAAAGCTTAAACTGTTACGAAACGAATCCAAGAGGACATATCCAAGAAATTGCCACCTGACCCGAAGATCAGCAAGTGGACACACAAGGCAGTTGTTTTTCAAGGTAAAACAAATGGGACCCTTCAGAGAAAAGGAGGTTTCAGGACCTCTAACAGACTGACAGGTAATAGAGTTCCGCATCAGCTATTGAAGAAAGAGCATGATAGTTTTCGCCAAGTTGGTTCCAAAGACAAAATTAAAGTAAAGCTAATATTGCAAATGATGAAAGCTTCGGTTGGATGGTACATCAAAAACAGATAAATTGGTTAACAAACTAAGAATATCCCAAATGATTATGGAACGAAAAAATGAGCGAAACTGTAGGAAGAAAAACCAATGAAAATTCCACTCGAGAGAATATGAGGAGAAAAAACTCAAAAAACAATTTTATCAGCAGCACATGCCAAGCAGTAGTACCTCCGGAGAAGAAAGGGCGGCGTTTTGAAAAGGCACCGGTGAATACAATACAGGAACATCGGTACTGGTCAAAGATGTTAAGAAAAATCTGGAAAATGGCAGCCAGAAAAGAGGAAATCATATTCAGCAACAAGCTAAATTCTTTGATATAAGCAATTGAATTGTAAACAAGAAAGAGTGCTCTCCCTTCAAGTTCTACTAGAGGGATACTGAAGACATATGTTGTTATAAGACATGACCACAAGATATATTTACGCCCACCTATAATTTAGTAGGAAATCAAACAACCCATGCACATTCTGGTTTCCGCTGAATGCAAGCAAAGATTGTGGGCAATTATCCACATCAGACATGGAACGAAGGCGCCGAATCTGCATTAAATCGAAGGCAGGTATTAGTAGCAACACACAAAAAAGACTTCAAGCATGGTAGGTAAAAACCTCTGAAAATACACAGATGGTTATTCAGTAATGCTTTTAGCTAGCTGGCACAATTCTCTCTGAAAAGCAACGCATGCAGAATTTTTCTCAGTGCTTGCAACATTTTCCATTAATATAGTCTTATCAAATGTTGGATCACAGAGGAAAACATCAAACGAGATACAAAATCACAACACTGAACATAAAATTCTACTTACGAGCCTTTCTTGTTACAAGTGATTTCAATAAGTGGACAAATAAAGACCAGTGCCAGAACAGTTGGGGCATGAGCCCCTTGAGGCGAAATATTAAGACACTAGTTAGATGACCAACAAAGAAGTTTCATTTTCAACCTAGCCTTAGTTTTACATTCCATGAGATGAATTGCACTCAAAATAAGAGCATAGATTTCGTACCTGGCCTAGATTATGTTTTTCAATCTCAGACAGCTCAACGAGGTCTTCTGTAGTATGTTGCTCAACTTTTGAGTGGCAAAGAGGCATTGAGAATTGAATATCCTAGTTCATACTTTGAGCCATCAGAAAACAAAAACATAACATAAACGAACTACTAATAAGATAAAAGTTAAAACCCATCAGGATAAGTGTACGAGTTACAAGGTTGGGCAAACAGCAATATTCTCCATACCCTGAAGAGCTTATGATATCCCAGTGATAAACAAAAGAACTCCAATGTCATTTTCCTACCATGTAACTGCTCTTGAGGCCTTATTTCCAGAACCAGAAGTTCATCGAGTCCAGAAAAATAAACATTAAGGCAGAAAGCAGCTAATTTTGTTAAGTCATTTGATAGGGAAGTTATGGAAATCAACTGTAAATTTCAGTTCAAGAACAATCCAGATTCCAGACAACTCCACTGTCCAATGTAATGCCATCTCAGTATAGAAATACTTAAAAGTTACTAGCATGCAAACGTGGGCATAAAAGCTTTTCCCATTGACCAGGACCAGGTTAACCCCTTTGGTAAGAATATTTTCAGTTCTCTCAAGCAAGCTTTTAGTTCCCTCAAAACTAGGTAAAGGAGCTAAACTCATGTCTCCAGCATCCTCTGTAGGAAAATATTGATTCAATGCATCGTTCCAGCACTGCCAGAAAATGCAGTAACAATGACACTGGTTCACCAATACATGGAAACCCTTTCAAAAGCAGTTTAAGCTGATCCTGATTAGCAGCCGTCAAGACCACATCATATATCGTGAAGAAGTTTTCAAATGAAGTATTTATGTCTGTACGTCTGATTTTCACGAGGGGAAAAGTAAGAAAAATGCTATTGGTTCGTATCAAGGCCAGTATGAAGTTATAAACATCCATGACGTTAAGTCACAAGTGCTAGGAACTCCAGAACTGCTCACCCATCCATGTCTATATCAGACCGAAAAATACTATCAGTTTCCTATTCTTCAATTGTTTTGTATGTCACTGCCAGAGCCTCAAATATGGACGTGTGCTTCCAAATCTTGTAAGTATAGTATTTTTAGTCAAACACTCTGTGGACACCTTAAGAGGTTAGAAGGCAATCTTAAAAAATTGAGTAGGCCAAAACTGTCATGTATGCTTAGTTTTTGAATACTACTCCTTTAGTGACTGACTATTATTTATCTTTTCTCTAAATTCGTAGAAAATAGTTTAAGTTTTACACGAATTTATATATACAGACTATATACTCCCTCCATCCCACAATTTGTCCCTCCAAGGGAATCCAACACTTTAAAGGGACACAATCATTACACTTCAAACCATATGAACTTCCATGATTACCCTCTTTGAAATGAAATATTTCAGACTCCAATGGAATTTTTTTCCTCCACTTTAGCAACTCAATTTAAGTATAGGGATGAAGGGAAAAAAAGGGAAATGGTTAAATTTTTTCACCTTGACTAGTCAAAATGGACAAGGATCATAGGAAATAAAAAAAAAAAGGAACAGTGGACAAAAATTTTGGGACCGAGGGAGTATATGTTCTTAATCAGCAACGAACTCAAATAATATGCATTGAACAAACAATAATACTTAATAAACATAGAAAAAGTGGCCCACTTGAAAGAAGGGGTGAGAAAATAGCATTTAAGCAACTAATAATTAAAAAGAAATCACAATGATAAAGAAAAGGCAATAAAAAACTAGATTAATAATTTTCGCCAACAAACATATGCAACACAAGGTTCTGTCCAAATATGAATAATCAGACAAACTAAATGACAACAAATAACAGATTAAAAGTTAGTTATCATCCAAGTGCAAGCACAACGGAAAGCTATGGGAGTCCATCTTACATGTTCTTTTAATAATGACCTCAAACTTCTCGTGGACTGTGACATATATGCATTGCATGAACGCTTGCCCTTCGAATCATCATGACCAATGAACATCACCACAAAATGTGCTGTGCACACTGTCAAAGTTTCAATGTCGAGCAAATCAGTGAAAACTACATTTTTTGAACAAGAAGATAAAGGGGTAATATTCCACTCAGAAGAGAAGAAAGATTACAAGAATGTGGAAATGAAAACATCAGTTATTTTAATATTCTTGAACATTTGCCGGGACCAGAACAAAGGTGGATCAATGACAATACAAATAAGATCTCACCACAACGAGCTTTCCCTAATAGAAAAGAAATGCAGATCAGAGCCATATAAACGGTCATTTTTCATTCAATCTATCTGCATACAGTTGTATCGTTGTCATGCTTATTTTCATTCAATCTATCTGCCTACAGTTGTATTGCTGTCATCAATGTCATGTTTGTATACTTTGAAGCTTGATAGGATGGTGTGCTTGGCTGCTAATGCCCAATATAAGTTTTTGCCTATATCCACAGGTAAGGCTGTGAGCTTTGCCAAGCAATATTGAAGAACCATCTCATCAGTCAAGGCATACCCTTTTTTAGCTACATGATTCTGCCCATTCTTGATATTCGCCTCAAATTTAGCTAGGTAATTAGACAGTTTAAAGGAAAACGATATCTTTAGCTTTGCAGCACAAAGTATTAACTAGTGAGGTTATCAATGCCGGGAACGAGTTTTCTTAATCTCAAATATACGCTATGAAGATGTAACTCGTGAATCTCACGGTTGACGGCTCTTGGCCAAAATTCCTGCCAGATATGATAATCAAATTTGTGAATGCATTAAAAAGGTAATTACCATAAAAAATGTCACAACCACCCTTCCGAAGCATGTAGTAAAGACTCCGAAATGCATCCTCCCACGCCGATTGACGTTTGGTCAAGAAATCCATTTGGACTATGCAAAGAAGAAAATTTCAGAGCTATAGAGAATAAAACAAAAATAAAACATTGCACAAGCTTAGGATTTCGGCCAAACCTTGCTCAGTTGAAGTTATGGTCAATGCTGCTATAAGAGAAGGTGGTAAAGAAGACTGTGGATACACCCATGAGTGTAAAACTCGCAGGTTATTAACTACTTGGTTAGTGGAAGTGAAGTCTGACGAGCAACTCAACTTTTGGCCTCCAAACCCGCCAAGCTGAGAGGCACAGGAAAATTGGGCCCCACCACTACAGGTACCACCCGTAATTAACCTATGAAACCTAAATATTCATGTGGAAGATAATTGATCAGGTAATGGTTCCTCAAACTAATTACGTTAATCAATACAAAACAAGTTAACAAAATGCAATCTAATTAAACACTAAAGCAAACATATAAACTGCATGGACATTGAATTGAATAAAGAAGAGAACAAAATCAAAAGTTTTATGTAAGATGGAAGTTGGTTATTCTCAACTTTTCAAACTAGAAAGTGGGATGCAAATCATGGAACCCAAGGATGAATATAACAGCTGAGAAGATTATAAACTCTTTGACAATTCACAACAAATCTTTTATATTAGAATAAACTTGAAAATTTTAGATAGAAGCTATGTCCCAAGGATCACTCTACACTTTAGTGGAGCAAATTTATTGTTGTGTCCCACTATTGTACCGTCAATTGGACTTGGTCCCCAAGAAGAATAAACGAAAGAAATAGATATTAAAATTCTTTTATGCCAAGTAGCTCCAAATGGTTCTTAAACAAATGGACAAAAAAAAAAAAAAAAAGAATTAAGAATTAAACACAAACCAAGGGAGGATGATTATTAAAAAATTAACAATTTTAGGTAAAATAAAGAGGAATCTCATTTCAAATTTGGCAGGAGAGATTATCTTGACTTTGATCGTGCATCAATATTTCTGAAAATTTAGACAGCACCAACCAAGTTATGGATCAGAATTAAGTGGAAGGCTGGTAGCCGTAGCATTATGTACTCATCGATAAGACAATAAAAACTTACTCGCAGGATGCCCATGTTTAAAAGCTACTCTCCTTGACTACTCTTATGCTCTCAAGTGGATTATCTGAGTTGACAGTTGACACATTTAGCTTAAGACTGGAAAGAAGCAAACAATCTCTAACACACCAGCCACCTCAACACTTGAACAGTTGAACCTTGTGCAATGACAAGCCAAGTTTCCAACTTTCACATGTTCTAACCAAAATAATGAACTTTCCTGGGGGTCAAGCATTCATTATGTGCTTATATAACTAAAAAATCTTGCCTGCTACAGAAAATGTCAGAAAAAAGGAAAAACCAAAGGAACAAGACAACAAGAGCCGACATGTACATGGAAGAGAAGTGCACCCCGCCACACCCTCAAAAAATAAAATCTTGAAAGAAAGAGAGTGCAGGAATAAGATTTCAGGTAAGCATGGACTCGTCTCCATAGGGATAGCAGATTTTCGAATTCGAAAAATAAGTGGATAGTATGTCATGATGTCAATGAATGCCTAGTAGTACTCTCTGTTCATCCTATCATTCGCTCAATGATCATTCCTGCTAACCAAAATCGCACCCTACATGGCCAAATCCTTCTTAATACCAAAGTGTTTTGTGAAACTTTCAAGCAAAGATTTTAAGATAAACATACTACATGCATCAACTGGCATAAGTAGTCGGGTAAACTGAAAATAAACATCAATTTTACCCAAGTATCTAAGCAGGCAGAATTAACATACTTGAAGAAAAAACAAATATGAGTAACCTCACCAATTTACAGAGGAAGAGGACACAACTCGCATGGTTGTTTTCAATGTACAATCCAGAGGAGTCATCCGACCAGGAATAATGAACTCAGAGCATAAATTTCCCAATTTCAAGTCACTTATTCTTTCAGAAGAATCAGCAGCTAAACTGGACAACAAAGGTTCATGAGCAACCAGTCCTTTCAGAGCTCTATCCTGTCAGGAAAAGAACAGATGTCAGTTTGTTTTCATAGAGCAACTACTATAAATACAATATCAAAAGACATAATGGAACAAAGAGAGTACCAAATCAACAGCATCAAGTCCATTCGTCTTCTCACCGCCAGATGATAGATCTGTAACACTGCGGAACATATTCTCTCTGCATTTTTTGTTTGTTTTACAAGCTTGCACCATACCATCTCTGGTAACTCCACTTGAAGCAAAATCCTCCGGACTGACAGGAGACAAAGCAAGAAAATCAAAACAGAAGAAAATAGTCCATAGATTACCTAAAGGAACATCGGTCTGCAAAGGACTACCATGAAACCTGAGGTTGACTTTTCGCAGCTGAATCAGACGAAATGGAGCAACTCTTCAAGGTGCCAGTATGCTCCACGGGACTTTCCTCTGGCTGATGAGAAATAATACGAAGACATCAAATGACAGCATTTACAAGTCAAAGCATGAGAAGACTTAGGAACGACGAAAATTTAGACATTGTACTTGCGGATCAGCATAAATATTATACTTCACCAAAAGTACTGACCTTTGCACTTTCTTTTCCAGAAAGCATCCTAAGCCTAATGCTGCTTTTTTTTATGGGGTATACTTCATCCAAACGGGTGTCAATGTATCTTGGATATTTCGGCCCAGTAGTATTCCTACAGTAAATCAGAAAACTGGTTATGAAATACAATTCATAATTAACCAACAGAAACGGTATGAGAAAAACTTACTTTAGAGAACTAAGCTCAGGAGCTGGAGATTCATCAACAAGTTCCACAACATGCTTGCGCTTCAACTGTTCCCCCTGTCACTCAAACACAATGCTTCTCAGCAAGAACTTGAGTATGCAAAAAGATTTGTACAAACTAGCTAAATACAAATGCAGCGGCGCCATTTATGAAAGCCGAATATTCATGCAAAAAAATTTCATCATTTGCAAACAATAAATACATAAAAGTAAGACAGAGCGCATCATCCTACAACTAGTCCAAATAAAACTAGAGCAGCAAATGCCAAAGGAATAGACAACTTGTCTGATGATTTTCTGTCAACATAACGCAGATACATCTACCCACGAGGCCACGACTAAGTATATATGAATAACCTCATATACTTAGTTAGAAAGAGATTCCAATAGTGAACTATTACCATAACTACAAGATCAAAAATTTGGTAAAAGCAGAGGGGATATTGCAGTGAAGTCTTCTAAATGAGTCAGAATCTAATCCATCAGTAATGGCAATACAAGCTATGTATGGGCAGATAGCATGCAGCCAATAGGAGGTTATATGAAGTTTCTCCCAAATATGTCATGGGAAGAATTTATTTTGGAATTGAATACCATTCCCTCCTTCCTTTCAACTCCCTCCACTCTCCTCCACTAATCAAAAAATCGGTTAGCTTCACAAAATCCCTTTGGAGCCATGTACAATAGCCAACCGACTTTCTGCAAGGAAAATAATCACTTTACAAGACTTCAACAAAGGGGAACACCAAATTGGCCTTTTCTCTTCATCCAAATAAACACAGATAGTACCTTTCGAAACAACAGATAGTACCAAAAAAATTATCCAAACCGGTCACACTCTCCACAGATTCGATGCACAAGGGACGATACCAAGACCCCCTGACCGACCCCTTATCAATTGAACGCACTTGTAACACTTTTTTCTCTTATTAGAAGGTGAAATGCTTGTTAACTACCGAGTACCAACATTAATGTATAATTCCAAATAGTACAGGTTTACCGTATACCTAGTCCAAGACTCCAAGATATAGTAAACCACAGGTTCACCGTTCACTAACCCACAAAAAAATATCAAGCCAATCGCATATAGAGACTACCAAAATTCCAGGTGAACATACATAGACCATAAATGAAAATCAGAATTCGACAACTTACCCTCAATTCAGAAGGTGTCTTCCTTTTAACTGCAGTGCCAACCTTTGAAGGCCCGGCACCAAATTGAAGGGCATTGGATGATACAACACCTTGCGTAGCAACCTTCGCCATGCTACTTTAGACTTAAAATCAACAAATGTGTTATCCAATCAACTCTCTCTGCAAGATTAGCCATCGAACAACAGTCAAATCAGCATCCATAAAAAGAATATAATCTTACTTAATTAGAGAAGGGAAAGAAGAAAAAGAAAAGGAAAAAGATAAACAATAAACAGTAGGAAATTAACAGCTATTCACCTATTCCCTAAAAGATCTAAATTTCTGTTGCATTAGAGCATCTCTGGCCCTCAATCTTTTAATTGACTCAGAAACAAATAGTAAATGAATCCCCTCTAAACTCACTCCAGTACTGGACTCAAACTCGTATTAGATTGAGTTTTATAAAAGCTTGTTTTGTTCTTCACAATATACAACTATGCCATTAATTAATGAAGCGTTTACTCCAATTTGTGCTTACATTTGGGTTTGTCCATCAGAGTACTTCCTACAAGATGACACTTTTGCTCAAATTTGAGTTACACTTTGAGTAAGGGCCGGAGATGCTCTTGCACGTACAAGATAATAATAGCCAAGTTAATTGATTTTCCTTTCCTTGACAAATCTAAAATCCAAACAAAGAACAAAGTTCGATATATATCTGTACACACGCGCATATTTATATTACGATATACATGTATACACATTCACACACGTAGGGAGAGAGAGTGCATGTGAGACTCTGAGTATATAGACACACATACCAATACGCAGAATCATACTTACACATTAAGCATAGAGCAACGAAGTGAAAAAATTGAAATCCCGAACAAAGACAACAACAATCTCAGAACATCAATCCGTACCTGTGATGTCAAAATCGCCCTTGACAACTGCAGAGGGAAAAAAAAAACCTAGGAAGTCGTCAGTGCCCTAATTATCTGATGATTCGGACTCGTTCTGAAACGAGAATCGATTTGCCCTAACCGAGATGTTTAGGGCAAATCTGAGAGAGAGAGAGAGAGAGAGAGAGAGAGAGAGAGAGAGAGAATGCGCTCGAAGAGTGGGTTTTGGCTTTCGTTTGAAATCTCTCCGAGTTCCCTCCCTGTGCTCGAGTCGTTGGACTATACGCTGCAGAACTCTCAATTTATACATAGGCTTAATTGCATTTACCCCCTAACTTGACCATCTTAAACAATGTGATGCCCATTTAGGTCTTGTTCTTGAATAGATTTTAAAAGATGAAATCTAATTTTGATAAAATGTAATTTTGTTTACAAGTGTGATAAAATGACACTGTTTTTGTGTTTCGTAAATGATTTTGTGTCATAAAATGTAGTGTTGATAAAATTTAGTTTTGCTAAAATTCGTTGAGAATGTTAGATTTTATCGAAACTGGATTTTATGAGATAAAATTCATTCAAGAACAAGGCCTTATTTCTGTTGTAAAATCTATCTATTCTAATATAGAAAGGGAGAACACTAATTGATGTGAACAAATTTTTGAAGCCCCGTTACAACAATGACTTCCAATTCTACCCTTAGGAAAAACTATAGTATTTTACAATTGTTTTCACTATAAAATTAATTAACGGTCAGGACAAAATAATAAAATCATTTGAACTCAACCACCCACCAAAAAATAGACTACCCGCCCATACAAAAAAACTATCCCACTTCCCCTTTCTCTCTCCACAGATTTACAATTGGCCTCTAGTGGCCGTCAAGGAACTCAGTATAGTGCTCAAGAATTTCCCCCCCCCCCCCCCCCCCCCCCTCAAATATGATTAGGGTGAGATAACGATATGTATGTATACTTGCATTTTTGACAAAATCAATGACTAGATCATTGTTTGGGGCTGTGTTCTTCGACTCATTCGCATTTAGCAATGTCCCTCTATTTTATCTCCATTAACATTAATGCGCCTCTCAATTGCATTGTTAAAACCGTCAAAATGGCAAATAGCTCTTCATGTAAAAAAAAGAAAGATAAATGTATGGTCTTTCACTTGCTAGATATGCAGTTTTTTTTTTTCTTTCGAAAGCTGCCAACTTGACAGCATAATTCCATATAAAGTCTTTATGTTTTCAATTATTTTTGTCTTTAGCTAACTTTTTAAAAAATTTGATTGGAATTGTTTGTTTTTTAGATTTTTCTCATCGAGACAAACTAGTTATAAAAAATCGACAAAAAAACTAACAAATGCAAAAATATTTGAATAAGGACAAAGTAATAATTTATTTCCAATTATTCAGCACTGCAAATCCTCCGACCCTAACCTAGATTAAAAATCCCTGTTCAAAAAAAAAAAAAAAAAAAACAAGCCCACCTAGACTTCAAGGAAATGGGCCTTTAGTGCTGTTCAAAAGAAGTAAAAAAAAAAAAAAAAAAAAGAGGACGTGGGCCTTTGGTAATTGTAGCTCCAAATTCGTGTTCGTCTGGGTTATGGGCTTGTTGGCATTCCCACTTCAACTCTTCTTGAATGCCATAGGAGTCCATTACCGGCCCCATCTCATAAAGTGAAAATATTGTGAAGGCCGACTTTTGGGGTTTGGCCCAGTAGTTATGTAGTGTTCAATTGGAGTGTGAGGTCTAAGGTTCCATTCGTGGTAATGGATCCGGGGATCCTGTAGTGCACTGCCGCACTATAACCCTGTAGTGCGGCACACGAACCGTTGATCTCGGCAATAAACGGCTCGGATTTCATCTTGGCAATGAACGACTCGGATTTCATGCAAACACCAAGATGAAATCCGAGCCGTTGATATTGCGTGATCAACGACTCGGATGACGCATTACAACCCTGTAGTGCGACAGTGCACTACAGGATGCCCTCTTCCTCGTGGTAATATTAAAAACACTAATATACTATTATCTCATCAATCTGACAAAAAAATATATATTGTGGAGGCGATTTGCAAGAAGGATTTGACAAGAAACATTTAGTACCATCCAAAAGCGATGACAAGCTACATAAAATGCTTGTAAGTGAGCTTGAAGAAGAAATAGAAAGGTTCAAAATCTAACTTTATTACTCCTTCGATGGTTGATACAAAATCTCATCCAATGATATCCACGTGGCTGTGCTCCAGGAGCAAGTACTAATTATACAGCATTGTTAGGCTTTCAACCTTTTGGAATTTTGAGAAGTATTAAATATTTTTCTTCAACCCTTTTAGTCAGGTGACTCAGGTGTAATAATTTAACCATTTTAGTCAGGCGACTCAGGTGTAATAATTTACTAAGTTAATATATTTTTCTTTTGGAAAAAGAAAAAGAAAAATAAATTTCGTTTTTTTTTTTTTTTTTTTTTGGGGTAAGAGGATGCAAGTGTTTCTGGCAAAAAGAAAAAGAATTTTAGACTTAAAAGAAATTCACTTTTTGTTTGTTTGTTTGCGTACAAGGCAATAAAATCTACTCTACTCAAAGGCATAAGGGATGGGGTGGATGAGGTTTGAACCTAGTCAACCTACAACAAATGCATGAGAGTTCAAGGTGTTACCATTGAGCTACCACTCTATTCCATTTGCAGACTTAGAGGTGCTTGATAACTCAACTCTTGAAAGTGAATTTATTAAGCAATAAGTAATTACTTATTAATTTAAGTGTCTTAAACTGTCGACTAATTTTTTTAAACAATATTATACCACCTCCTTATGTTCCACCATCGCATTCTACCAACCGTTGTCACCATTTCTACCACCATTGCCACCACCACCCCACCGCTCCACCACCAACACCACAATTTCACCACCGCCTCCATTATTGATGATCGCTCTTTGTCCACTAATCACAACCACCCTCCACCACTGCACCGCAGCATTTCCACCACAATTATTCACCAATCATCTTTGTCACCACCAACAAATACCATTGGTGTCATCAACTACATCATCTACAATCAATACCACTACTCTACCATCATCTCTTCATCACTTCCACTACTTCTTTACCACCATGACCAAAATCTCACTTGTCATGTCATCACCAACATCAATTCTCGCAGCCACCATCCTCCACCCTCGCAAAGGGTGAGAGGGCATCCCTTCTCCCGAAGTTACGGGGCTATTTTGCCGAGTTTCTTAGAGAGAGTTGTCTTGCACACCTTCGTAACTCCAAATCCCCAGATTCGTGACAATCACCCCTGTGATACTCCACCTGCCCCATGAGTTGGTTATTCCTAAACGAGTCATGGCGACCTGCCAACATCACTACCTTCTCTCCACCTCATCACCACATTCAGCCACCCCACTCTATTACCACCAGCACAAGTATAACCACTACTACCTCTTCTATATCACACCACCAATCACCATGTATGATCACTTTCAATCTCTTCACCAAACTACTACATGCTGCATATGACCCAGCTTTGCATTGTAGGAGTGGTTGCCCAAAGCGTAGGGCTAGGTCGGTTGTAGCATAATATCCCAAATATCGGGGTTGAATCCACATGGACCGAATGCTACCGGGGGAGGTTTGACTTGCAATGAGATTTTCGGTTTTAAGATGGCCAACTTTTAATGGTGAATTTGATTGTGGCTAAAAAGTATACTAAACCTACCTTACACTTAACACGGATGTAAAATGGAATTTAATTAAAGGCAAGGTCTAGGGGGTCACCCCATCCATGACCTAGGCCAATTAAGTTCTTTCCAAGATAACTCAAATGACAATCATGCTCACCATGTTCCTATTCGGAGGATTTAGCATTTAAAATCGGAATTTGACTAGAAATGGAGTTTGTTAATGGATTAAGCCCTTTGAGGTATTTTTCAAACATGTAGAGTGTTGTAGCTCTAAGCTTTATATGTGTCTTGCTTGATGTCTACATGTAATCAAAGATGTAACAACCCTCATTTTGGATCACAAAAATCAGGGTTTAATCCATTACCAAACATTCTATGAAGCTCAAAATGAGAAGAACTTAAATAAACCTAGGCCATGGGTTGAAGATCACTCCATGACCAAGCCTTACTACACTACTCACTCATTACACTAGAAAACATGGAGATATGCTGAAAACACAACTTTAAAACTAAAAATCAACTACACTTGAAATAAAAGCAAGTTCTTTAAAAGAGAATACCAAACCTACAACTTTAATGAAGGAACTAAGCTAGCTTCAAAGGAAATGTTCTAAAGCTACCCAACATCCAAGGTTTTGACAGAGAGCTATAATGGAGGTAGAAGGAGAAAAGTGCAAGGTGGTGAATGGCCTAAAAAATGTGCAAGGGTTCATATTTATACCTCCTCCCAACTTAATTACGAAACTGCCGTTAAATTCTCGCGTATCGATACACCTTGTCTCTGGAATTTTAGGGCTTAAGTATCGATCCAACTGAAATGGTGTATCAATACACATTCTGCTGTCTTAAAGAACTTCATTGTCTTCATCTTTTAGACATCGTCAAGTCCTGAGTCTTCCTCCATGCTTAGAACACTTTGTTTTGGACTCGGAAAGGCTTCCGCTTGATTTCTCGTTTACTCGAGTGCTTTCAGATTCCACTAGGAATTGTTGGGAGCTTTGGACATGCTATTTGCTTCTTTTACCCACAATCTGACAAAAATACACCTTGCGCACTCATTCTTGAATTTTCCATCAGCCACATCTACCTTTCAGTCCTTTTCCTTCTTAGGTGGTTTCTCCTTTAGTTCCATGACAGTGTTCCCCACTCATCCATTTCTTCATTGCTGCAAAACCATACCCCAAATCAAAGCCAAAATGCATCAGGGAGGAAAAGCCTAGAGACTCAAATCATGCTAACAAAAATTGAAAAAGTAAAAAAGCTCATCTCCATTTCTGTCTTCTTTTGGCTTTTGTTATTTAACATCAAAAAACGAAAATGCTTATCATAAATTGCATTATGGGTGAGAACATCCAAACTCCCACAATTGGTTTTTTTCCCAATAAAAAAACACCCACAATTGGAAAATTCAACCATGAAAATGGGAAAAAGTAGTAATTCTGGAATATTTTCAATTAAACACCTCAAATCATTTTCATTCTTTAACAATGAAGAATTTGTTTTGATTCTTTATACGTGGAGACAGGAGACTCCTCCAAATTTTGAAGAATGTATAGTTATTTACACAATAAAATATGTACTCCTTCCATCCTTTTTTTTACTGTCAACATTTCCATTTTAGACTGTCACATAATAAGTGTGTGTTTTTTGTAGTCTAGCGGTTATCTCCTGGTAGCAGAGGCATTTGGGGTTTAGGGTCATGGATAGCTTTTAAACCCCTTTTAGACTGACTCACTAACTCTCCCGCATTATGGGTGAGAACATCCAAACACCCACAATTGGATTTTTTTCTTTTTTGGCTATTAAAAAAACACCCACAATTGAAAATGCAAAAATGAAAACAGGAAAAAGTAGTTGTTGTGTTTGATTTGGTTTTTAGAAAAGTGTTTTTGAAAAAAGGTAGAGAGAGAAATGAGAGTAATGATTGTGGAGAGAGAAAAAAGGTGGAGAGAGATAGAGTGAGAAATGAGAATAATAATTGAAAAGTTAGAGAGAGAAAAGGGGGTGTCAACATTTCTGTTTTGGGCTGTCACATAATAAGTGTGTGTTTTTTATAGCCTAACGATTATCTCCGGGCAGCAGAGGCATTTAGAGTTTAGGGTCATAGATAGATTCTAGACCTCCTCTGAACTGACTCACTAACTCCCCCGTTAATCCTTTATTGATGTACTATATCGAATGGCAAAAACAAAAAAATTTAATTCTTCATAATGGAAAATTGGGTTGAATATCCTGGTTTCGACAAGGAAAAGAACAATTCTACGCGCACACCACATACGCGCATCCCAAATGCACACCATCACATCCCGATCGTCCATTTCAAGAATCAATGGTCCGCATTTTAAAAAATTTGTTCGCGTGAACAATTTATTTAAAATTCGGACCGTCGAAAATGCGCACAGATGGTCATCCGTATTGGTGTGTATTTGGGGTGCGCGTATGTGGGGTGCGCAAATCTTTTTCCCAAGGAAAATCTTTTTGTCCCCATTCCGGAGTACGCCATTGGAGTTGGTCCAAAAAGAGGTGGTGATCTCAAAATTGAGTGTAGGATTTCGGTCCACGTGGGGGGACAAGTGGGACGAAATGCTGCAACGCATCAAAGCTTTTGAGACACTGAGACCGTACACGTGGTAACTAACGGTGAAGTTGGTACAGCTGAAATGATTGCGACTCGGTGGCCACTGTTTGCCGCTGTCTCCATTAACGGACCCGTCACTGTCACGGGGCTCTCCCTCGTCAGGGCAGCACCGCCCCAGATTATGTTCAGTTTGGAAGGAAATTTAATACTGTGTACTTTTCATGTTTTTTTTTTAGTTTTTGATAGTTTTTGACTATAATGTAGTCCGAAAATACCGAAAACACATTTGTCTCTTTAAAATTAATGTGTAGATTTTATCTCCTAGGCCTAGTCCTATAACTACAAATGAGCTATTCAAATCTCGACTCGGTAATGTCTCATTCGAGTACGAAATGAGTCATAATTGAGTTGAATTCAATTAGGCTCGTGAACACAGAGTATATATGTATCTCTTATATTTATATGTACATAATGAAAATTCGATAACTTGTACATGTATAAACTTTTAAACGTACTGTAAACTTAAATTTTAATACATTTTTTATGATTTTATTTATGGATGAACTTAATTATGCACAACATATAAATTTTTTTATTTGAAATTGTAGATCCATATGAGATTATAAATATCTACTAATAATTTTTACTTGAAAACAAGTTCAAGTTTGACTCAAACGTATGCATGTTTGGCTCCAAAATTTTCATTGAGCTCGAGCTCGGCTTGTGTTCGCGGTTTTATTCAGTTTGGGTTTTGAGGGAGGGTTTTTGGGGTAATGAGTACAGAGAGATAAGAAGAAATTTTTAGCAATAAGATGGAGTACGTTTTATTATGAGAGAACTGGGCAATATTCTTCGCTAAATCCATAGGTACACAAATGTGCATGCACAGATGATGTACAGATGGGATGTTTGGAATGAAACAGGGGTTTTTCGAATCGAACATTTACCCACTTTGGATTGAGTTGATTTCTCGCGTAGCCATTCGAAAAATTATTTTAAGATGAATGAACGGCCCAGAAAGTGGGTCCCAAAAATGGGTCCTCGAACCCATCTATACATAATCCATCTGTACGAATAGTATTACTCTTGGGAACAACTGCACCCTCGCGGTGATCCAAAAAAAAAAAGAAAAATTCTCACGAAAAGAGAATACTTTTCTAAGATGCATATAATCAGGGACGGATCCAGAGATCCAATCCAGTGGGGGCATTTTATTAATTGTAATCGCGCAATTTTTTCCTAGTCAACGATTTTGTTGGGGACAAGAAATCATGTAAGATTGATTCAAAACCTAATATTGGACAAAAAATATTGTAAAAGATCTCTAAAATTAAAAAATATCTAAGTTAAACAATTTTCTCATCATTTAGTATCATTTTCTTAAGGAAAAAAAGGGAGAAAATTAAAATTCAGGAAAAAAATGTTAGGGGAATTATTATTACCATTATATGTTCAAATTATATAATAAAACTACCAAATTGTTGAACAATAAATGTTGTTGGTGTAGTAGCAAGAGGGAATGTATTAGTTTTGGAACCAAAGGTCCAAGGTTCAAATCTCAACAATCACTCTTATTTAATTGAACTTTCAAATTTTGTTGCTTAAAAAAAGTGAGATAAGGATCGAACCCGCGACCTCTCACTGAAAGAGGGTGCACCTTACCAGCAGGCGACATGCCTATTCTGCTATCAAATCCGCCAGAAATAATATATATACAAAACGTATTTCCAAATTAATTTGAAATTTTGTGACTAAAAACGGAAGACGGGAGACTCGAACCCGAGACCTCTGACTCAAGGTTGGGGCACCTTACCACCAGGCTACACGCGTGCTCTGTTACCAAATTCCGACAGAAATAATATATATACAAAACTTGTTTCCCAAAATTAATTTTTTTACATTAACAAGTGGGGGGTTAGCGGGGGCACGTGCCCCCGCATGCCCCCCTTTGGATCCGTCCCTGCATATAATACTCTTATTAGATTTGGGACGAGAAGAAAAAGAAGTTTCATCAAACAATTTTGTTAAACTCGGGAAGAGTTATATATAAAATCTGGACTGTCCAAATTATTTTTTAACGGTCGAAATGTGCATTGAGTACAGAGTACTATCACATAGTACCTTATACTCAAATTCTTCTCTAGATTTCGAGGAATTTTTACCCTCGGTGTGTCATATGTGGGACCAGAAGATGACAAAATTGTTTGACGAAACTTCTTTTTTCTTTTTTGGATGGGAACATAGGTGATTTTTTTGTTAGTTTTTTGTGGGTTCTTTTTAGTCGAATGGGATAGTTTTTTAGTAAAAACAAAACTAGTTTTTTTTTTTTAGTGGAACATGGCCTTAGTCATCCTTGTCTCACAAGTGATCCATGGGTTGGAAGGAAAACTGCGTATCTGGACTATTTAATCCTCCCACGCCCCTCTTAATTATGGACAGGGTAAACCCGGTCCATTTTTTTACCCGGCCGGATGAGCCCTCTCTATCAATCCATCCCAAACCCTCTAAGTTATCATTTCAACTCCAATACAACCAAGTGCTATTTTATCTTCTCTTATTACTAAAAGCTTTCAAACCAAGTACTAATTTATTCACCCGTCATAAATCTGACATCAATATAGGCCCCCCTCCATAAATAATACCTGTAATTTTTTTAATTCACCAAAACTCTTCTGCATGCAATTGCCTCCAAGAGAAAGGCAATAAATGCACCTCCATTAGGTTACATTTCTCGTTTTCATGGTAAATAAATGTGTAAAGGCATAATTTTTTATTTTTTTATTTTCATCATCTGATTCAATGAACAGCTTTTGCATTATAATTGTACGTCCACAGCAGGTCCAATTTTGGTCCCATCAAGTCTCATTTGTGCATTATTTTTTCGCAATCTGGCCCCAAAAATTTTGGTTAATATTTGGGGAGCAAATCCACCCAGGGGAGGAGCCAGCCATGGGCTGGGATGGGCCCTGACCCCCCCGTAGTTTGAAAAATGCACGGAAAAAAAATTAAAATTTTGATATAAATTTTTTTTTTTTGCTATTTTCAGCACAGGGTTACTCGTTTGAAATTAAAATAAATGTTTCCAACAAAATTTGAACCAAATTGTTATAGCCCTAACAAAACAAAACAAGCATGGCCCACTTATGAAAACCCATATATAATAAACATATAAGGATAATAGTTGTCTGACATTAGGTTCAATGTGGAAACACTGAAAAATTGAAGAGAATTAGACGACTTCTTTGCATACAGCTTTCATCATAAATATGTTGTGCATTTTTGTCAGTGTTAGATGAAAATCTTAGAGCCGCCCTTGAACTCGGTTCCCCGGATTCTCAATCCTGGCTCCGCCACTGAATCCACCAACTAACCGTACTAACTCTTGAGGTTGAATATCATTTTCAATATCCAAGTACTTTCCTATACATTGGGCTGAACGCAATTTATTTTTCCAAATAATTGATTAGGTGCTTTCTTGAAATCTAGAACCGTTAATATTTTCCACGCATGGAAACAAAATGGCAGAGCTACAAATGGCAACTTGTTGTGGAATTGGAGTAAATAATCAATCATTTACAACGACATATCATATACATACAAAACCCCTAACAATGACCTTAACAGAAACACGAAAAAATGACTTTATGGAAAGCTTTTTGACAAACATGCACCTCGTGGTCTTGAATTAATTAATGTTTGATTATATTTTTTTTTGGTACAAAATGGAAAATATTAGTACTATTAAGTATTAATGAAAACTCCACGACACTTGTATTAACGGAGTTCAATACAAATATGTGCGGGCAGACGAAATTAGTTTTTGGTAATGACAGTTGGTGTTAATTATATTACATTATACCAAGAAAAAGCAATAAATGCGCCTCATGACGTCACATTTTTCGTTTTCATGGTAAATAAATGTGTAAAGGCATATTTTTTTTTATTATTTTCAATGAACAGATTTTGAATTATAATTGTACGTCCACAACAGGTCCAATTTTGGTACCACCAAGTCTCATTTGTGCATTGTTTTTTTGCGATATCACCCTAAAAATTTCGGTTAATATTTGGAGAGTAAACCGACCAACTAACCGTACTAACCCTTGGGGTTGAATATCATTTTCAATAGCCAAAGTACTTTCCTATATATTGAAAAGGTGCTTTTAGTATTAATTTTTTGAAATCTAGAGCCATTAATATTTTCCACGTATGGAAACAAAAATGGCAAAGAGTTACATCTCGGAATCGGAGAAGATGACTTGTATTGAGGTGGCAACTTATTGTGGACTTAATTGGAGTGAAAAATCAATCATTTATAACGACATATCATATATGGTACGTGGAAGACCCTTAAGGCCTTAACAATGACCTCAATAGAAACCACCAAAAAATGACTTTATGGAAATCTTTTAATTTAGGCCAAAGGTGGCGCAAATTTTTTTTTATCGGTAAAAAATTTATTAAAAAAACTCGATACGGGTTCATAAAAAAAAAAGAGGAGGGGGAGGTGGAGGGGCTGGATGGGGCATAAATTGATTGTTACTCAAGATTGGATTCATTTCGGTATGAAACTTTTGTTGCTAATTATAAAGGCACATTTTTAAATACCAAACGATGTTTTTTTTTTTTTTTGAGAATCATCGTCAAGTGGGTATCGGACGCCTAATTTATAGTACTATACAAATAAGAGGGGTTCCCTAAAGCGCATGGCACTCTGAGGTTTTTTTTTTATTTTCATGCAAGCGTGATTTCAACTTATAGTCAAAAAACACAAAGAATATCGAAAATATCGTTGTGGAGAGTCAGCCCTAGTATTGGTACAATCAAGGACATCCAATAGTCGTCTTAACTCCTAGATTTTTTTTTTTCCATAAAATGTCCAAAGGGGCTATAAACACCCAAAATCTAGAGCCCTCCGTTGAAAAAAAGGTACCTCAACTTTTGGGTTATTCATAGAGATTTAGTAGGATCTCACGAAGAACAATGTAGCAATACCAATAGTGCGTAGAGAAAGTTCCATACAAGGAATAGAAATCTCCATTAACGGAAATAAACAAAAAAAACTGAAAGGAAAAATAAAAAAAATAGAACTCGGGTCACTGGTAATGTCGCCTGAACTACCTCTTTGGATCTCTACAAAAATGAATATAGAAAATATTGCGACATTGGATAAAAATCCATTTTTCTAGAGATAAATATAATTTGAGAATACATCAAACGACAATCTGATTAACATGATCTTTTACGTGCCTAATATTCTCAGTAAGATCTAAAAGATCAAAATTCCAATCATCAAAACGGATTCAGAAAGGGTTCGGAAATGATCTGAATGGACCGCCGATGCCATTCCTTAAATTTTATTTGTATATTAATAACTAATCTGTAGCCAACACCAACTGATTGAGACATAACGCTCGATTTGTTTTAATTTGGTTATTAATAAATAATTTACACTTCAATTTTTTTTGTTTGATCGACCCTTCAATTCAATTTAAGGACTCAACTCCAAGGGATTTGGCCAAGTGGTTATGAGAAAACACTCACTCACTCAGTGCTCTTCCATGAGATCACATGTTTCATTCCCACGAAAGTCAAACATTCCAAACCTTGGGGCCACTAGAGATTTTAACTTCAAGGCCCCGAAATTAATCGAGATGCATGCAAACTAGTCTTGATATCCGGTTATAAAGATCGAAAAAAATTCAAGGAATCAAAAGAAGCCAAAATCTCTCAAAGTAGCTCAATTAATGTTAGTAACTAATTTAGAGTATGTTGGTTGTTGACTTTCGAAGTGCTATATACTTGTAATAATCAATGCTAATTAATTAAGTACTTGTGTTGAGTTTACTAATTAAGGACCCTTATCATTGTGTTGAGTTTACTAATTAAGGATCCTTATCATTGTGTTGCCCATAAAAAAAGTTTCTAATTTTTGTTTTTAAATTTCGCGAATTTGAGCCTCATGCACATACAAAAGGATTGTAATTTTTTTTTAATCTTCGCGCGCAGTGGCTGATTACAACCAATTTTTTATTACGTTAGCCAAAACTTATTTCTTCTTCTCACCTATATAAAAAGAGCTTTTCTCCAATCATCCAAACAACCGAAAACAACATTTTCTCTACACTGAGTTCTAAGAGCAAAGACGATTGAGACAGAGGCTATATTTTGGACTGTTTTTTCTCGGAGACAACTTGACTATTAGTGCTTGTACAGAGAGAGCGGACCCACAAAATGTCTTAAAGAGAACAACCAAGTTCACGACTCAATAAAAACAACATTGATTTCGTTCTGGTATTCTGTTCTTTGTTAACAGATTGCGAGGTAAAAAGTTTTATACTCTCTCCACATTGTTTACACCAATTGTTTTAAATGTGTGGGATTAAGATTAGGGTCGGTTGCTAACTCCAATTGTTTTAAATGTGTGGGATTAAGATTAGGGTCGGTGCCTAGTTAGCAAGGTAGTGGGTAGTAACATAAAAAATAACTCTCGGTATTGTGCAACTTGTCGAAGGATAAAATCAGTTTGCAAAATGATTGCCTTTCTTTTGGATTTGAAAAATGATGACCTTTTTGCCTCCACTCGAACTAGGATTTTAGGTGAGTCCACCCTCCCAATTTCATTAGTGGGTAGCGTCGGTCTTGAACTAAAGTTTGAGTTGTGATCGCTTTAGGCTTTCAAAAAATTACAAATATTGGGTGTCCGTTATTCGATATCCCTTATAATAGTCCAATAAAAAAAGCCCATGTTATTCGATATCCCTTATAATAGTCCAATAAAAAAAGCCCATCTTTAATATTTCTGTTATAGTTCCCGAAAAGTCAGGACCAGTTTTGCCAGATGGTGTCATCAGTGGAATGATTTCAGAAACTCAATACCGGACATATCCAAATGAGTAAATAATGCAACATAACTTAAGGGCTGTTTGAATTATGAATAGGCAGGGGAGGGATCTCAGGTGCTGTAGGGCGCCCCAATAGGGCGACATCTGAGCCATTGATTTTGGCAATTAACAGCTCGCATTTTATCTTGGCAATGGACGGCTCGGATCTGCAAAGCATTAAGATGAAATAAGGACCATTGATTACCAATTTGACGGCTTAGATGCCGTACTACAGAGAAGTCCTAGAGCACCCCATTCCGGCATGGGAGTTTTCCAAAGACAGGAAAGGGAAACTGAAGAATAGTTATTTTTAACCTTTTCACTTCACAATTTCAAACTGCTATGCTTTTTCCACCCTTTTTACTTACCACTCGTGATATACTCCTATTTTGCAAGATTTTCAGACACTGAACATATCTCGAGGGTAAAAATTACAAACATATACCCATCAAAGAATGAATTTGAATTCAATTATTTATCGTGGTTCAAATAGATACATCTAACGATACAAACTTTTGCCGGTCAAGAAAAAAAGAGAGAGGAGAAGACAGATACAATATCTTTGATGCCGGCAATTTTCTTGGAACAAGTGAAAAAGTGGAGAAAAATCACGCATGATTATGACGACGAGGATGACCGAAACGTGACGATCCGCTAAAATTCAGATGATAAATCTCTCAATTTGCTAACTAGATATACATGGAACAAGTGAAAGAGACCATTACATAACATACCAAAAAATCTCAAATCTAAAAGGTGAAGTCTGAGCACATGATTTGGGCAAAATTCCAAACTTTAGGTTCCCTCAAAGAGAGGTAAGCTGAGATTGAACCAAAGCCTCATGTTTTGATACGCTGGTCCTCCTTTTGATGGCTTCCCTGTCTCATCTCCAGCCCATTTTGATAACCTTTTTTCACTTTCACCTACCTAATAAGGTTAACTAACATTAATGTTAAAAGTAAGGTGATTGACTTGAAATTTCAACTGAATTAATGACCATCCTCAAGAAGCTAGCTGTTTTTTGGATTTTCATTTAGTGGGGAAAAACGAAATACAAACGCAACAATGCTAAGAACACAATCATCCACGTGGATCCCGTGTACAAAATGTGTGTGAGACCTACATGTATATGACGGGTTGTGTTCGTGGTTGTGTCCGGATGATTGTGTTCCTAGCATTTAGTGGAGGATTTTGTGAGATTGAGTTTCCTTTATAAAATTTCTTTCGCCGAAAAGGGAAAAAAAAAGAAATGCAAATGCATATTTTGGAGAATTTTTTTTATAAATAATAAACTGAATATATAGATTCCAGCGACCAAAATAAATGAAATAGCAAACTGAGTAATGTGATTCACAGTCACCTTAACAGATTTGCAGCTTCACCGAGGGTGTTGGAGGTTCTAACGGTGTCTGTCTCCCAGAATAAAACGGCAGAACCTTTGTGATCGGAACACTGACCAATACCTAACTTCATTCACCAAAAAAGAAGTGAAGAAGTTTAATGGTATTCTTCTTCTTCTCCCTATCAAACTTCATTCACTGAATATATAGATTCCAGCGACCAAAATAAATGAAATAGCAAACCAAGTATACGTAATAGCAAACTGAGCATACGTACTGTGATACACAGTCACCTTAACAAATTTGCAATTTCACTGAGGGTGTTGGAGGTTCTAATGGTGTTTGTCTCCTAGAATAAAACAGCAAAACCACTGTAATCGAAACACTGACCAATACCCAACTTCATTCACCGAAATTTCCAATAGATTTTACCAAAAAGAAGTGAAGAAGTTTAATGGTATTCTTCTTCTTCTTCTTCTTTTCCCTATCATACTTTTTTTTTTCCCTTACTACATCATCTCTACAGGAATCCATGTTAGGGCATGTTTGGTTGTCATTACTTATTTGGTTCGATGTTTAATTTTGCCTAAATATAAATGTAATTCTACCTAGTTTCAAAAACAAAATAAGCAACGACAACCAAACAAGCCTTTATAGCCGTCCAATGAGATTCTAAAAACTTGCTACTCTCATACTAATTTTTTTTCCTCCACACACCGAATTTTTTTCCTCTAGATTTTGTTATAATTTTTATATAATACCAATTTTTTTTTCACATAGACATCCCAAATAACGGGCCTCAAAACCAAATTTAATGACGTAAGTGGAATATCTAAAAATTTCGGGTCTAATACAAGAACAGCTAAACTACATAACTTGACCTCAATAGATGTAGTTAAATGGCTCACTGAGCAAGAGAAATATTAAAAAATTTGATTATTTTCTTATTTTCTTATAACTATGACAATGATGGTGCACAGATCGGACCCTTTTTTGGGTCTCAAAAAATTGATCCACACCGTTCATTAATTTTAACATATTTTTTCAAGTGGGCTGAAAGAAAACTTAGTTCAATCAGATACTTGGCAAGTGCTTTTGAATGAAAAATTGACACATTGGATCAAACACTTAACAGTTATATATCCGATTGGAGTTGATTATTCTGAAAGTCATTCAAAACGATTTTGTAAATTAATTAACCGTGTGAATCAATTACCTGACACCAGTAGTGGCTCCGTGCAATTCATTTTCGCCTCTAGTAGATTAAAATTCTAGCTCCGTGCAAATCCGAACAAATGTACTGTCCGAACACGTGTACGATATGTACATGACATGACTGATCAAAGGACTACGATGGCATCTCCATGCTTGTGGTAAGTTACTGTCACAATTATGGCCTTACGGGATTATGCTCTAAAATGTAATTTTACAATAAGACGAAGGGTACTTTCGTACCTTTGTGTACCCCTCTTAATTGCCCCTTATATAAGAAGCCCATGTGCACAGCACAAGTCATCGAAGAGCAGTTTCTTGAGTTCTCCACTTTCCTCCCAAAAAAGTTCTCCTCTTAACAGTTCCTCCCACTGCAATTCCTCCTCCTCCACAGAAAAGGTATGCCCAATGCATAGTCTCTCTCTCTCTCTCTCTCTCTCTCATGCTTCTACTTCAAGAATTCTGATTTTAGTGGAAAATTTTCCACTCAAACAAAAGGGGAACGGCAATGACGGGTTTTCTTAATCTCCTAGAAAAGTATCATTGTCCCGCAGGGATAGAGCCGGAGATGTCAGTAGGAGCGGTCGCCCCTGCAAGAAAAAAAACTTCTAGTATTATATATGAAAAAAAAGATTTCAAAATTTTTCTTATGATTATATAGGCTCGCCTCTACGTAGTGAAATTCTTGGCTCCGTCGCTGGATGTCGGTTGTCTTTGTATTGAAAACAGAAGCAAGTGTCAAATAGTCATGTGAAGTTTCAATTTTTTCGTAGGCTTTTGTATTGACAGAAAGAGCCAGAAAGATGTACCAAATGAAATGTCAAAGGCTCACGTGCTTTTTGCTGTCATTAGATGTGTACTAATTAGTAATTACCAGTGACATCTTTTCAACTGGTAAAGCATGAAATTCTCATGGTTTCAATGGAATCTATAAAGAATATCTAAAAAGAGAAAAAAAAAAGTATATTTTCTTAATAATTCTATACAAATAGAATTTTTAGACAACCTTTATGCTCAATTATATTTTACATGTTTTTGTGGGCTTATTCAAAATTATACCCTTTTTCGTTTTCAATAGTTGTATAACCGTACAACAATAATAGCGGAGTTTTCATTCTCCTTCAATGCATTTCTTGCATTTCTTTTCTTACTGTACTAATTTTATAGGAGTATTTTTTCTATACAATAATGGAATTTTCTTTTGTTGATAAAAAAAAAAAAACAGTGTAACAAAAAGCGAAAATGGAGAAATCAAACTCCACTCCATCAGGACTATTGAGGACCAAGTCAGACCAACTAGTGGAGACAGTAATGGCGGCGATGAAGTCGCCGGCAGCGTCAAGTGACGCATCCGGAGGGGCCGATACGACAGCCGGCGCAACCCTATCAAGGAAGTCTAGCAAGAGACTGGCCTCGCCGGGACGGAGTGGCGGCAGCACCAGCAAGAACACGCACATTAGGAAATCGAGGAGTGCCCAACTGAAGCTGGACATGGATGAGGTTAGCGGCGCGGCTCTTAGCCGAGCCTCTAGTGCCAGCTTGGGATTCTCTTTCTCCTTCACTGGCTTCACTGTGCCGCCGGATGAAATCGCGGATATGAGGCCATTCAGTGATGATGACATTCGTAAGTGTTCTACTTCTAATGTTTTTCTTAAGCACCCGCACAGTCTGTATCTGATTTTATCAATATAAGTTGCATTTCCTTGAGAAAAAGAAAAATCTCGGGATAAGCTAAGCTTAAGGGCGTATTTGGAACTTCGGGAAAAAGGAAGAGAGAGTTTTAAAAATTTCTTTCCGTTGTTGGGTTTCTTTCCATGATAGTATTAACTCTCACGGATTTTCTTATTTATTATTTTCTCTTCTTTTCTCTTTCCTTTTCACAAGTTCGAAACCGAGTCTAAGAATGTTAGTATTATTTACAAACAAAATCTTTGTTCGAAATTCTCATCTAAGTGATATTCGAGTGACACTTCTTAAATATTTAGACCGTATTTACTTTGTTAGAAAACCCACAATTTTGAATCATAAGAGTCTATAAAAAAAAAACGAAATTTAATTTGGGATTTTTTATATATTAACTTTCCATCCCTCATATTCTATTTGAAATTTGAACTCTTGTTTTTCTCTTTAGATTTGCCATCAGAAAGTTATTGTCCAAACAAGGTGTTTTTGGTAATTTGCTAACTTTTGCTAATGCCTCGACCGAAGCTTCCTAAGGTTGAATTTCTGCTAGAAATGAGCAAACTATTGGATTCAAAAAACGGAGAAAAAGTTATAAAAAAAAAAAAGGCAAAAGGGAAAAAAAAAAAAACTTGAAGTCCTGAATTAACTCGAGCAATTGGATAAAAAAAAAAATTAACTCGAGCATGGCTTAACACGAGCATGTAAAAGTAATAATTTCAATTGGATTAAAACATCCCCTCCTTCCCACAAGGATTACTCATTTGTATGAGAATAAATTATTTTGCTTTTGCATTTTGCTCCTTAATTCATATCGTACTCTTGCTTTGGATACTGATAGCTTATCATCTACTCCAATAGTATTTTATCACGATATCTCGTCATATACCAAAACATCGTATTCCAGTATTTTGTGAGTAGAAATTATTGTTTGGGTCTTTCTATTGCCCGACTACTAGGTTGTTAACAAGTTAAGAAAAAAAAAAACTAATTTTTATGCACATTTTACACTTTTCAATACACTATCACACACTTTTATATAATTTTCACATATTTCTAAACACTTTTAAAGGTTAACGACATTGAGCTGCTTTTATCATTTACATTATTGTTTACCCCACTCTCTCTTGTCAATTCTCATTTCTCACACAAGAGAGCTTTCTTTTTCTCTTATTGGAAAATAGCTTTCACATGACTCTTTTTCTTTTTGATCACCTAATAATAGATTGTGGTCACAGTCTCATTCCTTTCAACTGCTGTCACACTCCCATTGACTGTCAGAAGCCACTTGTCCTCACATGTCTGTAGCCAGTTGTGCCATAGAGAAATCTGTTTCAGATTGAGGTCCCAGATTTTGGTGAAAAATGGACCCACTAAACTTGACAAAGTTAAGGCCACAGATGGTTGGGATAAATGGGTCCCTTGCTTTTGAAACTTGGTGACTATACCCACTACTCCACTAGTCAATTTCTCAAGTGCCCTTTCACTCTTGAATTTTGGCACTAGTTTTGTTGAGATTATTGGCAAAACTTTTGGTAAGACCATTTTTCCTTTTTGGTCTCAATTATTATTTTTCCATAGCTCAGTCATGTCTTTCAGAAAGTTAAAAATTGAGAAAGACATTTCGGGACCGCTTTTAAGAGTTAGAATATCGGCCAAGTGTAAAATCATAACTCCATGGCGTTTTTTTGGGGGTATGTAGCACAGATACAGGCACGGACACATGATTTTTTTAAAAAATGAGGTCACGGACATAGCCTCTAGAAGTGTGAGACACGGGGACATGCTGGCCCTTAGAAGTATCGGTACTTCTTAGCATGCAAGGAACGAACTATTTAGGAAAAATAGATCCCGAGGGAAAAAAATAAATAAAAGAGTACCTTAAAACCCGAAAATCAAAACCATAAGTTTGCTCATTTTCTATTCTGTCAATATATGATTCCTACAGCTGAGGATCTTGAAGCTGGCACAAGAGAGAAGAAGATTCAAGCAGAGCCAACCTTGCCAATCTATCTCAAGGTAACCTAGCTGTACTTTCTTCCCAAACAGACCTTACTTTCCCTTTTCTTTTGGTGTACACTGTACAGGGCATATAAATCAAGGTGACCACCCCATATTTCACAAAAGGGAATGGATTGATTTCATAATATCTCTATTTGGACAGGAAAAGGATGGAGATTTATCTAGAGATCAACGCGCCCGCCCCTCCCCATTGAACATGGCTTTCATGTCAGGTTCAGTCCTGTACAGAGTCTTATTCCTAAATGACATTTTCATACAAGACTTTCCTTTTTCACAAAAACAATAGTAATATTGGGATAAATACGAGGACGCCCTCCCCTGTCGGAGTTGTCAGTTGACTTGGCGGTAAATGTTTCCTTTTTCTGTCAATTCCATCGGTGACAACTCTTAAAAAGACAGTGGGAGGTCCATGCATCCAGTAATTTCAGAAACCATAGGGGAGAGCCGAGCATATGTCAGAAATAACAGGTGAAGTCGGTAAAGTTATAATGCCCGAAATTCATCTAGGAAACATTAACATAAGAAAAAATTTCAATCACCTCTATAGTCGAATAACTAACGACGAATCCATCTGATTCCTGTTTCAATGTTTGGAACTGGCTACTGTGCTATATATTTGGCCAAACAATATACACCTTTATCTTTCGAGGTACTTGTCGAATGGACACTTATTGTCATATGCTCTAAATATGCAGTTCACAGAGGTGACATACAAGGTGATCCTCAAAGGAATGACATCAACAGTGGAGAAGGATATCCTGAATGGAATTTCTGGTTCAGTGAATCCTGGAGAAGTTTTGGCATTGATGGGGCCCTCGGGAAGCGGAAAGACTACGCTTCTAAGTCTTCTTGGCGGCCGGTTAAGAGAGCCAGCCCCTGGTGGTTTGGTTACTTACAACGACCAGCCATACTCCAAGTTCTTGAAAAGCAGGTAATAACCACTGGTTGTTTGGTCACTTACAAACTTACTGACGCATCTACCCGTATCCGTGTCCGACACTTGCCAATGACAACACGACATGTGTAGGACATGCTTAAATACTTGTCTCTCTCTTTTTTTTTTTTTTCTTGTTTCTTTTGCTCGGACGCATTGTAGATACTCTAGGACACGTTGGCAAAACTCTTAGAACATTCTAAGGACACATAAAAAGTTCAAATCTAATTCTTAAAACTCGGCCATGAGTTGAAAATTTCACCGATGCATAGTTTATGTATATTGAAATTCGGGAAATAAAGTTTTTGTCTTTTTCATGAATTCATAACATATCTCTATAACACAAACACATTTTAAATTTGACGTGTCCCCGATGTGTCTGTGTCCTAATTTTTGAAGAAATAACATGTCCGCGTGTCTGTGTCGTGTCACATCTGTATCCCGTATCTGTGTCCGTGCTTCTTAACTTACAAAAGAGAAAAAGAAAATAGAACTCAAAACTGATATGATACTTTACAGCTATACGTCTTGGCATCAATACCATAATATTGATGTCGATCCCTGCGAAAATGAAACTAAAGGATCAAAGGAAAGATATGGATCAGTTATTTGAAAGAATTTCACAAGCAAGAAAATTTGGGCTCATCTCCTTAGCAATTTAGAAAGAATTCCTCAGAAAAGTACCTGATTAGAATTAGCTTTTGTGATTTCCTTCACTAAATGCTCAAAGTTCACACAGAAGCATAGCCTGAGTTGAACATTAAACATGATTCAGTGTTTTGAAAGGATATGGGACTATCACATTGTACTAACATGGAACATATGGCAGGATAGGATTTGTGACTCAAGACGACGTGCTATTTCCACACCTTACGGTTAAGGAAACATTGACATATGCAGCTCTACTACGACTTCCAAAGACATTGGCAAAAGAGGAAAAGAAAGAACGAGCCATAGATGTAATCTGCGAGCTGGGCTTGGAGAGGTAAATTCGTGATCTGCCTACTCTTAACACCGTGTAGTAAGTAATCCATAGCACAAATTGATAGTTACCCGTTTCTCATTAGCTAAAAGATGAGAAATATAAATGTATGGCTCAGGTGCCAAGACACAATGATTGGTGGGTCCTTTGTTCGAGGCGTTTCTGGGGGAGAGAGGAAGCGAGTCTGCATTGGCAATGAGATTATAATCAACCCTTCCCTTTTGTTTCTTGATGAACCAACCTCTGGCTTGGATTCTACAACTGCTTTGAGGATTGTTGAAATCTTACAAGATATAGCTGAGGTATATATAGTTGCTTTTCAAGTCTGTAGCTTCAAGTTCTTATTATCGAAAAATTTATGAGAATCATCTAGTCTTGTGTAAATTTGAGATTTACAGGATGTTTCATAATAAAAAATGACGAGAAGAACAACTTTCTTTTTGATCTGCATTACTGAATAAGTTTGTGAAATCCCACATCGGGGATTCATGGAAATGTCATGTGGTATACAAGTTGACGCCACCAACTACTATCGAGTTTAACCTTTTAAGTCACGCGGTAAGCTAAAGGTTGGCAGGTTAGCTGGCGTGGGTCATTATAAAGTTTACTTAAGGAAAAAAGCTACCATAAGGCACATAGGTGGATAAGTACACTCAAAACTAAAATGGAAAACTGGAAAAGAAAGTGGATGGCATTTCACATGCTGCTGCTCATTCTCCAATCTTTACTAGCAAGAAAAAACCACAAGAACTGTAAAAAATACCGTAGAAAATAGCAATATGTCTTGAAAATAAAGGCCAAAAAGAATTGTTTCAACTTACTAATGGATTCAATTCCTCATGGCAGGCTGGGAAAACAGTGATAACCACAATACACCAGCCATCAAGCAGACTCTTCCACAAATTTGACAAGTTGATCCTTCTAGGAAAAGGGAGCTTGCTTTACTTTGGAAAGGCGTCGGAAGCAATGGTTTATTTTTCATCAATAGGATGCTCCCCACTCATCGCAATGAACCCAGCAGAGTTCCTTTTAGACCTTGCAAACGGGAACATAAACGATGTCTCCATACCATCCGAGTTGGAGGACAAAGTACAAATGGGAAACTCGGACACAGAGACAAGGAATGGAAAGCCCTCTCCTGCAGTCGTACATGAGGTAAAGCAACATTATCCTCAGACCCCACTAAACTTTCTTCAAGCATTGAAAGATGTATTATGACTTAATTCTAATTTTCTTCGCTAACAGTATCTAGTGGAGGCTTATGAGACGCGCGTAGCAGACAATGAGAAAAAGAAACTAATTGTTCCTTTACCAATCGGAGAAGAACTGAAGTCGAAAATGTATACTTCAAAGAGAGAATGGGGAGCAAGCTGGTGGGAACAGTTCTCCATTTTATTCAGGAGAGGGCTCAAAGAACGGCGCCATGACTATTTTAGCTGGTTGAGGATTACACAAGTTCTGACTACTGCAGTCATCTTAGGATTACTATGGTGGCAGTCGAATAACGATAGCCCCAAAGACTTGCGAGATCAGGTATGCAAACAATTGCCTCATCAAATGCACTAGTTGATCGATGGATATGGAACCCTAACAAAGTATGAGGTACTAAAATTATCAACACCGATGCATATAGTTTAACGAGAAACAACCTTTTAACACACGCACATATGTGAATAGCTTCATGCATGCACATATAAGTTTGTAAATATATGTACAAAAACATACATCCTAACTAAACAATCAATTTTTCTGAATATACTGCGAGTACAGATTTTTCAAAACATTTTTATTGTATACTTATTTAAAATGCCGGTTAAAGAATGAGAAGGTTCCACATAATCCTTTTCAAAATCAGGTATCAGTTCGAATTTCCTTATAATGAAAGAATGCTAATCTAGGGTGGTCATTTAAACTTTTGGTTAGGTCTCAACTCTCAACTCTCAACCACAACATTTTTTCCACTGCAGGCAGGGCTTCTTTTCTTCATTGCAGTCTTCTGGGGTTTTTTTCCAGTCTTCACAGCAATCTTCACATTTCCTCAAGAAAGAGCCATGCTGAACAAGGAACGAGCAGCCAATATGTACAGAATGAGTGCATATTTTGTGGCTAGGACCTCAAGTGACCTCCCACTTGACCTATTATTGCCAGTTTTTTTCCTTGTGGTCGTTTACTTCATGGCTGGCCTGAGAAAGAGTGCTGGTACATTTTTTCTAACCATTGTGACAGTGTTCCTCTGCATCGTGGCAGCTCAGGTACGCCTCTTTATTCAATAAAGTACTTCAGATAACAACTCTTACATGTTTCACTACAAGCTAGGGCGCGATTACAGGGGCTTGGACTAGCTATTGGGGCTACACTCATGGACTTGAAGAGAGCAACAACTTTAGCCTCTGTAACTGTAATGACCTTCATGTTGGCCGGCGGATACTTCGTAAAGGCAAGTGTGAAACTCTTTAATTTTCATAAATAAACCACCAATCAGTGCTACATACCCAGAAATTTTACCCAGAAAATTACCCTGAATCTGGAATGAGTGGCTCAGATTCACAGTTTCTGGGTAATTTTCTGGTCACTTAGCATCAATTTGGAAAGTTTCTGATAGTTACTTAGTTGCACGTACTCAAAAGGGACGTTGGAGTTGATACAAGGCCTATTCATTTTGCAGAACGTACCAGTATTCATCTCCTGGCTGCGCTATCTGTCTTTCAACTATCACACATACAAACTTCTCCTGAAGGTGCAGTACGAAAACATCACACACTCAGTTGATGGAGTAAAAATAGACAGCGGCTTAACAGATGTCTGTGCCCTCCTAGCTATGGTGGTTGGTTACCGGCTCTTGGCTTACATATCTTTGCGGAGGATGAAGCTCCAACCGGGATCTTAAAATAGTGCTCAATTTTTTTTGGCAAGCACAAAAATGAACAAAGAGGTTTTCCTTTCTACCACTTGCAGAGTTATCTTGCGAAGACTCAAGTTAGACGATCAATGAATGGATACTATGGAATACCACTGATACAGAACATTTTGAGTTTTTTGGCACCCCTCTGAAGTTAAACCAGTCATGTAGTTGGAAATAGAATAAAGGAGAATATATATATCACAGGCATGTGTGTGGATGTGGCTGCTTAAGTTTCTTTTTCAATGGTTTGCTTAAATTTCAAACTCATTATGTCAAAACACTTAGGGGTTCTTAACATTGGTGAGAGTACATTATATGCAGTTGAGCTTGGGATTTGGTACTGGAAACTGGGATCGGCTGATGACTTCCTAAATCTAGTTATTGGAAAATTTCGGAGTTGTGCAAATGTTTAATTTCAAAATTTGAAGACGGATGATCATTTCTATCCATTTGTTTGTTAAGTTATTTAGACTTGAAAGGCACATACAACAGAGTATTGTTATTCCCAAAATCTAATAGAATCAATATTTACAGGGCACTTCAACTTGGAATTGAGACTCGTACATCTTCATGCCTGTAAGTTATTCAGATGCAAACTATGGTCTCTTTTCGACGAGAAGATATTGTTTATTCCATTTCTGTAACTGAAGATGCAGTTATGCCAATGTCCTTAACCAACCAAGTAGTCTAAGAAGAGCAGCATCCAATACAGGTGAATTCTTGTCAATCACTGAGAAAAGAATGAAAAGCATAAAAACCTCAAGTCAAATGAAAAGTAGGGTTCAAGGTTGAAACAAATAAACATTGCGTTGATCCAACCTTTTAAATTATCCACTTTGTGAAAGCGAATGGAACCCATTGTCATCGATTAAAAGAAATTGAAAATGTTTTGGTCTCTCAAAATATCAGTTCCACAAAATTTTCCAACAAGACAAGTCTACCCAATATCGCAATAATGGGCAAAGCATAATCAATCAAAATGATAAAGTTAGAATAACTAAGTCATGTAAGAAGATCAGACTTCCTTTTTCACCTAATGCCAAGGTTCTGTAACAAGATAGGATTCAGAAACCATGCTTGCCAATGTCAGCAGCTACACGATGAGCACGCATTACTCCGGAGAATGCTACTGCTATAACACCTTGTCCCGGAAAGCAACTATCTCCAACACAGTACAAACCATCTATAGCCTGCAAGTTCCATAGTAACATGAGCAACCAATTGCTACCTCCCTCCCCATTTAATAATCCCTTTTGGGGATTCCAACAAAATAAGGGATCACATTCATTGCACTTTTAAAAACCCACTTTTCTCATTTTACCTTCTCTTACCTTTTTAGTACTACTAATTTCAAAACGCAAGGGTAAAAGAGGAAAGTCATTAACTATTACTCATTTAGTTTTGAAGTGGAACAATCTTTTTGGGAAGGCAAAAAGTGCTAACCGGGACCATAAAATGGGGACGGAGAGAGTACGTGTGTTGGTGAAACTAAAGCATCTATTCATTAATTTTTGGTGCAGATATGTGTCTAAATATCAGATTCTTGGTTACACCAAAAAATTCATATTTTTCAAGACAGTTCTTTTATTTCCCAAGATAAATACTGTTTAGCATTTCATGCATGTAAGAGTTCCATTCATGGTATATGTGAATTACTTGCTAGGAGAATGTCACTTCGATTAGTCCATGTAACACAACAAATTTTTCATTCAACTCACAGTTGTATTGAATGGCATTCCCAATATGCCTTTTGGAGTCCCGAGTGGCATCGGTCCATAGGTACCATTATCCCGAGCAAGGTACCTCCTGTGTGTCTTCGGTGTCCCCACCTGGCATGATCAACAATCGTTAAAAACCATCAATAAATCAGAAAGCCTCAGAAATTTCCGATGTTCAAAGTTTTCGATTTCTTTCTTTGAAAATTTCAGCAAAGCCCAACATCCAAACACCAGTTCTATTGTGAAAAACATAAGGTAAAAATTACAATTACAAATATGAGTTGTACCTCCTTGAAAACAATAGAAGATTTAAGCCCAGGAAATAGTTTCTTTTCCACAAGCTCTTTCATTGCCTCATAGTCCTCTTGAGACATGCCCTGGAAGGTTAAAAAACCGGATTACTTGTATAGTCAACAATTACTGTTCCAACTAAATATCAAGCTTATGTTAAAAAAAAAAAATATCAAGCGAGGGATCTACAATTGAAAATTTGGAATCAAGATCTAAAACTATGTTTACCTTCCAGTCTTCTATGGAAACAGTGGTAAATACGTGAAGAATATGGCGCGCCCTTTTGGAGCCAATGATGAATCAAGAATAGTTGGAATGCTGAAAAATATGCCTCCATATGGACTCTCCAAAAGAAAATTGCTGTGGGTAGATACATATACAAGTATCAAAGAATTGGCAGAAGAAAGTGACCGGAAATTTGACCGCCCTTCCCTCTTAGTAGTTATGTATCTACGTAGAGCAACACTACATGCACACAAAAATTACCCACAAATTATCCAAACACACACACAGCTATGGCCTCCACACACACTGGAGGCCCAGTGTGTGTGGAGGCCATACTTGTGTTTGTGTGTGTTTGGATAATTTGTGGGTAATTTGTGTTTGGGTACCTAACATTTCCGATCTACGTATGATAAACTTTTGAGCAACACTACATACACACAAAATTTACCCACAAATAACCCAAACACACACACAAGTATGTGGCCCCCACACACACTGGAGGTGCAGTGTGTGTGGGGGCCACACACTTGTGTGTGTGTTTACCTCCAGTATGTGTGGGAGCCACACACTTGTGTGTGTGTTTGAGTTATTTGTGGGTAAATTGTTTGTGTATATGTATCATTTCTGTAAACTTTTGTACTGTAAACTTAAATTTTAATTTATTTTTATAATATTACATCTGGATGAATTTAATTATGTACAAAATATATATATTTTTTGAAGTTCTAGATCCATATGAGATTATAAATATCTAATATTTTTTACTCGAAAACAAGTTCAAGTTCGACTCAAACATACGTATGCTTGGCTCCAAAATTTTTATTAAGTTTGAGCTTGGCTTGAGTTCGCTTAAAATCTTAACGATGAACCTAACATTTTAAAGTCCGGCTCAATTCGACTTGTTTACAGCCCTAGGGCCTTAGGTCTCTTCAATTGAAAGGAATGAAATAAAACTACATAAATGTTTTAATTTTTACAAATTTAATGCAATGTGTTTTATTAATAGAACAGTTGTATGAAATCACGTTTTTAATTTTTCCATTACGATTAGCCTTTTTTTCAAAACTTGTCCTGCAAAAAATACATACATACTGATAGGGGTACATACATACTTGTGTATAATTGGAACACTAATAATACATACTTTCTGCTTGACACCTAGCGTTGTTGTAGCTAGCGTCGCCCCAAGCGTAGGGCTAGGTCGGTCGAAGCATAATAACTCGGAAGTCCGAGGTCGAATCCACAGGGAGGGGTCGGAGCTAGTGACAGAATTGCTTTACGATAGGGGGTTTCAGCGTTAGGACGGCCAACCTTTTGGTTGTGATTTATTTGTGGGATTCTCTCTACCTCTAATGCAATTGAAAATGAAGTTTTAAACTATAAATTAAAGGCGGCAAGGTCTAGAGGATCATACCACCCATGACTAGGGATATTCAATGGCTCTCGACTATAACTCAAGTGAGAGACAAAGTCACTTGCTCTCACTCGGAAGATTTAACAATAAAAATCATTTTGACTCTAGAAAATTGGTTTAACAATGGGATAAGTTCTTTGAGGCATTTTTACAAACACTTGGAGTGACATAGCTCTAAGCATCATGTGTGGCAAGTAGTCAAGCCCTTGCCTACACAAGATCAAAAAGGTTAACAACTCCTAGTTTTGGTACATAAAATTGAACTCACCCAATGAAAACCAATCTTTACCACAAGAATGAGGTTTGTAAATGGAAAGAAACTCTCTTAGACATTTTATCGAACACCTAAAGTGACATAGCTCAAAGCATTGTGTGTGCCAAGTAATTTGTCTACACCCAATCAAGGAGGTTAACAACTCTAAGTTTAGACCGAAAATAGAGTGATTAATCCATTCACAAACCTACAATAAGCTTAAAAACGTGAGAAGCCATTGAAACACCGAAGTCATGGGGTGATATTCACCCCATAACCAAGCCTAAACCACTACTCAAACATGGTTAAAGTACACACAAAGGAGAAAAACGTGGTTAAAGAAAACATGACGAATATGAAAATAAACACAAGATTTAGATAGATAATGAGTAGCACAACAACATTAATGAAGGCAACATACCTTGAATCTAAGTAGAAAACATCAAATCCTAGAGAGAAGTTGGAGCAAATTATGTACAAAACTAATGGAGGTAGAGAGAGAAGGTGGAAGATGAAGAATACCTAATAATCTGATGTTAGGTGGCTTTTATAGCCCCCAAAAACGTGTACAAAAGGTCCAAAATGCCCCTAAGATAAAAGGGAAGTCGGGCCAAAAATTTGTCTGAAAAACCCAAGTCCTATCGATAGGACTTATTCTCCTATCGATAGGAGAACTCTTTTGCACACGGATGGCCAATCTGATCCCTCTCCTATCGATAGGACCAATTCTCCTATCGATAGGACTTCACTGCTTCACAAAAATGGCTAGACTGATCACTGTCCTATCGATAGGGCCAATTCTCCTATCGATAGGAGTTGCTTGCAGGCAGATTTTTGACCCAACTTCGCGGGCACGCCCCGGCTTCGTCCGAACTCGGAATGAGGTGATTCTTAAACCGTTGGAAAGCTCTATGAGTCTACTTTCAAACCCAAATGAGCTCATCTTCATAGCCTTTGTATCTTGAGAGAAATGAGCCTTTTTCTATCGGTGTGTCGAATTTCCTCGAACCTCATAACTCTAGATTTCTTGCTCCTTTGTTCCGGGCCTTCCTTGAACCTTCCAAAGCTCCTTGAATCGACTTCTAAGCTTCGGCGATTGTCCTCCACGGCATTGCGGGACTTTGGGTACTTCCGGATACAACCGGGGATTATTTGGAGCTTTGGACGCGCCTTTTAGCTCCGATTTTCTGAAACTCATCAAAAACACAACTCGCGCAAAATCAATCATATAAAGGCACAAAATGCACGTGTGTGTGATCACAACGAGCGAGATAAGCCCCGTTATTTACATTTTCGGGGGCTTATCACTTTCTCTAAAATATAATATATCATATGATCCAGAAAATGTATGTTTTAGTGTTTTAAACTTCTTTCGATCAGGGTAGTTAGTCCAGTTGGTCGTATAGCCTCTTCTATAGGGGTGAGATTTTGAGTTCTGATTCCTGTGGAGATGAGGCCAGCCCTTGTTGTTTACTAACATTTAATAGCTAACTCTACTGATGTATATCGAAAAAAAAAAAAAATCTCACGAAAAGGGAATACTTTGCTAAGATAGTGAGATGCATAGGATACTCTCATTAGATTTGGGACGAGAAGAAAAAGAAGTTTCATCAAACAATTTTGTTAAACTCTCCCTAAAAAAGTTTATATAAAATCTAAACCGTCTAAATTATTTTTCAACGGTCGGAATGTGCGCTGAGTACTGTATCTTACACCCAAATTCTTCTCTAGATTTGGAGGAATTTTTACCTTCGGTATGTCATATGTGGGAGCAGAAGATGACAAAATTGTTTGACGAAACTTCTTTTTTTTTTTTTTTTTTATGGGAACATAGGTGGGTGGATGAGGTTAGGAGAAAATTTTGGGTGCAAATAGGGTACCCTCTGTGTACCCAAAATTTTCTCTGAGGGTAGGCATATATTAGTCATCCTGTACCTACAAGTGATCTATGGATTGGAAGGAAAATCGGGTATCCGGACTATTTAATCCGCCCACACCCCTCTTAATTAAGGACTAGGTTAATCATTTTTTATCCGGTTGGATGAGTCCTCTCTAATCTGGGCCAATCCATCTCAAACCCTCTAATTTATCATTTCAATTACAATAGAAACCAAGTACTATTTTATCTTTTCTTATTATTGAAATCTTTCAAACCAAGTACTAATTTACCCACCCGTCATAATTGTGACATCAATATAGTCCCGCCTCCGTAAATAATACCCATAATTTTTTTATTTATTTATCTCACCTTACTATTTAATCCACGAAAAACTCATTCCGAATGCAATCGCCTCCGAGAAAAAGCAATAAATACACCTCCATGAGGTCACATTTTTCGTTTTCATGGTAAATAAATGTGTAAAGGCATAATTTTTTATTATTTTCATCATCTAATTCAATGAACAACTTTTGCATTATAATTGTACGTCCACAACGGGTCCAATTTGGTACCATCAAGTCTCATTTGTGCATTATTTTTTTGCACTCTGACCCCAAAAATTTTGGTTAATATTTGAGGAGCAAATCCACCAACTAACCGTACTAATACTTCAGGTTGAATATCATTTTCAATATCCAAGTACTTTCCTATACATTGAGCTGAACGCAATATATTTTTCCAAAAATTTGATTAGGTGCTTTTTTGAAATCTAGAACCATTAATATTTTCCACGCACGGAAACAAAATGGCAAAGAGTTACATCACGGAATCGGAAAAGATGACTTGTATTGAGGTGGCAACATATTGTGGAATTGGAGTAAATAATCCATCATTTACAACGACATATCATACACATACAAAACCCCTAACAATGACCTTAACAGAAACACCAAAAAATGACTTTGTGGAAAACTTTTTGTCAAACATGCACCTCGTGGTCTTGAATTAATTAATGTTATTAATGTTTGGTTATTTGGTTTTTTTTTTTTTGGACAGAATGGAAAAGATTAGTACAATTAATAAAAACTCAACAAGACTTATATTAACGGAGTTCATTACAAATATGTGCGGGTGGACTAAATTAGTTTTTGGTAATGACGGTGTTAATTACATTATACCGTATCTTTAGTAATTAATTTCCTTTTCTTTTACCTTCTCATCATAAGTTTTAGTACGTCAAATCGTTTGTCTCGACGAGTGAAATCAAGGGGCGTTTCACAAATTACTAACTTAAGCTGAATACTGAAACTGGCTTATATGTTCAGTGAAATAGGGTTATGAGAGACTAATTTATCTCATAAAACACGAAAAAATTAAGCTAGTTTTGTGCAATTACCCTGAGAAAAATATAAAAATACGAATCAAAGTTAAAAACAAGTTCACATAACACCAAAAAATTAAGGCCAAAGGCGGCGCAAACATTTTTTTTATCGGTAAAAAATTTATTGAAAAAACTCGATATGGGTACAAAAAAAAAAAAAAGGAGGGGCAGGTGGAGGGGGCATAAATTGATTGTTACTCAAGATTGGATTCGTTTCGGTATGAAACTTTTGTTGCTAAGTAATTATAAAGGCGCATTTTTAAAGCCCAAACGATGTTCTTTTAGTATTTTAATGAGAATCATCGTCAAGTGGATATCGGACGCCTCTAATTAATTTTATAATACTATACAAACAAGAGAGGTCCCATAAAGCTCCTGGCGCTCTGAGGTTTCTTTTATTTTCATCCAAGCGTGATTTAAACTTATAATCTAAAAATACCAAGAATATCAAAAATATCATTGCGGAGATTCAGCCTTAGTATTGGTACAATTAAGGGCATCCAGTAGTCGTCATAACTCCTAAGGGTTTTTGTTTTCTTAAACAAAATTGGATAAGATCATATAACTAAGAGTCTAAGACTATCGGATCCATTTATTTTAAATTTTATTTGTATATTACTAATAACTACTCTAATTCATAGCCGACACCAATTGATTGGGAAATAACGCTCGGTTTGTTTTAATTTGGTTATTAATAAATAATTTACACTTCAAATTTTTTTGTTTGATCTACCCTTCAATTCAATTTAAGGACTTAACTCTAAGGGATTTGACCAAGTGATAATGAGAAAGCACTCAGTGCTTTTCTATGAGATCACATGTTTCATTCACACGGAAGTCAAACATTCCAAACCTTGGGGCACTGAAGGCATGCATGATCGTTAACTTGAAAGCCCCAAAATTAGTTGAGTCGGCTGGAAGCCGATCTGACATCCGGTTATAAAGATGAAAAAAAGTTAAGGAATCAAAAGAAGCCCACTGAATGTTAGTAACTAATTTAGAGTATGTTGGTTAGGCAAATATTGTGGTAGAGTGGGTGTGGATGCCAAATGGCTTTCATAGAATGAGGATACCAATCGAAAACTTGCGTTTTCTTTTTGGACGCTGCTGAGGGTACAGAAAGAAGGGGACAGATATGGTACAGAGCGCGTTTGGAGACTCATTTTTGGGTCTCATACGAGTGATCGGAACCGTTCATTGTTCTTAAAACATTTTTCCGAGGGAGCTCACAAAAAATCAGCTTAATCAAACGGTTAGAAGTGCTTGAATCAAAGTCCCACCATTTTAAATCAAAACTCGGATCACTCGTGTGGGACCCAAAAATGGGTCCCCGAACGCGCTCTATACCATTTCTGTCCCCTTCTTTCTGTACCCCCAGGTCTATCATTTTTTTTCTCTTCTTTTTTATGAGATCGAGGGTAGCCCAAAAGGTAAGACGCCCCCTTCACCGGACAATGACTTGGACTCTTGGGTTCGAGTTCGAGCCAAGGCCACTAAATTTATAAAGAGTCAAACTTTCATACTGCACGTGAAAGGAGCTGTTAGAAAATCTCATATTAATTGGATTTCGATAGTATTGTGACCAATGATTAACTTTTGTAATTTATTTTTTTTTCTTTTTAATAATTCTATATCTGAACCAGTTTGCATACCACTGATATTTTTTTAAGTGTTTTCAAAGCATTTTTTATTCCCCTGTCCCACATTGGTTAGACAAAACTCTTTTGAACTCGTTATAGTAACTCTTTACTCTTTAGTGAGTTGAGTTGTAGAATGTGACTAGACTAATGAGAGGGTTTGGAAAAGGCGACAATTCACGGGGGCCTGATCCGTTTACGGTGAACTAGCAGGGTGTTATGAACTCCGCGCAGGGCTGTGCCAATCTTCAAATTTGAGCCTCATGTACACAGGGACGGATCCAGAAATCCAATCCAGTGGGGGCATTATATTAATTATTATCGTGCAATTTTTTTCCTAGTCAACGATTTTGTTAGGGACAAGAAATCGTGTAAAAAGATTGATTCTAAACTTCATATCAAATAAGAAATTATTGAAGGCTAGGAACCATTGTAAAAAATCTCTATAATTAAAAAATATCTAAGTTAAACAATTTTTTTCATGATTTTGTATCATTTTCTTAAAAAGAAGGAAGAAAATTAAATTTCGGGAAAAAAATGTTAGGTCTAGTGGCAAAGATTGTTGTTGGTCTAGTGTCAAAGAGGGAAGGCAATTAGTTTTGGAACCAAAGGTCCAGGGTTCAAACCTCAACAATCACTCTTATTTGATAACATTTCAACTTTTGTGGCTTAAAAAGGAAGGGAGAGGAGTCGAACTCGCGACCTACTACTTGGAGGCATCGCAACTTACCACCAATTGCTGGCTTTGTTACTAAGTCAAACACAAACAATATAAATATATATATATACGAAACTTATTCCCAGAATTTTTTTTTTTACGTTGACAAGTGGGGGTCAGCGGGGGCACGTGCCCTCGCATGCCCCCCCTTGAATCCGTCCCTGCATGTACATACAGAAAGTTTCTAAATCATTATTTTTCAAAACTTCGCGAATTTGAGCCTCATGCACGTACAAAAAGTTTCTATTTTTTTTTTTTATATTTTAAAAACCTATGTGCGCAATGGACTGATTACAACCAATTTTTGACTATGGTGTCCAAAACTTATTTCTTCTTCTCGCCTATTGAAGGAGCTTTTCTCCAATCATTCAACCACATCGAAAAAACATTTTCTATACACTGAGTTTTAAGAGCAAGGAAGATTGACAGAGGCTGTATTCTGGGCTGTTTATTTCAGAGATGACGCGACTCAGTGCCTGCACAGAGAGGGCGGACCCACAAAATGTCTTAAAGAGAGCAACCGAGTTCACTACTCAACCAAAAATACCATATTGATTTTGTTTTGTTATTCTGTTCTTGTTAACAGATTGCGAGGTAAAAAGTTTTGTAATCTCTGTCCACATTGTTTACACCAAATTCTTTGAAATGTGTTGGATTAAGATTAGGGTCGGTGCCTTGTTATCAAGGTAGTGCGTAGTAACATAAAAATAACTCTCGGTATTGTGCGACTTGTCGAAGGCTAAAATCAGATTGCAAAATAATTGCCTTTCTTTTGGATTTGAAAAATGATGACCTTTTTGCCTACACTCGAAGTAGGGTTTTAGGTGAGTGCACCCTCCACCCTCCCAATTTCATTGGTCAGTAGAGTCGGTCCTGAACTAAAGTTTGAGTTGCGATCGCTTTAGGTTTTCAAAAATTTGCAAATATTAGGTGGCCTTAATTCGATATCCCTTATAATAGTCTAATAAAAAGGGCCCATCTTTAATATTTCTATTTTAGTTTCCGAAAAGTCAGGACTAGCTCTGCGAGATGGTGTAATCAGTAGAATGGTTTCAGAAACTCAATACGGGGCATATCTAAAAGAGCAAATAATGCAACATAACGTAAGGGGATTTTGAATTAAGAATCGGCAAGGGAGGGAATAGGGATTTGGGGTGCTGTAGGCAGCCTTTATAGGGCAACATTTGAGCCGTTATCTTAGCAATTATCAGCTTGGATTTTATCTTGGCAATGAATATCTCGGATCTGCAAAATGTCGAGATGAAATCAGGACCCTTGATTACCAATTCGACGGCTTGGATACTGTACTACAAAGGCTTCCTACAGCACCCACGTTCTGGCATGGGAGTTTTCCAAAGAAAAAAAAGGGCAACTGATGAATAGTTATTTTTAGCCTTTTCACTTCACAATTTCATTCCCCCCCAGAAAAAAAAAAAAAAATTCCTCCAGAAAATTGATTCAAACTGCTATTCTTTTTCCACCCCTTTTACTTGCCCCTCATGATCTACTCCTATTTTGCAAGATTTTCAGACACTGAACATATCTCGAGGGTAACAATTACAAACACATAGCCATCGAAGAATGAATTCGAATTCTTCGTGGTTAATTATTTTCTATTGTAACAAGTGAAAAATTGGAGAAAAATCACGCATGATTATGACGACGAGGATGACTGAAATTCAGATGATCAATCTCTCAATTGGCTTAACTAGATATACATGAAACAAGTGAAAGAGATCATTACATAACATACCAAAAAATCTCAAATCTAAAAGGTGAAGTCTGTGCACGTGATTTGGGCAAAATTCCAAACTTTAGGTTCCCTGAAAGAGAGGTAATCTGAGATTGAACCAAAGCCTCATGTTTTGATACGCTGGTCCTCCTTTTGATGGCTTCTCTGTCTCGTCTCCAGCCCATTTTGATAACCCTTTTTTCACTTTCACCTACCTAATAAGGTTAACTAACATTAATGTTAAAAGTAAGGTGATTGACTAGAAATTTCAACTCAATTAATGACGATCCTCAAGAAGCTAGCTGTTTTTTGGATTACAGTATCATTTAGTAGAGGATTTTGTGGGGGGAAAACGAAATGCAAACGCAACAATGCTAGGAACACAGCCATCCACGTGGGTTCTGCGTATTAAATGCACGTGAGACCTACATGTATATGAGAGGTTGTGTTCGTGGTTGTGTCCGGATGGTTATTTTTGATACACACGCATATTTATTATTTCAGAGAACAATTTCTATAGACACATAATATTAATCAATGACATTCAAGAGTTTAAATAGATAGATAAAGGATTAGGAAAGCCTATGGGTGGTCGAGGCATGCGAAACGCGCTCTCCTTAGGAAAGATACACCCCCTTCTGCACGGGGTTGAATGGTGCTCCTTCCCCAAGATACAACGACCTTTGAGTTTTTTCTGTGCTGTGAATTAAACTCACGAACTAGGGGTGGAAAAAAAACCGACAGGACCCGAACCAACCGAAAAACAGAAAATTCGGTTCGGTGTTCGGTCGGTCCAGCCTGGAAAAAAAACCGAACCGAAAAAACCGAAATACATCTTGGTTCGGTTTCGGTTTCTTGGAATTTTTGTTAGACTAAACCGAACCGAAATACCCTAAAATCATCCCAAATTGGACCGAATTACCCCGAACCAACCCCTATTTGGACCGAAAACCACCCCTATCTCGGTTTCCTGAAATTGAGCCCGCAAAAAATAATAAATCACAGCCGTCCATCTCAATTTTAACGTCGAACCGAAAAAATCGAAAAAACCGAACCACCCCGAACCGATCGGTCCATTGTTTTTTTCGGTCGGGATCGGTTCCCAGCAAAATCACACTGAACCGATCGGTTCGGTCCCGAACACCCCGAAAACCGAACCGAACCGACCGATTTTCACCCCTATCATGAACCAATTGTTTTCCGACACTCAAAACCGTATGAAAATAGCAGCAAATATAGATACGACAACTGATAAACATAAATAGGGATGGGCATGGGGAGGGTAGGGGGTGGATACCACTACCTCCATCCCCAATCCCCAAACCCACATCAATCCCCATCCCCTCCCCAATCTCCACTGACGATTTTTTTTAACCTCCATCCCCGCCCCAATGCGGGGAACGGGGATCCCCACGGGGAATCGATGATCCAAAAATTCACTCAAACTTTTCAAATGAATACCAAAGAAGTTGTATTGAAATCCAAAGCTAATGACATAAGTGGTTTCCAAAGATAATTAAAACGTACCAAGTCATTCAAAAGTGCTACTGCTTTTCTTTTTCTTTTTATTTTATTTTTGTTTTTGGTTTTGGTTTTTTGGTTTCTGCGTAGATTAAAATTTCACTTAAAAGTGTCACATAAAACAGAAGTAAAGGAGAAAATCTTCCTTATACAATCAACCAACAAGTTACAAGTTATAAACTTATATTATAATATACATATATATGTGAACGGAGATGAGGGGAGGGGATTGGGGAGGGGACTGACTATGCCATCCCCTACCCAATCCCCGAAATATTTTTTAAAAAAAATCCCCATATCCTACCCGATCCCCTCAAAAAATCTCCGAATCCCCTATCTATTCATGGAGAGGACGGGTTGGATCGAGGAGGGTTGGCGGAGATGGCCATCCCTAAACATAAACAAGTGAAGTATGAATATGTTATGGAGCAATGGTGTATTGGTTTAAGAAAGAAGAAAAACATCACATGCTTTCGTGCTTTTGTAATCAATAGTTGGTAGTTGGTTTGGGTGATAAGCCAAAATTGTGTATCTAAAGGAAAAACAAAGCATGCATTAGTAGACTTAAGTTTACATTAGTTTGTTAGGATAAGTACTGATCCTTTGGAGAGAAAATGGGAACCGAATATTAGGCAATATAAAGGTAATCTGATATGAAACCAATTATCCTCTGATATAGCAACTGTTTTAGGGAAACAAGGATAGTGGTTCCAACTCCTTGGAGAATAATTAGTATACCAACTCAAAAGCCAAAAACTAATTCCATGTATATATCTCTCAAACAAATTATTTTACTTGGGAATTATGAGCTAATTACAGGTCTTGTTCAAAAAATTTCGTATGTTTCCATCTTAATTGGTTTGAATCATTATGTTTAGATCATGAAATTCAAATAAACCCCAAAACACCCTTTCTCTCTCCTAATTTTCCTAAAATTTCTCTCCTTATTTTCCTAATATTTCTCTCTTGATTTTCCTAATATTTCTCTCTCCTAATTTTTCTAATATTTCTCTCTCCTAATCTTTCCTACTCTCTCTCTCTCTCTCTCTCTCTCTCTCTCTCTCTCCTAATCTTATAATTCTCTCTCCTAATCTTATCACACCTAAAATCTCAAAACAAAATTGAAAAAAAATAATCATGACATTTTGACCTAGAAACACAAGTCTTAAGAAATTGATTTCATGCACCCTTTGTAGTAATCTACAAACATGGTAGATTAATGCACCACAAAAAACCATAGAAAAACCATGAATCATATGGTAGATTAATGCACCATAAAACCACAACCCAAGCCAAAACCATAAAAAACAAGGTTGAATCATGTGTTGTTTTATCATGTTTACAATGCCGAATTGCCGAAGTGCGGAAGTGGTAAACCAATAAACCATTTTTTATTGTATCAGAACACTCAATGTGGAAAATACTAAACCATGTTCACGTATCGTTTATTTTATGCAGTGAACATGGTTTACTGATTTACCACTTTTACTGTATTAAATCACCAAAATGGTAAATCAATAAAAACCATCATTTAAAGTGCATGTGAATATGGTTTATTAATTTACCATTTTTACTGTATCGAAGAAAAATGCTAGCCTTGAATCGGAAAAAAATCACCATTGAATAAAAAAAATATAACACAGCCATTAATTAACAAGATCCAGAACCCAAGATTTGAAACCAACCACTACCATACAAAAAAAAAACAACTACCACCACATGGATGAAATCATGGTGAATCAAATATATAGAACACAAAAACGAAGAAGGATGTGAAATAGCAACTGACGAAATAGAGCCACTTCCGAATCGGCAATCTCATGCACTGGTAAGGGTTTTGCGAATCAAAGTAATATGGTTTGTGTTTAGGATGTTTGGGGATTTCGTGCATGGTGGAGGTTTTGCACTAGTGAGTTCTCTGCCATTGAGGACTTCGACTTGTTCTCTGCTTTTCTACCCCTTCGCCTCGCCGTCATCGTTCTCCGACTCTTAACCGCTTCCCATTTTGACGTTTTCATTTCTCTGTATTTTTTTCCCTTGAAAAAGAAGGATAATGGGATGGCTTCAATTTGGAGGTGGGGTAATGGGGGAGATGGATTCAATGTCGGGAGAAGTATGGAAAAAAAAAGGAAAAAAAAAAAAGGAAGAATGGATTGTGATATCAACAATTTGTAGTTTTTGCCGAGAAAGATATGATACTAATCCCCTTAATTTATGGGAATTGGTAACGTCGATGGTGATATAATTAAGGAAAATTTAATTATCTTTTAGGGAGTTAAAGATCATCTATATATTACTAATAATGGACTTAATAAAGGGCATAAAGGTCCGAATATCCAATGTCGGGATGGGATCTTAAGTATTCAAATCTCATAGGATGGAAACATAAGTAGAATTTCCAAACAGGATGCCTAATTAAAATTCTCTTGTAAAACATTAAATTAAAACAACAATCCCCCACATAATTTAAAATTTTACGAGAGTGCTTTTACTGCGCAATTTGTATAGGTGTCTTTTGGACTTGAACCTACACTTAGTGTTTGTAACTTTCAGTTTGAAGAACCATAGTGAACTAAGTCTTGAACTAGACCCTTGATTTCAGACTTACGCCTACCACACACACAGTACGGGAAACATTATCTTTCTGAAACGGTTTTGCCCGTTAGACGGTCATGCGCATGTATCTCGCTTCTATCGGTGTCTTTAGAGAATAGCTCAATTTCCCATAACAGTGACCCCACTACCACACTTATATAGGTGTGTCCTTCAAGGATAGTTTGTGACCAACACCCCGTAGAAATCCTACCTTGGACACATTCAGAGCTAAGCTCTTCTTATCGTCGCATAACATGCACATAGCATGAACAATATCACCATAGGAATAGGACTAGGGATTCCGCTCTTATATTTTAGTGCTCCTTCTAGTCACCATTCAGCTTCGTTGTTACCTATTAAACCTTATTCATGGGATCTCCAATCACGAAGGTTAGGTATCCACCAAGGTGACTAACTTATGGGCATCAGTCGTACTCCCCTCGATGATTAAAGAATTAGCCTTCATGCTAATTAGAGAATATGTTTTGTTCTTTTTATTTTAAGATACAAACATTTCTCAGATGTTTTTTTAAAGACGTTGTAGATATATTTAATAATTAGCTTGCGCGCTAATCTTTTATAGTGAGAATTCTCTTTGGGCTGATCAAGTCCCCACATTTTTAGAAATTTAAGAGCTCGAGTATTGCTTCATTGCTAGCTAGCCAACATGTTCCTGCAAAGTTCCAAACTAACATTCTCCAAAACAAGATTAGTGGAGTCCTTTATTATCATGTGGCGATAAGCATGAAAATAAAACCGCATATGTCAATCTCCTGAAAGACTTCATTATTGAAGTCGTCGTAAATTGGCCAATGTGCTCTTGAAACTTTCAAAATGGAACACCAAGATACAAAATTAATATAGTATCATTAGAATAAATCTTTAAAGGTCATGAAATTATCATCCAACGATGATCATGGTGATGAACCTCCACATTTGTGTATAACTTTCTCTAACTGAATATACACCATATTTGTCGTCGTAAAAGAATTCCCGTTGACCAACCAAGTGCTCGGACATATCTTTGCAAGATACATATCTCTGCAACCATAGAAGTGTGTATTAAGTTTCAGCAGATTACATTAAGTACCACAAGATCCTTTTGTACAAGTCAATTTTACTAGCCAACCAACCAACCAGATAGAGCAGTCTATTAAATTATAGTTTTTGAATAACCATGTGAACAATCTGAAGGTTTATACATAGCCGGAGGTCTTGCCTCTTTCAACCTGAGAGTTTCACAATAACTTAACACCATAGGTTTTTTCACCCAATTTCATTTATAAAAATATCTAGGTTGAGCCATGGCACAACAAGGCAAAAGTCGACCAGTGTTTACTCTTTATGTACTCTCAATTTACATTTTCCAGAACAAAACAATAAACTCGGAGAGAAACTTAAGAGTCACAAGCTCACATGCATATTTTCGCATTTTATTTGATTTACCCTCTTTATGAGCACAAGAAGCCAGCATGTCACTAAAGTATCAGCTAGTAAATTGCCCACTTTAAAACATTACTGATCCTATTATCATCTTGTCAAGAGTTAGGTATGTCCTTAAGAAGCAATTACGAGGACAGATAAATCCACCCAGATAAGCACTAGCAATAAGGGGGTGTTTGGGAGCCTCATTTTCAACTTTTCATTTTTAACTTTTTGGTTTTTTGGATTATGGTCAGAATGTATTTTGGATTTGGTATGAGTGTTTGGGAGAAATGTGTAGAACGCATTTTAAAACAAGAGTAGTGTTTGGGAGATATGTGCAGAATATATTTTGTGGGTGTTTTTGTTAATCAAAATGGAAAAAGTGAAAATTGGAAGTCAAAAAGCTCCTCTCAACCTATTTTTCACTTCTGCTCTAAATTGTGCATTTTGCAAAACTCATTCTCAGAGAATGAGTTTATGGGCGTTTCTCCCAAATAGCCAAAATGAAAAAATGAGAATGGAAAAAATTGTCTCCCAAACAGGCTCTAAGTATCGGTTGTAAACCATCCAAGTCATAGAGGAAGAAGTTAAGTGGAACAAGCAACATGAAATAAGAACCATCACTTGGCATTAATCTACCATTTTTCCATTTCCACCGTATATAGGGCATTGGTCATTCTGGAGGACCATAACCTCAAATCTCTTAGCTCTGAACTTTTCAATTTCACATACTTTCCTACCATTAATGTCAGAGCACTAAACAAGAAGAAACAAACTGAGAGAGAATAAACTACCATTGTTATTATTATTTGTTTTAATCAAAACAATTGTTCTTTGGACAAGCACCCAGGGGAAATCTTCTTCCATTTAATTTTCCTTCCAATAGCCGGCAATGAACAAAAATCAGATTCTCAAGTTACAAGATTCAGAGGTCACTCTCAGGTTCTTCAACAATTTCTTGCGATACAGAGCACAACATTTCACTATTGATTTTGTAAAAAATTTCTTCTCTGTTCCTTCACATAAAAAATATAGTCAAAGCCTCATAATATTCCACTCTCAATAATCATCTGCAAAAATCCAAATCCAATCATAATTGTTCAACCCATAAAACATAACGACCAACAAGACAAGTGAGCACATGAACAAGATCACCACGAGAATAAATAAGTCGCCTAATTAATCTGGATTATATGTTTGAAGTATTGAGAAAATCCACCCAATCATTCCCACAAGCAGATTATTACCACAAGTAATAGAAAGCAAGGCTATCTTCTATTTTCATTTTCTTTTGAAAGTGTTACTTTTAGTCCACATCATTGACTAGCATACCAAAACAGTCTCCATATTTGACAGAACTTCCTAACGCTTATCTTTCCTAAGATTGTTGGAGAAATTATATGAAATAGGAATTTCTGTTGGGATAATATAACTAATAATATTACTCAATCACTTTCAAGAATTTAAATAGATAAGACAAAGGATTAGAAAAACTTGTGGGGTGGTCGAGACACGTGAAACGCGCTCTCCTTAGGAAAGATACACCCCCTTTTGCACGAGGTTGAATAGCGATCTTTCCCCAAGATACAACGACCTTTGAGTTTTCTTCTGTGGAGCGAATTAAACTCATGAACTAATTGTTTCCCGACACTCGAAACCGTATGAAAATAGTAGCAAATATAGATACGACAACTGATAAACATAAACAAGTGAAGTATGAATATGTTATGGGGCAATGATGTATGGGTTTAAGAAAGAAGAAAAACATCAGATGCTTTCGTGCTTTTGTAATCAATAGTTGGCAGTTGGTTTGGATGATAAGCCAAAATTGTGTATCTAAAGGAAAAACAAAGCATGCATTTATAGACTTTACATTAGTTTGTTAGGATAAGTACTGATCAAGTGGAGGGAAAATAGGAACCAAATATTAGGCAATATAAAGGTAATCTGATATGCATGAAACCAGTTATCCTATGATATAGCAACTGTTTTAGGGACAAAAGGATAGTGATTTCAACTCCTTGGAGAATAATTAGTAGACCAACTCAAAAGCCAAAAACTAATTCCTTGTATCTCTCCAACAAATTATTTTACTTGGGAATTACTCAATAAAATAAAAATTGTAAAATATTAAATTAAAACAACATGTGAGACCTACATGTGTATGAGGGGTTGTGTTCGTGGTTGTATCCGAATGGTTATTTTTGATACACACGCATATTTATTATTTCAAAGAATAAATTCTATAGACGTATATTACAACGATCAAAATTAATGAAATAACAAACCGAGTACTATGATATGCAGTCACCTTAAATAGATTTGCCACCTCACTGAAAGTGTTGGAGGTTGTACCGGTGTCTGTCTCCCAACATAAAACGGCAAAACCACGGTAATCGGGACACCGCTGAATACTCAACTCCATTCACCGAAATTTCCAACAGATTTTACCAAAAAGAAGTGAAGAAGTATATTGGTATTCGTCGTCTTCTTTTTTCCGTCATCCTTTCTTTGACTTACTGCATCATCTCTACAGGAATCCATGTTAAGGCATGTTCGGTTCTCATTACTAATTCGTTTGGATGTTTATTTTTGCCCAAATCTAAAAGTAATTCTACCTAGTTTCAAATACAAAATAAGCAACGACAACCAAAACAGGACTTTGTAGCATTTCAAGGAGATTCTAAAAACTTGCTACTCTCATACTCTAGACTTTGTTATAATTTTTATATCATACCAAATTGTCTTTCACATAGACATCCCAAATAAGGGGCCCAAAACCAAATTTAATGGCGTAAGTGGAATATCTATAAACTTCGGGTCTAATACAAGAAAAGCTAAACTACATAATTTGACCTCAATAGATATAGTTAAATGGCTCGCAGAGCATGAGAAATATAGTTTTAGTATGTTATACTATCAAGTTTTTAAGTCTAGAAATATTGAAAAATTTGGTTATTTTCTTAATTATAACTATCATTAGCATACATTTTTGCTCAATAATTCTCGCGGGACCCATTTTCGGGTCTCCAAAGATTGATCCACACCGTTCATTAATTTTAAAATATTTTTTAGAGTGGGCTAGAAGTAAATTAGCTCAATTCGATACTTGCAACTAGGGCTGCTCAAAAAAACCGGTGAACCGTGAATCCGGTACGGACCGAACCGATCCGTACCTTTTGGATTTTAACCGTGGATTAATGGTCCGGACACGGATTCAAAAAATAAAAAACCGTGACTTTTGGATCGGACACGGATTTTGATTTTGAAACCGTGGATTAACCGATCCGGACCATGAGATTTTTATTATATATTAAGTTTTTTTAAATATATATAATTTGGGTTTTGTTAATGTGTGCCCGTAAGGCACATAATAATGTCCATTAAATGTAACCTAATTAAAACCACTTTTGTTAAAAATAGTAAAAGTAATTTATGACTTGTATTTCAAACTTAGATTTCTCATGCAAACAAAGAAGTTAATGTAAAGTACTTTTACTATTTTTAGCAAAAGTGGATTTAATTAAACTCATTTAATGAACATTATCATGTGCCTTGGGGGCACACATTAACAAAATCCATATAATTTTATCACTTTTATAATTATAGTTACATAGATATTGTTAATTTAGCAGACTTACGGTTTGGTTGTACTGTTGTAGGAGTTATGATGTGAATATTGTTATCTCTGTAACTATCTGCCTTGCTGCCTTTGTTGTTTTTTATTGGGATTTCCAACTTTGAACTTTCTATTTAGTGCATTTGCTACTTGCTAGTGCCTTACTGCATTTGTTTGTTATTTTTTCCGAATAAGTTGAAAATCCGCGGATTAATCCGGAACCGATCCGTGACTCGCGGTTCGGATTGGAACCGAACCGTGAGACTTTTGGATCGGACACGGATTGTATTTTCAAAAAACCGTGACTCACGGATTAGGATTTGATTCATGTCAATCCGGACCGATCCGGACCGTGAGCACCCCTACTTGCAACTACTAATTCTGAATGAAAAATTGACACATTAGATCAAACACTTACACTTACATATTTGATTAGAGCTGATTAGTCCTAAAGTCTTTCCAAAAAAATTCGTAAATTAATGAACCGTGCAAATAAATTATGTGAGACCAGAAGTGGCTCCGTGCAATTCATTTCCATTCATTTTTGCTTTCACTAGATTAAAATTCTGGCTCCTCGCAATTCCGAACAAATGTACTGTCCAAACACGCGTACGATATGTACATGACATGACCGATCAAAGGACTATGATATCTCCATACTTGAGATAATTATTGTCACAATTATGGCCTTGCGGGATTATGCACTAAAATGTAATTTTACATAAAACGAGGGGTACTTTCGCAACTTTGTGTACCCCTGCTCCTTAAAGCCCATGTGCGCGGCCCAAATCATCAAGAGCAGTTTTTTGGGTACTCTAACTTCCCTCCCAAAAGAGATCTCCTCTCAACAGTTCCTACCACTTCAATTCCTCCTCCTCCTCCACGGAAAAGGTATGGCCAATGTATAGTACGTCTCTCTCTCCCTCATTCATGTTTCTACTTCAAGAATTCTGGTTTTAGTGGAAAATTTTCCACACAAACGGGTAACGGCAATGACGGGTTTTCTTAATCTCCTAGAAAAGTATTGTTGTCCGCAGGCATGAAGCCGGGAGTGTCAGCAAGGGCAGTCGCCCCTGCAAAAAAAAAAAAAAAAAAAAAAAAACCTCTGGTATTATATAGGAAAAAAATTTCAAAAAATTTCTTATGAATTATATAGGCTCGCACCGTACCTGTTATCCGTTGTTTTTGTATTGAAAACAGAAGCAAGTGTATAGACACATACCCAGTAATGATGACTGAGGTCTTTGTACATCTTGTTGTCTTTGTACATCTTGTTGTCTGTTTTTGTACCCAGTAATGATGACTGAGGTCTTTGTACATCTTTGTACATCTTGTTGTCTATTTATGTGTTGTGTATGGGCACATATCACATGGTACCCAGAATGTGATCACCAAAGCATTAATGTTCACGTTTTCTTACTCGATGTGTACGGTATTCTAAATTTTTACTATCGCATGTGTTCGGAATCCATACCTGGATCGTATTGGGTTAGCATCTCTAATGAATTCAACTTCCCCACATAGGGCATCCGCATCAGGCAGACCAAATGCAGGAAAAGGTTAATCTAGCGAGTCAAAGGCTGAAATAAGGCTCAAAATCAACCTCAACAATTGAGGAGCCCACTTACCAAAAGTTTCAACTTTGCAACAGTTCGTTAACAAATCACAAGATACACAATTCACAAGTTAAGGAATATTTTATTCTTTTCTATGAGAATAAGTAGAGTAAAATAAGAATTTTGGAAATGGGAGAGAAAAAGTAAAGGTGGAGACTTGGGTGTGTGATATTAAAATATAGAGTTTCTTTTTTTTTTTTTTCCTGGGTGGGTGTATTATAACAGAGAGTTTGATTTTGTGAGTTTTTAATAAAATGACTTGCTAAATTATAAAAGGTGTTTTTGAGTTTAATTGGTGGAATTTGTCAAATAGTCTTGTAAAGTTCCAATTTTGTCATAGGCTTTTCCATATATAGAAGGAACCAGAAATATGTACCAAAAATGTAGTGTCAAAGGCTCAAATGTTTTTTGCTGTCATTAGATGTATACTAATGACATCTTTTGAACTGGTAAAGCATGGAATTCCCATGGTTTCAATGGAATCTATAAAGAAAATCTAAAAAAAAAATAGTATCTTTTCTTAATAATTCTACAAAAATAGAATTTTTAGACAACCTTTATGCTCAATAATACTTTACATGTTTTTTTGGTCTTATTCAAAATTATACGCTTTTTTTGTATTCCATAATTGTGGGTGCATTATAACTGTATAGCAACGGTAGCGGAGTTTTTATTTTCTCTCAATTCATTTCTTTTATTACTGTAATCATTACATATATTTCTTTTATAACACTACAGGAAAAAGCACATTTGGTGGCTAAGAATTTGGTTGCCAAAAGGCTCTATTTAGTCACCAAATGTCTACCGTGACCAATAATACTTTGGTCACGTACCCTTGGTCACAGAAAGGTGTTAGTGACCAAATTTGTACTGGTCGCAAAAAGCATAACATTTAGTGAGTAAAGTGTGGTCACAAATGCATCCATTTGGTGACCAAATTTGTACTGGTCATTGTTAACTAGTAGTCACTAAATGATTCTTTCCGTGACCAAAAAGTTGGTCGTTGATTTCATCTTTTATTGAGTAAGGTTTTGGTTGCAATTGTGATCTTTCAGTGACCAAAATGTTGGTCGTTGTTTTCATCTTGTATTGACTAATATTTTGGTCACCGAATGATTTTTTCAGTGACCAAAGAGTTAGTCGTCAATTTCATCTTTTATTGCATAAAGTTTTGGCCACAATTGTGATCTTTCAGTGACCAAAATGTTGGGCGTTGTTTTCATCTTGTATTGACTAAGATTTTGGCCACCGAATGATTTTTTCAGTGACAAAAATTTGGTCATCAATTTCATCTTTTTATGACCAAGAAGATGATTTTCCTTCAATAAATTATTTAGTCACCAAAAGTTTACCATAATATTGTTTTGCCAATAGCAGTCACCAAAAGATGCTTGTAGCTACTATTTTTCATTCTTAATATATATTTTTTGAATACAAACCGAAATGACCACAAATACCAAATTTTTTATAAATAATCACCATGATACTAACAAATACCAAATTTTAATGTCATTCCAATATCCCAATATAATTCAGCACGATCCTTACCAATAACTAATAGTGCATAATATCCCAATGTCATGGTAGTCGCCAAGCAAAACTAAATACATATATAGACGACAAGAAAATTTTCTTTTGAATAACCATCATCCAAAAAATGCATCCATATCCAAAATATATACGGAATAGACATCGTTCAAGCAAAAAGTATCCATATCCAAAGCATATGTCAATGCTGCGAAGAAGTCCAAATTGATCTGTAAAGGCACAGATAAATACAATAAATACCAATAAAAGAAGACAAATATACATGCAAGTAGAATTCATCTTATCAATCCCTTAGCATGAAACTAGTAGATCAAACTAAAAACTAAAGATAAATGATAGCCCATGTTCACTCAACTACATCATCTACTCATGTTAAAAAAACCACAAACATAAATGGCAGTCCAAACTAGGCTCCACAATGTAATGATTAATTAGAGTCAATGCAGTTGCGGTATCCTTCTAATTCACTAATAGCTAATCAATATTCAAGGAGTTGAAACAATTAAACTTAATTTAGAACTATAAGCCAAGTCATGATTGAAATCCAGGAACACCACAAAAAAATACAACAGCAACAGCAATGGGGAGTAACATAACAGCAACAATTTGCTACAAGCATGCAAGCAAGAATCCCTTTTGAACAATTTTAAGTTACAATCCCCCAATAGTAGCATGCAAAAAGCCCCTAAATTGGGGTATTAAACCTAGTATATATTCATTATTAGCAACTTATATTCATACTATGAATGCTACCTTTTCTTTTGCATAGCGAAAAAGGAATTTCATTAGCTCAATAAATCCAGTTCAACATGTTAAAAGGAGCAGAAAATTAGCTCCCAAAAAGAGGCAAGTTGGCTAGCAATTAATCTTTTGTTAGATTTTTGAAACAAAAATCTAAATTTTATCAAATCTCTTCACCAATGGATAAAATCAAGAGGATGATTTTATCAAATCTTGATAAAATCCATTCGATCGAGTTAGAAAGTCCCTCCATTGGGACGCAAATTCTAGTATGATAATATATATATTTTTAAATCAAATGTCTAATGATACGCCATTAATTTATTCTAATACAAAATAATCTAATTCATATTGTGGAAATATTGTGGAAAAGATAGACGGTTCCGATAACAAAAAAATATCCAAGTGGAGCTCAGGTGACGTCTTTATAAGGCTTTAATGCCTCCAGAAGCGTTAAAGTCTTCTGATCATGTGGTTATCTATATCCGATGATTTTTCAATTTGGTGAAAATGATGGAATAAGTAGAACCTAAAATCCTAACGGTTCAAATCGACCATTAAATATACTCGACAAAAACCGTTACAATTTATACATTCATCTTACTTAATAGTAAACTAAGTATTGTGCAGTAGTTGAATGTACAGTAGCAACATGATTGCGACACAATCACGACGACCAAGATCATTGATGTCGTTGTGCTTGTTGATTAAATCATTCATGTAAAATTGTGGCTCGATCGGGTCTACGAAGCCCATTCATCGGGGTGCTATTAATAGTAACTAAGTCTTGTGCAATAGTTAAATATACAGTAGCCCCACGATTGTGGCGTGATCACAACGATCGAGATTGTTGATTTTGTTATTTTTGTAGATTAAATCATTCATGTAAATTTTTTTCTCAATCAAGTTTAAAAAGCCCCTTCATCGGGACGCAACCGATAGTAAACTAAGTCTTGTGCTATGGTTGAATATACAGTAGCCACATGACTGCGACACAATCATGACAATCAAGATCGTTTATTTCGTTGTGCTTATTGAATAAATCATTCATGTAAATCTTTGGCTCGATCGGGTTTAAAAAACTCCTTCATTAGGATGAATCATAGTTCCCCAAAAGTGGCACTAAACGAAATTTATTCGGTGACCACATGGTTTTGGTCGCCAAACTAATTATTCAGTGACCAAATAAATTGGTGGTCACATAATGTTCTACCTATGGTGAGTAGATTTTGGTTGGTCACTGTAAGTACTATGATTAGTGACCAGATTATGGTTAGTCACAAAAAGGTTTGAACAATTGGTGACCAAATGTAGACTTGCTCACCAATTGTACAAACCTTTCTTTGACTAACAATAATCTAGTCACTAATCATAGTACTTTCAGTGACTAATTAAAATCTACTCACCATTGGTAGAACATTCTGTGACCACCAATTAATTTAGTCACCGAATGACTAACATTTTGTGACCACCGTATTTTTGGTCACTATTTGGTTGATTTTCCGTGACCAAAACGCAAGTGGTCACCAAAACTGGTCACTAAAAGTGTAATTTCTTATAGTGTGATAGTGAAATTTTCTTTTCTTGATAGAAAAATGGAGAAATCAAACTCCACTCCATCAGGACTACTGAGGACCAAGTCAGACCAACTAGTGGAGACAGTAATGGTGGCAATCAAGTCGCTGGCAGTGTCAAGCGATGCGTTCGGAGGGGCCGATACGACAACCGGCAGAACCTTATCAAGGAAGTCCAGCAAGAGACTGGCCTCGCCGGGGTGGAGTGGTGGCAACACCAGCAAGAACAAGCACATTAGGAAATCGAGGAGTGCCCAAATGAAGCTGGACATAGATGAGGCTAGCAGTGGCGCGGCTCTAAGTCGAGCCTCTAGTGCCAGCTTGGGATTCTCTTTCTCCTTCACCGGCTTCAGTGTGCCGCCAGATGACATCGTGGATATGAGGCCATTCAATGATGATGTCATTCGTAAGTGTTCTATTTCTAGTGTTGTTTTCTTAAGCACCCGCGCATTTTGTATCTGATTTTATCAATATAAGTTGCACTTCCTCGAGAAAAAGAAAAATCTCGGATTAAGCTAAGCTTAAGGGTGTATTTGGAACTTCGGGAAAAACATGAAAAGGAAGAGAAAGTTTTAAAAATTTCTTTCCGTTGTTTGGTTTATTTCAATGATAATATTTTCTCTTCTTTTCTCTTCCCTTTTCGCAAGTTCCAAACAAAGCCTAAGAGTGCTAGTATTATTTACAAACAAAATCTTTGTTCGAAATTCTCATCTAAGTGATATTCGAGTGACACTTCTTAAATATTTATACCATATTTACTTTGTTAGAAAACCCATAATTTTGAATCATAAGTCTATAAAAAAAAAAATTAATTTAGTTTTTTTTTTATGTATATTAACTTTCTATCCCTCATATTCTATTTGAAATTTGAACTCTTGATTTTCTCTTTAGATTTGCCATTAGAAAGTTATTGTCCACACAAGGACAATTAACAGAGCTGAAATTACTTAATCCCTCCACAATATGTACCGTCTCCCCTGCATTGCATGAAGGTGTTTTTTGGTAATTTGCTAACGTTGGCAAATTATTGGATTCATAGACGGAGGAAAAGTTTAAAAAAAGGCAAAGGAAAAAAAAAATCAAGTACTGAATTAACTCGAGCATCGTTTAACACGAGCATGTAAAAGTAATACTCCCTCCGTCATTTTTTAAGTGATCCCTATCGGAATACATGCAATTTCAAACCCCTAAAAAACATATTTCTTTATATAGTTTTTTTAAAAATTTTTTTATACCAAATTAAAATGCTCATTTGAGGACTTTAATTTGGTATAAAAAAAATTAAAAACGTTCTACAGAAGTACATTTTTTAACGTCCACAAAAATACATGTTTCCCACATGTATCACTTGAAAAGGAACGGAGGGAGTAATTTCAATTGGATTAAAACATCCCCTCCTTCCCACAAGGATTACTCATTTGTATGAGAATAAATTATTTTACTTTTACGTTTTGCTCCTTAGTTCGAATCATCCTCTTGCTTTGGATACCGATATCTTATCATCTATTCCTATATTATTTTATCACGATATCTCATCATTTACTAAAACATTGTATTCCAGTATTTTGTGTGAGTAGAAATTATTGTTTGGGTCTTTCTATTGACCGCCTATTGGGTTGTTAATAAGCTAAGAAAAACAAAAAACAAATAATTCTGGTTTCAATAGACTTTTTATATTTTTCAATACACTCTTATACATTTTTATACAATTTTCAAATATTTCAAAACACTTTTTTAAAGCTTAACGACAGCTCAATGAGCTGCTTTTATCATTTACATTAGGCTTATCTACTATTTTAGTCCCCACAAAATACAAGAAGTTTCAATTTCATCCTTATAAAATATTTTGTGTCAATTTCGTCCTTATAGTTTCAGAAGAATTCCAATTTTGCCCTTCCATCAACGTAATGACAAAAAATGCTTATGTGGCAAACATAAAATACTGGAAAAAAATGATTAATCTCCAAAAAAAAATGATGAAAAATTTAAAATACCAAAAAAATTCATTAGAAATTTTTTTTATGAAATTTGTCTAATGACGTTTTTTGGAGATTAATCATTCATATCAACAAGAGGAATAAAAAAAAGTATAAAAATATGAGTCAAAGTTAAAAAAAAATTATATAAGACCACACTTTATATATATATATAAAAAAAAACACTGATTCATCTCGTTGATAAAGTATGGGATAAATTAGATAAAAAGATTTTCCAAAGACGAAAGAATATCAAATAGCTATTTTTTTTTGCTACAAAGTGTCATCTTATAAAGTGTCGGCTTTGGCCCAAGGGGTGCTTTAATTTCTCCAACCTTGGTCAAGTCCTCTCTTTTCTCACTCCAACTTGATGTACTCATTGTCAAGTTTTCTTCAATAAATTTTATTGTCGTTTAAAAAAAAGTGTCATCTTATATGAACTTTTTTTAACTTCGGCCATTTTATACTTCTCTGATTTCGCTTGTCGATACAAATGATTAATCTAAAAAAAAAGTCATCAGATAAATTTCATAAACTTTTTGTGTAATGACTTTTTTCCGGTATTTTAAAATTTTCGTAATTTTTTTGGAGATTAACCATTTTTTCCGGTATTTTAAGCATTTTCCGTCATTAATTTGAAGAAAGGGAAAAATTGAAATTCGTTTGAAACTATAAGAACGAAATTGACATAAAATATTTTGTAAGGACGAAATTAAAATTTATTGTATTTTATAGGGACTAAAATAATAGATAAGCCTTTACATTATTGTTTACCCCACTCCCTCTTGTCAATTCTCACAATTGGGTGGGGAAAAAAGTTTAAAAAGAGAGCTTTCTTTTTCTTTTCCTGGAAAATAGCTTTCACATGACTCATTCCTTTCAACTGCTGTCATACTCCCATTGACTGTCAGAAGCCACTAGTCATCATGTGTCTGTAGCCAGGTGTGCCATAGACAAATCAGTTTCAGATTGAGGTCCAAGATTTTGGTGAAAAATGGACCCACTAAACTTGACAAAATTAACGGTAAACATATGGGTACATAGGGTAGTGTCTAGAAAATGTACCGATCGTGTTTGGGGACCCACTTTTGAGTCCCACACGAGTGATCCGAACCATTCATTATTCTTAAAACATTTTTCCGAGGGGCCCCACAAAATTTCAGCTCAATCGGACCATTAGATCTAACCAAAGTCCCACCATTTCACCCAAAATTTTTTTGGTTGAAACGGTGGGACTTTGGTTCGAGCACTTCTAACCATCCGATTGAGCTGAAATTTTGTGGGGCCCCTAGGAAAAATATTTTAAGAATAATGAACGATTCGGATCACTCGCGTGGAACCCAAAAGTGAGTCCCCAAACACGATCGGTACATTTTCTGGACACTACCCTCTGTACATGTAGTCGGTTCCCAAAATTAAGGTCCCATATGGTTGGGAAAAATGGGTCCCTTGGTTTTAAAACTTGGTGACTATACCCACAAGTCAATTTCTCAAGTGCCCTTTCACTCTTGAATTTTGGCATTGGTTTTGTTGAGATTATTGGCACAACTTTTGGCAAGACCATTTTTTCTTTTTGATATTAATTTTTCTTTTCTGTAGCTCGGTCGTGTCTTTTAGAAAGTTAAAAATTGAGAAAGACATTTTGGGACAACTTTTAAGAGTTAGAATATCGGCCAAGTGTAAAGTCATAACTCCATGCAGGGACGAAGCTAGGATTTTACCTTTGTGGTGGCGAAAATATGTACTTAAAAAATAAAAAGACACTGTATTACGAAAATTCATCCACTCTATGAAAAACTATAATAACATAAAAATCTAGTAGTGGCGAGCCTATATAATTTGGAGATAAAAATCTATTTTCTATGTAACAATTGCATTTTTTGGAAAACCTTGTGGTGGCGGTGGCCACCACTTGTCCCCCCTTGGCTCCATCCTTGACTCCATGGCGTTTTTTTTTCCGGGGTAAATTAAAATCACATCCAGAATGACATAGAATCATATGGTGATGGTATTCCTTAACAACAACTTACAAGCCCCAACAACGATTATTTTCTGTTTGAGATGAAATGACTAAGAAAGACAGTATTCTTGCATGAAATTAAGGTGACAGAATACCATTGCTGTTTCATTAAGCACGTTTACCTCAAAAAAACTTTTTGTAACACGGAGCAAAAATGTAAAAATCATTGTATGCAAGTTATGTAGCACAAATACAGACACGGATACGGACATAGGATTTTTAAAAAAATGGGGACTCAGACATGGCCTCTAGAACTGCCAGACATGGGGACACGCTGGCCTGTAGAAGTGTCGGTGCTTCATAGCATGCAAGGAACGAACTATTTAGGAAAAATAGATTCCAAGGAAATGAGTACCTTAAAACCCGAATAACAAAAACCATAAGTCTTCTTATTTTCTATTTTGTCAATATATGATTCCTACAGCTGAGGATCTTGAAGCTGGCACAAGAGAGAATAAGATTCAAGCAGAGCCTACCTTGCCAATCTATCTCAATTAGGTAACCTAGCTGTACTTTGTTCCCAATCAGACCTTACTTCCCGTTTTCTTTTGGTGTACACTGTACAGGGCAAATAAATCCGGGTGACCACCCCATATTTCATAAAAGGGCATGGATTGATTTCATAGTATCTCTGTTTGGAAAGGAAAAGGATGGAGATTTATCTAGAGATTAACGCGCCCGCCCCTCCCCATTGAACATGGCTTTCATGTCAGGTTCAGTCCTATACAGAGTCTTATTCCTAAATGACATTTTCCTACAAGGCTCTCCTTTTTCACAAAAACAATAGTAATATTGGGAAAAATACGAGGACGCCCTCCCCTATCGGAGATGTTAGTTGACTTGACGGTAACTGTTTCCTTTTTCTGTCAATTCCATCGGTGACAACTCTTAAAAGATGGTGGGAGGTCCATGCATCCTGTAATTTCATAAACCATAGGGGAGAGCCGAGCATATGTCAGAAATAATAGGTGAAGTTGGTAAAGTTATAATGCCCGAAATTCATCTAGGAAACATTAACATAAGAAAAAATTTCAATCACCTCTATAGTGGAATTAATAGCTAACGATGAATATATCCATCTGTTTCCTGTTTCAACGTTTGGAACTGGCTACTGTGCTATATATTTGGCCAAACTATATACACCTGTATCTTTTGAGGTACTTGTCGAATGGACACTTATTGTCATATGCTCTAAATATGCAGTTCACAGAGGTGACATACAAGGTGATCCTCAAAGGAATGACATCAACAGTGGAGAAGGATATCCAAAATGGAATTTCTGGTTCCGTGAATCCTGGAGAAGTTTTGGCATTGATGGGCCCCTCGGGAAGCGGAAAGACTACGCTTCTAAGTCTTCTTGGTGGCCGGTTAAGAGAGCCAGCCCCTGGTGGTTTGGTTACTTACAACGACCAGCTATACTCCAAGTTCTTGAAAAGCAGGTAATAACCACTGGTTGTTTGGTCACTTATGTAAGAAACAGGGACGCGTCTACACTCATCCATGTCCGACACGTATTAGTGATGATGGACATGACACAAAACGTGTAGGTCATGCTTAAACACTTGTCTATTTTTTTTTTCCTATTTCTTTTACTCGGACGCATTGTAGATACTCTAGGACACGTTGGCAAAACTCTTAGAATATTCTAAGGACACATAAAAAGTTAAAATGTAATTTTTAAAACTCGGCTATGAGTTGAAGATTCCACCGATGTATAGTTCATGTATATTGAAATTCGGGAAATAAAGTTTTCATCTTTTTCATGAATTCATAACATATCTCTATAATACAAACACATTTTAAATTTGACATGTCCCCGATGTGTCTGTGTCCTAATTTTTGAAGAAATAACGTGTCCACGTGTCCGTGTCGTGTCACATCTGTATCCCGTCGTGTCACATCTATATACCCTATCAGTGTCCGTGCTTCTTAGCTTACAAAAGAGAGAAAGAAAATAGAACTCAAAACTGATATGACACTTTACAGCTATACGTACGTCTTGGCATTAATACCATAATATTGATGTCAATCCCTTTATTCCCTTCGAAAATGAAAATAAAGGATCAAAGGAAAGATATGGATGAGTTATTTGAAAGAATTTCACAAGCAAGAAAATTTGAGCTCATCTCCTTAGCAATTTAGAAAGAACTCCTCAGAGAAGTACCGGATTAGAATTAGCTTTTGTGATTTCCTTCACTAAATGCTCAAAGTTCACATAGAAGCATAGCCTGAGCTGAACATTAAACATGATTCAGTGTTTTGAAAGCATATGGGGCTGTCACATTGCAGTAACATGGAACGTATGGCAGGATAGGATTCGTGACTCAAGACGACGTGCTTTTTCCTCACCTTACGGTTAAGGAAACATTGACATATGCAGCTCTACTACGACTTCCAAAGACGTTGGCAAAAGAGGAAAAGGAAAAACGAGCCATAAATGTAATCTGCGAGCTGGGCTTGGAGAGGTAATTCGTTGTCTGCCTATGCTTAACACTGTGTTGAAAGTAATCAATAGCACAAATTGATAGTTACCCGTTTCTCATTAGCTAAAAGCTGAGAAATATAAATGTACGGCCCAGGTGCCAAGACACAATGATCGGTGGGTCCTTTGTTCGAGGAGTTTCTGGGGGAGAGAGGAAGCGAGTCTGCATTGGCAATGAGATTATAATCAACCCTTCCCTTTTGTTTCTTGATGAACCAACCTCTGGCTTGGATTCTACAACTGCTTTGAGGATTGTTGAAATCTTACAAGATATAGCTGAGGTATATATAGTTGCTTTTCAAGTCTGTAGCGTCAAGTTCTTATTATCAAAAAATTTATTAGAATCATGTAGTCTTGCGTAAATGTGTGATTTACAGGATGTTTCACAATTAAAAATGACGAGAACAAGAACAACTTTCTTTTTGATCTGCATTGTTGAGTAAGGTGACGCCATAGCAACTATTAATTCGAAGTTAACCTATTAAGTCACGTGATTAGGCTAAAGGTTAGCAGGTTAGCTGGCGTGGGTTGTTATAAAGTTCACTTAAGGATAAAAGCTACCAAAAGGCACATAGGTGGATAACTACACTCAAACTAAAATGGAAAACGGGAAAAGAAAGTGGATGGCATTTCACATGCTGCTGCTCATTCTCCAATCGTTACCGTAAAAAAATACCGTAAAAAATAGCAATGTTTTGAAAATAAAGGCCAGAAAGAATTGTTTTGACTAACTAATGGATTCAATTTCTCATGGCAGGCTGGGAAAACAGTGATAACCACAATACACCAGCCATCAAGCAGACTCTTCCACAAATTTGACAAGTTGATCCTTCTAGGAAAAGGGAGCTTGCTTTACTTTGGAAAGGTGTCAGAAGCAATGGTTTATTTTTCATCAATAGGATGCTCCCCACTCATCGCGATGAACCCAGCAGAGTTCCTTTTAGACCTTGCAAACGGGAACATGAACGATGTCTCCATACCATCTGAGTTGGAGGACAAAGTACAAATGGGAAACTCAGACACAGAGACGAGGAATGGAAAGCCCTCTCCTGCAGTTGTACATGAGGTAAAGCAACATTATCCTCAGACCCCACTAAACTTTCTTCAAGCATTGAAAGATGTATTATGACTTAATTCTAATTTTCTTCGCTAACAGTATCTAGTGGAGGCTTATGAGACGCGAGTAGCAGACAATGAGAAAAAGAAACTGATTGTTCCTTTACCAATCGGAGAAGAACTGAAGTCGAAAATGTATACTGCAAAGAGAGAATGGGAAGCAAGCTGGTGGGAACAGTTCTCCATCTTATTCTGGAGAGGGCTCAAAGAACGGCGCCATGACTATTTTAGCTGGTTGAGGATTACCAAAGTTCTGACTACTGCAGTCATCGTAGGATTACTATGGTGGCAGTCAGATAACGATAGCCCCAAAGACTTGCAAGATCAGGTATGCAAACAATTTCCTCATCAAATGCACTAGTTGATCGATGGATATGGAATCCTAACAAAGTAAGAGGTGCTAAAATTATCAACACCGATACATATAGTTTAACGAGAAACAACCTTTTAACACATGCACATATGTGAATAGATCCATGCATGCACATATATGAGTGTAAATATATGTACAGAAACGTACATCCTAACTAAACAATCAATTTTTCTGAATAAAACATTTTTATTGTACATTTATCTAAAATGTCGGTTAAAGAATCAGAAGGTTCCACATAATCCTTTTCAAAATCAGGTAACAGTTCGAATTTCCTTATGATGAAAGAATGCTTATCTAGGGTGGTCACTTAAACTTTTGGTTAGGTCTCAACTCTCAAGTCTCAACCACAACATTTTTTCCACTGCAGGCAGGGCTTCTTTTCTTCATTGCAGTCTTCTGGGGTTTTTTTTCCAGTCTTCAACGCAATCTTCACATTTCCTCAAGAAAGAGCCATGCTGAACAAGGAACAAGCAGCCAATATGTACAGAATGAGTGCATATTTTGTGGCTAGGACCTCAAGTGACCTCCCACTTGACCTATTATTGCCAGTTCTTTTCCTTGTGGTTGTTTACTTCATGGCTGGCCTAGAAAAGAGTGCTGGTACATTTTTCCTAACCATTGTAACAGTTTTCCTCTGCATCGTGGCAGCTCAGGTACGCCTCTTTATTCAACAAAGTACTTCAGATAACAACTCCTACATGTTTCACTACAAGCTAGGGCGCAATTGCAGGGGTTTGGACTAGCTATTGGGGCTACACTCATGGACTTGGAGAGTGCAAACACTTTGGCCTCTGTAACTATATTGATCTTCATGTTGGCCGGCGGATACTTCGTAAAGGCAAGTGTGAAACTCTTCAATTGTCATAAATAAATCACCAAACAGTGCTACATACCCAGAAATTTTACCCAGAAAATTACCCTGAATCTGAAATGAGTGGATCAGATTCACTTGGGAGAATCTAAGCCACTCATTCCAGTTTCTGGGTAATTTTCTGGGCACTTAGCATCAATTTGGAAAGTTTCTGATAGTTAGTTGCACGTACTCAAAAGCGACGTTGGAGTTGATACAAGGCCTATTCATTTTGCAGAACGTACCAGTATTCATATCCTGGCTCCGCTATCTGTCTTTCAACTATGACACATACAGACTTCTCCTGAAGGTGCATTACGAAAACATCACACACTCAGTTGACGGAGTAAAAATAGACAGCGGCTTAACAGCTGTCTGTGCCCTCCTAGCTATGGTGGTTGGTTACCGACTCTTGGCTTACATATCTTTGCGGAGGATGAAGCTCCAACCGGGATCTTAAAATGGTGCTCAATTTTTTTTAGCAAGCACAAAAATGAACAAAGAGGTTTCCTTTCTACCACTTGCAGAGTTATCTTGCGAAGACTTAGACGATCAACGAATGGATACTTTGGAATACCACTGATCCAGAACATTTTGAGTTTTTTGGCACCCCTCTGAAGTTAAACCAGTCGTTTAGTTGGAAATAGCATAAAGGAGAATACATATATCACAGGCATGTGTGTGGATGTGGCTGCTTAAGTTTCCTTTTCAATGGTTTGCTTAAATTCAAATTCTTTATGTCAAACACCTAGGGGTTCTTAACATTATTGAGAGTACATTATATACAGTTGAGCTTGGGATTTGGTACTGGAAACTGGGATCGGCTAATGACTTCCTAAATCTAGTTATTGGAATTTTCTGAGTTGTGCAATGTTTAATTTCAAAATTTGAAGTCAGATGATCATTTATATCCATTTGTTTGTGAAGTTATTTAGACTTGAAAGGCGCATACATTGTTGGACGCGTTAATGGTGGATCAAATTTGATAGATTAACCTTCAGAAACAAGAAGTACCGGTCATAGAGGGATAATATCAACCACTTGATGTCCATCGGATCCATCTGCTCGGTTACTTTGGAACCCTAAATGTTTCTCTTGTTCCCAGCAGGATAAATCTAATCCCTTTCCCGGTTTTAACCTATGTATATGCTTACCAACAATAACGGTACCCATGTAATCCCCAACTGGCAAGGGTTCAGGAGAACATTGGAAACGGACCTAAACTTTGACAGGAAAAATTAAATCAATGCAGAGAAAGAGAAGTTGAAGAGGATGGAAAACTTCAATAAACACCACACACACTGCAAAACGCATTTTCGATTGAGGTAAAAACTATCCCAGTACAATTTACATTTGTGTATGAACCATTTGTTTGAACTAATACCTGAAATAACACCACAAAGATGTCGTAGAAATACAGCCGAAAGTCTATATAATAGGTACAACAGAGTATTTACAGGGCACTTCAACTTGGAATTGAGACTTACCACACGAACTCAGGAGAAAAATATATCATACATCTTCATGCCTGTAAGTTATTCAGATGCAAACCATGGTCTTCTTTTTGACGAGAAGATATTGTTTATTCAATTTCTGTAACTGAAGATGCAGTTATGCCAATGTCCTTAACCAACCAAGTAGTCTAAGAAGAGCAGCATCCAATACAGGCGAATTCTTCTCAATCCCTGAGAAAAGAATGAAAAGCATAAAAACCTCAAGTCAAATGAAAAGCAGGGTTCAAGGTTGAAACAAATAAACATTGCGTTGATCCAACCTTTTAAATTATCCACTTTGTGAAAGCGAATGGAACCCATTGTCATCGCTTAAAAGAAATTGAAAATGTTTTGCTCTCTCAAAATATCAGTTGCACAAAATTTCCAACAAGACAAGTCTACCCAATAACGTAATAATGGGCAAAGCATAATCAATCAAAATGATAAAGTTAGAAAAACTAAGTCATGTAAGAAGATCAGACTTCCCTTTTCACCTAATGCCAAGGTTCCGTAACAAGATAGGATTCAGAAACCATGCTTACCAATGTCAGCAGCTACACGATGAGCACACATTACTCCGGAGAATGCTACTGCTATAACACCTTGTCCCGGAAAGCAACTATCTCCAACACAGTACAAACCATCTATAGCCTGCAAGTTCCATAGTAACATGAGCAACCAATTACTACCTCCCTCCCCATTTAATAATCCCTTTTGGGGATTCCAACAAAATAAGGGATCACATTCATTGCACTTTTAAAAACCTACTTTTTCTCATTTTACCTTTTTAGCACTACTAATTTCAAAATGCAAGGGTAAAAGAGGAAAGTCTCATTTAGTTTTGAAGTGGGACAATCTTTTTGGGAAGGCAAAAAGTGCCAACTGGGACCATAAATGGGGAAGGAGGGAGTATGTGTTGATGCAACTAAAGCATCTATTCATTAGTTTTAGGTGCAGGTATGTGTCTAAGTATCAGATTATTACACCAAAATATTCATATTTCTCAAGATAAATACTGTTTAGCATTTCATGCATTTAAGAGTTCCATTCATGGTATATGTGAGTTACTTGCTAGGAAAACGTCCAACTAAACATATCGGACACAGATGCCATACCCATACCCACATCCAAGTGCCAAGTGTCTGATAAAGGTACTGAAGTTACTTTGAAAAGTCCATGTAACACAACAAATTTTTCATTCAACTCACAGTTGTATTGAAGGGCATTCCCAATAAGCCTTTTGGAGTCCCGCGCGGCATCGGTCCATAGGTACCATTATCCCGAGCAAGGTACCTCCTGTGTGTCTTCGGTGTCCCCACCTGGCATGATCAACAATTGTTAAAAACCATCAATAAATCAGAAAGCCTCAGAAATTTCCAAAAGAGTTCAAAGTTTTGGATTTCTTTCTTTGAAAATTTCAGCAAAGCCCAACATCCAAACACCAGTTCTATTGTGAAAAACATAAGGTAAAAAACAATAGAGGATTACAATTACAAATATGAGTTGTACCTCCTTGAAAACAATAGAAGATTTAAGCCCAGGAAATAGTTTCTTTTCCAATCTGCTAATTATTTCCTCAGCCACAAGCTCTTTCTTTGCCTCATAGTCCTCTTGAGACATGCCCTGGCAGGTTAAAAAACCGGAATATTGGATTACTTGTATAGTCAACATTTACTGTTCCAACTAAATATCAAGCTTATGTTTAACAAAAAAAAAAAAAAAAACTAAATATTGAGCGAGTGATCTACAATTGAAATTTTGGAATCAAGATCTAAAACTACGTTTACCTTCCAGTCTTCTATGGAAGCAGTGGTAAATATGTGAAGAATATGGCACCCTTTTGGAGCCAATGATGAATCAAGAATAGTTGGAATGCTCAAAAATATGCTTCCATATGGCTTCTCCAAACTTGCCCAGTTATCCTACATGATTAGGGAATACAGTAAAGAGCATGCACTCGTCAGGCAGCCATTCATTATTTAAAGCCTGTGGAATCACCTTAAATATGAGTTCTGTGAAGAAAAGTACCTCAAGAACAAAATGATGGCAATCCGTATCTGGTGGCAAAATCTCAGCTTTAACCCCCATGTGAATGGAAAGAAAAGAGGGTGCCTTGACATACAGCTTTTGGAAATTTTGTTCTTCTTTAGGAAGATCTGCTCTTTTTAGAAGCTTGCCTGTAATAAAAAAATAAAAAAAAAAAGAAATTGATATCGAGTCTCCACTAGAATAATGAATATAGCACAAGCAACAAAATCGGCTCTCCCTGTGTAGCTCTCTCCCTACATCACCCCCGAAGCCTAACAAGGTGGGACTGGAACCTTTCTTGCTCAAAGGTTTTTAAAGAGCCCAACATCTATACTGGAATTGGAAATAATGTTCGGAAAGTTTTGGAAGACTAACCAAACGTATCCCATCTAGTGGCATTGGATACTATAGTTTTGGCAAAGAACTCTCTTCCATCAGACAATCTCACTCCCACCTGTTGCAAACAAATAACATGAGAACAAAATCATTCTTTCCAGAATGATCAATACAGTAAATAAATTTGGCGTTGCTAAGAATAAACTTACAGCCTTTCCACGGTCCATTATAATGTTTGTCACATTTGCTTTGTAAAGTATTTCACTGCCCTGATCAACCAAGCCTTTTGCTAAGGATTTGGCAATTCCACCAACCCCGCCAACAGGGTAGTTGATTCCCCCAAAATGCCTGTCACAAAGAACCTAAGAAAACAATATATGAAAAAAACAGAAAAGGAACAAAGAGAGGAGGGCCAAGACGCAAAGATAAGACAGATTACCATGCTTGCATTTATCATTGGCGTCTGTAAAGCATTAACTGTACTCACTATGAAACACTGCAAACGCCACGAATAAATTTCTTCTTGTGAGATCAACAAGGGACAATTTGGAACCCAAAAGCTTTTGAATTAGGAAAATCTTCAGTCTGGGAAAAGAATAATTTCAACCCACCTCAGCATCTATGAAGGACAACAACTCAGGATCCTTTATGAATCTCCGTGCTATGTCTCCAGCATTTTGAGGCAAATAGTAGGCTTAAGAGGACACCAACATCACTTTAAATTACTTATAAAAAAATAGTGTTTAAGATAGTCATTAATAGACAGCAAACTGAAAGCAGTTTGAACATCCAACGTAACTTTACGCAATTATACAGAAAAAGGTATATCAAAACCCAAATGATTGTACATCCAGGGTGTCAAATGCTAGAAGGAAATTACAGTGGCTTATATCATGTATTTGTTGTTCACACTCACCAGATTTCATTTACCATTCAAAAGATTTGACCCATAAGGAGTGCAGTCAAGAGGATTCTTTTAGGTTCCATAATCTTTAAACAAATACGGGCAACTACACCACAAAATAATGGTAACCAACTTTTTTCCTAGGGACAAGAGGGAGTAGTGGAGGTGACTGATAAAACTCTTTTGCTTTTTTCAAAACCACCTTTTGCATATCATGGAATATCTTGCAGACCTACAAATTCAGGTAATTTGACAAGTTCCTCACTCGTCTGACAATTCTCCTCCAGCTTTTTACCATACAATACACCTAAAATACTTCCTCAAAGATATCCCAAGCAGGCATAAATACCTCGATCAACCTAAGAAACATGAGAATGACCACCATATGCAATGAGCACTGCACATCAGAAAAACAATGAACATACGGATCCATGGACAATTAACTTTCCTGGGTCAAAACGTAATCAGGTGACAGGGAAGTTTAATCATCGCCTGAGAGTTTTTTTGCATTCTGTGGAGAATTTGGATTGCTTTTCTGACGAAACGTCTTTTATCTTACAGCATCAACTAGTCCGTCGGCACATGTGGTCCCCCATTAAACATATCCTAGGTAGCTACGGGGATTAGTCCCTGCCCCCTACAGGATGACTCAATCTCAAGAGTTCAGCTTTAGACCAAATAAAGTATGGACTTCGTTCTGGATGCGAACGTGCATTTTCAAGCTCTCAATGCAGTAAAATCAAAAGATGGATAAACTAGTGTTAAATATTTACCAAGCGTCAAGCACTCAAGAGGCTTCTTGAAAAACTGCCCAAAAAGATAGATTGGCTCCTCCAATGACTTCAATTCCAATGAGTTCAAGGCATTGAAGATCTACCAAATAAATAAACAAATTCTTAATGCAAGTTCGCAGCACAAGTTGATGTCAAACGCCCAGAAGAAGCTACAGTCACCTCCTCTAAAACTGACCTTCCAACATTCACTGTAAAATTTCAGAATCCCTTGCTTCTCGTGGGGAAATTTACTGATAAGTTCTGTGATGAATTCATTGTATTCTCTGTGAACTTGGACACAGAGATTATTGGGCAGATGGAAATGAACAGTAGTTGGATCAGGTATCACTTGCATCTTACACCCAACTGCTGCCAATGCTTGGGTAATCAAATTTAAATTCCCCTGCCGATATTTTAAGCACGCGTTAGCAGCAGACATTTTAAAGAGACAAACATCTCAACAATGACAGACTATGAAGCATCGACACTCCTACAGGTTGCCGTATCCATGTCCGACATGACAGGGACACGGCAAAAAACATATGGGGCATGCCACGTGGCATATCCATTAAATTGAATGATTCTTTCAGGGGGACACTGGAGGGACACTTGTGGCAACACTTCTTCTACTTTTCGTCAATGGGTAGCTCATCATCTAAATTCTCATTAACAACAATCAAATGATCACAGCCATTGCACACTCTCATAAATGCGTAAACTGCAATATCATACATAATAAAATTAAAGCCAATCACCTATATCATGTCGCATTCTTTACAAGCTGTAGATGAATACAAATATATGTATTACATCAAATGGGAAATAAGCACACAATCATGTTAAGTCCAATTGAAAGCCCATTAAGGCAACAAATAACCTAATTCAGCATAAGAAATACTCAATCTTTGCTTTTGACAAGGAATGACCCCCTAACCTCTCTTATCGAAGTCTACAATGGCCAACTGAGCTAGCACCGGTCGATCATATGGTGTTGCATTTTAAAATAAATGTGCGTTGTGTGCTGAGAAACCAAAATATAATGGTAGCATGCTGACCTTTTCACTGAAACCGAACATCACAGATGACCCAACGTCAAACGTATAACCATCTCTCTGGTAAAACCCAGAACTCCCACCAGGTATAACATACTTCTCCAGCACCAATACCCTAGCTCCTTTCACAGCCAGCTGCGTCGCCGCAACCAACCCACCAATCCCAGACCCAATAACAATTGCATCATATCCAGAGTTTTTACCATTCCTATCCACTTTACCACTCTCCAATACTTTATCCTCAACGCTCAATACAGATTTTGGCCTCAAAATTGAATTCTTTCTTCTCCTTTGAAGAGACCCATTAAACCCTAGCTTCAGAAAACTCTGGTTTTGGTTTCTGGTGGGTCTGAGAGTGCACAATTGGGTGATTTTGTTGTGGTGATTGAAGAGCTGGGGATTGTGGGTGGATGCTTGAGACATGAGATTTGGGTGAGAGACCAACATGCTGGTGAGTCTGTTGTAACTTGTAATCGGAAGTGGAGAGATTGGCTTACCATGATTCCGGTTGATGATTATAGAAGAAGATGAGACAAAGACATTATTCCATAATAATGAAGAAAAAAAAATTTAGGCCCGTTAATAAATCTATTGGATTAAAGATTAGGCCAAACAAACCCTTCTGTTGAATTATTTCTCTGTCTTTTTTTTTTTTATCGGAAATTCCTTGTCTTTACTTTCGTTTTATTCGTCTTTATTAATTTTGCTTTTTTTTTTTTGAATTACTTCTTTGTTTAGTGAGCGGAATCTAAAAGTAAAAATAATAATCGAAATTTTAAAAAACTTCCCTAAAAACAAAAATAATCTAATAATACTCTGATTTTTTTATTTTATATTATCCCCCCCCCCCCCCCCCCCCCCCCCAAGCAACTTGTTTTCTAAATGTTTGTGGAAACAAGTAATGAAAATGGAATTAAGCATTATTGCGTAATTGAAAATTGCAAATTCGAAAAAAATGGGTGTAGGAATGATTCATCTCCTTACTAATAATCTCAACTCCTAATAAGCATATTGTTCTTGTTAGTAATAAAGCGGGTTTTGCATACGTACATTAATAATAAAAAATGAAAAATAATAAAAATCATGTTCATTATAAGGGTAAAGGGGGGAACAAGTAATTACAAAATTGCCCTGAGAATCGGTTTTATATGTATTCGTTGGCTCATTTGTGTGCGCTTTCGGATTTGCTTTTCATAGCTTGAAATTCTTGTTTCCATCATTTACTTCACAAGTACATTTTAAGATTTGGCAATCTCCCAACTAAATTCATTGTTACATATACTTACCTAATGTGATTTTAGTACCCATTATGTCATGACGAAGAATGTCAGACAGTAGGTTACAAACTCGTATGTTATGTACCGATTTTTTAAAATTATTTTTGTATTTATTTTTATTAAATACTAGAAATTGAATAGTGGTAGGAGATATGGTTAGAGACAATGAGATAAGTTAGTGTTCCTAGTCTATAAGGTAGTGCATTAGTGGAACATTATTTCTAGCTGTACATAAATATGACATTTGTGTATCAATTAAAGGAAGTTGAATACTACTCCACTATATACTATTAATCAAAGTCTTCTATTGTGAAGTACAGAGGTTCGGTTCTTCTCAATTAGAACCACTCGGAGGTTGATTTTACAAAAATAGGTACATGGTTAAGTTTTTCCATCCAAGTGGTACATGGTTCAATTCCTGGGCCTCTTTTTTTCCTTCTCCATAACAGTATTTTTTTTTCCTCTCTCATAAACTCACACTTTCAAAGGGATGTTTTTTTTATGGGTGCAAAAAATAATATGACCAAAAACTAGTTTTATTCGAAACAACTGATGAATCATGAAAAATATATATATATGGTACCAAGTAACTATCATTTTGAGGTTAGTTTAATTTTTATTTTTAAAAAAAGAAAACATAGGGCCCAGATTTACAAGGTCGTCTTAGGCCCCGACAATCTCAGGGCCGGCCCTGCATTTGTGTATCAATTAAAGGAAGTTGAATACTCCTACTATTGATCAAAGTCTTCTATTGTGAAGTACCGGAGGTTCGGTTCTTCTCAATTAGAACCAATTGGAGGTCTTCCTCCTCCTAGTGGGCTCTTCTCTCCCTTTCTTCTATTTTATTTGTGTTATGACAAAATTTGCCCTTCATAGCATGTGTTTGGATTATGAATTTGTAAAGAGATTTACGAAGTACTAAATTAGACGGGAAAAGACTACAATACACACCCCTTATTTGAGTGTGTATGATACACACCCCTACAAAGTTACGAATTTTTTTTATAAAAGTTACGATTTTTTTTTTTTATAAAAGTTACGAGACACACCAAAATATTACAAATCATATAAAATGTTACGAATTATATTGCTGAAAAGTTACGAAAAATTAAAAAAAGTTACTATTGTCAATGAGTTGGCACAATCCGAACCATACAATAGGTGCATATGATACGCACTTTTGGTGGGTGTGTATTGTAGCCGTTGTCGAGGAAAGTTGTACTCCCTCCGTCCCTTTTTAAGTGAGTACTTTGGAAAACGTGTATTTTTGTGGACATTAAAAAATGTACTTTCGTATAATATTTTTAAATTTTTTTTGCACCAAATTAAAGTACTCAATGAGCACTTTAATTTGGTATAAAGAAAATTAAAAAATTATATAGGGAAATATGTTTTTTAGGGGTTTGAAATTGCATGTATTCCCAAGGTACGCACTTAAAAAAGGGACGGAGGGAGTAATAAAGTGAAGAAGTATATATTGTTCCCAACAATTATTCACTTTCCTGGATGAAACCCTAAATCCCTTTGCTGACTCCGTAACTCACTTGCACAAAGTTCAGTCTTTGAGTTCCTCTATTATTAGGGGTATTTGCACTTTGACCCCCTGTACTTTGCTCGATTTGCACTTACACCCCTCGTATTTTTTTTTGGGCACTTACACCCCTTACAGTGATCCCAAATTTTGCGTAGGTCCGAACTTCGACTTTCCCCATCAAATTTCGATGATCCAATCCGTCCAATGCCTTTGGAATGTGTTTTTAAGGGTATTTGCTAGAAATTGGCAAAACAAAATGACCAGGAAAGATTTGATCCAAACATATACAGTTTTAAAAAAAATTGCTTAATCCAAGCCCTTCGCGGTCTTTTTTTTGGCCGATTTCTGCCAGATTACCCTTGAAAACACGTTCCAAACATATTAAACAGATCAGATCATCGAAATTTGATCGGAAAAGTTGAAATCCAAACCTAAGCAAAATTCGGGATCTCTGTAAGGGCTGTATGAGCCTAAAAAAAAGTACGAGGGGTGTAAGTGCAAATCGAGCAAAGTACAAGGGGTCAAAGTGCAAATACCCCTATTATTACTCACCCGTTCTAAAAAGATTCTTCGGTCCACAAAACCAGAACCAGCGGCGACTCCAGGAGTTCGGGAGTATGGGGTCATTCATAAACATTAACGTAAACTATAGAAATAAACACTGAATCTGCAAGAGCGAGGACTCCAATCGACTACCCAATAAATGGACGAAGAGAGAACAAAGGGGGTGAAGATTGATTTTTTTTAGGATACAATGGCTAATTGTAGCGCCATTTGAGAGTAAGTGGGGCCCATATATGTGTAGGTCCCACCCCAATGTGAGAGTGACGTTACAAATAACCGTTGTATTGAATATTTTATATTGAAGACTAAAGAGGAGCTGTATTTTAGCCATTTGATTTATATTCTGTCAGTTTAACAATTATTGGGTTTCAATAGTAGAAATTATCTTGTGTGCGGACAACATCAAATGGGTTTTAGGTTTTTCAATTGGTATTTTATCATAACTTTTAGTAGTTTCAAAGATTAAAAAATTTTCTAGTGCGGTGTCAATATCGAATTGTAATGGGGTCATTTACAAATTAAGAGAAAATTTTAATATAATAATTTCAAAATATTTTTTCTCCATGGCGTCGCCAGTGACCAGAACCTTGACATCTATGCTTGCGCAAGGATGTTCTTAGATTATTGCATTTTTTTAGTGAACGGCCGGGGTACCAAGGTCAAAAGTAAAAAAGGGTAAAAATAACGCATTCTTTGTTAAGGAAAATCTAATTTTTTTTAGTTCTCATTTTGCGAACCGAACCATCTGAACGGAGGAAGTATTTGCTTAGGCTTATCTGCAATCGTCTACAGTATTTTTCTATTTTGTTTTCCAGTTAATGTGACTTTATATATGGAGTCATGGACTAGGGTGTTCGATCTATTCAGGGTACATACTGTCTGATGCTATAGCTGATAATTAAGCGCTTTCATGAAGGTTCATAAGTCAATATTGATGCCAAGGAGTCAATCTTTACCTACTGTTCACACGTTGCATCGAGTAATTATGCAATGGTCTCCGCGGTGCCACAATTATTTACTATATGCGTGTCTGGAGCCTACACATTTGGTGAACATGGGCGTGCAATTAAATAGAGTACTTTTCAAGGCAATATTTGCTAAAACCACACTGAATTTACACATCCAAATAGACACCCATTCACATAAACCCAAGGAACCCACACACATTACAGCCCACACACGTGGAATGTGTGTGGGCTCCTTGGATTCTTGCGAGTGGGTGTGTGTTTGAGTGTGTAAGTTGGGTATGGTTGTAGACGCTCCAGGACAAGGTTGAACACAAATCTAAACCATACAAATGTGTGTGGTCTTGTCCTAAGTGTGTAGACCCCTCCTAAAGTCCTCCTCTCCCTCTCTCTAAAGCCACATCGACTAGGTTTTCCACTAGGGGAGGTGCCGCTGTCGCTTGCCGTCCTCCCCCCGGCCCTATCCTCCTTCTTCTTTCCTCTCTCTATTCTTCCCCCCATGCTTTTTTCTTCTTCCCCCCTTCTCTTCCGTTCGCCTGTTTTTCTGTTTTCTTTGGTTGCTCTCTCCTTCTCTGGTTTCTTTTCTCCATCCTCGCTTTTCTTCCTCCGCAGCCTCCCATCGGTGTTCACTCTTGGGTCTAATCGGTTTTAGCTTAACGGCAAGGTGTAGGTTAGCGACTGGTAGCAGTGAGGTCGATGACCTCGTGGTGGTTGCTGGTCTCATTGTTTCTCTGGTTTCTTCATGGTTTCTTGTGCCTCCTTCGGGTCTCCGGTCCATTTCTCCGAGCAGCTTGTGAAAAGGATTCCTGAGGTCCAGTGGCGGTGTGGATGTTGGGTTGCCGATGAATGTTTGGTTCGAGTTGTTGGCTTGAATTGAATCAGGGGTTACAGGTTTTTCTTGCAGGTTTGTGGAAGTGGTGGGTTGCTTGGGACAGGTGGCTGCCGTGTTGTAGTGGCCGGTGGACGTTTGTAGCGGTTGTTGAAACAGAAAGATGATAGAATGTTATGGTTAGGTTTTTGGGGTGGGCCTGACCTATTGTTTTGGGCTGGGTCCTTTTAGAGGCTTGGGCCGTTTGGTGTTGTATGGTGTGGGCTTGTTTGGGTTTTGGGCTATATTGTTTTATTTGGTGTGGCCTGTTTGGGCCTAGACCTTTAGGTGTTGTGGGCTTGGCCCCTTGGGTGTATTTGGGCTTGTCTCGTTAGGTGTTTTAATTTTTCCAACTCTTGGTTGGAGTCCCCTCTCCTCTTCTCCTATCTTGATGTACCCTTTTGTCTAGATTTCAATAATAAAACTTTTTTGCAGATTTAAAAAAAAAAAGAAAGTGTGTAGAGACCTCACACATTTGCGCGATTTGTATTCGTGCTCAACTTTGCACAAGGGACATTGAATAACTCCTCTGTGTAAATGAGTGTTTAAGTTGGTGTGGTTCAAGCATTGCTTGTTTCTTCGAACCACCACGTTTATCATGACTGTTGGAGTGTAATAATCACACTTGTGTAGTACTGCTTACAATATGATTGATGGTCCATGACTCCATGTGCATTGTAATCATTTTCAACTGCACTTAATTATAGCTTCTCTTCAATGTTAAATTAGGTTGTTGGGATGATAATGATAGAGTAATTATATAGTTTTTTTTTAAAGGACCCTTTTTAGGTTCATATTATCCCAAACTCTTTGAGGATTGTGTTACTATTCGTATTGGGGTTCGCAAGATTTCTGAGGAGAGTGAGCAAAATGCTCAACGGCATCAGAGTGCACTTGGATGCCAGGAAAATGAGGTCAAGAATTTGACTTTCCTTCAATATACTATTCTAATTATTCTAACAACGCTAACTTTTAGCGATAGAAAGAAAAGGGAGTGAGCGAAAGGACCGGGAAGAAGAGAATGCTACCGGCAAGGAACCAAACATACATTTCGTTTTCTTTGAAATGACCTAAAACAGGGACTGCAATGAAACATACGTAGTAGAATCCAGAAATTTGAATACTTTTACGAACGCATAATGAAATGCAACGAAACATATCGAAATTGTACGAAGCATCGAGTTTTTTGGACCCCTATTGGAAATATCCAACAAAGAAATTCTTACACATTTGCATATACCTTTAATGTATCATTCATGTTGTTCCAGCTACGTTGTTGCCTTGTTGGTATGTGTTTTGAAACGTTCTCTCTTTCTAGCTAACAGAAATAACGTATGGTAACCGAATTTCACTTGTTTGGCATGCAATAGGGTACTTACATACCTTTCGCCCCAAAGTACGCCTTGTGAAATCTCATTTTATCACCCAAGATTTTGGAACACCTTCGCACCGGACGCATCCTACTTGAGAGACAGGATCTTCCCATTCCCAACCCCCTCTTCCAGTGCCATTGACTTAAGGATTTACTTTTAATTTTGTCTTTCTTCAAATATATATATAACATTTGATAGTTTTACGCCAATTTTTTGGTAATTATACATTCGTTTGGAAGTGAGGATTCAGAAAAATAAAAAGTTATAAGAATTACCCGAATATTTTGGGAAATATCCAAGGAACGACAGCTTAAGCTGTCTTTTCATATTTTTTCTCTGATATTTTCCAAAATATTTGGGTAAAAGTTATAATTTTATTCAATTCCGATTCCTCTTGTTGAGACAAACCTGTACTCACCAAAATTTTGGCGCTAAACTAACAAATGCAAAAAAAAAAAAACTTAAGCCCATGGCACTGAAATCGGATAGACATGGGAAGATTCAACCCAGGAGGGACGTGTTCTCGTCCCACTTTTTGATTGTTAATGCTCATACCCTGTAAACTTATAGTGTCTTACATACCCCTAACTATTTTTTTTTTTTTTTTTCAAGATCCCTTCCTGGTTTATCTTTTCAAAAAACCTTTCATAATCCTGAACATAACGCATGGCTCATTTTTTCCCTCTTGTTTCTCCCACAAACTTTCTGCTTTCGAGTTTCATCTCTACCGATGCCATAAGAACACATAAGGTTTAAATTTAGTGTTCTCTCAGAGTGAGTTGATTCCGAAATAACATTTTCAAGACTATACGTAACGGGTGCTTTTTTTGCATGTCTCCGTCATTGGGTCAGGAAAGTTTAGGACGATGGACAAAAGAATCACGGATCACTTGTGCAACAAATTTTGAAACTACTTTTTGACGGAAAATGCATCTGTATATAACCAATTTTAGTGAATGAAAGAAGCCTAAGCAGAGGACCACCTCTTTCTCTCCAGAGTCGTTGAGTACAAAAAAAGCTTGTGGGGAAACTCAGAGATGCTAGAAATTGCTACATCAACTTTTCCACCAGTTTGGTAGGGAAGAAGCAATGAGTCACTATTCTTGTCACTATACTTGCTTTATATCCCCAGCCCACACAGAAAGTTTTTCATTAGTAATTAAAAAAGACGAAACAAGAAAAAAGTTGCTTTTTTGCTCCCTTGTGGTTGCATTATAGCCCTTGGCACTCCTTGTCTCGCGTGTAAATATTCATTGCTCCCGGAACAGAGCCACGTTGTGCTTTGGGCTACTCTACACCTCTGGTTTCGGGCTCTGTTTTGAGATTGCGAACAGGATGTCTAGAACTCAAGGGGTTGGAATGGCTAATACTGCCACATCCCCCATACAAGGTCCACCCGATGAAGGGGGGATAGGAAAACCTACAGGGCCAAAACCTTCGATCCTACTCTCTAAATGGGGTGCGTAGGGACCCCGGGGGCTCTGCCTGTCCCTTAGGGATGGCAGGTCCTCCCAATCCATCCGAACCATCTATCTTGACAATCAACGGTTCAGATCACAACTGCGAATCTAAACTGTTAATTGTAGAGATGGACGGCTAAGATCATGGTTGGCAGGGTCTGCAAGGGATAGCAAAGCCCTTGAGGTTGGCTTTCAAAACTCTTTCTCTTTAAGAAAAAGAACTCCCGATCGCTAACAACTATATTCCTTAATTTCTCTACCTAGAGCTATCATTCTTATGGTACCCACAACTAAGTACGTGGACCCCACATAAATTTATGTTGCTAGCCAAGAGTGATCAAGAGAACACTGTTTGGCTGTGCTCCAGGACTACTGAATAATTACTCTGTGTCCCTTGGGCGTAGCTCTGGTCCAACGGATCAAATCATGCCATGTCAAGGCAGATAATGAACCAAAAATGATATGTGCAAGGAAGATTTGCAAGGAATCACGCAAGGAAGGCCCTACGGGGCCCAGTAAGGATCTTAAACGACTGATCTGAGCCGCTCAAAAATTTTAAAAGCACATTTCAAGTGGGCTTGCTAGAAACCAGCTCCATCCGATGTGTGTGGATGCTTGATCCAAACTTTCATTTTTGAATGGCTTGGACGAAAAAAGAAAAAAATGTGTTTCTAAAATTCTTGAGCGGCTCGGATTAATCGTTCGGAATTAGTACTGGTCCCCGCAGGACCTTCCCTGCGTGATTCCCTGCAAGTCTTTTCCTTGCATATAGCATTGCTGGATAACGAACTACCACTCTCATGTATTTTAATTTGGTCCTTTTTTTGCTAACCTGAGGTCGAGGCCTCTTAGATTAGATTATCCAAGTAATGCTTAGGCATGTGCAGTCTACACCACACTTTGAATCCTCTTTCATTTTTCTTATGTCTCACTCTTTGTTTGATGTCTTTTTTAACTGTTGCGTCACCCAAAATCCAGGGTCGTCATGTATCTATTTGTACCCAATTTAGGCTAATTCGCCAGACCCTATGGTAGACAATTTTGGCACGCCCGTCCCTGTGCATTTTCTTGGTAAACAGTGTCTATAGAGCCGACCCTGAGCTAAAGCAAGCGTCTTGGTAATCAGTGTGTCTATGAACTTGAAATTAGTCGTAGTCTATGGTGTATTCTCATAAAACGATGAAAAAATTTACGGAAAATGCAAAATGGGTTTTTTTTTTTTTTTTTGAACGGAGAAAGAAAAAAAAATGGAAAAGAAAAAAAGACAAATGCTTTAGTATTTTAATTTCGTTTTTCTACGAGAACCTTCCATTTTGTTTCTCTTAGGTCAAACTTGAGAATAAGCCTAGTGCTTATTAAGCCAAACTAGAGTCACTGTAATCAAGATACACAGATGGGACAGACAACGGTTTCAAAGGCATTTCACCAGCTGCAAAATCTTAAAGGTTACTTCAGTCACCTGTGTAAAAGTAAATTCAACGTGCACTGGTGAAATCACCATAGTAACCTGCTTTTTTTTTTTCTTTTCTTTTGTTTGGATTACTCAGGAGAATGTGTCCAGGCCAGCTTGCGCGTCCCTTGAATAATCCCGGGGGCTCAATTCCACGGTTAGTTTTATGAATGTAGCTGTGGCTGGATTTTGGGCAGTGAACACCCTACTTTTAAATGTCCTGGCCGATTCGTATCGGATTTTGGAGGTTCCGGTACGGATACTCACCGGTATAGAGTTGGGATTGAAATCACATATCGTCTCGCCTGGTTTTTGGGTGTTTCGGTGTATCGGCAAGTTCACGATCCAGTTCAGGCTGAGATGGCAATGGAAAACAAAGTAGCAGCCTCTCTTTTCAAATTTTCAGCTTTATTCATGTTGCTGATGATTTTAAAAAATTCATGACCGCTACGTATCGTTCAGTACGCCAGCTACCGATACACTAAAACCGCAACTATCACGTATCCCGGTACCCTTTTTTAAAACTATGGTGGACACCTATATTCCACAGCCTAACTAACCCTCTATCCAGCAATAATTATTCAAAACCTTTTGCAAAAGGCAAGCAGCAGAAAACCACTTTCCAATCTCCACTTCCACTTTCAACTGTCAAGCAAAGTGAAATGAAAAAAGTATGAGAAATTTCCATCAATCTTGCCTCCTCTGCTTCCTCGTTCTTTCTTAGAATTACTGCCAAATCTCAGCCATAACTCCTCATCTTCTTCTTTCCGTCCGCTGGATACCGCCCCGATGTACTGATTCGACGTGAATTACTCGAATATGAAAGGCGCGACGGGAAGATTTCTAAGAAAACTTAAATCCATTTCCCCAATCACTTCACTCAGACAAGGAGTAGTTTTCAATGCTGTTGAAAAAGGGCCAGCAGATGAGAATTGCAACCACCCGAAAGAGCCTTTTCCGACCAGAATCAGTGTATCCGATCAGCTGTTGAAAAATGAAGTCCAAGATGAGGAAATTGATTCTCCTTTCTATGATTGCTGGAAAGAAAATATTTCCAAGGAAAATGCAGAGGTTTCGATTCTATCTCCGTCGGAGTCTGGAAGTGTCAATTCTAGTACTGTTTCATTGCCGGTGGAAAAGCCGTCCAATGAAGCAGAAATCATTGAATTCCAGCCTAACCCAATTGAGAGCGATCAAGAATATCCAACACTGTTGGATTTTGAGGAGAGTTGTCCACCGGAAGGAAACGAACGAGTCATTTTGTACACAACAAGCCTGAAGGGGATTCGAAAAACGTTCCAGGATTGCAACAGCGTGCGGTTCTTGTTAGAAAGCTTCAAAGTTGTCTACTTCGAACGAGACATTTCGATGCATTCGGAGTTTAGGGAGGAGCTGTGGCGGATCATGGGTAGCAGGGTGGTACCGCCGCGGCTTTTCATCAAGGGAAGACACATTGGAGGGGCGGAGGAGGTGGTGCGGCTGCACGAACAGGGGCGGCTGAGGAAACTGTTTCAAGGAATTCCGGTGAACTTGTCCGGTGGCCGCTGCGGCGGGTGTGGTGGGGTAAGATTTGTGGTGTGTTGCAGGTGTAATGGTAGTAGGAAAGTGATTGCAGAGGAGCCAAGAGGTGATCAATTGACATGGATTAGGTGTGTAGAGTGCAATGACAATGGATTGATGAAGTGCCCAATTTGCTGCTGAGTAAATTCTTTGTACACGACTGATGCTTTGTTCCTGTAATATATGGCTCTTCTTTTCTTTTTTAGGTGTTGAATTGATTTTAGTTGAAAATTAACTTGTATATATAAATATGGCGTTACGCACCTGTTCGCCACTTTGTTCTCAACTCTTCTCACCTCCTGAGCGAGACAAGCTACCTGTAGCTAGGAGCCTCTTTTCCTTCTGCCTAGCTCCCCGAAAACAACGTTCGACTTGCATGTGTTAACATAGAGCTAGCGTTCCTTCTGAGCCAGGATCAAACTCTGATTTTGACTATGATTGGGTCATTCCATGGTAGAACCTGGTGAACCGGGCGTACCACTTCCAAATCTTTTTCTTATTGAAACACTTCAAGATATGAGCCCCTGCTTGTATCACTGGGTTCGCTCCTAACTGCGTACAAAACCCTCAAGTACCACCGGTGACGGCAAATTTGTCTTAGTAACACTGTGTCAAACATAGGCCTCGGTTGGCATTATATCTTTCTGTTCACGTTCAATTTCTACTTTTTCATTTAAAAATGTTTTTGTAACTTGATTTTCTGAAATTGTTTGAGCATAATTTTCCTTAGATACTTTTCTCCTAAATTGGGTCTGATTTATTAAGGAGAGAGATAAGAGTCAACGCAAGTATCCTTTAATGGAGGTTCATGACTCTTCCATTAGGTATAACAAATGAGACTGTCTTTTTAAGGGTTTGAATTCTCTCCTGTCAAAGTTTTGAATGGATAGTATAAATCTCGACCATAATTGGCATGAAAAATGGTTCGGTTTACCAATGAGAATCAACTATTATCGGTACGAGTCTCCAAACAAATCCGAATAGTTAGTTGTAGCAATGAATGATCCAGATTTGGACTATCCCGTCTCTTCCAAATTAAGGTACGGAGAGGATCCAATTCACTTAAGGGTTCGAGCAAATTTTATTTTTTGAACTTTTTTTGAAGGTTAGAATGTTGATTAGCCTTTCCTTCAATCGCTGAGAAAGGTTTTCGTGTGAGATAGGAAATTCCTTTTTTTTTTTATTTATAATTGGATGTCCGGGCCAGCTTGCGCACACATCGACTAATTCCGGAGCCCTGGAGGTAATGACCAGGCATAATCTCCAGTGACCCCAAGAGTTTGCTGGCAACAAGAATCGAACCTGAAACTTGAAGTGGGAGCAAATCCCTTAATTCTATGGCAAGACCACTTTGCCAACCTCTTGGGGTTAAATAGGAAATTCCTGTTGGACCCGGTTCTTCTATGAGTATGACCACAAGGAATGAGAAATTGAGCTTCCAAAGGTTTGGATTTTTTTTTCGATAACTCAGGTTTTCGGGACAGCTTACGTACACCTCGGTTAATCCTAATGGTTCAATTTTACCATCAATTCATGAGAAGCCCAATTAAAACAAGACTCTGTATGAACTGACCCCGAAAACTTTGATTATTTGACACTGATAATTTCCACTTTGCTTCACAGAACACCACCAAGTGAAACTTTTTGAATCATTTGACAGGTCCACAGCTTAAAAAATTAAGCAAAGGCTACCAGAAAGCCTAACTTTCTCATCTGGTCTGGTACCCTTTTTCTCTTTTTGTAAGCCGATGAGAATGAGCTACCCACATGGGATGCTTTCCACTAATAAAATTCAATCTACTAGGTTCTTGGTAGTTGCTGAGGATTTTTTTTTTCTTTTTTGAGAAATAAGTTACTCTAAAGATTAAACCTGCACTAAAACTCTATTACAGCCGAATCTTGGGACCCTGTAGTGCGGGGTGCATTATAAGAGTATAGTGCGTAATTCGAGTTTTTTTAATGATTCATACTCCCTCCGTCCCAATTTAATAGTCTCTCATTCTATTCTAACCGGATAAAAAAACTACTTATAACTTTAAATCGGTAATGAATTTCATATTCAATATGAATCTTGTTTGATAGATCTCAATTAATTCTATAAGACAATATTTTCAAAATCACGTAAAGCAATGTAAGTTACGAGATATAATCAATTGAAAAGTGGCACGAACTCCCAAAAGGAACTATTAAATTGGGACGGAGGGAGTATTTTCTAAAAGAATCTCACAAGTACGATAAGATCATATCAAATGTAGGCTACCATTTGAAATCTGGACCAATAATTGTAGAAATTGAGGGCTCGGATCACGCAATATAACCTTGTAGTGGGCGCCGCACTACAGGGTCCCCAAGTAACCGCCATCGCTCCACAAGACACACAACACGTCGTTGAGACATTACAATTGAAATGCAACATAATATAACACTGCAATTCACAAAATCATATAGATAGTATAAAATGTAATGTAAAAATGCATAGATTCCATACATCATCCTTCTACGATCTTCTCATTCTTCAATGGAACGCGATGGACCTCATTTTTTGGAAAATTGCTATTGGCTTTTTTAAATTTTTTATGTACGACTAGGTGATGGATGTGTGTCACATGCGTATTCAAAGCCCGTGCAAGTCTCAAACAAATTAAAGCAATTAAGAAAAACATTTTCGTTCATGTCATAGTCGATTTCTGACACGACAAACCCTATTCTTAGAAGTGTCCGTGCTTCTTGGACGGCGGTTAATTTGTACATAAAAGGAAATTATGGCCTCAATATTCTGCAAGGCTCGGGGTAAATGATGGAGGAAAGAATAACTTTTAGGCCATGAAAGCAACTTTCGGCTGCCTCTAATCATGAGGAATGGCTTCTTAAATAGTATAAAGCAGGATGAAGAATATCCTGAAATGTTCAGTGCAAGGGGATTGCCAAACTCAATAGAAAATCTCATTGGCCTAACTGTAACATTAATTAAGATTGGGCTCAGTCGAGTCGAGTTGTCCGAAAACTGACCCGGACGAGTTGTGCGAAAACTGACCCGGACGCCTGAGTTATAAAAACAATTGTAACATATTGCGTCAACGGCCCATTGGCCTAGAAGCAGTAGTGATTTACTAGTTGCTTCGTGCAATTTCACTTTACTACTCAATGGAACTACTCAACTGCAATGACACCATCAAATTTGATGGAGATCGGCCCCATTGCCTTTCCGAAAATGTCTTCCATTTTTGCTGCATTTTGAGCACATATAATGTGGAGCTTAAGTTCACAAATAAATCACAATGCCGAATCCAGGAAAGAAGTGATTGATCATAATCGAAACATGCACGGCTTCAACCAGAGATAGAGTCAGGAATTGACTTAATTTGGAGTCGTGTCTTTTGTGTAGCACTTGTGGACGGCCACAGAGTCCAATCTTGCGGCCACAAAATCCAACCTTCCCACCAATACTCGAATGTTGCGGCTACATACTCAAACCTTGCGGCCGCAGTCTCTGACCTCGCCGTTCACTTACACCAACCTTGCGGCAACAAACTCACACCTTGTGGCCACATACTCAGATTTGATTTTTTCAATACGTTCACTCAATTGATTTTGGTTCACAATAAACAGCGCGTGTCAATGTAAACTTGGATTGATTTATGCAGGACTGGACTGGAATATAACATCTTCAATCCTAGTTTTTGGAGCACTGAATATGTAGCATTTCTGTTACTAAAAAGAGAGATCAATCAAGAGAGGGAAAAAAGGCCAACCCTTAAGTCTCCGGCCTTCTTCGATGTTGCAAAATATCAAAAGAATCATCTCTAATCACCACAATAGTAGACCTGATACCTACTGGCAGCAGATGTCGCGTTGGGGTCCAACTGCAAAATATTTATCTGGAAGAGAAGGAGCGAGGGTGAGAAGGTGATCGCGAAGGCTACGTTTGATGGTGCTAGGCGAAACAGCACAACCCCAATGGATGGACCCAGAACGGGCCACTGCTACATCAATAAGATACGCCTTCGCGTCTGGTGCCACAAGCGTGACATAGGAACGAGGCCAGTTGTTGCAAGGGAGAGTGCGGGTGATATTAGTATTGGATCTTGTTTTCCAATGGAGCACATCTTATGTCAAGGTCTAACTCACAGGCCACGTGTAAACTGGCTCGAGCACCTGATTATAAAAATAAAATAAATAAAGTCATAGAGGGCGGAGGACAATAGTAGACGAATCACGAATCTCTCACGCGGGGAGTCGAAGGGATTGCAACAATCTACACACTCATCATTCTTAGCCATTATTCAAACACATCAGTATCTTTTTATTTCTTCACCTAGAAAACGGAGGCGCGCCGCCGTATAAGGGGCCACATCGCCTGTTCGTCCCAACGAAAAACCTGTTTATTAAGTCTATGGTTGGATCATGCATTCGTCAAGAAAACTTTCAAGGAAAATAAAATCATGGGCCACCTTTCCTTCAGAACATGGCAATCTGGTCTACTTGCACTGCGATACTGAAATGCTGAGTGTTGAGAATTGGGGGACTTTGTTGCCCTTGAGAGATGGCAGGTCCTGCCAACCTCCAATTCGAGTTGTTCATTTTGGCAATCGATGGTTTAGATATGTTGTTAACTCTTATCGATCTGCAAATCTGATCTATCGATTGCAGAAATGGACTGCTCGGATGGGTTGACAAGGCCTCAAGGATGGTAGAGTCCCCGGGTGAGAGTGTTGAGGCTTTGAGGCTCCTCTGTCCTTTAAAGAATTGTCTAATGTGTTTCACAAGATAAGCTTCTAGAGTCCATTTCTTTTACTAGATACGAGCATAAGATTAGACTATAGGGTCCGTTTCTTTTACTAGATACGAGCATCAGATTAGACTATAGATCTAAAGCGACTACATATCCGGTTTTTGTATTCAGGATTAGTCGCGTCAAACAAACAAACCGATATGACTAATTAGGATCACAAAAAGGATTGAGAGACCCACCATTATTTCCGTCAACATATGTTTCAGGTACATAAAAAAATACTCATATGGGCATAACATAAAATAATTCATTTAGAAACAACTGGTAGGATACAGCTACCTGAAAGTCACAATCAAATAAACAATATGCTTTGGTAGCAAAATTCTGTCTGCATCTAATGATTCTAATTAACTTGAAAACATGAGCAAAGCAGAAAAAAGTAACGTCCTGTAATGGGAAGCGGGGGGCCTGTAATGTGCACTAAAGGGGACTTGGAACTGAAAAGGAAACCTCAGGCTTGACAAGAACCATTGGTTACTTACTCTTAACGTGATGACAATATGGCGGACGCCAGTTGGTCTAATTAGTCCATGTTTCTAGAGCACAGTCACGTAGTTCACCGGGACACTTCAGCACCATACATCTTCATGAGGTCCACGGCTAAGTGTATGGACCTCACATAAATATGTGGTGCTAGAATAATTCGGAGTACCAAGGGGTTGTGCTCCAGGACTATTGGATAATTACTCCGTTGGGTGTGGTTGGGTGGAAAAGAAATGTTTTTTTCTACGACAAGTGCATAAATTTGTATGCATTACACATAAGTTGACAGTCGAAATCATTTCTTTCAAATGTTTAAAACATTTCTTTAGCCTCCAAAACTGTCACACGGAAAGAAGGGTAACATTGCAACTTGACTAAAGTGTAAAGGATTGACAGTCGAAATCGAAAGTTGAGGGTTCAAACTATACTTTCCCCGAAACCGCAGGGAGCTCAATGTGAATACCTGTATTTTCTTTCAAAATGTTAGTGGGGGATACAACACGTGCAAGTGTGCAACTCATGTGAGGAACCAATACAACTATACAAGTAACTTTGGCTATAATTTTTGCCAAAAAGTAGAAATGAAAGCAAATTAGAGAATCTTCTCATTACCTCCTATATAAGCCAAATAGGAAAAAAAAACACATAATACTATATAAAAAAATACTATGGATACACCAACACCAAATATACACCAGATTGTATAGCATGCACCTCGAAATTTTACATAAATGATCTGAGCCGTTTAATAGTAGTAAGGGCTTTGATAAATTGTCGTCCTTGAATTTGCAGGAACAAAATTTGAATGAACCAATCAAGCCGAAATGAGTCCCACACACGCAATCTGGTACCACCCACACAATCTGGTGTATATTTGGTATTACACCACATTTGTACCCATGGTTGGGCCTATGGAACAAGCAACAGCCCACATGGGAAAGGAATATCTGGCAACAAGCTAAATAGTTAAGAATGAAATCCAAGGTGCAAAAAGCATATGCCATTGAATGATTGCAGATTCCCATCCCTGTCAATAACCATAGATCAGTTCATCACATGCACTTGCCAATTCTAGCTACAACAAACTGAACAAAGTACAAGGATTGTCTTTACAGTCTATGCCATATTTGGCAATGTTACAGTATAAAGCACGGCGCACACAACCCAAAAATATCGAGGAATTGGCCTCTCAAGATTAGTAGAGGTACATGTAAACTAACCCGGAGACACTTGGTTATCAAAAAAAGGATCGACTTCACATTCTACGCCACATTTGGCAATGTCATAAAGCACCGCGCAGTTGTGCACACAGGAAAAAAGAAAAAGGAAAAAAGAGAATACTTCGAGGAAATTCAAGAAAACTAGTAGAATAGATGGGGAAAATTAAGAGAGTTCTACTTGAAGAACATTACAGCCCTTTTCAACATAGATTGACAAAAATAAAAGGGAAATGCCACACAAACACAGATAGTGAGAAACACAACCCTTGTCTCCTAAAACTAAAACCATTCCAAAAAGACTGAAATTAACTCATAATTTCAGCCCAGTAACCTCCCGCTAAGAAATAATCAAAACCTGAAAACACGTTAGGCAAACACACACCCTAACAAATTTACACTTAGCCCATACGCGACAAACCTCAGTTATTCCAGAACTTCAACTACTCATAGGATCACCAGTGACCGGTTCTTTTGGTTGGATATGCTCTCCATTTTCAGAAAATGAAAGCATCATCACGGCTGCTGCATCTATTAGTGGAACTTCCTGTGGAGGTGGTGGTTGTACTTCTGTGTAATGGAACTCAATCTGCAATCGGTGATGAAGAGGCGTGGAAGCGATCAAACCTTTCTTAATATCCGCTTGCAATTCCCTTATTGGGATTGCAGCCAAAAAGCTTTTTACGTACTCCTTGCATGACTCCTTCCCGCGGCATAAAACAACCTCCTCTCTTTCTTCACTCTTCATTGACTCGGCCCCTTCTACCGGATCCTTAGGGTTGATCCGAGGTTCTGTTTGGTTCTTGGTTTCCACTGTACCATCGACTATCTGCTGATTTGCGGGAGATACTTCTTCCGAAGATTGCGTGGACCCAATCAGTTTATAAATCGTTGAATTCTTATCAAATTTCAAGATATACGCCTGGTTACACCCCTCATAGAGCCTTTCTCCCAACGTGTCAATGATATAATAAGCTTCCGGTTCAACCTTAAGCACAAAGAAGTGATCGTTCCAACTGACTATGAAAAGGCATTCAGACGCTAAATGGCTAATCTCATCCCAAATGTTGTCAAAAGACATGGAGCCGTGCAAAAAATCAAATTTACCCTCATCCGTAATACCATCAGGACGGAAAAACCCAATGAAGGATTTTGAAGGAACAACAGAGAGCGGGCGAATTTTGGCTTGGAGAACCGTTTCCAGATCAAAGTGCTTGTCAGGGAAACGCAATCTGTATGTTTCGTTTTCACAAAGATTTCTCCATTCTAATGAGCCTTCGCGGATCAAACTGTCAAATTGTGACTTAATGGGCATGACGTCTTTGTTATTTTGAAACCAATCAGCAATGACTGCAACAAGGGCGGTGCAAGCACTCTCGCCTGCAGCCCTTTCACTCCGCTGATCGATAGAGGCGAAGAAGACCTGAGTTTGAAGCTTCATGTGTCCGTCACGACTTGTGACTTCTTTGTGTTCCCAGCTGCCAATGGCGAAACTGTCATCCCCGAACTCGGATATCGATGACCGATTTGCACTTGAGTCTTCGTCAGTCTTTTGCCACTGTCGAAATGAAAATCATTATTTGTATTGTCATGATCATGGAGTTGCATTCCACATAAGATTAGAAAAAGGATACAAACTGAAAGATGTTTTATTTATTTTCACAGAACATATCATGGAAATATAGGATCCAAGTTGAAGTAACAATAAGAACATTTGCATGCCAAGAATCAGCCGTGTCTAACATATCAAGCACTTGCACAAAATATGTGACTATCAAAAGGCAGAGTCAACGGGCCAAAGAAACAAATAAACGTATCCGCATAGTTGGTAAATGTCAAAAAGAAAAACCCTTTAGGGCCATCTCATCAAATTACCCTTGTCTAAAGGCACTTCCCAACAATATCTGATGAGAGGCGTCCAACTTATATCTGATGAAAAAGGGTCCCTCTGCCAGATTACCCCATGATCTAGAGTAGAGAAGGTTTTAACACTCTTAAGAACTGGGCCATTCACCCTAGTGGCCTAGTGCATCAACTGAAGCAGTAACGCAAAGGGCAAGACCTGAAAATGCAAAGGGCAACTGGAAGCTAAATTTATAAAAGCAACATTATTGTTTGTTTGCTAAGCCGTCGAGCTTAGGTGCATCCTAAAGTGCAGATGATAGCTAAGCCGTTGAGCTTAGGTGCACCTTAAAGTGCAGATGATAGCTAAGCCGTTGAAATTCTGTGTAACCACTGTTTCAACTTCTAACATTTGATTACATACCAAATAAATAAGTATCATCCTTTAGAAGTCTTGGCACCACAAGACTTAACCTTTCAACGTACCTACAAGTGGCTGATGTCTCCATGTAAATTTTCAAGAACCCAACGGTTCACAATGAAACATCATATATCCTCAAATTACTTTAGTTTTGGTCTCTAGAAAAAATTGTCCAACCAGTGATCATTATAATGCATTTTTAATGTAAGCTTTTAAGTAGAACATACACTAAACAATTCAACTTTATCCAAACCACTAAAATTTGATATTCCTAAATGCAAGGCTGCTTATTCATCTTTCAATGACCCCCAAAAGACTGCCCAGCTTCTACACAGTACCCAGCAAAGAAAATTTAGAACTTGTCAGCCACGAAAAATTAGTACTAGCAGATTTTCTCACTTGTAAGACTTCAACCAGACAATTAATACCTGATATACTGGGACGGAGCCATGGAATAGCTAAGGGTGGTCATGACTTTCTCCAACATTTTCAAATTTTCTAGATTAGTCTGGTTCTTCATTATTACCTATCCTGCGTTCGAGGGTCCCTATCAGGGGCAGCTGCACTATAGTGAGCTCAAAAAATGCTCCAAAATTATCTCTCTTACACATTATTTGATTTTTCTTTCATAAACAATTTTATTTTCCTTTGATATTGTCGGCACACTGAAGTATTCTTATGTAGCCACAGTAAAAGAAAATTCACTTAATTTTGCGAGTAATTAGATAATATAGCTCAACAATTAAAACAAAATAAATTAGGCCCAATGAATTTCAACCAAAATAATCATGTTTATTTTCTAAAGAGCTACATATACAAAAATTTCTTAACAATTTTGTTACTGCTGAACTACAATTCGGAGTCGCCCCTGGTCCCTATGATTTGTGAGAAATTCTTCGATGTACCCCATCTTTCATTTTTTCTATTTCTAATATGGAAATGGGATGCTTCCAATCATTGTTAAATACAATAAGGACCTAATTTACCGATTTGTAGCTGCAATGTAGCTATCATTTGTTGCTTTTCAGTTACAAAACTTTTTTTTTTAATAAGTAAAAACAAAAATGTGTTTTCTTTTTTTTTTTTAACCATAGAATTTCTTTAAATGGATCACCTATACATATTCGATTTTGTTAACCACCCCGTCTATTGGGTGGGTAATAGGCACATAAGACCCAAAATATTTGTCCAGGTTTGGTGTCGTAGGTGCCGGCAATTTGCTAGTGGATAACCCGTGCCACAAGGCACCAAACCTTGACACTCTCGTCAGGGAAAAAACACATCAAACTCAAACTCAGAGCACAAAAATGAATTGACCTCTAAAATATTTAATTGTGTTTTTAGTATTTATGACGGATTAAAGTGGGGGCCAAATCAACCAAAACATTCTCATTAAATACCTTTTTTAATCAAAACTTAGTTAAATACCTAAATCAGCAAATGGTAAACCTAATCATAGAACCCAAGTTTGATTGCGACAGTAGTGATGGTAACAAACACTAGAGGAATGGGAAAGCGTGTTGCCTAGCCCAAAAGATAGTGGTTACACTGATAGGTGGACAGTCTCTCTTCTGGGTTGATGAAGGTGAGCGGATGTTAAGGACAGTGAATAGGTGATTGTATTGCCTTTCTTTCCCGAGAGAGAGAGAGAGAGAAGGGTGGGAAATTGGCATAGGATACAAAACCACATTGATCTCCTCCACCCAAAGGCAACTCAGGTGGCTGAGAAGGAGACAAACTGGTGACAGTTGTGTTATACAGTTGGAAAGTGAAGTAGGCTCTTCAATTAAAAACTTAGAGAGAGCACCTCAACCACTGGATTGAAACAATACCAATCTAAACAGAAAATGTTTCAATGGACCCCACACCGCTGTGAAATGTATGAAAGATATGTGGCATCATACAATGCAACAATGATCACTACAAGCTTTTTGCTATCTATGAATTGAAACGTCCCGGATGATGAACTTTGCAATCAATTCTTTGAAAAACATATGCAGCAATCCATGATCAAAATATAAAAAATGCATATGTTGTTGGGACAATTTTGTGAAGGGTCAGGTTAAAAAATGGGAAATAAGTCAAATAACTGGACTGAATAGAACATGCTAATCCATGCAGCAACATCACATAAAAAAAATACTCAAATTTGAGATGCAGAAAAGTTTTGCTTCAAGAACTTGATTACAGGAAGTATTTACCGCAACAAAATTCTTGAAAACAGAAAAGGAAAGTTCAACAGTTCTTACCCCAAAAGAAAGAGATTCATCAGAACTTAGCTGCCGGCGGTCAAAGTCGATGTCATCCCCTCCTTCTTCTCCATAAGCCTTCTTTAGTAGTGGCTCACCTTTAGCCTTGGGGGATCTGAAATTAAGCTTTCTCTTCCTCCAAGGCAAGATAATACCACGCTTCGACGTTTGGAACAAAGAAGGCTCAGAGGTAGAAGAAGTAGCAGAATCCTCCGTTTGTGAGCAACCCACGTCTGATTTTCGGCGGTTGTTGAAAATCCAATCTTCGTCCTCCGAGTTGATCCTCATATCAGAGTAAATCGATCCGCCTATACAATTGGCATAAGCCAATGTGCCATAGCTGAACGATTTTCTAAAACTGGAGTTCTCATTTTTTCCCTCGTCAGAATCTCCTTCTGGAAACTCGTCAAGCGAGTCCGAGTCTAAGGGGTAGGTGTAATCACCATCTTCACTCCTGCCCTCGCTGCCTTCTTCCTCACGGCAAGCCTTTTTTGCTCTTCTAGTTGAAACATAGTCTGTAAAAATTTTGACCTTTCTCAGACCGGCCTTGAGTACAGAAAGCTCATCTTTATCTGTGGATAGAGGAGGGTCTGCCGGCTGGAGAGGGGAATTTGATGGTGGACCAACTGATCTCTGAACTATATCTGCAGATTCTTGACCAGTCCTCAGCTCCAATAAACTCAGTGATATCTGTAATGTGACAAAAAGACAAAAGAAACAAAAGGTTAAAAGAGGCGAGTAATGGTGAATTTTATTGGTCCATTTTTATTCTCACCAGATCAAACCAAACATGGTGTGAGATGGTGAGAAACCTCAATCTCCAAAGGGGCAACTGTAATATTTTTCTAGCATTCTTCATAAAAACTAGATTGACAATCCAATAAACTTGCCAAGCAAAAGCAACGTAGTTCTGCAAATGGCACATACACAAAGTGAAGGTTCCGCTGCACTGCCGGAGGTGAGAGGGATGTTAAGATCAAAATCTTTTTCCTCAACTCTGGAAGCGAATTCAGCAAGGTTCAACGATGCTGTCCCGACAATTGGCACCTTGTTTTTTGGTCCTTGATTCAAGCCCTGGATCAACAAAAATGTTTCCAAGTTTACTCAAATTAATTACAGATTGCTAAAACCAAAAAAGAAGTACCAGGATTCACACGCCCACACAGACCTACAGATTATGGTATCACAGTTCACAGCATTTCATGCAATTCAATACAATTCAATTCAGTTTTGTCGCTATTTTGTCTGCATAACACATAAAACAACATCGTTTTAACTTTTCACGATTTGGAAATATTCACGAATCCTTATACATTATTTCATCAAATCACAAGTCACGGTTTGATTTGCAAGCAACTTATGGTCTAGATGGTTAACAACTCAAGTCCAATATTCTCCACAGGTATACGTATTTCTTAGACCATTCCAATAACACTAAAAGTCAACATTTGGTAAGAGGTGGACAATCACGATGAATTTTTCTCCATCACAATATAGGAATATTTGATAGAAACCTAGATGCGTGGATGAAGAATTACCTTCTCACAGCATTTAAGTTTATGGAAAAATAGTTTCCTCCTGAGGTAGTAAGGAGCTTTTCGCATGATTTGGATTTGGGGCAAAAGGAATAACAGTAAAGTAATTTGGGTGATTTCTGCGTGATTTGGTTGAAAGGAACAACAGCATAGTTCAATTGTTCACAAGAAAGAATGTCACTTACAAGATAGAAATACCTCCCAAAATTTTCAGACACAACCATTGGATTCTAATTAAGATATAACATATGAGAGGGTAAGCATCTGGTAGCTTTCAACAGCACAAATATCTAACACTAGGCAAATACAGACTGATATTGTCCAATCAGAAACTCCAGGAAATCAGTAGACAACGCACCAAAGATCTCTCCATTGACAAATTAACCAACACCACCAAGAACCCATAGAAAATTAAAGAAACAGAAGAAACAATACCTCCATCTGTGCGTCTCCACCACATCTAACTTTCCACTAATAGACATCTAATTACCAAACCAAACCAAACAGGGCCTTTGTCCAATTGAAAAGGGGTTTGCTACAGAAATCCTCTCTTTCCACTGAGCTCTATCGAGGCATCGTCTTCCATAATATTCGAAAAAACCTAGATCCTTTCGGACTACCGCCTCCAATGTCAATTTTGGTCTACCCGTCCCCTAAGTGTTACCTTCACGGCTTCAACTATTTTCACACTTCCTAACTACCGCATCGGTTGATGTACGATAAAAATGTCCATACCACCTTAATTTGCATCTACTTGACTTGAACACACAAAACCCTTTTATTTGTAAACAGAAAATCTGGATAAAGACAGACAAATGGGATCACTTAAAAGGAAAACTTAGAAACTCGCCGAATCGCAAAACGATGATAGCTACAATTGTCTATTACTGGACACAAACACACACACATCACTATGTCAAACATTCACTTCAACCCGGGGCATGCTGGGAATAAAAGGGGACACGAAGAAGGCCTACCTTCAACGTGTACCCACTCCCCAGTCTCAATTCCCCACACTACACAAATACGGATAGAAGCCTAATTTTAATGTCGGGGAGAGAGTGGTGCAAATGTATACATAAACACAAATTTGTATTGAACAGGAGCACTATAATACAAAAAGTCTTTCCCAAACAAAAAACTCCATTACATTTAGGACAAGTTTCAAACACTAGAACCTAGATCGAATAAATGAAAGACCTCGTCAACAATCAACTTTACATTCTGGCTAATTCCCGTAAACATGAGTTTTGTTTGCTGTCAATTCAGTTGAAATATTGGTTCAATAGTTCACATTTTTCTTTTGATTTTGATCTCTTTTGTCTCTGCAACATGCCTGGATCCTAGCATACTTTCTATTTGAATACATATAGACACAAGCATGTCTACCATTTCTCACACACCAAATTTGATCATCACATCCAACAACAAATTCAAATGACAAACAATCCCATAAACACTCCTACTTGAGATTAATCATTTCCACACAAATCCCCTAATCAAATAACCCAAACTACCATGAAACCCAACCAATACTAGAAGTTAAACACCCCCCCCCCCCCCCCCCCCCCCCCCCCCCCCCCCTCCCCCCCCAAATCTACACAAAAAAACTGAAAAGAAAACAAAAAGGAAAACATCCCCAAAACATTTTACCCTACGCTTCTTAACAACAAAAACAAATAACAAATTTTAATATTTTATTATTTGTTTGTTTCCATAGAATTGGAAAAAGAACAGATCTTTCCAAAATTTTCAAGCAAGGGATTTTCTGAAAAGTGCTCTAAAACAATTTCATTGTAAACAACCACCAAAAGATAAGACCAATTCCCAGGGGAAAAAAGTAGCAATAACTGAAGAATACCCAAAATTTCCACATAAAAATCCAACACGAAAACAAAAATAGAAAAGCAAAGAGTCAACAATCTAGAGAAATTTTAAATTAAAAAAATCACATTGAAGAGCTCAAAGTATGCAAAACACGCCCAGGAAAAATTAGTAGTAATAACTAAAGAATCCCTAAATTTCCACATTTACACCCAACCAAAAAAAGAAAAGCAGAGAGTCAAAAATCAAGAGAAATAGTAGTGAAAAAGAAACTCACATTTAAGACAGTAATAACAGAAGAAACACTAAATTTCCACATAAAAACCCAAAACGAAAAAAAGAAATAAAAACAAACAAACGCATAAAGTAAAAAATCAACAGAAACAGTAAATTAAAAAAAAAAAAACTCACATTGAAGACAGTAAATGTGATCTCCCAAGGATGGAAAACATTGTCCTTGTACCCAGACAAAGTACAAACACTCTGAAACTCCTCGTTTTCCCACTCAACGACGCCGTTTTCCAACACTCCAGCCTCCTTCGTGAAATTCCTCTTCACAGACCTCCTTAACGAACTAATCAGTGCGATCTTAGGTCCTTTCCACCTGATCTCCACAGCCAATTTGTCTGCTCCCGCACCCACTTGAATATACCCCTCCAGCCTATGCAATACGAGCCTGACCTCGCACTTTCTCGACAGGAGAGGCGGCCACGGCCGCCACTTCATCATCTTCACCACCATTAATGTTGCTTATTGTGGTTTCCCGTCTGGTATAGAGAGAGAGAAAGAGATCCGTCAATTGGGTTTGTGACAGGAGGGTGAATTTTGAGAGGAAATTAGTGGGTTTTATTCGGATCTTCGAAATATGAAATGGGTAATTTAGGAAAATGAGGATTTGTTAGTGGAGAAAGGGTCGATGTTGAAGAGAGAGAGAGAGAGAGATGGGGTCCGGCAATGGGATGGCGCTAGGGAGCGAGAATGAAATTGTTTGGTGGTGTCCCCAGAGAGAGAGAAAGAGAGAGACCATAGGTTTTGTAATATTGTTGAACAGATATATACACTAGTAAATAGTAATAATAGTTAAATCGACATAGGCTAAAACTACATATTTCTCCCCTGCACTATCTCATGTTTTCCAAATTACTTTATAATTTACAAAAACACTACGCTCGACTACCTCAAACTATCTAAACCTTTCAACTTGCTTCCTCCTATTGGTGCCCTAAACCGTATGGCTGATCTGATTGCTCCAAGAGGACTCTAGCAAAACAAGTCCATTGACCCGGTGGTGTTAAAGCAATAGCGTGATGAAGCTTTATATAAAATTGAGACAGAATGCTTACCTTTACCTTTGTTGTGGGTCGGCCTTACTTGCAAATATATGATTGGTAATAGGAATTGATCAAGGAATGTTGAGTCTTTGATTGGGGCTTCGACCTCACCTTTCTCCTCTTTAAATGGATTTACCGATCATACAAGGTATGACATTTAATTAGGAAGCAAAGGAGATTCTCCGTCGATGAGACCCTTGAAGGTTCCCTTTGGGAGTTGTCGTTTATGAAGAGCGACCTGATTAGAATGAGCAGAATAACATGGGTAAGCATGCGACGCTTGATTGACCCAAACAATTTGAAGGGTCATATTCTTACTTATTACCTATCATTAGTCTTTACTCATATAATAGTTGTTAAAGTGCCTAAAGTTATGCTTAAATATCATTCCGATGAAGATATTCACAGTAACATATAAATAAGCTTGCATCTCTACGAAAACTGAAGACTATATATTATATTGTCTATACTTTCTTCTTCTATTCATCCATACCCATCGATTTTTCTTTGCTTCTCCTCATTAACATTTCACTATACCTCTACATCATCAAAACTATTAAAATGTCAAATAGTTCTTCATGCAAAAACAATTCAGACAGACATCAGGTTTTTGATTTTGTCATTTATACAGGTTTATTTGTATATAATCTAAATCTAGACATACTCATCATATTTCAAGAAAAATACTGCTAACATTTTATTCTAGGTTCTTTACCAGTCATTATGCCACCTAAGGCTAAAAATTCCTCAAGATTAGTTGAAGATAATCGAGTGTAGTGTTTTATAGTTTAGGGATAAACTGAAAAAGTGAGATACTTCAGTGGGGTAATATGTGATTAAGCCCAATTGAGATACATACATATACCTCATTCCGGATATAACGGCGTAGCAAACCGGTAGTTGACTTCCGTTTAAGTTGCAAGTCACTCCAGAATAATTCCAAATCTGGATTAGGTCTTTTCGTAAATCTATGGGAGATTTTCTTCTTCTTTTTTTTACCTTTTCTTCACCCATTTGTTGCAACGACCTACTTATTGTTTGGTATCGATTTTTGTTTTGGGGGGAATACCCAGTTTTTAGAAAATTAAAAAATTTATTCAAAAATTTTCGTAAATTGTTCGACTGACAGAGGATGCGTATTTTAGACTTTCTTAATTTTGTCTTCGAAGTTCCAATGCTTAAGAATCACCAAACTTAGGCCCCGTTCTACTAAGTTTGATTTTTTAAGCTTTTTTTATTGATGTATAAGGAGAATGGTCTGTCTTATAACACATACAAAGTCAAAAAAAAATAAGAATTCACCCTGTGAAACGGGATTTTAAATATTATCCATCGAACTATTAAAGTGTACAAATAAGTCAAAGAGAGATTCAGTGTTTTAATTGTCAGAATATTTTTGTTTGGGAAAATTATTTATAATATTAAAGTCAATTTGACTGAAATAAACAAAAGTGAATCTTCACTGATTGCAAGAGTTTTTTTTTTTTTGTCTAAAATAGTTAAAAAGGGTTGTCCAAAAAACTGTTTTTTTTTTTCGTAAACTGCCTTCTATTTTCTTTTCACGCTTTACAAGATAGATCATTTTCGCAATGTATCAATAAAAAAAAATAAATAAATAAATAAAAGACAGCACAAGATGGTAAAAAGGACATTGTTTGTGAAAGAAGCTCTAAAAAGAATGAGATCGACACAAACCAACCTTTTTGTGTCAAGAGTTTAACAAACTTGCCACATCATATGGTTCTCTTGCCAGGGAATATTATTGCATCGGTTTAGCATGAATATTATATTATTATTTTCGTACTATAGGTAGTAAAAAAAAAAAAACTTTGATTGCAGCAAAAAAGCAATATTAACTTGTAATACACTTTAACTTTTTGCCAATTTATGGTAAGTACCTGCTTAGATGTTAATTGTTGTGTGTCAAATAAGATGACTTGATTTATTGCAGATCAATTTATCGTTGGTGTAACCGTCATTTGATTTGGATATGTTGTTTGTCTCGTTTGAGTGCAGTATATCTTTTTTCAATTGTATTAAATGTATACGGTGAGTTGTAATGTTGTTGTTATTAATATATTTCTCGCTCTTCCAACAAAAAAATTGAGATAACTTGATATAAATTAAGAAGACAATGCACAAAAGAATTTCATCTTTTGGGGGGGGGGGGGGGGGGGGGGGGGAGTTCTTGAATGGATTTTATGAGATAAAATGGAAAATTTGATTTTAGTTGGTGTTTTATGGAGGGGTAATAAAATCACCTTGTTTTCCCAATAGATAAAATCTAGTGTGATAATCGTTGTGGATAATATAGTGTGATAAAATCTAGTGTGATAAAATCACCTTCCTTTTATCTATTCGTAAAATCAAAGATGATAAAATCAAATAATCCATTCAAGGTCTAATCTCTCTTGTAAAAGTGGAACTTATAGATATTTTGGCCTAAGTTATTTAACTAAGACTTACTCTAATAGCATGAAAATTATTCCGTGCCCTTCGACACTATCGCCACGTGTTGGCCGATGTCCCTCTTACACCACACAATCATGTGGGCCCCACAAAATCTACTTCAAGTAATCAATTTGTTTTCCGTGTGTTTTTTTTTTCCCCTGCAATCTAAGACGGATTTTCTACATTTGTTTAGATTAAAATAATTTTGTAGCCACAAAAAGAACTGAGTGATGATAACTGAAAGGGGCAAGTGGTGGCTAGCTCATGCGGTAGAGCTCTTAGATACTCCATACTGCATTCTGGGATTGAGTCTCATTCCCCCCTCCCCCAGGTAATAGATTAGGAATGATGAATGACAAAAGAAAAAAAAATAGAAGATGATAACTGAAAGGGACTCACCTTCCTAGAGGTTGGTGTTGTCTGAAAAGTTTGTTCTTTGATTGATGATAATAATCTACACATTAAAGATCAAACAAAAATCTAGTTTGATTTTCATTGCCCTCTCTGAAATTTTTATCTTTGTAAATAACTGCAATTGGAAGATAGAAATCTTTACTCCAAACTAACCAATCACTTAAAGCTAACAAATATCTTCATATTAAGTAAGAACCAAAATTATTCAAGTTGTTCAAAGGAAAAGCAAACAACTCTAATTTCATACATGAAACAAAAATAGTTGGAAATTGTCTTTTCTTATACACTATGCATTTGTCTTAAGTTAGGTAGTACAAGTTTGTCCCCCACTAAATCCATCTTAATTTGTATATATATATATATATATATATATATATATATATATATATATATATATATATATAAGGCTTACTTACATTTCATAATACTATTTTCTTGAATTTTGTCATTAATAGATGAAGATATTGGACATGTTTGCATCCATTAAATCTAATTTTAACACATTGGAGAGAATGATTTACTTCTAACAGATTTAGCAATTAGTCCAGTTAGTTGATGGATTTACTCCCCACACAATCGACTAGGGTTTGATACTTGCTACTAGAAATTAATTTCTCTTCTAATTTCGGCGTGAATGGCCTACTTTTGATCAGATCGGGGAGGAGATTAGTCGAGGTACACATAACCTTGTCTGGACACCTCTGATTGTCGGGGGGAAAAAAAAATCTTAAGCCTTAGCCCCTAATTTCTTAAGCCTTATCCCCATCACTGCCAACTAATTAAGTTTGTAACGAATTAGTGGGTACAAATCTTCATCTATCAGTGGGGACAAGGGGTGAGAAGGAAATTCACTATTAGTGCATGGGATTTCCCCCCAAGCAAAGGCTACATTTGGTATCTCAAATAAACTTTTAGTTGAGGATAAACTTAAGACATGTAATTTCGTATTATACTTGAGTTTTTCTAAGAATGTATAAAGTTCACCTTATTTTCATCATTCCATCAAGCATGAAGACAAAGCCATGATCATGTTATTAGAGTCATGCATAAAGTAATTTTGAAATCATTGCTAAGTAATAGCCCTAAATTTTATTTTCTTAGCAAACTTTTTTTTTTTTTTGAGATTTTGTTTCGCTTTTCATCATCTTGCTCCGACACACATCTTGATACTACTAGCTAGAGGTGAAAATATAACCGGAAAATTTTTTTTCCGGGATTTTGTTTCGCTTGTCAATCAATCTAGGTTTGGTCCCCGTTGGTTTCTGTTTTTGAAGTGTACAAATTTTAATTTTTCAATTCAGTCTTGGGTCCTTGAAAATAATCCCGAACCAAACCGAAATATACATATTAGACCAATTGAATCGACAGGGGCTTCGATATTTTGGTAGTCTTAGATAGGGGTTTCGATATTTTAGTAGCCTTGGATAGGGGCTTTGATATTTTATTAGTCTTGAAGCTCTACAAAAAATCACCGGGAAAAAACTCCAACCAAACCTAACCACCCCGAATCGATTTTGTTCCATCGAATATTTTGACCAGAATTGGTTTCCATCATTTTTAGTCTAAGCCAATCGGTTCGCTTTGCTATGTCCGAAATCCCCGACCGAACCGATTTCACCTGTAGATACTACTAAGAGTAAGGGTGGTTTATAACACATAACAACAAGTAATTATACCTAATGAATTACGTATATGTAGGTACCTTGATCAAATTGCAAGTCAATGCATGTGATCATGAGTACCCAACAAATCATGTTTCTTATACTGTAAGTGGCTTTGGTGATCATAAACCACTACATGTGCGCTTATACCATTGCCATATGTTTTTCTTTTTTTGCTTAAAAGGGGAGGGCGGGGGGGGGGGGGGGGGGGGGGGGGGGGGGGGGGGGGGGGGGGATGGGATCATATAGACTTTTTCAGCAACCCACTACTTTTTTGTGAACCCATGAACAAGAAGATATATACTTGGGGCCTGCATGTGGAGCCACACAAATCAGGGGTTCCCCTTTATTCAAGGGGTAGCTTGGCTTTACCCAACTTGGTACTTCAAGTATTAGTAGAGCCCTTGAATTTTGGGGGAAGGATATTGTGAGCTGTTGGTTACAACTTGCAAGAAATCATACCTCTCATTCCAAGCAAATGCATCACAGGGGGGAAATTTTCAATGCAACGGTTATTTGTAACGCTGATATAGGTCTTGTGTATGTATAGGTTCCACTCCGTGTGAGAGTGGCATTGCATCGAAAAATTTCTCTAGTACAGAGTAATTATTCAGTAGTCTCGAAGCACGGCCACGTGGTGCTCTGAATCATTCCAGCACCACACATCTATGTGGGGTCCCATATACTTAGTCGTAGACTCTACGTGAATGTGTGGTGTTGGAGTATTCCAAGCACCACGTGACCAATGACCATCCTTCGAGAACACTGAATTATTAGACTTAGAGAGAAGTCATATGACTCATATCTGAGACCATATGCTTACCTCCACTCTTCTTCTGGGGAAGGTATCAGCTTGCAAAATTGGATGTTTGCAAATAAAGAAATAGAATAGCAGACAAGAAAGAAAAACACATTTTTAACATTAGCATATTTATATTGCGATCAAACTGCGGGAAAAAGTATTAATTATAAATGTAGAGTAGATTTAACTTTACTAATCGGTGTATTGTACATGTGGACCATATTCAAAGTAAACATGATCCACACTCTCACGCCAGATGACGCAATATGCACGGACGGTGCATCTTGACTGTATGTGCATGTTTTCAACGGTCCGGATTTAAAAAAAAAAAAAAACTCTTCCATGTAAGAGATACGTGGAAGAGTTTTTTTTTTTTTTTTTTTATAAATCGGGACCGTTGATTCCTAAAATGGATGGTCCAAATGTGTTCATTTGCGTGCGTGCGTGCATGTGCGTGTACATACGCATAGCCGGGTTGGTGTTTTTTTTATAGTTGTTATGGTCAATTATAGTTAATTTAAGAAATTATTTTTTCATCCTCGTCTGTTTGGCTAGGAGGTAAACAGGAATTCTTCTTTAATGATGGGCCTTTTTCTTGGGCTATCAATAAGCTAAGAAAATGACAAGAAAAATACAAACTCAAATATATATTTTGCTAGGTGTCCAGACCAAATTACATGCACATCAACTAATTCTGAGAGATCAATTCCACCGTCTATTAGCGGGTGGCCCATTTAAAGATAGATCAAAGCTGCATATACTGATCCAGAAAATAATTGATAGCATCGAAGAAGTTTCAAACACGAGACTTTAGGAGAGAAAACTCCTTAAGTTTTAGCCTTCAAAACTAAACCTAATTATACATTCACAAAATTCTAAGCTTTCCTGAAATAGTAAAATAATAAACAAGTTAGCACCCAAAGCTTCTTTTTTTTTTTAGCAAGAAAAACATATATATATTAAACGAAAATAAAGGACACTACCGGTCTACAAGTTCCAAAAAAAAAAAAAGCAGAAAATTATAAAAAAAAAAAAACAGAATATACAGCAACGTCGGATTCGGTGACATAGGAATTCATCTTTTTATATGTATCTAGGGAACAGATTTGGACGTAACATAAGTATTTTATTAGGGATAGGAAAAACAAACATGATGTAAATCAAAGGAAGTGACTGATAAATTAAATAAATGCATACATACACATGCATTAACTTTTTTTTTTATTGAACATCCAAACAATATTGGTTATTCTTTTCTAGGAGCATGTATAAATCGGTTGACTTCAATTTTTTGGTTCGAGGTCAGGGTTCGGGCCAGTTTATGCTTACCCCGATTAATTCTCTTTCCAGTCCGGTCAACACAGACCGTCCACGCTGAGATTAAAACTTCGAACGAAGTAGTTATGATGGACTCACTTAGTTAATTAGGGTGGACCTTGAGGCCTATCGTGCCCAGCATGTTGTTGTGTTCTCTTAGCCTGTTTCTTCCCGTGTTTAAAAATGCGATTCAGATTATTCACTTAGCAGAACTCGAGATGTATAACATTTCTCAAGAAAAATCACGGTGATCGACCGGTCTTCAATAACCACTACATCCTCAACAAATTCATCTTCGAAATTAATTCTCAAAATCACATTTATTGCTTATTTTTTCAAGCTAGACAAATTTGATTCGCTCACTAAACCCTTTGACTTTCTGTTGTGGTCTTAGTACTAAGCTTAAACGGCTGTGCATTTGAGTTTAATCGTTGTACTTTTAGCAATCAAGCCGCTTCTTGCAATAATTTTAATATAGGTTCACATTATAAAATTCTGTCTTTAACAGAAAATGCAAAGCTCATTTAATACAATATTCATTTTTTAAATGAAATCGGATTTCCTTTTCGTGCCATATGCGCTTAGATTTCACTTTTTTCCCATAATTATTCGTTTAAAAATAAATCATTATTCATTTAAAACACAAAAGAACAGTTGAGTGTGAATGAATCAGAATATGCCTTGGCATCCTCCATTAATAAAACCACATGAGGCTTATCTTTAACTGGGATCACATAATTTTTGTAGTAGATTCTGTTTGTGTGTACACTTTCATTAGAACAAGAAAAAGAAGACAACCATGTAAAGGTTTTTTCACCTCTCTCTGGTCAAAAAGTTACAACAAGGACTTGAGTAAAATCCTGACTATATACAGAAATCATTGAAATTTGAAGTTTCGTTGCTCGGTGTCGGACGGGTTCGTCAGTTTTCTAGTATATAAACCGTCCAATTTGCAACCAAATCGACTGAATTGGACAACACTCACGAATAAGTATGGGTGGAGAAAATGATAAACCGCAGCGAACAGTTCAAAACCGAACCGAACCACCCTGAACTATCTGCTAGGCAGCCCCAACTCGGTGAATCAAAACTTAATATTAAGTTGATTATCACTTCAAGTTCTTATGTTTTCTTTTAAAACTCATATAGCCGGGACAATTTACGAGCGTCTCGATGTCCATGACTCAAAAAAAAAAAACAGAGAGAGGAGATGCAAATATACTAATTACATGCATGGATCCAACTTACTAATACATAAACATAGAAATATGCACTATTACCAAACCCATAAAGATGGCAAAAAGTCTTCAGGCCCCCAAGGTGGGTCAGTTGAAATAGTTTGGATCCACTAAAACAAAGCAGAGCCACTTGACATGGTCAAGAGATAGCTAGAGAGGATGTCACATGTGGCAAACCAGCCATAGGCCACAAAAAGTTAATAATCAAAAAATTAGAAAGTGGAAAAAAAAATAGATAGAAAATATAATTCTATATAAAATCGCCGCTTCTCAAATCAAAGACTGTGAAAGTGACCCTAACAAAGATAAACAAATAAGTCAAAATCCAAAAGCCATATGCCTTCGAAAATGACAATCTTTTTCTTTTTTATAACCGGATGTCTGGATCAGTTTACGCGCACCTTAATTAATTTCGAGACACTGGAGATGAAGACCGGGCATGACCCCAGTGCCCAGTAGCCCCACGTGCCTTAGAAAATGACAATGTTGAACAACAGCCACAGAACAAAAGCAACGCAAGTGGGACTAAGAATGATTTGAAAATTCACTAGAGAGGGAGAGAGAGAATATGAAAATGGAATAGCATCTTGTCCATTTATTGGAAAGCCCTGTTAGGCCCATGGTGGGCCTTTTTTTGGGCCTACTTAAAGCATCAAGGCCATTCGTTTTTAAGAGCTCGTCGAGAACATCAACTAGGTCAAAAAGATATTCATTGGATATCTCGTCCATAACTTTTTGAAACTCATTTAAGTTTACAAAGAGTGTCTCACTTCATAGTTCGGCTCATTTTGTAACATAAATGCGTTATGAAAACATGTCAATCGAGATCCCACATATATGAGTTTTGGCGTGGATAATGTTCTCGACGAGGTCTATATAATTAATGGTTGATCACTGAAATAGACCTGAAAAAGACCCACAATGGGTCCACCAAAACGGTTCAATGCTAAGAAGAGACCGGATAGGACAAGGAAGTATATATTATAGCAATTGCGATTAAAGTATAAAACCAAGTTACGTATACAGGTTGTATACGTAGCCAAAGAAGGCATAATGTTACACAAATTCATGGAGTCCCAAGCCTGCCAAGACATAAACATTACAACTCAGAAATGAGATGAGATGAGATGAAATATACCCCTATTCCCTTGTATAATACTCATAAGTCATAACCAACCAATGAAACTCGATTCACGGCCTAAGAAACACGGACACCTCTACCGAGGAGATGTGTCCTCTTGGATACTTGTATTCAGATACCGTCACTCTACGAACACTCCCAAAAAAGAGTATCCGACATTCCTACGCAAAAACTTAGATAATACTATTTCAACCCTTAAAAACACATTCTAGATGACGAATCAAGTCCCTTATTTGTATCCGTCTATGTTCTTAAGTCAACCTGTTAGGGTTTTCATTGATGAAAAACATTCGACGGAGAGACACAACTAATTAAAACGTGTCCCAAATGTGTGGTGTCCTGCAATTTTCTGTTTTTCCCTTCTAAGCCAAGATATTAGCATGTTTGTGTCTTGTTGCGTGTCCGTGCTGCTAATTTCGTTGCTTTCATTATGTTTTCATTTCCTGGTTGCCGTTTTACAAATGTGTGGACGTAGATCCTTTGAAAAAGCTATCAAATTGGAAGGAGAGAAATGTATGTGCGGTGCATTTTTTCCTCTTCAGAAAATGGAAGCCATGATTATAGGCCCTTTAGTGGGGGAATAGGGGAAAATGTAAGACTCTTTAAGGGCCACAATTCTTTGACTTAGTGGGGTTTATCATGGAGGAATCCCAGAACAAGTGCCTTCACAGAGGATGACAAGTTTCCCTTTTGCTGTGTCAACTGGTTGAAATCAACAGACACCATTTTCCTAGTCAAATATCCACTATAGTATGTCTATAATGTGCTTCAATCACAAATGAAGATTTACTGAATGAAGCTTTCATAATTTTTAGAAGGTTTGCAAGCGAACCGAGCTGCTCGCGAGGAGCTCGTGGCTCAAAGGACTAAGGCAAGGCTTGACTCGTTCAGTAATTGAGCTCTAGTTTTATTCTCGTTTAGTAAATGAGCAAGCTAAACACTCTAAAGCTCGGCTCGTTTGTGTAGGCTCGGCATGTTTAAAGAGAATCGATAAGTAAATTAACCAAACTTGGCTTGTATACAAACTAGCGGAGCTCGAACACTTCAAAGCTTGGCTCGGCTTGTTTGAACCTCTGATTCCTAGTTGCTGACTGGGTTAGGAAAATGGACAGATTTTTGCAACTAAATAAAAATTCATTTTTTGGTTCTATTACCCATTTGTGAAGGGTGTAAGTGACTCCACTTTCCACTTAGTTTACCTTCTCTCTTGATACCCCAGGATCTAACAGTGCACAGGAACGGTCATGTAATTAGGCAAGACAAAAAATGATTCATTTGTGAAGCTCAGTCATAGAAAAGATTATCGAGGATTTGGACCATTTTCAAGACAAATGTGGAAGGTTTTTGAGCATTGATGAGCCTAGCCGATATACTCAACAGAACTAATTACAGACCTATTCGATCTCCTCAAGAAAACAAAATACAGACCTACACTACTACCTTCGCGAATTGCGTATTGGTAAGACCATCCCGAAACATGGTACACTTCTGTTCCAAAACGGTAAAGTTACCAACGCAAAGCGATCCCCAAAGTTTTTATCAAAAATCAACTTTTATGGTAAAAATAATCTAGAGAAAATGTAAAAAATTCAATCATTATGCTCCTAAAAATGTATATCGGTTGGAAGTTATGTTCTAATGTTTTTATCTATAGAAGTCTAACCCTAGCGTACCAATATTTAGACATGTGGTGTACCACGCTCTCGTTCTCGTTTCCGTTCCTCGTACCGGGACGATCCGTGTTCCACTTAACATAGTTACAGACAAACAAATACACAATTGGAATTTGTACAAGATCTTAGCATACCTTAAGGCACCGCACGGTGTTTGCAAAATGAATTTGTGAAGGAATTTACCAAGGGCACGAAAATGACAGTGAACTAAAGACAACTAAAAAGCTAAGGTCTATGTCCAGAGCAGAAAGTAGGGGCTAGCCAACACTTTTTCCCATAAGTCCATGACTCCTTCACATGAAAGGAACTGAACGGTACCTTGTGTTTTTCTTTTCAGTATGCAGTTCTACTGAGATGATGATGCCTATCTCCCTGCAGTCGAGTCAAAAAGCCAAATTGAGCATTAAAATCTCCAGTCGAATACAAACCCATAAAAGGCTTTCATTTATGAAACATGCATGCTTGCAGATATTTACCTGTGTGATAGATCTAAGGAAGAAAGCTTACCGAAAACAAGGAGGCACCTTGTCTGGCTGCATTTTTACACCTAGAAGTGAAAATACAAACCATGTCATGCAGATGTATCTCTATCTTTTTTGCTTCGTATTTTACGGATAACATCTTGGGCAATCCAAAAACTATTGCATAATCAACCAAGGACTGATTGTCTGTCAAAACATCTTGGGCAATCCATACGTACACCTACTGTAGTCATAGCAACTTCTGAAAAATTTAACAACAACTTTAACTGCAGAAAATGAAATGAAATTCTTTTTCAACAAGAAGAAAATAGTTGCAGAACAATAAGTACCAAAAGCCCACTACATGCACATGTATTATGTAACGAAAACATTAGGGACCTGTTTCTTACAAGTAGTTAAAATAGTCCAAGAGCAGAACGTCAAATTGAACCAAATTGATCATAAAAGTTATTTGATTTGCTTATACCTCCCGGAAGATATTGGATTTGCCTATACGCAAGCATCGCTAGCTGAGTTCTTGTACAAAGTCATCTGGGTAGCTCAACAATCTTAGAAACAGAATTCCATGTTATAACTGCATTTGTTTTGTGTATCTTTCTTGAAACCTGATGCATTATTGTTCCTTCGTGCTAAGCACTTACCACCAGAATTTGTTAAGGAAAACAGTGCTGTGAAATCACTTTATAGATCACTTTCAAAGGCAAAATTGATCTCCAGACTCCCAGTGTAAATAAATGTCGAGTATAGATAAACAACTCTGAAGAATAGCAATTCAAGTTCTCTAAAGCATTCTAGCTTCCAAGAAAAGGACTTCACATGAAATGTGCACCTACTTACTTAACCAAGCCTCTATTCCATGGCATGCTGTCTAAGTCCAAAGTTTAATGTCATTCATTCCTCAAACGCTGAAATCATGCCTAATTTCTAAACAAAGGCCAGGCCTATAACCAATCTTGCATCTTTAAAGCCAATCGTTCCAATGTTTCATATATTCTATCACACCGAGGATGCTTTTGATCTCTAGACACAAAACAGTTAACACAATCAACCAAATCAACCCAACTGCAGCCAACATCCTTTGTCAAACCCTTTCCACGCATATCCCTTTTCTCACTCTATTAGCATACTCCCAGTTCCAGTTCCCTTCCACTGCATGAAAATGCAGCAAAATATGATAACCTGACAAGCTCTTTCCCATCTCCATTTGAAGCAACTTATTTCCTAATTCAAATTCTTCATGATTTATGCAAGCCAGAGATGGGATCCTAAAATTCTTAAGTTATCACCCTCTTCACCCAATTCATCGCATGTTTGCAACGCAACAATGGTGCTCCATTTCAAATTCCTTGTGCCTTATACTATTTTGGGATGGTCCAACTTGTTAGTCCTCTTTGAAAAGTCAAAATAAAATTTATTCAATTTTCCAAAATACCCTTTTACCTACAATGATCATTTCATTCAAAAGTTGAAAGTGCATTGTTGAAAATTAATGAATCTGTTTAATGTGAATGCATTTATTGAATGCAGATAATGGATGTCTGCTTAAAAAGTTGGAATTCCCAAAAGTGACCAGCAATTTGGAACTGAGGGAGTAGTTTGGAAGGTTTTGTACTAGACACAGCTCTGAGTTGTTTGACTTTTGAGATCCTTATGTAAGCTACGATGTTGTTCACTCGTATATATAAGTTATGTTTCCGGTATTCGTTATTTATGTCCCTTCAGTAATTAGCTTATATGATGTTAATGCTATGAAATTGTCTTAGTGATGGTTTCACTAGCTCTAGCTGTGATTAAGGTCTACATGGTCAGGTTAGGGTCGTGATAGCTTGGCTCACACTTAGGTTTACAATTGTATCACGGTAATAGGTGATATAAACTGTAGGTTATAAATACTTGCCATTATGCAGCAGCTGATGTACCTTTTACTATCTTGATTCCAATTACATATTGGAACTGATGTGTGTTGTACTGTCTCTGTACCAAGTGAGGAGCCTAAAAGTCAAAAGTTGTGAATTTAATTAGTTGAGATTATAAAAAGATTACTCTTATGCACAATACCAACTTTGTTTCAGAATAAGCAAAGAGATAAATTCACTTCAAAACAACAAAACAAAGAACAACTTTACCTCAAGTGGATCCAACAAAAAGCAGTCTAGTGAAGTAGGAAGTGGGTTTGTGTCTAGCACATTCAGGGTACTTCTGTCATCGTCCAGATTACCTACATGAGTTGGATTAAATCCATTCGCGTCCGAATTGCCCTTCCATGCTCATTTATTATGATCAACACATCAACAAGTGCAACATTTCACTCAATGATCATGCAGTCACCATTTCTGAAGAATTCCTTATAGTGTGAACTGTACCAAAAAATCCTGAATTAAATAGTAAAGAAAATGATTAGAAATGACAGCGAGGCCGTCCCAGCTCAGATCCCCCAGCTAGGTTTCAAGAACTTGGTGGATACTAGGTGTGATTCCAGGAGAACCTCAGCTAGGTTTATGGGCTTTCCCAAGTATGTAGGAAAATATGGTTGTCTGCTCTTAAGATATTCCTCTAAAAACATCTCGTATTTGCTAACAATGTATACTCTCAAGCAAGGTCGCACAACCAAGCAATTGAGGATCAAGGTGAAATGTTCGTATAGCCCAGCCCATGAGCTAGATCCCTTCGAATTACTGTAGATTTTCTAATCCCTGTTCTTCACTGTATTTTCTGATAGGGTAAAGGAGGAGTGATGACTACAAGTTATGGCACCGCCTGATGTTTGCATCCTTGCATGTAGCGGCCGCTAGACCTAGTTACGATCCCTAGTTAGTCAGTGCAGGTTCTGGTGGTTGCCAAATCTTTCTGCACCAGAAAGCTCAGTTTTGTTTCTCTTTTATGTATGTCCAATATATGCTCCCTTTCACAATCCCTATTTACTTTATGTCCATATTACCACTGCTGAAGTGGCTAATAATCAGTATCTGCAAAAGCAACAAAAGCTGAAAATCTTTATGTCAAACAATTAGAGGCCAACATTTGGATTAGGTGAAGAGGGGTGCTTAACAACTCCCCTCATCGTACCCTTGTCTCTCACATTCAAAATCACAATTTGGTTTCTCGGCTCCTCAACACAAGTATTGACTCCAGAAGCAAAGTGTGCCGCTTATCTAGAATGGGCCTGTGCCGCAACGGGCGTGTATACATAAGACCCAAATGGATTTGGACGCTCATAATAAAGGAGTTTAAACAAGAAAGTACTGAACTTAATTCATTATGAGATGAAAGCAAAATTATATCATAAAGTGAACATAGTTCTTTTCTTTTGGTAATCAAAGTGAACGTAGTTGAGAATGTGAAAAGTCTACGTCATTGCCCAAACATGTTGGTAAACAAGTCCCGCGCAATATTTGGGTGCGGCCCCAGAGACTTAAGCAGCCCATGCACTTGTTCAAAAAAACTTATTTTAAGGGATCAACATAATATTAGTCCATGACCTAGTGCAGATCATCTTCAAAAACAATCGCTCATCAGAGACGTGGTAACTCTGGTGTAAGAAGTCTATTAAAACAAGTGAGATTTTTAGAAATTCAGCAGATTTGTGAAAAGCAAGAGAAACAGAAGTGAGAAATTGTTCATACAAGTATGTACTTTTGGTGGTATAAGCACATAAGAATTAAGGTTACCGACTTACACATCTATTCTTAACTTTTCCTTTGCAGTTTCTTTCCTTCCACAATTCCAGGTGTTAAGGTGAAGTGCAACTGTAGTGAAAAGCCAAGTTAAATAGGACCAGCACAAAAGTAGTTTAATTCAACCCAGGATAGCTGGATAGGAGGGAGGAATTGCTATGACTAAGAGTGTAAAGATGCACTAATTAACCAAATGCCAGGTGTACGTTTAGTATGCAGTTATCATTGACGTGCCAATTCCATGGTACGTGGATAATGCATATCATGTATTGTACACTTCACCAAGAAACTTACAAGATCCACATTTGCAGGGTTGTCCAACCCCCGATCAACAACTGCTCACAATTGTGGGAACTCCTCCATAGCATACAATATGGGAGCTGTTATAATTCCATACAGAAGATTCAAAATTTTCCAACGCTGAGGATACATAACATATAATACCTGCACATGCTTTCTTCCACTAAACAGAAGAAATGTATTAATGCAGCAATCACACAAAGAAAAGTTAACTTACATGACGGATGTCAGATAATGAACCCTTTCTGAGGGAAGTTGACGTGCCAGTGAAATCGAGAACGTCATCTACCAACTGAAATGCTAACCCCTGGGGAGAAGAAATGAAAAATGAAGAAAACAAGTTGGTCAAAGCCGATAAAAAAAAAGAAGTTGGTTCAAAGGTAAAGAGAAAACTACCCTCTATGAAAGTTGGAATATATGGTTGGGAGAGGCAAATTTTGGTCTCTCTCTACTTGCTTTTCTTAGCGGTTTGCTTTCCAAGAAAAGCAATTAAGAAGCACTCCCTACACGTTCTCCAAAGAAGAACTATAAACCAATAAAAGATGAATCTTTCTGGCAAGAGCTAAAGCTGTGACACCCCAATTTGTCCCACATCGGTGTGAGAAGATAAATAGAATTAGTATATAAGGCAACTCTATTATGCCCCAAACGAAGGATCAAACCAAACCCAAACACAAATTACAAGCAAAGGGAGGCTTTACATATAGCCTCACAAATCAGACAAAGCAATAAACGTAATCAACAATGGGTATGGGAACCCATCCAGATCAACCTAACTTTGGTAGCTGAAGAAGATGGAGAGTGATGAAGCAAGGCCCATCACAGCCTGACAGTCTCCATACCATGGAGGTAAACCAATGTGCCAGTGGAAGGATTGGGAGCCACCACCCCATTATTCAACAAACTCATGCAGTGTATAACTTGAGGTTAATCTTTTAAGCCACGTGGTTAGGCCAAGAAGTCTACTGGACAGAAATCTTCATAGCCATTCATAACTTCACAACATGCCATTCACACCAGAATATGTCAGTATTACCCCGTCTTCTGGTGCATACTTTAATAAGATTCAAAGGAGCTGCAAATTACCTAGGGATTTATCCAGGAAGCATGCAAACATGATAATAGATGGAACATACATTCTATCAAACTTGTCATGTTGTATTTTCTTTCTACCATAGCAACAAAATAAAAAAAGAAACTCGTATTTTTTTTTTTCGCTTCAGTAAAAACAAACAAATAAACCCATTCTGGAAAGCAGAAGCCAAGAAGAAAAACATTCCCCAAGTAGAAAATGCCTCCTAATACCATCAACAACAGCACAACAATGAATCTCGGGTCAGACGATTCTAACGAAGTCAACAAACCTACCATAAATTAAGCTAAAATGAGTTGCCGGGACAAACAACTCATTTCAAATCAGAGGCAAATTCAAGTGTAGCACATTGAAAGAGAAGAAACAGACGTACTATTTACTCATTGTTCTTAAAACAAAAGGTAGTAACACCATGAACCAAGCAGTGGATACTTTCCTGGATACATTAGATGATGGAAAGAAAAAAAATGAGAAATTAACCAAAACCCTTGGTAATGGTACGTAGTAAAGGGAAAAAAAATGTGATTAATGTATATTCAAGACCTACATAAACAAAAATCAAAACAATAGAAACCTTGTACAGGTCGCGAGAGAGAGAGAGAACTGTAGAGGGGGCTGCCGGAGTGGTTGCCGGCGGTGGCGGTGGAGATGAAGTCGGAGGGAGAGGGACGTGGAGATTAATAGAAGGCGGTACCTTCTAGAGACCATACGGCGTCGTTTGGGCCAGAACAGTTCGAGCGGTATACCGAAAACTCACCTGTTAGCGCTATACCAGAACACCGGTAATTTGGTTTTGATTCAGTATATCCAAACATATTTTAAGAAACATAAATTCATTAAGATCAAGAACTAATCCATTTTCAATTAAGATGAAATTTTCACATAATTTGTATTTCTCTACGCTCTACTATATGAATGTCTTAGATCATCAAAATATTATTGAGATAGATAGAAAACGTCCGTAAAGTCCCATAAGAGTTGTTGATATAGAAGGAGATATGATTCAGTGTATCCAAATTCATTTTAAGAAATACAAATTCGTTTGGATTAAGTACTAATATGTAATCTATTTACAAGATTTTTGTAAATCACATGTATTATAGTAACTTTTACAAAAAGGATGTCTCGTATCATTAAATAATTATCTATACAAATAGAAATCGTCCTTGTAATACTCAAGAGTTCTTAGAAGTAAGAACTGAAACAAACGGAGTCGTTTTAGGGAACATGACATACATAGGTTCAACCTATGTCATGACGTGGAAAATACAGTAAAAACTATAAAAACTAAAAACCCTCCTTAATTCTTTTCCCTTCCCACTTCATTCTCACAGACCTCTCCCAGTTCTAGAACCCCTCATCCTGCTCCATCACCAGCGCCGGCGACCCGATCTCACGCCGGCGACGCCCTCTCCGATCAGCCCAGGTATCTCTCTCGTTTATTAAAAGCCTGATTAGCAAAAACCGTACGTTGGTTAAAGGATAAAGATCGGTATTATCTTTCTCCAGGAGATGTTATTTTCAAGGGGATTTTCTCGGATTTCGAGGACCAGATTGAACCACAGTCGTTGGCTCTTCTCATTTCAAAGCAAGCATCCCCTCCCATCTGCTCACTTACACTCTCTGTTGGACTCTACTGAAACGGTAACAATCTCACTCTTTTTCGATTTTTTTGGGATTGTTTTTAATGTGCACCGCTGTTTGTTTAGGATGCTGAGAAAACTGAGGAGAATGAAGAAAAAGGAAATAGAATACGTATTGTAACTTAAGCATTTGGTATGCTACTATTTTGCTGTAAGATGTCAATCTATCCTTAATTTTAGCTAACCACCATTTGCACTGGACCTTCCCCTTCTGATGCCGCCTCAAAGTGTGTTAAAATATATTGAAAGCGTGTAAATCACACAAGACTTACATAATGAAGCACAACGGAATATTCAAGCTTTCGGAGATTGACGAACCGAGACCCGCTCTGCAAGCACAATCCGTAACCACGAACAAGAACCCGAACACCGTTTTTATCCTCGTCGCGTAGAGAAGACTACCAGAGCCTACTCTTACTATCCACACCGCAAATCCTAGGGTTGTAGATGGAAACCCTAGAAAGAGAAGTTATTGATAGGAGAATTTTTTTTTGGGAAGAAGGAGAGAACTAGAACTATTTTCTTGTGTGTCTCTCATATATCTGCAGGACTATATTTATAAATAAAGTCCAAGAGTTTAAGTTATCTTTAAACTCTCCTAACAGATAGAGATAAGAGTCCATCTCTTATCATCCTTCTAACTAACCCAATCCCTTAACCCATGTGGACGATCCGTGTGTATTGGGTCCGGCTGAACCGACCCATAAATACTAACAAAGTGTTAAGGAACAAGAGTCTTACATTGGTTAGCAATAGAATGGATGATCACTTAATATATGCTGGGACCTCTCCACTCATTGCCAATTGGTTTTGAGATGGATATAAAGTTTCCACACAAAGGAGGCTAGAAGTTCACCTTTTCTAGTAAATGTAAAAATGAAAGTACTCAGGTTTACAATTTGGGTACGACCGTACGAGTGTTGTCACCACGAGTGGGCATGAGTTGTAACCATAAGAAGAGCAATAGGATTATTTGTAATGGAAATTCTCAAATTCAAACTGCAATGGGAAGGCCTCATGGTAAAAAAAAAAAAGGATATATATATGATGATTGTGCTGAACATATAACCCTTGACATGGCAGAAAGCAAGGATTTATGTAGCCAACCTCCATTGATTGGGACAAGGTTGAGCTGCTGACTTTGGTTTCATTGTGGGTATGTGACATTACTGTTTCTTAGATGATTCATTTATCCACTTACCTATTTTTTTAATGTTGAATGCACTCTTATTCTCTAGGGTTGGTAAATTTGTTTCCGTAGCCAATCACTCTATGTGGGTGGAGAAGACAAAGCTACATACAGTAGTTGCAGTACACCTTCCATAGAGGTTCACCTTCTCTTTCAAATGGAACAAATTTTTTCTGATGGTTGACTTAACTCGTTGTTTCTTTAAGTCAGACAAAAAAAAAAAATGTGAGTTTCGTGCGCATAATAAAAGAGATTTCGTGTGCAAAACAAAAGAAAAATGAGGCAAACCATGTGATTAACGTATCCAATCTTCAATTATGTTAGGAAACTGTGTCCAAAGATTGGGAATATGAGATAGTAAACATCAGTTCTGACTTATAATAGGTACAACTCTGTTTTTTAGAGGAAAAGAAAGGAAGTAAAAAGGCAAACGTTTGACGCATTATTATCAGACCCACGTCATTTATTTTCCTTGCCATGTCAAAACTCAATGTACTGCATTCTAGCAGGTGATGTAAGGAACATTCTTCAATGCAGATCTTAGTAGCAAGGAGCTCCTAAAATGGTGCCACTCCCCCCTTACAAGAGCGCTTCTGTGCTCCCAAATAAGGAGCCTAACGGGAGCCCGTTCTGACTTATTTGCATGTTCCTTCCATGCTCCCAACCTTGGGGGCTTCTATATTCCCCCGCTTCCTTTCTGGCTCCCGATTCGTGCAACTAAAATCAGTAGGGTTGATATATGTATATGTATATATTCAAGGTTGAAACATACATATCCACTCTCTCTTGTGTCCCCTTTTCTGAGATTTCCCATGTCTATACCCACATCTATGCCTGTGCTCACGTCTGTGCTGCATAGATAGGAAAGAAACATTTTCGAAAGGGACTTTGTGTAGAATCATTGTTGACTGCATCCAAGCAACCTATTGTGCCTTTACGGGAAGTAGATGCGAGATTCCATACCCTCTCTCCATTGACTCAAATATTTGAAGCCGTCGTCTACAAACCCAAATCAATTGCAAGCCAACAAGAGAGCTACTAAGGTAACGGCATCAGGTTTAATGTCAGATCCCACATCTTTTGGCTTGGTAACTTTCATTTGATTCACTTCACACTAAGAACATTCCCATGCCATTTTCTTTGTTTTCTAGGGCTGACGAAGATCCTAAAACTAGAGGGACCGCTTCGTTTTTGTAGGCTGGTCTGGTTTATTGCTCTTTCCTTGTGCCTATTTCACTTTAGGGGGTTGGTTCACAGGTACCACCTTTGTAACTTCATGGTATACTCATGGATTGGCCAGTTCCTATTTAGAAGTCTGCAATTTCTTAACAGCCGCAGTTTCTACTCCGGTTAATAGTTTAGCACATTCTTTGTTGTTACTATGGGGTCCTGAAGCACAAGGAGATTTTACTCGCTGGTGTCAATTAGGGTAAGATAGTGAAAGAGCTTTCTCACCAAACCCATGTTGACCATTACCTAATATCATGCTGGTGTACATAACTGTATTTTCAGGGAACGTGGAAAACACATTCGCAGCATAATTCACTGCACTAGATTAAGAGTACATGTCCATGAGAGCAAAGTCCACAAAGACATTATGGTCCAAGCAGTTGCGAATGGCAAAGCCATGGAGTTGCTTGCCTAGAGACACTGTAACACCCCGAATTCTCACACAATACACCACCTTACTAAACCCAACTAAAATACGAAAATTGAATGATTAACGCCACCAATTCAATTGAAACAAACAGAACATTATTCAAAAAGTCATTTCCACTTCCTTCCATACTTAAATAATTTTCCGTACATTTTCCATCATTTTATACATGCTTACCTTTTACCCTTCGTCTCCTCCCATATTTGAAGCCTTTGGAATTTACCATTTCTTTCTTTAGTTTTCTTTCTTTTTCTGTTCCAACTGCCGATTCCCCAGAAAATCCACCCACATACATACCCCTTCTAACTCTTAGGCTCTTTCTTTTTTATAGAATGCATGTGATGACTAATAATAAGAGAGGTGTCAATACTTGACACGTCCTCAAGTGTCATTTTGTTTTTTTACTACTCTTTGTTTCCCTTGTCCTTGTACTACATCTTGCTCGAACATCTACCTAAAGGTGGTGAAAGCCTGCGCAATTTGTCCAGTTTGGGTATTCCCAGCAATCAATACTTGTGCAGATCCGATCAGGCCTGATTTAGCATACATATCTGATGAGTCGTTTTCCGGTGCTCCCAATCGACGACCTGCAAAAAAGGGAGTATGAACGCGGTGCGGGACTGGCCAACACCCCTCCGATGTCTAAGTTTAGATAGGGGGAAAGTAGAATTGACAAGTGTTGGAAGGTAGTGTGTACCTTTTACCCACTGAGGACTTGGTATTTATAGACACCTGAAGAGGTGCGTTTTGAATATCCGGTGTAACTGTAAAATCCTGACTTTTGACATATAGGCACGTGGGTCGAACGTACTCGAGCTATTAATTGAGTCCTAAATAGATTTGAATATGCGCTTGGGTGCAAGTCCTAGATAATTTTTATAACCGTTATGGGACAACTTGGTAATATTTACTACACGCTATGATTTCCTTAGAATTGAGATTTTTCCTCGAGACACAGACCACACCGTGGTGACCCCCGTATTTAAATTAGTCTATATTAAATTTTTGAGATTTTTCAGAGACTAGAATTAGAACACGTCCGGACAAGAGTCGTGACTATTGGGCGCGAAGCGCCGCGTGTCACGACATGGTACAAGGAGAATGACATGTAAAATTCTCTACTGTTTCATCCTATACTCCACCGAAATATATATGTAATTATATTATATTAGTTTTAAGGTTGTCATTTCCTTAGGAGAAGGAAGCAAACTCCTGTGCGTGTGTTCCAACTATAAACCCGACACCACCGCTTGCCGTCTGTTTGATTTCACCGGAAAATCTCAGTGAACTATCTGGGTAAGCCTCTCTCTCCTATAACTTAGATAAAAGTAGCTATTTTATGCATAATTATGGTGTACTAGTGTAATGGAACTCTCATAAACCACACATACAAAGTACGGACAGCACACGCAGCGCATAGGATCCCGACGGCTACGGCTGTCGGCTACCCCGTACCACCCCGGACACTCGTATCAGTTATCACCCAACCCACTCGGACATCTAAAAAGCAAAAGTACACCTTCCGACAGAAATTTCGGTATTGGGACTCGCCGCTATGGTTCGAGTTGTGCACGATTTAGTTCTTGAATTAGAGACCTGAGAACTTAGTTTGTAGGTCCTGGCTTTTGTTCAACGAAATTGACTAGAGACCATGGAGCTTTCATAGCAGTGGATTGTTGTCACTAGAAATGCAACTTAGACCCTTTTCAGTAAACTTCGGATGGACTGCAAGTTGGGATATGTGTAATTCATAGTTAAGTGTTGATTAAATTAATTCTTGGAGCGCGGCTCTTTATTGATATCAGTATAATTTTGTGCTTAGGTGTGAGTACTGTGGTAGATAGCTGCGTGCCAAGCTAGATGCTACTTTTGGGTGAGTACGCAATACCCTGGTTACTTGCATTTGTTTAAATGATTTGGATCAAAATGATACTTGCTTCCAAATGTGAATTATATGCTTTTGATGAAAAGTGCTATTTTTGATAAACCGTGGATTATCGGAAAGTGGCCTATCCACGTGTATTTTATTTTGGTTGATCTTGGACCATGGAATGTGATTTGAAAATGTGACTTCTGTGATTTGCTGAAATATGCTTTCCTATGTTATGTTTGACGGTGTCCCGGCTTCTAGGGGACAGTAAAAGAAGCTAGAAAAGGAGGTGAAATAAGGGGGGGTGCAGCCAGGCACCATAAATGATATCGATATCATCGGTCGGTCTCTCTAACCAGGGGTCGCTCCCCATTACTATGGCTGGCAAAACCGTCGAACAATAGTAAAATTATTTTGATGCTTCTCTATGAAAAATAAAAATGAGTCCTTCTACTTGGACTACTATGAGAACTTGGGAGGCAACTATTACAGATTTTTGATGTTAAAGATGTATCCTTTCTTATCTCTCTTGAAATTGATGAATCATATGATTTGGAAATTGTTTCCATGGTCAAACCTGTAGCCTTGGTATTTCGTACCACACGAGCATTCGCTTATGAAATAATTTTTCCTCCCCCAAGTTGATGTGAATAAGCAGGGTTCGAGGGCACGTATAAGATGACTGTAGTGTGCCTTTTTGTGTTGCTGTTGGCAGTACTTATATTATATGGATAGTTTTTTTTTCACTTTTCAGAGTTAATGTACGTTGTAAATTATGAAATATGTTCATAGCTTGTAACACTTAGCAGACTCTGGAGAATGTATGTTTATAACGCTTCCGCATCTTCTTTTAATATATTGTAACGAGTTTGCTCTGAGCATGGTGTGGAATTTGAGGCCTTGGTGACTTTGTCACCGGTCGGTCACGTGCCGCACGGAATTTGGGTTGTGACAGTAACTGGCCGGAAATGACGGGCTAAGTTTATCCTGGAGGATTCTCTTGGCCATTGGGAACTATTTGAATTCATATCCCTGATGATATGGCATTGAGCCATTTGGATGCAGCAGACTGCTTATATTTTGAATTCTCACGGAGGGCTGTTGGAGATATTCCCTCCAGGTTCCATGGGAATCTGTTACAACGGTCTATCTTGTCTAAGCAAAAGATATCTAGGCCCCGTTTGTTTCGGGCAGAAAACGTTTTCCGTGGAAAACATTTTCCGGTGTTTGGGTACAACAAAAAAGAAAAGTCAATGGAAAACTTTTTCCAAAATAAAAAAGTCAAAAAAGAAAATGAACCACCAACCCTTGAAAATGTTTTCTGGATTTAAGAGGCAGAAAACATTTTCCTGCCTCTGCCCCGACTTGTCCAGATCTGAGAACGCCTCCCGACTCCCCCCAACACAGGTCCTCTCTCTCTCTCTCTCTCTCTCTCTCTCTCTCTCTCTCTCTCTCATCTTATGCGTATGAATCTGAGGAATTTACATATGCGTGTGATGCCGTGGTGATTGTGTCGCTGCTGCTGCTGTTTCAGGTTCTCTCTTTGATTGTGCTTTTCAAGGATCTATCAATTTCCAGATCTCTAAATCTCTTTCGCTTCAATTTGAAAGGTACTATTTTCTTGTTTTCCGAAATCTTTGTAAGTTGTTTAGAATTAGTGATAAATGTGATTGCTTTACATGTTCGATTGCCTGAACTTCTCGCGATTATGAAAGGTAGCAACAAAGAGCATCGTGCTCTCGTTTTTCTTTCTTCTTTTTGTAATTACAGCTAACATTTTGGGATTTTTTTGTTGATCGGTTCCACTTCTTTTTCAAAATTTGTTGGTTTCCCGTGAACTTGAATCGAACACTTTTTCAATACGTATTACTCCCTCCGTTCCAAAATAATGTTCCACTATGAAAAGTCGTGCCATTTTTCAAATCAAAAAATGAACTACTTCCGTAAATCATTTTTCGCACCAAATTAAAGTACTTGACGAGTACTTTAATTCGGTACGAAAAAATTCAAAAAATGATACACGAAAGTACTTCATTTTTTAATTTGGAAAATAGCAAGAGAGAGAAAGTGGGGTTATTATTTAGGAACGGAGGGAGTATGTTGTATTCATTGCTATTTGCTATTTGCAGTGTTTGGGTAATTGCTATTTGCAGTGTTTGAAAATCCATTGTATGGTTTCAGTGTGCCCACCAACTGTTTGATAATTTGCTTAGGTTTGTTCATAGTGTGTTGCATCTGCTCACTGAATGCTCTTTGATGTAGACAAAAGCCCACTGGGACAATACAAGTTGGAAGCAGCCACCAACATAAATATACTAGCAGTCCAAATTTGGTTCGGAAAAAGATGCAATACATATCACAACAGACAAAACCCTGCTCAGGAACGTGAGATAGCTAGAAGCTAGTAGGCAGCCACATGCAAATAGCAAATGCATTGTAGAGTAGCAACTAACTAAATGAATTTCAACTGATGGTACAAATGAGTGTACACTAATGAAATTGTGAGGTTCAGATGTAAATAAAGCGAGCAAAAACATCTCCAAGGCTGTTATGTTCTCACCGACAAACACCCTCGAATTGCTCACACTCCCTCTCTTCTTTTTTCTCTACAGCCATGGTAACAAGGGACCTGACTTCCCTCAACTCCCTCTCACGCCTCTGAACACTACATATTTGATATTTGATAAAATTGATGAAAGCCCTGCAGCTGAGGTTCTAATTCAACTCTTTCTCGTCTCATTTCTTATAAATTTGATGCATTGTCGGAGATTGCTATTGTTTGGTGGCTGCAATCTTATTCCTGGTATAGCTATTTGGTTCTTGCTGTCATGTACTGCAGATGGTGTTTTATGCTCGATAACTGTCATTTTCCCTAGTGTAGATAGATATAGCTGCAATCTTGTTTCGTTCTCCGTTGAAAAGTTAAGTGGACTCAGAATAGGCTGCTGCTAAGATTGAATTGTAGAGCTATAATCAACTTTTAGATTGAACGACCTTCTTGGGAAGTTAGTTGTTGTAGTTGACTAAACTGTAGAGAGATAGAATTCGTGATTTCTGATGATATCCCAATTGGGAAATTGGATGTGCTTACTGTAAAAATACAATCTCATTTCATTTGGCTGTCAATGCTATTGCTTAAGCTAGTTGTTTTATGTATCCTGTTCTAATTTGTAATACAGTTAGCCGTCCAGTCTTGTCTGGCATGTAAATTTGACTGATGCCAATATCGGATTTCTCTATGGACAGGCAAAGCATTGAGAGATCCATCCATAGAAGATTTAATTGAGGAGACGCATATGAGATGCCTTCGCTGGGGAGTCTGTAAGCAGCAGCCGGGTGTTTTGTGGATCAGGAGGATTTCAAAACAATTCTGTGTCGGATCATGTCATCATAATGTTCATGAGAAATTGAGAATGTGGCGACATAGGTGGTTCGGGCGATAATGGTTCCGGAATTCTTATTCACAATTTTTGTAATCAGAATTCATGTGTTCTTTGTTTGGAAGCTCATTAGACACTTTGACTCTTGTATACGGTAGCTTTTAAGAAATCTTGGCTCTCTTGACCCTTGTATAGCTTTTAGGACGGGGTATTTTTTTTTTTTCATTTTTGCAAAAATGATTTTACCCATCACAATCGCTCCTCTTGATGAGAAAACTGATTTTGAGTAAAATCTGATACATGTTTTCTCATATTAGTGATTTTCCATGTCTACCAAACAATGGAAAATGTTTTCTAGAAAATGTTTTCATATCACAACCAAACATTAGAAAACATTTTCTTTTCTAGAAAAAGTTTTCCATGAAAAAGGTTTTCTAGAAAACATTTTCCGCCCGAAACAAACGGAGCCCTAGTCTGCTCTGCCTGTTGTGCTTAGAGCAGCTAACCAAAGCAGGAGTCATGCTAGCACAGAGCTAAGCACAACTATGTTATGGATTTTTAGACCCAACCACAACCGCAATAGAAGTGCAATAAAACAAAACAATAACAAGCACACACAATATGTTACGTGGTTTGGCCCCAATGCCTACTCCCTGGGAGAGAGAACAATTTCACTAATATAGAATGAGTTACAATGAGATAAAAAAATACCCAACCCAAGCCCACGCTCACTTGTATTTTTATCTCACACACTCACCAATATTCTCACACAATTTTTCTCAACACACACTATAATTTGTTTTCTTGCTTTCTCCCTCTTTTCCACACACACGGCACACAAGCATGCAAAGCCCTTTAAATACATGGCAAGCCAAAACTCTTTGAATTCCCAGCCAATGCACCACCAAACCAATTTATTACTCCACCGAACCATTCTCATTCCAATGCCAAACTACAGCAATTTGTTTCTTTTTTCTTTTTCAAAGGCATTTAACTTGGGAAAACCCAACAAACTCGTTGTCTGGTTGGACTAGAATGAATAAGTATACCTCCCCTGCTCGGAGCAGGTGGGCCATGTTGATTTAACTTGTAAGGACCACAGAGTCTTATAAAGGAGCATAGCTGAGTTGACCAGGTTGGACAGACCATGATCCTGCTAGAGCCAGATCTGGCTCTATCAATATCTATCTTATAACTTTCTTGTCTACACATATCTAACATTTCGCAATCACATCATGTTTACACGTAGCATCACACACTCTTCAATCTACACACCAGATCATCAACATTACCGTTTTGTCATTGGTTGTGAGCTTAAACAAATACAGTATATGTTCAAAACATCGAATGACCGACAATTCTACAAGGGTTTTAAACGAAATCGCAAAACAATGCAGTGAACAGCTTTACCAATCTTTAAGTTGCCGAGCCTTGGCATAAGCCTTGAAAACTGCAGAGCAAGTGTAGAAAATCATAGAAGGTAAGTTTTTGCTGTTGAGACATCATTAGGGAATAGAACATCAAGGCTTCATCGGGCATGGAACTGCAAATAAACCCACTAATGATTTGTGTTCCAAAGCACCATTTTTTGGTTGGGCAAATGTGTCGAACAGTTGGCGGGCGAGGAATGTGGTTGGAAAGAGGATTGTTTTGGGTTACGGAATATTGTTAAGCTTGATGGAAATGAGAGGTTTGATGAGTAAACATGGATGTTGTGATTAGCGTGGGAACTTTATGGAGGTTGATGAGAGTGGCAGAGGACGACATGGAAGGTCGCATTTGAAGCGACATGCGGAGGGAGATAATAATGTAAGCCAAGTGGTTATAAGGGAGAATATTCTTTCCACCGCTGGTATAAATTAAAATTTCCTCTACCTCTATTACATTGCGTCATGTGTCTAAACAGTGATTCCGAAAGGTAGTAAATAGACACATGAGGCAATACAATTAATTTGAAGGAAACTTTCGCTTTGTTTGGTACCTGGAAAAGAAAATAAAATAAAAGGAAAGAGTGAGAAAAGTTGGAGGAAAATTTTTAGTTAAAATAGTGTAGTTTAGTAATTTTCCTCTCCTTTTCCTCTCAACCCAAACAAAGGGAGAGGAAAAATTTTCCATTTCCTTTCTTTTTCTAGGGTACCAAACAGAGCCTTTGGTTTACACTGTCAGTGTAAAGAATTTTTTCCTGTGGTTATAAATAATTAATTTTGCTTTTATTTCCTAAACTGTTCATATTTTGTTTACTTTGTCCCTAAATTCATAATGACGCCTGAAATTGAGTTGGGCCAAGTTCTATCTATACTCCAAAAGCTTAAGGAAGTTTGGGTTTCAAACTCCTGAAGGAGTGAAGGACTGGTATATGGAATAAGGACTCCGTGATAAGAGAAGTTGCAGCCCAAACTCAGAACCAAATCCAAATTTGAAATTTGAGTAAAAACCCCCAAAATCAAGCTCCAGTCTTTGAACCAAACTCATATCAAACTGAGTTTTACTCAAAATTTTATCCAAATCAAGGGAGAACCAAACCTTTAACCCAAATTTCTAACGGCTACTTTGTGATGGTCGGAAAGCACTCGCCGCCATGGTCGTCGCCGGAAAGCGGTGGTTTTAGAGCTGGTGACGTGGACGTTTGGTGGTGTGGTGGTTGGCGGTCGTAGTTTCAGATTTAGTGGTTGGCGGTCATGGTTTCAGATTTTGTGACGGTGGACGTTGGTGGTAGTTTTGATGTTGATGGTGGTTTCAGACGTTGGTGGTGATAGGAGGTGGTTTCAGAGCTTGACGGCGGCGTGTGGTGGCGAGCAGCAGCGGCTAGGGCTTGAAATCTGAGTAAAGGGTTGGAGAGGGTGATATCAAATTGAACTTTTACTCAAATTTTTGAACAAATTTGAGGAAAAAAAGGTTTAGGGCTGGAATTGCTCTAAGGCAAGTTTGTGCCCTTGGCTCTCAAGCTTATACCTTATGGGTTAAATGAATTCGTACTATGGTTTTAAATAAAGGTCGTTACGTATCGTATCGGTCATTATGTAATGGGATTTCAGACCTCCGATACCGTTATTTACTTTACGTATTGGCCTATACAAGCTGATACGATACAATATTGGTTGATACATGGCCGTACTCCTAATACCGTTACGTTCTCAATACTGTTATTCAAAATATTGGTTGATTTTTTGAAAGACAAAAAAACTCTTTATTAATCTTTAGAAACGGATTACAAAGATTAAAAGGGGCCGAGACGAAAGGTATCGCATCGCGAGGAAGCATCTCAACAATGTTGGCACCCAAACATACAAGGATGGAGCTAGAGGGGGACAAGTGGTGGCGGCTGCTACCACAAAGTTTTCAAAAAATGGAATTATTATATAAAGAGTAAATTTTTATCCCCGAATTATATGGACTCGCCACTACTAAATTTTTTCCATATTTCATCCTTATAATGCAGTTTGTCTTTTTATTTTTTAAGTACATTTTTGGTTGCCACCTAACTCTATCCCTACAACTACATGACAATCATTTACCGGCACAGACCCAAGAGAAAGAACCAATTGACAAGACGTCAACTAAAGGAAAAGTAACAGATATTACAAGCCAAGATGAAGCTGCCCCAAATACGACCAAGCTGAATGGGCCCTAAATAGAAAGGCAATAAACAATGGACAAAAAGACGGACTAAGTTGGGCTTTTGGGGTCCAAGACCTCCCCCATATGAAATTCTATAGAAAAAGAAAGTGAAATCGCTACCAAATATCCTTAGCAACTCCACAAGGCTCTAATAAAAAAAGAACTCCGCAAGGGCTTGGCTGTTTTTTTGTTGCTCGATGCCTGTTGCTGTTAGTAGTCTGTTACTATCTTGGTGTTTGATCTCAAAATTTTTAAACCTTTGTCTTCTCTTTGCTGATCCAACCAAAAATAAATAAAAAAACCCTGGATATTGTTTTTTTGGGGGCACAATTATTAAGACATTTAAAATGTTTAGTTTCTTGAACTTTGAAATTTTAAAATCTCAGTATTCATGTTCTGGCCCCCTCGTATGTTAACCCTAGTTCTGTCCCTATTGACAGAGCGATGGTAAAATTTCCAGACTAAAAGTATGATTTTTAGATCTCACACTGCCAAGGCCAGTTAGCCTATTTTTGTGCAATTTATTATTATTATAAAGTATAATGGTACATGCATGGCCTGATGGCCCCTCCTCCGGGTCTACCATGTCCATAAATAAGGGTTTGAAGTGACATAAATAATCCATGTGTCTTTTCTCTTCCAAACCAAGACATAAGAGTGGGCCCGAGATTACTCATTCGACAAAAACTCATTGGGTACCCAAGACCCCATCTTGGCTCAGCCTGATGAAGTGGATTGTGGGAGATGGTCAGCCTGCATTTCTCTTATTAGATGACTGGCACTCATTAGGCCCTCTTCTCTATATGTTTGGTAGCAGGGTGGTTTTTAACATCCATGAGGATTCTTAGAGGTGGCCTAGACCAGAATATATATATGCTGTTTCTCAGACCATATGCTCAAATTCTCTCTGGTTCCTAATGGCCAATCTCCTGATAGGCCTGGGCTCACCTGCCGTCCATTCAGCTTAAATTTGGCTAAATAAGTTGGCTTAACTTTTTTTTTTTTTTTTTTCCGTTTTTATTTGATTTTTGTTTTGTGTTTGTTAGTTTTGCATCAATTTTTTTGAATATTATTGGTTTGTCTCGACGAGAGGAATCGAAAAAGGTAAGAGATTACGATTAGAATCCTCAATTTTTTGAATAAGATCGAAAAAAGTGTTAAAAAACTAACTTTTTGACTTATTTTTGTCTTTATTCAAAAAAATTTAAGCTTCGGTCATAATTTTTTACCTTTTTGATTCCTCTCGTCGAGATGAACCAATAATATACAAAAAGTTGATGCAAAACTAAAAAATGCGAAAAAAAATCAAATAAAGAAGAAAAAATAAGTCAACCAACTTTTTAGGCCAAACCTCACCTGAGAGAGTATTTGTGTTGAGTCTGTTGACAGCGGAGAGAGAGAGAGAGAGAGAGAGAGAGCGCGCAAAGGTTATGGAGATCTGAGACAGACCGTGAAGACAGGTTATTTTTTTAAAATCATTTAATTTTAGTAAGTTCGAAATTTTTGTTCCCTAATGTTGTTTTGGAAATCATTTAACTTTAGAGCGGTGGATAGTTGATAAAAAGGGTATCTTTATATGGGAAATGCCAACGAGTGCCATAGTGCACCCGTTAAGAGTACAAAAAAGTACAATTTAAATGTACACTTGTAATTTAAAATACATCTTTAAGTATACTTTAACATATAAGTGTATTTTTAAATTGTATTTTTTTGTACAAGTGGGACTCACAAAAGTGTATTTTTTGTACCATTAACGGGTGCACTATGACACCCGTTACCCTCTTTTATATTTATGAGTTGTGTATGGAAATTCCAACTTAGGCCTTATTCTGCTTAAATAAATCATTTTGACTTATGTTTTATTTTATTTTATTTTTATATATTAGTTTCGAGACAATTTTTTTAGAATTATTGATTCGTTTGATAAGAGATATTGAAAATAAAAAATTATGATTGAAACTCAGTTTTTTTAAATAAAAACATAAATAAGTTTAAAATCTTAAGACAAATACCAAAATATTAAATAAAGATAAAAAAATAAGCCAACGAACTTATTTAATCCGAACCCGCACCCACTGGGCTGTGGTGGTTAGCAGGACATTGAGCAAGTTCATCAATGGTTGCAAAATGTCATTTTTCAAAGTTAATTTTGCTTAATTACATTGTCATTTTGGCATTCCTATATTTTTGTCCACTTGCAACAATCTATCCCACACTTTGAAGAAAGAAGGTAATTTGGCATTAAAAGAGGCAGAAAGGTGGGAATTAATTTTTTCATTACTATAATCCAAATTTTTGTTTTGACATGAAATTTGCAAAAAAATTTGACTTGCTCAAGTGAGAAATTTTTTCTTAATTAAGGAAAATAGAAAGCATAAATTATGGGCTTTTAAAATAGGTAAACAAATCAACTTATCCTCGCCTATTCATTTTCTCTCACTCGGGAATTTAGTTAAGTGTAATTACATTGTATGTGCAGGACAAAAAATTGCATGTCCATAAGGAATTAAATCGTGGTGAACTCATGAAGAAAAAGTGAATTTGGGGTAATGTGCACCCGGGTGCTTTGCACTTCTTGGCCGTCCGATCATGTTTTAGACAGCCCGGGTATGTCCTTATTTTTTACTGGTAACAATATATCAAAATTAAATAAAAATTGCCGAATGCATCCGAGCCATCCAAAACATGATCGGGCAGCTAAAGGGTGCACAACACCCCCTAGTCCAATAGTTATGAAAAAGATAAAAATCATGCTACTGACATCCTTTTTTTATTAACGGATTGATTTCCCAGAGTTGAGCGCGTCTTAGACGTTTCATGAAAAAAAAAGAAAAACAGGTGATTTTTTAGCCGATGGAACTTGTTTGTATTATTGTATAGAGTTCTATTTCAAAAGGTTTTTATCTTATTTAATTTGAAAATTGTTTTCTCTCTTATTCTGCTTCAACCATTATATTGTTTACTTAAGTTTTAATTCCATGATTATTGAACAAAATTAAATATGTAGTATATGACATTGACAATCCAATTGTTTACATAAGCTTTGACTTTTGGGAAGCGATAGCAATGTAAAAAGAATAGATATATGTCCAACCTTCCCAAATTATTAATTTATTACCAACTTAAAGCTTATTATGTTGTTGTCATTCGTGAATGCTAATGCTAATCTATTACATGGGGAGGGGGTAATGAGACGCGATGTAGTGTGAGGCATTTAAAAGCTCTACCATATGAGTAAAGCTTATTATGTTACTCAGTACAAAGTTTATTACATTGTAATTCTAATTTTAGAATATCAAATTCAAGAAACTACATTTAGAGCAAAATGTACAAGATACAAATAAAAGACCTCAGACGGAAGTCGTATGAATTGAAATTCAGTCTAACTTTTTATCCTGTTTTGGACACCGTTATCTCACTACTCACTTGAGAAGTTATCCAAAGTAAAAGGTAGCATAATTCGACGACAATATATATTTAACAAATCACATTTGTTGACCACAAATGGACAACCCAAATAATTTTAAAACTAAGAACCTTTCATTTTTTTTTTTATAACAAATTAAATGTAGTTTGTTTATATGGTTATTGAAATCAGAACCCGCCATCCTGTTAATTTTTTCGGTTGGATGTTTTATTCTGATAAATATTTTTATCTGGACCATACCGATGAATAACCTGGTAACTGGTCAATTTAGAATTTATCAGAAATGTCCATACCACATATTTAAATATTTATAGTCAATTCCAAGGCTGAGGAACCCAAGAATTTAACGAAAAGAAAAAGTCTGTTCCCAAGAGTATCGGTTGGCCAGCATTGAGAGATATTTTGGCACGAAAGCTTACACTTACAATTTGGACTAAAACAATTCTACTTTTTAGAGTCTATCCTCTTTGTCTTTTACTTGTCGGCTAATTGTTTTCTTCTCTCTCTCATCCTACACCCCACTCACCCTCTCGAGTTTCAGTGCCGAGCTGGCACCATCCTACGTGGTGTTGGAGTACACATCTCGGCTGTCTAATACACTTTTGGATGACTCGGATTTAGAGAGAGAAAGAGGAGAAAAAAAGAAGACGAAGAAAGAGAGAGAGAAATTTGGACTATCCAAAACACTTTTGGATAGCCGGATGTGCGCGCACAGGCATCACGCGGTGCCCGCTCAGCATACAAAAATATTTCCCCTCTCTCTCCACTGATTGCAAAATACCTAAGGGGTAGTTTTCCATTTGATAAAATATATCCAGATTCATTGTTGCTAAAATCTCCTCCCAACTTCATTTGCTAAAATCATCCACTTGATTTTAGCAAATTTCCATTTTAGCAAATGGAAAACCAAGCCTAAGTGAAGGTGTGGATAGGCGGATATGTTATTGAAAGGCGTGGAGTGTGTCTAAAATTAGTACCCTGCAGAGGAGTAAACATATCCTTGCTAAATTATATCCGGGAAGCAAAACCCAAATAAATGTAAAATATACACAGCCCAGATATGTATATTCGGGTTCTCTCTATATCCCACCTTAATATACCTCAAACAAACAAACAGGGTGTTAGGTGTGTGTATATATATATATTGGTAGCCTACTATGAGTTTTTTAAGAAGGCAAAAATAGAACAGTGCGCCCACCATGAGTTTTTTAAAGAACACAAAAATGGAATAGTGCTGCAAAATATGTTTGCACTAATCACGGGATAATTATCACTTCAGGCAGGAGTACTTTCTTTTCTTTAAAGTTTAAACCATCATTTTGTTTGTACTGCTGTTAGAATATCAGTTTTAACCCATATGTGGTGCTTCCCCTATTAATTTACGATAATTCCTTTTGCACCAACGGGGTGCACCAACCACTTTGAAGGAAATGAGGTGATTTTGGATCGAGCTCATACAGCCGTTCGATTGCCTCAATTCTCACGTTGGCCCACTCAGAATTCGATTTTGAGAAGGATGAACGGCTCGGATCGATCGGTTGGGACCCACAACAGCGTCGGTACGTGGTCGGTGCACCCCGTCGGTGTAGGTAGAAGGGTTCATTAATTTACCCCCTCTGCTTTTTTCTCTTCCAACATTAGGAATCTTAAGCCCTAAGCTCGGTTGTGTAACTTTCACTTTATAGGTATATTATAGGTATACTTTTACTATTATTCATAATCCAACACAAAATTAAGATTGGGTTTATCTCAAATGATTATGTTTAGAAAGTGATTTACTTTAGTTAGTTTTTAGTTTTTTCTTTTTTTAGGTTTTGTCCTTTTGTCTTACTTTTATCGCTAGTATGTATTTTTAAAATTTTTGACACATTTTTTATTTTTTCGACTTCTCTCGTATCTTTTAGAATTTTTTTGAAGCATAGCGCAGTACTCGTGCTCGACAAGTTTTACAAAATGAACGACTCCAATCATCAATTTGGACCCAAAATGAGTTCAAAAAGTGAGAAACTGAATAGTCAAATCCCTTCCTAAAACTGGACAGTATTTAGACCCATAAAAATATGTTTGCACCAATGAAGGGAAAATTAGCAATTCACACGGCTTTTTGTTGCATTTTACTACTCCTACATTCTAAACTATCATTGCTGCTTTGCCTTGCTTCGTACTCCTTCTATCATAACAGTTTTAGCCCATATGTTGTGCTTTCCATCGTTATTTACCCCCTCTACTTTTTTCTCTTGTCTCACTCAGACAATATGAGAAACCCAAAATACTTGCACCAGCTACAGAATTCTTAAAGCCCTAAGCTTGGTTGTGTAACTTTTACCCTATATGCATGCTATTATAATACATAATCGCAAAAAAAAAAAAAAAAACTTAAGATTGAGTTTATCTTGCTATATTTGTTTTGACAGTGATTTATTTTAGTTTCGTTAGTTTTTAGTTTTTGTCTTTTTTGTCTTACTTCTATCTTTAGTATGTATTTTGAATTTCATTTATATTTTATATTTTTCAATTCCTCTCGTCAATATGAATAAAAAAAAACTAGACAAAACATTACTTGAATTAATAAAAGTTTAGTGAAACAAATAATGAATCAGTCCAAACTGGTAAACCTCCATCTTGTTGCCGTTGAAATAGAATCGAACTGACATGCTATTACTATTAAAAATCTTTTTTTTTGCTATGATCTTATTATTAGATGATGAAAGTGATTAATTAAGTTCTAATCTTGCTAAAATAAGGAAAAAAATTAATATTTTTTTCACTTTGCAACAAGAGCTGATTGATCTGCACTTATTAATTAAACATATGCAGTGCTTGAAGTTCTAATCCTATGAAAAAAAAAGAAAAATGAGCTAATTCACCAGCTTTAAATGTAATTACTTTTTTAGAATTTTCGCATCAATGAGTGTGAAATAGAATATACAAGCGCAATACTCGTGTTGTGCATTGAAACATGGATAAAATTTTGTGGTATTTACCTTACAATGATTTACAAATTAGTATAGAATATGCCAAATTTGTAAAGAGAGAGATTTGAATGCTAGGAAAAACCTGAATGTTGAAGACCAAAAAAAAAATGGAAAGATACAAATATTAGTGGTTGAGGTGTTAGTTTCAAACTCCTTTTTATAGTTTGATCAGAAAATAAAAAAACTCCTTTTTATAGCAGGGGTGCTTAGTATAATATGTAGTAAAACTGGGGACGTTATATTGTAATATAGGCTAAATATTTTTGGTACGACTTGACGTTTGACTGTGAAACCTGTGGAACATCTTGGTTGGATTGTCTGACGTGTGATATACCGTTAAAGGTGTATTATTAGCATTTGACCCTAATTAGTTTAGGAATTCCGAAATGCTACAGGTTAACGACAGTATGTATGCTGCACATATCAGTGTGTAGGATCTACCAAGTTTTGTATGAATAATCCAATTTGTTCAGTAATTTTAAAGTAGATTTTCATGTTGTCTCGCATAAAACCAGCTTGATAAGATAAAATAATTTTCTCTTTCAATTTTTCATTCAGAATTCAGGATCTTGAAATCTCAATAAGTTTTAAAGAAAAGTTAGGTAATTAGATCAAAAACACGTATGTTATCTGATTGAATTGAGTTTTTTCGTATGGCTGATTGAAAAATTATTTTAAATTTAATGAACGACTCGGATCACTTATGCGCGATTCTGTAGTGAACCCCACATACGTATCTGTGCACTTCAGTCTGTACCCATAGTTGGGTTGGAATGAAATCACACCCGTTAAAACTGCACCTGTAGCCCAGCTCATTCACTCACTCACTCTCTGTCCAGTGTTCTTCTCTCTCTCTCTCTTCCTTTCTCGCCTACCAAAGCAAGTTTTGAAGAGTGAAGGAATTTAGGCAAACAAACCCAGAAAGGAAAGTATCAAAAGTCTCAGATTTGGGACAACTTTGAAAGCAAGCTGTGTTGTCCAATGGAAGAGAAAGGAAGCAGAATTTGATCAAAGCAAAGCAAAGCAATCCCTTGATTCTAATATCAGGTAAGATGAAAATTTCCCAGTCATCAATTAGAAGTTCTAAACCAAAATTCCCTTGATTTCTTAGATTGTGAATTTGTGTGTGTGTGTGTGTGTGTCCGAAATTGTTGATTGGGGAACCAGGATGGGATGTGCAGACTTGTTAAAGTTTAGTTCTTTGGATTGTTTGGTGTCTGAGTTGCTTACTTTGAATTCAAGAGTATGAAGTATGAATTATTTGACTAAGTTGGGGCTTTTGATTCAATCCATGAATCCAATCTAAGCCAACTTATTTTGTGGCCCTCTTTTGTGAATTAGAGATTAGGATTAGAGGAGTCAAATGGGCCGGGCAGGGAAGTTTAATTCCGTGCCGTGCCTAACCTGATCTATTTATTAGTTGTGATGTGCCTTGCAGGCCTATTTTAGAATATGCTCGGCCTAGGCCCGACCCATGTGCACGCCACACTCCATGCTGTGCCGTTACAATTCCTATGCCATGCCATGCCAATCCGGACCTGGGGTGCTGGAGAGCACCCCTGGATTGACCACACCCCTGGATTGACCATGGTGTGCGGCATCAGGGCTGTTGGATGTGTTTTCAACATCTCAGATTTCACCTCGGCAATGTATGGCTTGGATTAACAAAGTGCCAAGATGAAATCTGAGCCGTTAAAAACACATCTGACGGCCCTGATGACGCACAGCAGGGCTGATATCAAGGGGGTGCTCTCCAGCAAAACCCCTTCCATGCCAACTCCCATGTTGTGCTGTCTCGTGCTGTGCACGTGGGATTTTTTTTTTTATAGGACATTGTAAAGACGAAAAAAATTCTTCTAATAAATTGCTAATATATATATATATATATATATATATATATATATATATATATATATATATATATATTTTACAATTGATAGAAAAAATTATCAAACAGTTAAAACTAAAATAAAACAACAAAATTTTAAAAAGACAAACATTTTTTCGATAATTGTAATTTCGTAATACAACGGATGTAAAAATGTTAGATTTGCTTTCTATAGTTTGAGTACATTCCAACTAGATTGACACCTATTCAACTATAAATCCTTTGCATTTCTCAAATCTTACAAGGACCCAAAAATTATAAAATAAGTATAATACTTCTCTATCAGTAATCATGAGTATTATAACTCATTCTCTGCTAGATTCATTGTTTACATGTAAGTTCGAAAAATATCTAGCAATGTCATTCAATCCTTTAGCAATGCCTTGGCCTGCCGTGCTTGTGCATCTTCCCAATCCTTTAGGCAATGCCTTGGATGTACATCTTCTGAGTTTTTAAGCGCCAGTGCCTTGGGGTTTTGTGCACGTGCCGTTCCATGTTTGTACAAGTGCGCATGTTGTGCCTGTCCTCACTTCAGGCCGTGTCTGTGTCCGTGTCCATGTCATGTGTCCCAAAACAATGGCCCAACCTAGCCCACCTTTAGAAATAGTGCTGGGTCGTGGCACTCTTAAAAGTGTCGTCCTCTTACGGTGCCTGTGTCCGCCAGGCCTGGCTCTTTTGACACCTGTCAAATTTAGGATAAACTTAGGTCCTCTAGGAGTTTGTTGATATTTTACTTTTCGTTTGGAAAATAGTTATGGAGAGAAAGACCCCTAAATTATGAATGTGTGTGTCACACAAGGCAGCGGATCCTCTGTCCTGTTTTCCCTGTCCCACTCCTCTGTCCACCTCACACAAATGCCAAGTGACTCACTTCTCTCTCTTCCAATCTCTCCAACATCTAACACCGTTAGCTGCTAATTTTACATTATTGCTGGTGTTGCCTATTTTTTTTTTTTTGGATGCTAATGGTACTGGTGCTATATATTGATATAAATAGGCTCCGCAAGAATGATTTAAACCGCAAGTGTTTTTTAAAAACATTTTTTTTTACGAGTACCGACAAAAAATTTGCTCCATCCGATATCGTTAAAGACATTTTCAGAACTCTTAGGGCGGAATAAAATTGGTAACGATATCCGTACCGATTTTTAACTCTCGGCCGAAACGGTACGTCTTTGCCGATTTTTCCAGCCCTACATATGTTATTTTTTGGATGCTAATGGTACTGGTGCTATATGTTGATATAAATAGGCCTCACAAGGATGATTTAAACTGTGACTTTTTTTTTTTTAACGCATTCTTGTACGAGTACCTACAAAAATTAGCTCAATCTGATATCGTTAAGTGAAATTTTTAGAATTTGTAGGGCGGACTAAAATCGTTAACGATATCCGTACCGATTTTTAACTATCGGCCGAAACGGTACATCTTGGCCGATAATTCCGTCCCTACGTATTAAGTCTCCCCGATTGAATATGGTAAGTTCACTCAGATTTTAGTCGCTCGTATTATGCTTAGATAAAACTAACTTGCAGGTTAATATTATGCACAATGATTCAGATGAGGTACATGTCAATTGAAAAAACCTCTAAATGGTTCGATGAATGAGTTACCCCCACCAAAACCAATATAGTTTGCTTAGATAAAATTCTTAACATGCAGCAGCAAGAGCAGGTGAAAGGAGTTGATTCGAATGGACGATTTTGGAAGCAGCAGTACATATGCACCTGATGCAACTACCACAAATGGCACGTTGGAAGTCATGATTGAGCCTAGAACAACTAAGCCTCCCAAACGTCGCATGGAAAAAGTCCCGTTGACAATGCGAAAAGATGAAACGACTAAGGGATACTTTGATCCTAGGGTGGTTTCAATAGGTCCATACCACCATGGGAAGGAGGAGCTCCAGATGGTCGAGAGGATCAAACCTACTGTAGCGGAATTGTTTATTTTGAGTAGCGGAAGGAGCATGGATGAATTTCGTAAGCATGTTCTGGAGATACTTGATGATGCTAGAAGCTGCTACCTTGAAGGATCGACAGATAGGTATTCCGACAAGAAATTTGCTGAAATGATGCTCCTTGACGGTTTATTCGTTTCAGCTTTTATTGAGTCCATCACTCCAGGTTACGGGGATCAAACAATTGAAGACGAATTAACGAAACACTTAGGTAAACACGCGTTATACCTTTTGCCAAGCGATATAACATCTTTGCTTGAGAATCAACTCCCATTTCAAGTTCTCGAGTTGCTCATGAGCTTAAAGTCCAAACACAACAGATTGACCGAAATGGTGGACAAGTTCTTGGACAGTTTGGAGTCTCGGGAGTCAACGCGACAAGATAAGGAAGTTGGGAGAGAATTCAGAAGGTTGTTGGCCAACAAAAGAATTGTTACGAAGCAACCCCTTCATTACCTTGAATACATTTGGTTGCGGGATAATAAATTATGCCAAACCAATCATACTCGCGGAACCTTAGTGAGCTCAACCCTTAGTGATTTCTCGGATTTTTATTACTCCTTCAAATCTATTACTGAGCTCAAAGCCAAGGGAATCTATGCTAGGAGTGGTAGTGTCTATACTCATAGGGATTTCAACTTCAAATCTTTCTTCTTCTTCGCAGTGCTCGAAATTCCTCCTCTTATTTTGAATCCTCAGTTTATTATACATACTTCAAACCAAATTGCATATGAGTGGACGCCAAACAATCCTAACAACCTACCCACGATGGCTTATATGAATTTTATGAAATCTCTTATTAATACCATTGAAGATGTGAAAGAGTTGCGAGCAAGGAATATATTATTCAGCGCCTGTACGAGTGATGAAGAAGTGGTCAAAATGTTCAACAGCATCTCTACATTTGGAGTGGAAGACTTCAGGATATATGATAAGGTGAAGAAGAGAATCCAAGGGCACTATAATAACACGGCGAGGACTTGGTTTGCCGAATTGATTCATAATTATTTCAGCAGTCCATGGACATTCATCGCTTTCGTTGCTGCAACTGTTCTTATTATCATGAGTATTCTTCAGACCTACTTCACAGTTTTCCCTCGCTAACTTTTTTTTTTTAATCCGGATTCTATCTGTTCTATTTGTTTTGTATTGCTTTGCATTAAAAGAAAGTGTTTATTGTAACCATAGTATTTTGATGTCGACCTCAATGTAGGACAAGCAATTACCCGTGCCTGTGGCACTCTCCAAGTATTTCCCTGCATTGTTCTTTCGATTGTTATAAGCTCTTCCCATGAATTAGACTTCGTAGGATGACCATGGACTGTTGTAAAAAAATTAACGTGAAGGAAACACATAAAAGTAGAATAAAATTTTATTCTCAACCTTTTTATGTATACTTCCCTTGTAAACCAGAATGTTGAAACAATTTTAAAACATCTGAATTGGAGAAGTCAAAAATTAGGAGCAATGAATCAACCTCTCTCTCACAATGACGTTCATGAGACTTGCTACGGCATACCGAACGCCGGAAGATCATGGCGGAGAGTTTCTGGGGAAGAGATTACCACGGTTAATTACCCAGAGCCCAATTAAAATCAAGGCAAAGCCGCATGCAAACGGATACCTAAGTCCTTAACCACATAGCCAACCAACAGGGCTGACGAACACTATAGCAAGTACTAATTGAAAATCCTTGCAGAGTAGGTATATGTGCTCGCCTCGGAGCAATCCAGAGATGAGTGACCCACTGGGAAGTCTATGGAGCTTGGGCGACCAAAGCGGACAATATTATACACGGTGGGAGTAGATAATTATAATTTTTACTAAAAATATGCAACAATAATGGCACCACCCCCAAACCTAAATCCTGGCTCTGCCACTGCTAATATAAAAGCAGAATTCCACAGTCTCTCTCCATCAACTTTAAACAAGATGTTGTTACCTTAGTAACTATCTTTTTCGCTTGTAGTTACTCTGAGTGTGTTGACGCCGTGTCTACACACCGTGAGTAACTAAAAGCCATAAAGATGTAGCTACTAAGGTAACGACATAAGGTTTTTGTTGAAGAGAGATAGAGGTTGCATTGTGTTATGGAGTGAGTTAGTTGACTTTGCCAGAGTAACCTTCAGATTAGGTAATGATACCTGCAAACAACTCATTTTGTCAGTGGCTAGTTGATTTTGCCAGAGTAACCTTCAGATTAGGTAATGATACCTGCAAACAACTCATTTTGTCAGTGGCTTTCTAATGTCTGCAATTTATAGCAATGCTTTTTCTTTTTTGTTTCCGTCAAACTCGTAGACTATCCCAGCCCTTGAATTATGCAAGTTTATCGAATACAATTGGGGTGGGATCACTTATCCAAAAAAGAAAGCATATGGAAATATGTAATCATTGTAATGCCTTCTCTTTTTCTTTTTCCAGAGTTGTTAATTTTGGCCCTGAAATTCAACATCCCTATTTGAGAATGTAGTACCTGGGGTTGGATTTAGACCTCACACTGCCCAGGCTAGTTACCCTAACTTCTACGCAATGCTTTTATTATAGAGTACGATGGTACATGGCCCCTTCTCTACCATGTCCATAAATAAGAGAGGCTGGGCCCTATCTCTATCAAATAAGGTTGCGTTATGGATTTATCATCCATGGGGATTCTTAGAGGTGGCCCGTGTCAAAGGGTGGGGCCGTGGGAGGGGCGCTGTGTCTGGAGGCGCGCGTATCAATTTGCGCCTAGACCAGAATATATGCTGTTTCTTAGACCATATTACTCAACTTCTCTGTGGCGCGTCCATAGTGAATAGTGATCGGTTGGTGAGTAATCAGAAGGCCTACACTTACAATTTGGACTAAACAATTCTAATTTTTAGAGTCTATCCTCTCTGTCTTTTACTTGTTCGGCTAATTGTTTTCTTCTTTCTCTCTCATCCTACACCCCACTCTCTCTCTCTCTCCGCAGATTGCAGGATGAGGCAGTGGAGGTGGGGCATGTGTTAGGATTTTCGCAAACCGACAACACCTCTACGGATCTTGGAAACAATAAATCACAGAGCAGAAAAACAAGTAACCGTGCGTAATAAAAAATGGAAAAGAAAGCGAGACACAGATATACGTGGAAAACCTCAACGTGAGGACAAATCACGGGGGGCACACCAGTCCACTATGAAATCGAAATCAAGAGTACAAGTCTTTTCGCAATCTCTCTGAGATCTGCGTTTTCTCTCGCCTCTCTATCTCAGTTTTCTCTGAAAACGTGTTGCCCTAATTACAAACTAACAACAAAATAATTAGGTCAGGCCTATAGCCAAAATTACACACCGAGGTCCCTTACATATCGTTTTCGCAGGAGTCCGGAATGTTCTTAAAGTTGCACTCCGTGGGGGCTCCCTTTCCCACCCCTCCGGTACTACTAAAGGTTGTCTGCACCCCAACAGCAAGGAGGTGTTAAAAACTTCAAAGGTAAATGGGTGGCGAATATATTATTATTATTATTATTATTATTATAAGAGGGGGTGGAGTGTGACTAAAATTAGCAATAAAAGTATGAGTACACAGTTCCTCTACATAGCCACATAATGATAACATATCCTAGCTAAATTATAATATTCGGAAAGCTGAACCCAAATAATTACAGAGTATATTCTCAGCCTAGATATGCAAATATGTGTTTTCCCTATATCCCACCTCTGTCCCACCTCTCTCTATCTCAAACAGAACAACCTCAAATAAACAAGGTGTTAGACTGTTAGGTATAAATATTTTTTGATATTTTATATATGCATTTAATGCACTTGAGTTTCGACACAATAAAAAATAGTTTTGGTATTATCACTAGACAAATTCTAAAGTTAACTCATTGAGCTAACACAATAAAAAATAATTTTGGTATTATGCACTTGAGTATATTCTAAAATATACTCCATGTTTGCACTACTCACGGGACAATTATCACTTCACGCAGCAGTACTTTTCTTTAATTAAAGTTTAAACCATCAGCTGTTTTGTTTGTAACACTTTTAGAATATCAGTTCCTCCTATTCATTTACCCCCTCTACTTTTTTCACTTCCAACATGAGGAATCTTAAGCCCTGTAAGCTCAGTTGTGTAACTTTCACCTTTTTTTTTTTTGATAAGTGTGTAACTTTGACTTTATATGTATACCATTACTGTTATTTACAATCCCAACCGTGAAAAAGTCAATTTATTTAAAAAAATTAGCTTAGCGGAACACTCTCTAAGCTTGAGTATATCTTAAAATAGTTTATTTCTTTTGAGGGTGATTTATTTTAGTTTATTTTTTGTTTTTCAGGTTTTGTCTTTTTGTCTTACTTCTATCGTTATAATGTATTTTTCAATTTTTTTTTTCAATTACTTTTGTCAAGATGAATAAAAAAAAGAGACAGAACTTTACTTGAATTAATAAAATTTAAAAGAAACAAATAATGAATCAATTTAAAATATCTAGTCTAAACTAGTAAACATTAATCTTGTTGTGGTTGGAATAGAATTGAACTTACATGCTATTACTAAATAGGACACTTTTTTTTTTTTTGGCTACGATCTTCTTATTAGATGATGAAAGTGATTTATTAAGTTTTAATCTTGCTAAAATAAGGGGGGAAAACTTAATCTTTTTTTGCTTTGCAACTAGAGCTGATTGACCTGCATTTATTAATAGAACATTTGATGTGCTTGAAGTTCTAATTCTATGGGGGGAAAAAAGGAACAAAATGAGCTATTTCACCAACTTTAAACGTAATACTAATTGCTTTTTAAAATTTTTCGTAGAATTTAGTGCAATGCTCGTGCTCGACAAGTTTGGCAAAATGAACAATCCAATCAATTTAGAGTCTTAGACCCAATATGTGCTAAAAAAAAAATTGAGAAACTGAACAGTCAATTAATTCCTTCTTAAAATATGTTTGCACCAATCAAGGGAAAATTATCAATTCACGCGGCTTTTTGTTGTATTGACATTTTCACTTGTACACAAATTTCAAACCTATCATTGCTGCTTTGCTTTATAATAGCAGTTTTAACCCATATGTTGTGTTTCCCATCTTCATTTACTTCTACTATTTTCCCTTCTCTCATTCAAACAACATGAGAAACCCGAAATACTTACACCAGCCACGAAATACTTACTTCTACATTTGAGTGTTTTAGGCATTTTTAGGGTATGACTTTGTCTGACGAACAAAAAATGTCAAGTTTTTGTCCCCAATTTGAGAGCTTTAGAGCCATTTTTCTTGACCCTTGTTTGTGTTAGACTTCAAAACCTTGTTAGTTGTGGCGTGTACGGTAACAATAGTTTTATGGGACCCATTTGAGAGAGAGAGAGAGAGAGAGAGAGAGAAGGGGACCATCACCTGATTTTTCGAAAAAGCTAGAGAGAGACGAGAGGCAACTACATATGTTACTGTGTATGTATAACTGTTGTACTTTAACTCTTTTTTGTTCTTTAACCCAAACACTTAAAAATGACCAATGGAGCATTTTTTTTACCCTCTACCAAACAATCCTTGAAAACACAATTTTCGGGTCTCACTTTTAACATTTTCTGTCATATAACAAACATTGTTAGAGAGTGTCAAATGCACATACTCTAACCTTGGTTGTGTAACTCTCACTTTATATGCATACAATTATAATACATAATCCAACAAAAAGTCAAGCTTGAGTTTTTCTTAAATTTAAATTACTATGTTTTGAAAGTGATTTACTTTAGTTTCCTTAGTTTTTAGTTTTTTTAATTTTTTTGTGCTTGTTGTCTTACTTCTATCTTTTGTATGTACTTGTAAAAATTTTGATATATATATTTTTTATTTTTTCAATTCCTCTTGTCAAGATGAATTAAAAAAAGAGATAAAATTTTACATGAATTACTAAAAGTTTAGAGAAACAAATATTGAATCAATTTTAATTATTTAGTCCAAACTGGTAAACCTTCATCTTGTTGCCAAAAGAATCGAATTGACATGCTATTACTATTAGAACTGTCTATTTGTTTATTTTTTTGCTACGATCTTATTATTAGATTATGAAATTGATTTATTAAGTTCTAATCTTGCAAATATAAGAAAAATACTTGATCTTTTTTCACTTTGCAACGAGAATTGATTAATCCGCACTTATTAATAGAACATTTGTAGTGCTTGATGTTCTAATCCTATGAAACAAAGAACAAAATGAGCTAATTCACCAACTTTAAATGTAATTGCTTTTTAAGAATTTTCGTAGCAATTGTGAAATAGAATATATAAGCGCAATACTCATGCTTTTCACTGAAGCATGTACAAAATTTTGTGGTATTTACCTCATAATGATTTACAAATTAGTATTGAATAGGCCAAATTTGGTAAGAGAGATATTTGAATGCGAGGAAAAACTTGAATGTTGAAGACCAAAAAAGGGAAGATACAAATATTAATGGTTGAGGTGTTAGTTTCAAACTCCTTTTTATAGTTTGATCAAAAAATTTAAAATAACTTCTTTTTATGGCAGGGGTGCTTAGCATAATATTTAGTAAAACTGGGGGAGTTATACTGCAATATAGCGGAATGCTTTTGGTACGTTTGACTACGAAACCTGTGGATTAAGGCCGGATTGTCTGACGTGTGATGTGATTTACCGTTAAAAGGAGTATCATTAGCATTTTGCCTTTACGAATTCTGAAATGCTACGGGCTATCGACAGTATGTATACTGCACATATTAGTGAGTGGGATCTACCGAGATTTGCACGAATGATCCAAGTTGTTCAGTAGTTTTAAAATAAATTTTCATGTTGTCTCACATAAAACCAGCTTAATAAGATAATTAATTCGCTCTCTCAATTTTTCTTTTAGAATTTAGTATCTCGAAATCTGAATAAGTTTTAAAGAAAAGTTAGGTAATTAGATCAAAAACTCCTTGCTATTCGATTGAATTGAGATTTTTTGTACGGCGGGTTGAAAAATTATTTTAAAATTCATGAACGACTTAGATCACTTATGTAGAATTTTGTAGTGAAGCCACATACGGATCCGTCACTACAAAATAAATTAATTTTTAGTGACAACAAATTTGTCACTAGGTTGTCACTAAAAGTGTGTTACTAAAGTATTTAGTGACAACTTTTTAATGAGTTGTCTCAAATCCTGTAATAAGTGACAAAATAGTACAAAAAACTGTCACTGAATACTTTTTAACAACACACTTTTAGTGAAACGTTATTGTCACTAAAACTCAATTTTTTTTGTAGTATGTGCACTATCTGTACCCATAGTTGGGTTGGAATGAAGTTACCACAATTACACCTGGAACCGGGGGGCCTGCAGTGCAACGGATGATAGTTTTTTAACTGTCGAAATGTGCTTTTAATGGTCCGAATTAAATAATACTCTTCCACTATCTCACTCACTATCTCGTTAAAAGTTGGACCTGTTGCCAAGCTCATTCACTATCTCAGTCTCTGTCCACTGTCTCTTTCCCTATGTATCGAACATAGGTTCTTCTCTCTCTCACTCTCTCCCCTACGAAAGTAACTAAGTAAGTTGTGGAGAGTGAAGGAATCTAGGCAAAGCAAAGCAAGAAAGAAAAGAATCAAGACTCTCTCTGATAAATTTGGGATGACTTTGAGAGCAAGCTGTTTTGTCCAGTGGAAGAGAAAGGAGGCAGAATTTGAGCAGAGCAGCAATCCCTTGATTCCAATATCAGGTAACAAACAAACTTTCTACTCTCCAATTACAAGTTCTAAGCCTAAATAAAATTGGTGAAGATTTATTCTTTCTTAGATTGTGAATTTTTGTGTGTGTACGAAATTGCTGATTGGGGAACCAGGATGGGATGTGCAGACTTGTTAAAGTTTAGTTCTTTGGATTGTTTGGTATCTGAATTGCTTACTTTGAATTGTTTCACTAAGCTGGGGCTTTTGATTCAAGCCAATCTAAGCCAACTTATTTTGTGGCCCTCTTTTGTCATTTAGAGATTAGGATTAGAGGTGTCAAATGATGAGCCGGGCTGGACCGTTTAATTCCGTGCTGTGCCTAATCTAGTCTATTTATTAGTCGTGATGTGCCTTGCCGGCTCATTTTAGAATATGTTCGGCCCGGGCCCAGTTAATGTGCACGCCACACTCTATGTTGTTCCATGCCAACTCCTATGCCATGCCATGCCAATTCTCATGTTGTGCTGTCTCATGCTCGATCTGCACATGGGATTTTTTTTATCGGACATTGTAAAGACGGAAAAAAATTCTTCTAATAAATTGCTAACATTTTTTTTTTTACAGTTGACAACAAAAATTATCAAATAGTAAAATTATAATAAAAAAATAAATTTTTAAAAATATAAATATTTTATTGATAATTGTAATTTCATGATACAATGGATGTAAAAATGTTAGATTTGCATCCTATAGTTTGAGTACATTCCAACTAGGTTGGCTACTCAACTATAAATCATTGCATTTCTCAAATCTTATAAGCACACAAAAAATTACAAAATAAATATAATACTTCTCTATCATACTCGTGAGTATTGTAACTCATTCTCTGTTAGATTCATTGTTTACACATAAGTTCAAAAATTATTTAGCAATGTCATCCAATCCTTTAGGCAATGCCTTGGCGTGCCCTGCCCGTGCATCTTCACAAGCCTTTAGGCAATGCCTTAGACGTTGATGTCCAAGATGTGCATCTTCCAAGTCCTTTAAGTGGCAGTGCCTTGGCGTGTTGTGCCCATGCTGTGCAATGTTTGTGTCATGCACTTGAGCACGTTGGGCCGGTCCTCGTGTCGTGCCGTGTTCGGGCCCATGCCACACATGTCCTGCAACAACGGCCCAACCTAGCCCACATTTAGCAGGCCCGGCTCTGGGCTTAGGCCCAGTAGGCTGGTGTGTGGGGCACCTCAAATTTGGCCCAAAGTTAGGGCTCTCAATTAGCTATAACCTTCAATGACTCAATAAATATGTAATGAAGTGAAATTTGTCCTGAAACGCCTACTGGCCTAGCGGTAAGCCCAAATCACACTAATCAAGAGATGCTTGGTTCAAGTCCAACCAAAAAAAAAAAAAACTCCTACGCAATGACACTTTTGCCATTTGGAATGAGTTTTCTTTTTGTTCAAAAGTGTTCACTTTCGATCGATATTGCTCTTGATTACAATAATTTCAATAGATCCAAAAATTAGATCATATTTTCAGTTATTTTTTCACCCTTACCCTTTTTAGTTATTTTTCTCCCCTTAAAACTAGGGGTGCATGTGGTCCTGATTGGATCGGTTTTTTCGAAATTCTGTAACTAGACCATTTCGACGGGTTCTAGAAAATTTTAAGAACCAAAACCTAACCAATATACATGTAGGACCTGTCCAGATCCAAATCGCAAGATCGGACCGGTTTTGGTTCGGTTCCGGTTCTACTCGATTAGCAATAGAATACTTTTTCACAACACATGAACTCAAAAGATTATTTACAATTTGGAGCACCAGACAACTCATAAAATGATTATAGAATTTTATAAGATCATTCAAACCAAATATGGTCCACGTGATACACAAAGTACTTGACAATCTACCATCAATAAATCAACTCCAAAAATTGATGAAAACAATGAATAAAGTAGCTTAAACAAAGAATGGAATAGTCTAAAAACGAGAAAATAAATTCAGCAGCATGTCTTGCTAGGGAATTAAAATTGAAAATTCGGTATTAGTAGAGTCAATAGTTGTAGTAATATCTTAAAGACTTCCTAACAAAATAGATTTCTACCCTAAATAGATATAAAAGACTATATAAAATATCAACTTACCAAAGCAAGATAAATTAATATAAACACACACCACGAACACAGGGTTGCTGTTGTGCAACCTTCACACAGCAGTTGTTGTGTACAATCACAGCCATCCACAAGTGTTTTTAACAGTTCGGATTGAAAACAAATTGTTCGCGCGAACAATTCTTCTCTTTTGTTTGAAATCTGGGCCGTTCATCCAAGTGATAGACGACCCGGATTGCGCGCAGCAGCTGTTGTGTAACCCCGGGTCCCACACACCACACACACACACACACTACACTGTCCGGTTCGATTCTAATTGTGGTTCTTAAATTGAGAACTAGTACGTAACTGAACCATAATTCCATGTTCTTATTTTTTCAGAACCATTACCAAACCAATGAACCACATAATCTAACCAAATAGAACGGTTCGGTCCGGAACAGATCGTTTTAGCGATTATATCGATTTCCTTGTGCACCCCTGGTTAAAACTCCTAATAGCAGTCACACTTTTGTGGTTTTTATTACAACTGAGGCTTAGGCTTCATTAAAGTAACCAAATTTTTTGCAATGAGTTTTCTTTTTTCGTCAAAAGTGTTCATTTTCGACATTGCTCTTGATTACAATGATTTCAATAGATCCAAAAATTAGATTATATTTGAGAAAATAATACTTAATTTTCACTTGAGTGGGCATTTCTAATATTATTTAAAATTTGCTTTAGTTTTTATAGTTTACTTAGTAAAATACATTGGACCCCATTTTATAAGTTTGTAGAGGACACCGAAAATCTCAGGGCCGGGCCTACCTTTAGGAATTGTGTTGTGTCGTGGCGCTCTTAAAAGTGTCATCCTCGTACCATGCCTGTGCCGGCGAGGCCTGGCTCTTTCGACACCTCTAAAATTTAGGGTAAACTTAGGTCCTCTAGGAGTTTGTTGATATTTTACTTTTTGTTTGGAAAATAGTTATGGAGAGAGACCCCTAAGTTATGAACGTGTGTGTCAGACATGGCAGCAGATTCGCTGTCCTGTTTTCCACGTCCCACTCCTTTGTCCCACCCCCACACAAATGACATGTGGCTCACTTCTCTCTCTTCCAATCTCTCTAACACCGTTAGCTGGTAATTTTACGGGGATTATTTCGGGTCCTGCAAGGATGATTTAAACTGCAGATTTTTTTAGAATGTTTTTTTACAGATACCTACAAAAACTTAGCTCAATCTGATGTTATTAAGGAATTTTTCATAATTCGTAGGACGTATTTTTTCAGAACCCATACCGATTTTTAACTCTCAGCCGACACTGTACGCGTCGGCCAATTTTTCCACCCCTACATATACGCTTAACTCTCCACGATTGAATATGGTTTGTTTGCTTTTGTTGCGAATTACAACCAATGTAGTCCTTTCTGGCCTTAGTTCACTGATCAGATTTTAGTCGCTTGTATTCTGTTTAGATAAAACTTTGAAGGTACATGTCAATCAAAAGAACCTCTAAATGGTTCGATGAATGAGTTACCCCCACCAAAACAAATATGGTTTGCTTAGATAAAATTCTTAACATGCAGCAGCAAGAGCAGGTAAAAGGACTTGATTCCAATGGACGATTTTGGAAATGGAACAAGTAGAGGAGTTGACGAAGGAAGCAGCAGTACTTATGCAGCTGCTGCAGCTACCACAAACGGCACATTGGAAGTCATGATTGAGCCTAGAAGAACTGAGCCTCCAAAACGTCGAATGGAAAAAGTCCCGTTGACAATGCGAAAAGATGAAACGACTAAGGGATACTTTGATCCTAGGGTGGTTTCAATAGGTCCATACCACCATGGGAAGGAGGAGCTCCAGATGGTCGAGAGGATCAAACCTATTGTAGCAGAATTGTTTATTTTGAGTAGCGGAAGGAGCATGGATGAACTTCGTAACCATGTTCTGGAGATAGTCGATGATGCTAGAAGCTGCTACCTTGAAGGATCGACAGATATGTACTCTGACAAGGAATTTGCTGAAATGATGCTCCTTGACGGTTTATTTGTTTCAGCTTTTATTGAGTCCATCACTCCAGGTTACGGGGATCAAACAATTGAAGACGAATTAACAAAGCACTTGGGTAAACACGCGTTATACCTTCTGCCAAGTGACATAACATCTTTGCTTGAGAATCAACTCCCATTTCAAGTTCTCGAGTTGCTGATGAGCTTAAAGTCCAAACACAACAAATTGACTGAAATGGTGGACAAGTTCTTGGACAGTTTGGAGTCTCGGGAGTCAACGCGACAAGATAAGAAAGTCAGGAGAGAATTCAGAAGGTTGTTGGCCAATAAAAGGATTGTTACAAAGCAGCCCATTCATTACCTTGAATACATTTGGTTGCGGGATAATAAATTGAGCCAACCAAATCATACTCGCGGAACCTTAGTGAGCTCAACCCTTAGTGATTTCTCGGATTTTTATTACTCCTTCAAATCTATTACTGAGCTCAAAGCCAAGGGAATCCATGCTAGGAGTGGTAGTGTCTATACTCATAGGGATTTCAACTTCAAATCATTCTTATTTTTCGCAGTTCTCGAAATTCCTCCTCTTATTGTGAATCCCCAATTTATTATACATACTTCAAACCAAATTGCGTACGAGTGGACACCAAACAATCCTAACAACCTTCCCACGATGGCTTATATGAATTTTATGAAATCTCTTATTAATACCATAGAAGATGTGAAAGAGCTGCGCGCAAGGAATATTCTATTCAGCGCCTGCACAAGTGATGAAGAAGTGGTCAAAATGTTCAACAGCATCTCCACATTTGGAGTGGAAGACTTCAGGATATATGATAAGGTGAAGAAAAGAATCCAGGGGCACTATAATAACACGGCGAGGACTTGGTTTGCCGAATTGATTCATAATTATTTCAGCAGTCCATGGACATTCATCGCTTTCGTTGCTGCGACTGTTCTTATTATCATGAGTATTCTTCAGACCTACTTCACAGTTTTCCCTCGCTAAGTGATTTTTATTTTTTTTATCTGGTTTCTATCTGTTCTATTTGTTTTGTATTGCTTTGTGTTAAAAGAAAGTGTCTATTGTAAGCATAGTATTTCAATGTTGATCTCAATGTAGGACAAGCAATTACCTGTGCATATGGCACTCTCCAAATGTTCCCTGCATTGCTCGTTGGATTGTTATAAGCTCTTCCCATGGATTAGACTTAGTAGCATGACCATGGAGTGTTGTAAAAAAATTTAACATAAAGGAAACGCATAAAAGAAAAATAAAATTTTATTCCTAACCTTTTTATGTATACTTCCCTAGTAAACCAGAACGTTGAAACGATTTTAAAACATCTGAATTGGAGAAGTCAAAAATTAGGAGCAATGAATCAACCTCTAGCACAATGAGGTTCATGAGACTTGCTACGACGTACCCAACGCCAGAAGATCATGGCTGAGAGTTTCTGAGAAAGAGATTACCACAGTTTACTACCCAGAGCCCAATTAAAATCAAGACAAAGCCGCATGCAGACGGATACCTAAGTCCTTGACCACACGGCCAACCAAGGGCTGATGTATACTATAGCAAGTACTAATTGAAAATCCATGTAGAGTAGGTATGGGTGACCCACTGGGAAGTCCATGGAGCTAGTGCGACCAAAGCGGACAATGTTATACGTGGTGGGAGTAGATAGTTACAATTTTTACTAAAAGTATACAACAATAATGGCACCACTCCCAAATCTAAATCCTAGTTATGCCACTGTTGATATGAAGGCTGAATTCCACCGTCTCTCTACATTAATTTAAACAAGATGTCGTTACCTTTTTGGCTTGTAGTTACTCTGGGTGTGTTGACGCTGTGTCTACACACCGAGAGTAGCTAAAAGCCAAAAAGATAGCTACTAAGGTAACAAAATAAGGTTTAAAGTCAGATTCCCTTATCGAGCAGAACAGTGAAAGAGCTTTCTCACCAAACCCATGTTGACCGTAACCCAATATCATGCTGGTGTACGTTACCGAATTCTTTCAAGGGGACGCGGAAAGCACAATTTAGCATAATTGATTGCACTAAATTTTGAGTACGTGTATAAGAGCAGAGCGCACGAAGACACTTTTGTTGGAATTATGGGGTGTGGCTCCCATCCACTTGCCCATTAATTGGTTGTCCAAATAATGTTGGGGTATTGAATTTGCCAGAGGAAGAGTGGGAGCACGTATGGGGTGCCTTTGGTGAATGGAGACATCAATGCACATCATGGAGCTTGCCATGTGCAAGCATGTGCAGCCGAAAGTGGTTATCTGCAGGAGCAATTGAAGCTCCTTTGTTTGGCTATTTAATGGCCTCTCTGCCATTGTAATTGTTATGACCTGTGAGTGGTCTTGAGTTCTCCAGTGGGAGACTTGTGATCTCCTGTAGAGAGATTTGTGTATCACCAGTGAGGGTGATCTTGTGAGGTTTGTAGTTGTTGAGCAGTGTGAAAAACAGAGTGTAGCGAGTGAGAGACCCACTTGTAAAGCTCGTGATTTTTCCGGTATATGGATTGATTGCTCCGGTTACCTCCTTGGACGTACCCGATTTTGGGGAACCACGTAAATACTTTGTGTTGATTGTGTGTGTGTGTTTGGTTGTGTTTGGTTTGATCCCGTGGGCACAACAACTATGATCCAAGCAGTTGTGAATGGCAAAGCCACGGAGTTGCTTGGCTAGAGACACAATTGCCATTGACTAGCAGGCAGCTGAAAGAATTGATGCCGCATTACGCATGATATTGTGCTCAAACATGTGCCTAAAGGTGCTCAATCTGTTCATTTTGGGTATTCCCAGCAATTAGGGATGGAGCCAGGATTATTACGTAGGGGGGACGGTTTATGTATGTGAAGAAGGGGCGGGGCTATATAATTTGATGATATGTATATTTTTTCAATGTAATAGTTGGGTTTTTTTAATTTGTAACAAGGGCGACAACCCCTACTAGCCACACCCTGGCTCCATCCTTGGCAGCAATCATAGCATTCCATGTAGCTTGATCTTTACCATATGTGCAGCACATTTCTAACAATCCTTGTGCAGATTCGATCAAACTTGATTTAGCATACATATCTACCGTATAACTTTCTCGTTTACGCGTATCTAACATTTAGCAATCATGTCTCGTTTACGCACAGTATCAAACACTCTACACACCAAATCATCAACATAACCCGTTTTGTCTTTGGTTGTGACCACAAACAAGTAGAGTACATGTTCAACAGCAAATAACACACAATTCTACTACGGTTTAAAATGAGAATGCAAAACATTGCAGTGAACAGCTTTACCAATATCTAAGCTGCTTAGACTCCGCGCAAGCCTTGAAAACTGCAGAGCAAGTGTAGCAAATCATAAAACGTAAGTTTTTGCGGTTGAGACATCATTTGGGAATAAAAACATCAAGGCTTCGTCGGGCATGAAACTGCAAATAAAGCCACTAACGATTGGTGTTCCAAATCAGGCGAGGACTATGGTTGGAAAGAGGATTGTTTTCGGTACGGAATGTGTTGGGAAAATACAATCGCAATCTCAGATTCCAAAGAACAATTTCCTTTGATCGAATCTTGTTCTTCGATTTCTGCTCATCGGTTGAAACCCTAAAGGCCAACAAACCGATTTCATAAGAAATCAGTTCATACAACCGGTGCCGAGTTGACTACACTCCCTTTAACAAAGATGCGCCGCCTACCGTAGGTGTTGTAGGATGAACCGACGTCTTCGTCCCAGGATACAACAGCTAGAACCACGGCCAACAGAACACCACTGTCGACTGCCTTGGCGAATTGAAACTAGCGTCTACCTCTCTCTCTCAAAGACGAATTCTAGAGTATATTGTGTTGCACGAAAATCTGATGATACAACTATGGCAGAGCTGCCCTTTTATAGCTGAAGGAGGAGCTAGAGTATTCAAGATGTGAATCAATGGGGAGCCTCCCCATTGAATACGAGATTAATTGCAGGAAATGAATTTTGCAAATGAAAACTTCCACGTAATAATGTTGCATTTGAATTGAGGAAGAAACTGCCACAATAAAGCTGGAAATTTGAATGCCTTCAAATCTCATCATGAAGAGGTGTGTAAATAGCGTATTAACCAGCAAATTTTATTAGGCGTATCACACACTTCGTGGGTTCTGTTCGGTTGCCTCGTAAGACCCTCCGAATGCCCCGTTTCATCCACGCCGAATCTCTGGGAAATTTCCAACAAAATGTTGTTGAGGTTGACGGAAATGAGAAGTTTGATGAGTAAACATGATGTTGTGATTTGACGCAAAACAAGTAATGGCCCAATTCTATGATCAGTTGGACCGGTCGAAGCCTAGGAGGTCCAAACAACTCTTAATTGAAAATTGCCAATTTCGGCAATTTATCGACGAGCCTGGAATAAACCCAAACTTGGTGAGCTGAAGCAGAATCGCGCTGTGGTCAATGCTCACCACCCTAATCGTGACTGATGGTAGATTTCAGCCAAATTCATTCGTTTAGGCCTCCAATTTAGTAATTTTGCTATTTTAGGTAATAATTAGATTACGAATTACTCTTAGCGTATAATTCCGTTTACATTGTTTCCAATTGGGAATTTCTTATTTTTCTTTCTAATTTTTAATTTTGTGAGTTTTCCCAATTTTTGGGATATTTTATTTTTTGGTAAGTTTTTTGCTAAGGTTTGCTAGTTTTCCCTAAAAAAGAGCATATAACCTCTATTATTATTCACCTTCTATTCAATAAACAATTCAGAGTTATTCTCTTTCTTCTTGTGGATTCAAGAACTCTCGAGGATTCGAGACCTATCTACGTTTGAACTATTAAGCTAATTAGTTTCTCGTGAATTCCGCTGCGTCCTGATTAGTGTGTGAACTTTATGGAGGTTGATGAGAGTGGCAGAGGACACATGGTTGGTCATGTTAGAACATGTGTGAAGGTTAAGTCCCACATTGGAAAAATAGAAAAAAAAAAGTTGGATTTTAATATATTTAGTTGGATGTCTCACCACTTACAAGGCTTAGCCTTTTAAATAGATATGTGTCATTTAATGTATATTGAGCTCAACGAATGTGGTGGACTCCGTGGATACTCCCCATAAGTTTGGGCCTTGTACACGCCAGAGTAGCGAAAGTGATGGGGGGATCGATGCATTGTACGAACTCCCAACAAGTGGTATCAAAGCCAATGGCTGATGATCTATGGGCAGACTATCGGCACACCATGGATAGGCTTGCATGGTGAACTCCAAGTGATAGGAATAGAAAAATCTAACAGTGCAAGTAATGCGGTGTGCCCGTTGCAAGGTGATGCAAGCGAATGGAACACGTGTTGCACGTTGACTCGTCGGGGAGTATGATGCCAGTGAATGGGCACGTTGGCTCTCAATGGAGTTTCTTGTCGGGGAGCATGGTGCCAGTGAATGGGCACGTTGGCTCTCAATGGAGAATTCAATGGATGGATTTGAACCGTTGGAGTTGGTGCAGAATAAGCCTAGTTTGGAAGATTGGGTTGAGAGTAATAGATCAGAATCAAAGGCGAGCTTGGATGCAAAGAAACGGGCAAGGCTCAATGAACGGTTCACACAGGAGCGGGAGATTTGTTAGAACATGTGTGAAGGTTAAGTCCCACATTGAAAAAATAGAAAAAAAGGTTGGATTTTAATATACAGTTGGATGACTCACTATTTACAAAGCTTAGCCTTTTAAATGGATATAGGTCATTTAATGTATATTGGGTCTAACGAATGTAGTGGACTCCGTGGATACTCCTCAGAAGTTTAAGCCTTGTGCATGCCAGCGTAGCGAAAGCGATGGCGGGATCGATGCATCGTATGAACTCCTAATAATACCTTATGGGTTTGGGTTTCAACTCCCCAAGGACTGGAAAATGGAACAAGGACCCCGTGATAAGGCAAGTTTGTGCTCTCAAGCTTATATCTTATAGGCTAAATGGGTTCGTACCAAGTTTTAAATAAAGGTTGTTATTTATCATATCAGTCGACGGTACATAATGGGATTCCATATCTTTGATACCTTTATTTACTGAAGTATCGGCTAGTACGGGCTAATATGGTCTGATATTGGTCGATATATGACCGTATTCCTGATACCGTTACGTTCTCGATACCGCGATTGAAAATATTGTTTCATACCTAAATCATTAGGGGAAATTGCATTTCATTGGTATGTGAGGCAAGCAATTCCGCATTCATGGAATGTTTATTGGGAACCATAAGATAATGGAAAGAAGAAAAATATTCCCAGATTCATGGCATGGCAATTTTTTAGCCGGACAAAATACCGTTGGCTTTAAAATTCCCTTCTCAAATCGGCCAATCCTGTTTTTTTATTTTTTTAATTTTATCAGCAAAAACTTTATTGGAGAAAACTTGACAAAGGGTACATAAAGTTGGGGAAAGATGAGAGGGGACTCCAAGAAATTAAAACACCTATTGGGTCAAAGTCCAAAACACCTAAAGGCATAGCCCAAAAGAGCATACCAAATACAACATTGAAGTCCCAAAACATATTTTTAGCATAATGAACGTCTCAGATTGCTCACGTGGTACCCCAAAATTTAGATTTTTATCTTCTCTTTTGCTATAATATATCTTCTCTTTGCCAATCCTACCAAAAAAAACCCCTAGATAAGACAAAAGAGGAAATACAAAAAGTAAAGAAATTAGACATTTACTAAAATATTTAGTTTCTTGAACCTTGAAATTTTAAAATCTCATTGTTCACGTTCTGGCCTCCTCGTATGTGAATCCTTGTTCCGTCCCTGCTGACAGAGCAATGGTAAAATTTCCGGACTAAAGAGTTTGATTTAGATCTCACACTTCCAAGGCCAGTTAGCCTAACTTGTGTGCCATGCTTTTATTATAAGAGTACAATGGTACATGGCCCCTCCTCTAGATCTACCATGTCCATAAATAAGAGAGGCTGGGCCGTATTTTTGAAGTGACATGAATAATCCGTGCACCTTTTTTCTTCCAAACCAAGACTTAAGAGTGGGCCTGGAAATACTTGTCCGGGCCCGAACTCATCAAGGTGCTCAAGACCCCATCCAAACGAGAGCCTTAGGCCCTTGGCTCGGCTAGATGAGGTGGATTGTGGGCGATGATCAGTCTACATTTCTCTAAGGCGCATGAGGCGCGCAACTTAAACCCCCAAATTTTGACCCAAAATTAGGGGCCAAAAGAGGTATATCTTGATATGTAATATATATTTAATATAGCACCCATATAACAAAATGAGATAGCTAGCCTAGTGGAAATGCTTAGTTTTGCTATCCAATAGGTTCATAGTTCAAGTCTCGAGGCCTCTCTTTTTCCTCTCCCATAAGAATTTATTTTTTTCCTCACAAGTTCGTCTTAGGCCCTGTGAATCTCGGGGCTGGCCCTGCTGGCACCCATTAGACCCTCTTCTCTATATGTTTGGGTTCATAGTTCAAGTCTCGAGGCCTCTCTTTTTCCTCTCCCATAAGAATTTATTTTTTTCCTCACAAGTTCGTCTTAGGCCCTGTGAATCTCGGGGCTGGCCCTGCTGGCACCCATTAGACCCTCTTCTCTATATGTTTGGTAGCATGTTGGTTTTTAACATGGGCACATCTCTGTCAACTAAGGTTGCATTAGGTATCTATCATCCATGGGGATTCTTAGACGTGACCTAGACCAGACATATGCTGTATCTCAGACCATATTTGCTAAAATTCTCTGTGGTTACTAATGGTCAATCTCCTGATAGGCTTGGGCTCACCTGCCGTCCATGGTGAGTATCGGTATTCGGTTGGTGAGCAATCAGAGACGGTATTTTGGCACGGAGGCTTACACTTGCAATTTTTAGAGTCTATCCTCTGTCTTATACTTGTTCGGCTAATTGTTTTCTTCTCTCTCTCATCCTACACCCCACTCTCTCTCTCCCTCTCCCTCTCTGTCTCTCTCTGTCTCTCTGCGCAGATTGCAGAAAGAGGTAGGGGAGGTGGGGCAGGGAGGTGTTTGGGCATCCCCAATACTATAGTTAAGCTTTGATTTGTGTAAGAAATAAGGTCAAGTAGTTAACATTTGTTCTTTTTTTGCACCCAATGTTATGATTAGGGAAAAGTTAATGGTCAAAAAAAATGGCGGCAGAACTAGGCAAGTTAATATCTGTGGTGGTATGGCTAAAGAAACATTAACTGGGGCCCGCAATTAAAAAATGGAAGAAAATGTAGAAAGGGAGGAGAGAGAGAGAGAGAGAGAGAGAGAGAGGACATCTGACCAAAAGAGAGAGAGAGGAGACGAAAAGTGTGACAAAAGGTCAAAATCTGGGGTCTATCTTTATTTGTATTTATATATGCATGTGTACTTTTTTTACATTTTAACAACACTTTAACAACACCACTGCTACACTTCTTACACTAAAAATACATTTTGTCATAACAACACACAAATGAGACTCACTTTTTACACTTTTGTGTCATATAACAACACATTTTTAACTTTATGATTGCGGATGCCCTTAAAAATTGAAAAGGTAAATGGGTGGTGAATATGTTATAAGAAGGGGTGGATTGTGACTAAAATTAGCAATAAAACTATGAGTACACAAGTTCCTCTACATAGCCACATAAGGATAACATATCCTAGCTAAATCATAATATTCGGAAAGCAGAACCCAAAATAATTACATTCTCGGCCTAGATACGCATATCTGTGTTTTCCCTATGTCGCACCTCTATATACCTCAAACAAACAAAGTGTTAGATTGCTAGGTATAAATATGTTTTGATAGTTTATACAAGCATTTCATACACTTGAGTTTTGATACAATCAAAAACAGTTTTGATATTATAACTAGGCAAATTTTAAGTCAATCCATTGGACTGATATTAATTAAGATTTAAAAAATGTATTAAAATATGTGTAGATGTACTTTTTTGTCTTTATGCATTTGTGTTTATTGTCAGCCAGCCCATTTCACTGGCAATAGAAAAACGGGACCTTGGGGGGGGGGGGATGCATAACACGGTGTTGTGCAGCCATTGCGCAGTTGCGCCGGCTTCGTTTCGACGATCGGAGAAGTTCACCGCATAGAGTTTGTCGAGTACTACACATGTACCAAAAATCAACTCAAACGGATATCTTTAGGTACTTCATCGGAACACAAAAAACTTGAAAAGAAATGGAACACAAAAACCGGATCAAAACCACTTTTTCAAGTTATTTGTGTTCCGATGAGGCACTTAAAGATATTAGATCAAGTTGATTTTTGGCACACTAGTAGTACTCGACGAGCTCTACGTAGTGAACATCTTTGATGGTCGGAAAGATCGAGTATATCTTTAAGTGAACATAGTAGTACCTAACATTATTGTTCAAGTTCAAATCATTCTTCTTTTTTGTAGTTCTCGAAATTCCTCTTATTCTGAATCCTCAGTTTATTATACATACTTCAAACCAAATTGCGTACGAGTGGACACCAAACAATTCTAACAACCTTCCCACGATGGCTTATATGAATTTTATGAAATCTCTTATTAATACCATAGAAGATGTGAAAGAGTTGCGAGCAAGGAATATATTATTCAGCGCCTATACGAGTGATGAAGAAGTTGTCAAAATGTTCAATAGCATCTCTACATTTGGAGTGGAAGACTTCAGGATATATGACAAGGTGAAGAAGAGAATCCAGGGGCACTATAATAACACAGCGAGGACTTGGTTTGCTGAATTGATTCATAAGTATTTTAGCAGTCCATGGACATTCATCGCTTTCGTTGCTGCGAATGTTCTTATTATCATGAGTATTCTTCAGACCTACTTCACAGTTTTCCCTCGCTAACTAATTTTTTTTTAATCTGGTTTCTATATGTTATATTTGTTTTGTATTGCTTTGCGTTAAAAGAAAGTGTTTATTGTAACCATAGTATTTCGATGTTGACCTCAATGTAGGACAAGCAATTACCCGTGCCTATGAAACTCTCCAAATATTTCCCTGCATTGTTCTTTGGATTGTTATTAAGATCTTCCCATGAATTAGACTTAGTAGCATGACCATGGACTATTGTAAAAAAAAATTTAACGTAAAGGAAACACAAAAAAGTAGAATAAAATTTTATTCTTAACCTTTTTATGTATACTTCCCTACTAAACCAGAACGTTTAAACGATTTTAAAACATCTGAATTGGAGAAGTAAAAAATTAGGAGCAATGAATCAACCTCTCACAATGAGGTTCATGAGACTTGATACGGCATACCGAACGCCGGAAGATCATGGCTGAGAGTTTCTGAGAAAGAGATTACCACAGTTTACTACCCAGAGCCCAATTAAAATCAAGGCAAAGCTGCATGCAGACGGATACCTAAGTCCTTAACCACGTGGCCAACCAAGTGCTGACGTACACTATAGCAAGTACTAATTGAAAATCCCTGCAGAGTAGGTATATGTGCTCGCCTCGGAGCAATCCAAGTATGGGTGACCCACTAGGAAGTCCATGGAGCTTGGGCGACCAAAGTGAACAATATTATACATGGCGGGAGTAGGTAATTACAATTTTTACTAAAAATATACAACAATAATGGCACCACCCCCAAACCTAAATCCTGGCTCTGCCACTGCTAATATAAAGGTTGAATTCCACAGTCTCTCTCCATAAACTTTAAACAAGATGTTGTTACCTTGCTAGCTATCTTTTTGGCTTGTAGTTACTCTGGGTGTGTTGACGCCGTGCCTACACACCATGAGTAACGAAAAGCCATAAAGATGTAGCTACTAAGGTAACGACGTAAGGTTTTTGTTGAAGAGAGGTAGAGGTTGCATTGTGCTATGGAGTTGGTCAGTTGATTTTGCCAGAGTAACATTCACATTAGGGAAGACTTATTTTGTCAGTGGCTTTCTAATGTCTGCAATTTAGAGCAATGCTTTTTCTTTTTTGTTTCCGTCGAAATCGTAGACTATCCCATCCCTTGAATTATGCAAGTTTGTCGAATACAATTCGGGTCGGAACACTTATCCAAAAAGAAAGCATATGGAAATATGTAATCATTATAATGCCTTCTCTTCTTCTTTTTCATGATTCATAAATTTTGGCCCTGAAATTCAACACCCCTATTTGAGAATGTAGTACCTGGAGTTGGATTTAGTTCTCACATTGCGAAGGCCAGTTAGCCTAATATGAGCGCAATGCTTTTATTAGAGAGTACAATGGTACATGGCCCCTCCTCTAGATCTACCATGTCCATAAATAAGAGAGGCTGGCTGATGCAGGGCAGCCTCCTTTTACGAAATTATTTGCAAGTAGAAAACACGAATAATGTTTAAGCTAAAGGTACTCCCTCTTTGAACAAACGATATTGAGTAAAAACTCGATTTTCTTAATTCATAAACAACCAAATTCTGCCAATAGGCTTACAATGATACTTATAGTGCTAAGAAACCGTAATCCAACTAGGAAACAAATAACAAAAAGATTTGACTTGCTAATCAAGCCGAAATCAAAGAAATTCCGAAAATTACAAAAAATAGAAATTCGGAAATAATTGATAGGATTAAAAACTAAAAAGAAATATGAGGTTGCCAAAACAGACGGCAACAAAAACGGAATTCCCTACTAAAACTTATTAGCAAATCTATTATTTCCTAAAACGGCAAAATTGCCAGTTTGAAGGCCTAGACGACATCGAATGTGCAGAAGCCCGTTTCGCTTCCAAACGCGGACTCTAGCCCATTTGGCCAACGTTGGACCCGTGTGACTTAATTGTGCTGCTTGGACCGTGTACGGTCCAACCACTCAAGGAATGTGGACGCAATCCACTCTACATCACTGGCCCGTATCTCTGTCATTAGTCAAATAAGGTTGCGTTGTGGATTTATCATCCAACGGGATTCTTAGAGGTGGCGTGGACCAGAATATATGCTGTTTCTTAGACCATATTGCTCAAATTCTTAGACCATAAGTGAGTATCGGTGGTGATCGGTTGGTGAGCAATCAGAGAGGGTATTTTGGCAGGGAGGCTTACACTTACAATTTTTAGAGTTTATCCTCTTTGCCTTTTACTTGTTCGGCTAATTGTTTTCTTCTTTCTCTCTCATCCTACACCTCTCTCTCTCTCTCCATTGCAGAATGAGGCACTGAAGGTGGGGCAGGGAGGTGTTAAAAACTTAAAAAGGTAAATGGGTGGCGAATATGTTATAAGAAGGGGTGGAGTGTGACTAAAATTAGCAATAAAACTATGAGTATAGAATTAATTCCTCTACATAGCCACATAAGGATAACATATCCTGGCTAAATTATAATATTCGGAAAGCAGCGTATCTGTGTTTTTCCTATATCCCACCTCTGTATATCTCAAACAAACGACCTCAAACAAACAAGGTGTTAGATTGTTGGGTATAAATATCTTTTGATATTTTATATAAGCATTTCATGCACTTGAGTTTTGCCACAATAAAAAACAGTTTTGGTATTATCAGTAGGCAAATTCTAAAGTCAACCTATTGGGCTGATATGAAGATTTAAGAAATATATTGAAATATGTAGAAATATATGTGTTTTTTTTTTTTTTTTTGTCTTTATGCATTTGAGCTTGTTGTGAGTTAGCCTATTTAACTGGCAATAGAAAAACTTTTTATGTATCGGTTATGCCAATCGGCGTCTGCTATGAGTTTTTTAAGAAAGACAAAAATAGAATCGTAGTACTATAAAATATACTCCACGCAGCAGTACTTTTCTTTAATCAAAAACAGTTTTGTTTGTACTCCTTTTAGAATATCAGTTTTAACCCATATTTGGTGTTTCCCCTATTCATTTCCCCCCTCTACTTTTTTATATTCCAACATGAGAAATCTTAAGCCCTAAGCTCGGTTGTGTAACTTTCACTTTATATATGTATTATATGTATACTATTACTATTATTCATAATCCAACACAAATTTAAGATTGAGTTTATCTCAGTGTATACTATTACTATTATTCTACTTTTTTCACTTCTCTCACTTAAACAACAGGAGGAATCTTAAGCCCTAAGCTCGATTGTGTAACTTTCACTTTTTTTTTTTTTTGATAAGTGTACAACTTTCACTTTATATGTATACTGTTACTGTTATTTATAATCCAACACAAAATTAAGCTTGATTTTATCTTAAATTAGTATATTTCTTTTGACGGTGATTTATTTTAGTTTTGTTAGTTTCTATTGTTTTATCTTTTTTAGATTTTTTCTTTTTGTCTTACTTCTATCGCTAAAATGTATTTTCCAAATTTTTTTTTTCGATTCCTTTCGTCAAGATGAATAAAAAAAGAGACAGAACTTTACTTGAATTAATAAAATTTAAAAGTAAACAAATAATGAATCAATTTAAAATATCTAGCCCAAACTAGTAAACCTTCATCTTGTTGCTGTTGGAATAGAATCGAACCGACATGCTATTACTATTAGGACGCTTTCTTTTCTTTGTTTTTTTTTTGGTTTTTGCTACGATCTTATTATTAGATGATGAAAGTGATTTATTAAGTTTTAATCTTGATATTTTTCGCTTTGCAACTGGAGCTGATTGACCCGCACTTATTCATAGAACATTTGCAGTACTTGAAGTTCTAATCCTACGAAAAAAAAAAAAGAACAAAATGAGCTAATTCACCAACTTTAAATGTAATACTAATTGCTTTTTAGATTTTTTTTTTTTTGTAGCAATGAGTGTGACATAGTGCAAAATTGCTTTTTAGAATTTAGTGCAATACTCATGCTCGACAAGCTTTACAAAATAACAATCCAATCAATTTAGAGTCTTAGATCCAATATGTGCTAAAAAAAAATTGAGAAACTGAACAGTCATTTAATTCCTTCTTAAAACGGGAAAGGATCTGAACCCATAAAATATGTTTGCACGAATCAAGGGAAAACTTTTTGTTGCATTTACATGTTTACTTGAACACAAATTTCAAAGCTATCATTATTGCTTTGTACTCCTTTTATAATAGCAGTTTTAACCCATATGTTGTGTTTCCTATCTTCATTTACCCCTTCTACTATTTTCCCTTCTCTCACTCAAACAACATGAGAAACCCGAAATGCTTATACCAGCCCCGAAATTCGTAAAGCCCAAGAGCATCTACATTTGAGTGTTTAAGGAATTTTTAGGGTAAGAGTTTATGTGACAAACAAAAAATGTCGAGTTTTTGTGCCCCATCTGATAGCTTTAGAGCATTTTTCTTAACCCTTGTTTGTGTCAGACTTCAAAGCCTTGTTAGTTCAGGCGCGTACGGTAACAATAGTTTTATGGGACCCATTTGAAAGAGAGAGTGAGAGAGAGAGAGAGAGACAGAGAGAAGGGGGGCCATCACCTGATTTTTCGGAAAAGCTAGAGAGAGATGAGAAGCAACTACGTACATATGTTATTGTCTATGTATAACTGTTGTACTTTTAACTCTTTTTTGTTCTTTAACCCAAACACTTAAAAATGACCAATGGAGCATTTTTTTTTACCCTCTACCGAACAATCCTTGAAAGCACAATTTTCGGGTCTCACTTTTAACACTTTCTGTCATATATATAACAAACATTTTACAGAGTGTTAAATGCGGATGCTCTAAGCTTGGTTGTGTAACTCTCACTTTATATGCATACTATTATAATACATAATCCAACAACAACTCAAGCTTGAGTTTTTCTTAAATTTAAATTACTATGTTTGTTTTGAAAGAGATTTACTTTAGTTTCCTTAGTTTTTAGCTTTTTATTATTATTATTTTTTTTGTGCTTTTTGTCTTACTTCTATCTTTGTATGTATTTGTAAAATTTTGTTATATTTTTTATTTTTTCAATTCATCTCGTTAACATGAATAAAAAAAAGAGACAGAACATTACATGAATTACTAAGATTAGAGAAACAAATATTGAATCAATTTTACTTGTCTAGTCCAAAATGGTAAAGCTTCATCTTGTTGCCAATGGAATCCAATTGACATGTTTTTACTATTAGAACTGTTTGTTTTTTTCTACGATCTTATTATTAGGTGATGAAATTGATTTATTAAGTTCTAATCTTGCAAATATAAGAAAAAATACTTAAATCTTTTTTCACTTTGCAACGAGAGTTGATTGACCCGCACTTATTGTTAGAACATTTGTAGTGCTTGATGTTTTAATCCTATGAAAAATGGAACAAAATGAGCTTTGACCAACTTTAAATGTAATTGCTTTTTAAGAATTTATGTAGCAATGAGTGTGAAATATAATAATGCCGTGCACTGAAGCATGTATAAATTTTTTTGGTATTTACCTCATAATGATTTAAAAATTAGTATTGAGTAGGCCAAACTTGGTAAGAGAGAGATTTGAATGCGAGGAAAAACCTAAATGTTGAAGACCAAAAAATGCGAAGATACAAATATTATTGGTTGTTTCAAACTCCTTTTTATAGTTTGATCAAAAAATAAAAAATTCCTTTTTCTAGCAGGGGTGCTTAGTATAATATTCAGTAAAACTGGGGGAATTATATTGTAATATAGCGTAATGTTTTTGGTACCACCTGACTTTTGACTATGAAACCTGTGGAGTAGGTTGGATTGTCTGACGTTTGATTTACCGTTAAAAGGGAGTCATTAGCATTTGCCTTTACGAATTCTGAAATGTTACGAGCTATCCACAGCATGTACGCTGCACATATTAGCGTGTAGGATCTATTCGAAGTTTGTACAAATGATTCAAGTTGTTCAATAGTTTTAAAACAGATTTTCTTGTTGTTTCGCATAAAACCAGCTTAATGAGATGATCAATTCGCTCTTTCGATTTTTCATCCTGAATTTAGGATCTTGAAATCTGAACAATTTTAAAGAAAAGTTAGGTAATTAGATCAAAAACTCATTGTCATTCAACTGAATTGAGATTTTTTGTACGGCTAGTTGAAAAATTATTTTAAATTTGATGAACAACTCGGATCACTTATGCGAGATTCTGTAGTGAACCCCACATACGAATCTATGCACTATCTGTACCCATAGTTGGGTACTTGGGTTGAATGAAATTACCCCAATTACACCGGGAGCCGGGGGCCTTGCAGTGTTGCACTGTGTAAGACGACTTTTTAACCCTCCATATGTGCTTTCGATGGTTCGGATTTAAATAAAACTATTCCACTATCTCACTCACTCACTATCTTGTATTCTCGTTAAAAGTGTTGCCAAGCTAGCTCACTCACCATCTCACAGTCTCTGTCCACTGTCTCTTTCCCTATGTATCGCGCATAGGTTCTTTTCCCTCTCTCCCACTCTCTCCTACCAAAGTAAGCTGTGAAGAGTGAAGGAATCTAGGCAAAGCAAAGCAAGAAAGAAAAGAATCAAAACTCTGATTAATTTAGGATAACTTTGAGAGCAAGCTGTTTTGTCCAGTGGAAGAGAAAGGAAGCAGAATTTGAGCAAAGCAAAGCAATCCCTTGATTCCAATATCAGGTAACAAACAAACTTCCTACTCTCCAGTTACAAGTTCTAAGCCTAAATAAAATTGGTGAAGATTTATTCTTTCTTAGATTGTGAATTTGTGTGTGTGTATGAAATTATTGATTGGGGAACCAGGATGGGATGTGCAGACTTGTTGAAGTTTAGTTCTTTGGATTGTTTGGTATCTGAATTGCTTACTTTGAATTTAAGAGAATGAATAAGCTGGGGATTCAATCCAATCTAAGCCAACTTATTTTGTGGCCCTCTTTTGCCAACTAGAGATTAGGATTAGAGGTGTCAAATGATGAGCCGAGTTGGGCAGTTTAATTTCGTGCCCTGTCATGTCGTGTCTAACCTAGCCTATTTATTAGTTGTGATGTGCCTTGCCGGCTCATTTTAAAATATGCTCGGCTAGGGCCCGGTCCATGTTCACGCCACACTCCATGCCGTGCTGTGCCAACTCTTATGCCATGCCATGCCAATTCCCATGTTGTGCTGTCTCATGCTCTGCACATGGGATTTTTTTTTTATCGGACATTGTAAAGACGAAAAAAAATTCTTCTAATAATTGCCAACATTTTTTTTTTTTTTTTTACAGTTGACAGAAAAAATTATCAAATATTTAAAACTAAAAGAAAACAACAAAATTTTAAAAATACAAACATTTTATCGATAATTGTAATTTCGTAATACAATGAATGTAAAAATGTTAGATTTGCATCCCATAGTTTAAGTACATCCCAACTAGGTAGGCAAATGGCACCTATTCAACTATAAATCATTTGCATTTCTCAAATCTTATAACCACACAAAAAATTACAAAATAAATATAATACTTCTATCCGTACTCATGAGTATTGTAACTCATTCTTTGTTAGATTCATTGTTTACATATAAGTTCAAAAAATATTTAGCAATGTCATCCAATCCTTCAGGCAATGCCTTGGCGTGCTGTGTCCATGCATCTTCACAAGCCTTTAGGCAACGCCTTGGACGTTGATGTCCAAGATGTGCATCTTCCGAGTCCTTTAAGCGCTAGTGCCTTGGCGTGTTGTGCTCATGATGTGCCATGTTTGTGCCCGTGCACTTGAGCTTGTCGTGCTGTGTTCGTGCCCATGCCACATGTCCCGAAACAACGGTCCAACCTAGCCTACATTTACCAGGCCCGGCCCGGCCCTGGGCATAGGCCTAGTAGGCTGGTGTCTGGGACACCTCAAAGTTGGCCAAAAATTACGGCTCTCAATTAGCTATAACCTTCAATGACTCAATAAATATGTAATGAAGCGAAATTTGACCCGAAATTCCTACTGTCCTAGCGTTAAGCCCAAATCACACAAACCAAGAGGTGCTTGGTTCGAGTCCTACCTAAACCAGGCCTTTTTTAGTTATTTTTTCCCCCCCTTAAAACTCCTACGCAGTCACACTTTTGCGGTTTTTGTTACACTTGAGGCTTAGGCTTCTTTGAAGTGACCAAATATTTTGGAATGAGTTTTCATTTTTGTTCAAAAGTGTTCACTTTCGATATTGCTCTTGATTACAATAATTTCAATAGATCCAAAAATTAGATCATATTTTCAGCTATTTTTTCACCCTTAACCTTTTTAGTTATTTTTCCCCCCTTAAAACTAGGGGTGCACACGGCCCAGGTTGGATTGGTTTTCTAGAAATTCTGTAACCAGACTATTTCGACTGGTTCTAGAAAATTAAGAACTAAAACCTAACCAAAAGACGTGTAGGATCTGTCTAGATCCAACCCGCAAGATCGGACCAATTTTGATTCTGTTCCGGTTCTACCCGATTAGGGTTAGAACACTTTTTCACAACACATGAATTTAAAAGGTTATTTAGAATTTGGAGCACCATACAACTCATAAAATAATTATAGGATTTTATAAGATTCGAAACCAAATATGGTCCACGTGATACACAAAGTAGTTGAAAATCTACCGTCAATAAATCAACTCCAAAAATTGACGAAAACCACGAATAAAGTAGCTTAAACAAAGAATGGAATAGTCTAAAAATGAGAAAATAAATTCAGCGGCATGTCTTGCAAGGGAATTAAAATTGAAATTTCGGTATTAGTAGGGTCAATAGTTGTATTGCTAATATATTAAAGACTTCCTAACAAAATAGATTTCTACCTTAAATAGATACAAAATAATACCTCACTAGAGAAAAAAATAGGCTTAAATACTTGTTTGGTCCCTACAAAATAGCCTCTGTTTCAATTTCGTCCTTATAAAATTTTATGTTTCAATTTTACCCTTACACTTTTCGACGAAGTTCAATGTTGCCCTTTCCGTCCCAAATGGATGGAAAATCTCAGATGTGGCTAACGGATTGATGAGCTGGACAAACCCCCTAATGTTATACTCAGATCCAAACACTCACTCTCTCTTTCTCTGGACAACACCCTTCTCTTATACTCAATCCAAACACTCACTCTCTCTTTCTCTCACTCCCTCTCGTTCCCTGTGCGTCTTCAAATCACAAGGAAGATGAATGTTGGCGAGATCAACATGACGAACAAGTAGACACAAAGAAGTTGAAATCGAAGGAGATTTGTGGATTATAAGGTAAGTTGATTGCTACCCGAATTTTTAGGGTTTTTTGGCCACATAACTGTGTAATGAAACTGAACGACAAAAAATAAAAAATAACTAATTTTTGTAGACCTAGGTTTGGTAGAGTAAAGTAAGATTTATTTGTCCCAAGTTGTTGGCTTTTTTACAGTTGTGTTGCTTTCTGTAATAAAGAATGTCGGCTTTTGCATGCATGAGTGGTGGTCCCAAGTTGTTGGCTTTGTTTACACATTGACTTTTGCCTTGAATTTTTTCTGTATTTTTATAGATGGATGATCGTCTGTTCACTTGTGAGATACACCACGGGGGTCATTTTGTTGAAAACCCTCTTCGTTATGTCGATGGATTTGTGAACCATGTAGATGATTGTGATCATGATCTATGGTCCAAGTTAGAGGTTGAAGACATAGTACGTAGGCTTGGTTACGATAAGCACAGGATGTTGTGGTATAAAATTCCTGGGCTTGGGTTGTTGGAGGGTCTTAGAGTAATTGGAAATGACAGGGATGCAATGCATATGACAGAGTGTGTTAGAGGACATGACCAGATAGAGGTTTATGTAGAACATGTCATTGAGGATGTAGAATCAGTGGTGGATAATCTGGCCTTACCTGCCCCTCAAATGGATGAACAAGTACATGTAAATGCAGAAGTTGATGTTGGAATGAAGGATGTAGAAGTTGAGGAAGACATTGGTTAGGAGAATGTGTATTACAATAGTGATACTGATGATAGTGTGATAGATGTACACTGCTTCATCTTCAATTTCAGCTTTATGTTTTCATTCCTTAGAGCAATAATGACAGCCTTCCCACGCTTACAGATTTCATCATCCACCCACTCGAAAAATTTGCATTTTCTGCCTTCCTACAAATGGACGAAATTCTGCCAAATCAAAATAATAGAGTGGAAGAGTTGATTCATCTAATAGATTACAAGATTTACAGGTCTAACAAATGTCACTTACCCTGAAGTGACGACATCCAAGAAATCTTCTTCCTGGATTGTCATCTGTCCATGAAGTTTCCATAACAGCCTTTGATCCACATTTGCAATTTGGCCACCCATGACCACCGGTTGATGAAGAGGACGAGTGATATGAGCTTGAAGACATCCGGATTACAGGAGCAGAGTAAGACTTGTTCTTAGCTGGAATTTTTAGGGTTTAAAGTTTGGGGAAGAAGACGCACGGGGAACGAGAGGGAGTGAGAGGAAGAGAGAGTGAGTGTTTGGATTGAGTATAAGAGAAGGGTGTTGTCCAGAGAAAGAGAGAGTGAGTGTTTGGATCTGAGTATAACATTAGGGGGTTTGTCCAACTCATCAATCCGTTAGCCACATCTGAGATTTTCCGTCCATTTGGGACGGAAAGGGCAACATTGAACTTTGTCGAAAAGTGTAAGGGTAAAATTGAAACATAAAATTTTATAAGGACGAAATTGAAACAGAGGCTATTTTGTAGGGACCAAACAAGTATTTAAGCCAAAAAAATATTAACTTACCGAAAGCAAGATAAATAATTATGTACACACAAACACATTATACGGTCCGGTTCGATTCTAATTGTGGTTCTTAAATTGAGAACTAGTAACCGAACCATAATTACCGGTTCTTATTTTTTCAGAACAATTACCAAACCAATGAACCGCATAATTAACCAAATAGAGCGGTTTGATCCGGAACATATCGTTTTAGCGGTTATGTCGGTTTTCTTGTGTAGCCCTGCTTAAAACTCCTAATAGCAGTCACACTCTTAAGGTTTTTATTACAATTGAGGCTTAGGCTTCATTAAAGTAACCAAATTGTTTGCAAGGAGTTTTCTTTTTTTCGTTTTTGTTCAAAAGTTTTCACTTTCGATATTGCTCTTGATTACAATAATATCAATAGATCCAAAAATTAGATCATATTTGATAGAATAATACATAATTTTGACTTGAGTGGGCATTTCTAATATTATTTCAAATTTGCTTTATTTTTTATAGTTTACTTAGTAAAATACATTGGGCCCCATTTTATAAGTTTGTATAGGACCTCAAAAATCTCAGGGCGGGTCTACCTTTAGGAATTGTGTCGTGTCGTGGCGCTCAAAAGTGTCATCATCGTACCATGTCTATGCTGACGAGGCCTGGCTCTTTCGACACCTCTCAAATTTAGGATAAACTTAGGTCCTCTAGGAGGTTGTTGATATTTTACTTTTCATTTGGAAAATAGTTATGGAGAGAGAGACCCCTAAGTTATGAACGTGTGTGTCACACAGGGCAGCAGATCTGCTGTCCTGTTTTCCACGTCCCACTCCTCTGTCCCACTCCCACACAAATGACACGTGGCTCACTTCTCTCTCTTCCAATCTCTCTAACACCATTAGCTGCTAATTTTACATTGCTGCTGTTGTTGCCTATTTTTTTTTGGATGCTAATGGTGGTGCTGTATGTTGATATTTTGCTGGGCTTATTTTGGGTTAAGTAAGGATGATTTAAATCGCAGATTTTTTTTAGAATGTTTTTTCTTGATACTTACAAAATTAGCACAATCCGATGTTGTTAAGGATTTCTTTAGAATTCTTAGGACGGATTCTTTTAGAATTCGCACCGATTTTTAACTCTCAGCCAACACTGTACGTCTCGGCCAATTTTTCCGCCCCAACATATGCCCTTAACTCTCCCCGATTGAATATGGTTTGTTTGCTTTTGTTGCGAATTACAACCAATGTAGTCCTTTTTGGCCTTAGTTCACTCAGATTTTAGTCGCTTGTATTCTGCTTAGATAAAACTTTGAAGGTACATGTCAATCAAAAGAACCTCTAAATGGTTCGATGAGTGAGTTAACCCCACCAAAACAAATATAGTTTGCTTAGATAAAATTCTTAACATGCAGCAGCAAGAGCAGGTAAAAGGACTTGATTCCAATGGACGATTTTGGAAATGGAACAAGTAGAGGAGTTGACGAAGGAAGCAGCAGTACTTATGCAGCTGCTGCGGCTACCACAAACGGCACATTGGAAGTCATGATTGAGCCTAGAAGAACTGAGCCTCCAAAACGTCGAATGGAAAAAGTCCCGTTGACAATGCGAAAAGATGAAACGACTAAGGGATACTTTGATCCTAGGGTGGTTTCAATAGGTCCATACCACCATGGGAAGGAGGAGCTCCAGATGGTCGAGAGGATCAAACCTATTGTAGCGGAATTGTTTATTTTGAGTAGCGGAAGGAGCATGGATGAATTTCGTAACCATGTTCTGGAGATAGTCGATGATGCTAGAAGCTGCTACCTTGAAGGATCGACAGATATGTATTCTGACAAGGAATTTGCTGAAATGATGCTCCTTGACGGTTTATTTGTTTCAGCTTTTATTGAGTCCATCACTCCAGGTTACGGGGATCAAACAATTGAAGACGAATTAACAAAACACTTGGGTAAACACGCGTTATACCTTCTGCCAAGTGATATAACATCTTTGCTTGAGAATCAACTGCCATTTCAAGTTCTCGAGTTGCTGATGAGCTTAAAGTCCAAACACAACAAATTGACCGAAATGGTGGACAAGTTCTTGGACAGTTTGGACTCTCGGGAGTCAACGCGACAAGATAAGAAAGTCAGGAGGGAATTCAGAATTGTTACGAAGCAGCCCATTCATTACCTTGAATACATTTGGTTGCGGGATAATAAATTAAGCCAAACCAATCATACTCGTGGAACCTTAGTGAGCTCAACCCTTAGTGATTTCTCGGATTTTTATTACTCCTTCAAATCTATTACTGAGCTCAAAGCCAAGGGAATCCATGCTAGGAGTGGTAGTGTCTATACTCATAGGGATTTCAAGTTCAAATCATTCTTCTTTTTCGCAGTTCTCGAAATTCCTCCTCTTATTGTGAATCCTCAGTTTATTATACATACTTCAAACCAAATTGCGTACGAGTGGACACCAAACAATCCTAACAACCTTCCCACGATGGCTTATATGAATTTTATGAAATCTCTTATTAATACCATAGAAGATGTGAAAGAGCTGCGCGCAAGGAATATTCTATTCAGTGCATGCACAAGTGATGAAGAAGTGGTCAAAATGTTCAACAGCATCTCCACATTTGGAGTGGAAGACTTCCGGATATATGATAAGGTGAAGAAGAGAATCCAGGGGCACTATAATAACACGGCGAGGACATGGTTTGCCGAATTGATTCATAAGTATTTCAGCAGTCCATGGACATTTATCGCTTTCGTTGCTGCGACGGCTCTTATTATCATGAGTGTTCTTCAGACCTACTTCACAGTTTTTCCTCGCAGCTGATATCCGTTTGCTATTTGTTCTATTTGTTTTGTATTTCTTTGCATTAAAAGAAAGTGTTTATTGTAACCATGGTATTTCGATGTCCATCTCAATGTAGGACAAGCAATTGCCCGTGCCTACGGCACTCTCCAAATGTTTCCCTGCATGATTCTTTGGATTGTTATAAGATCTTCCTATAAATTAGATTAGTAGCATGACCATGGGCTTTATGATTGTAAAAAAATTTAACGCAAAGGAACCACAAAGAAGAAAAATAAAAGTTTATTCTAACCTTTTTATGTACATTTCCTTAGTTATAAGGGTTCTAGAATAAAGATGACTTAGTTGTTTGGACTTAGAAAAACCATTTTTCCAGACTTAAAACGACCATTTAAAAGTTTACTAGTAAAGAGAATTTTGACGTACCCAACACCGGAAGATCACGGCTGAGAGTTTCTGACAAAGAGGTTACGACGGTCTACGACCCAGAATCCAATTAAAATCAAGACAAAGCCATATGCGAATGAATACCTAAGCCCTTAACCATATGGCCAACCAAGAGCGGACGTACACTGTAGCAAGTACTAATTGAAAATTCTTGTAGGGTAGGTATATATATATATTGATATTTCGTAAACCGGTGGTTCTAATGGGCACCTGTTAGGCATTTTTTAAATAAAAAAAAAAAACCTAGTCTCAGGCGCGTGCGATGCACATGCTTTTGTCATTGCCTATGAATCTCAATCGATGCAATTTGAAAACTAAACATGCACAAACGTTTGACGTTTCAAAAAACAAGAGAGAGTTTTCTAAAGTGTTTTAAGTAATAAGTATTAAAACACAATATTGAGAAACTTGTTTGCGTTTCAGATAAATCGTCATGATCTCAACTTTCTTGATCTCAACTTTCATGCTTTGTCATTGCCACTGTTGATTATTGCTTGTTTTGGTTTGCTTCAGGTTTTGCGTTTGTTCTTTGATTCTGACTGTCTTTTTTCTTTGGGTGGTTGAGTCTAAGTGGCCACTATCTGATTCATCAAGTTGACTCTTCTGTTATTCTAAAGGAAAGGATATCAAATTTACAAGTATAAGTGTATAATAAACAATTACCAAGAATCATGATTCGTATTATTAGCTTTTGGCTTATTTTTATTAGCTTGTAATGCCCCGAATCTTGTACACGTTAATAAAATATTTTCCAAAATATTCCATTAATTAAAAAGCCAATTTCTTAAATAACAGCGGAAGTATAGTTTGATTTCACCAACTTGACAAAATAGATTTAGTTACTAAACAAGATTACATCTAGAAATTTAATTTCTAAAAAAGGAACAGAGCAATTATACTACTAAGGAATCCATGACTTGACAGGCTGACAGCTTCATCCTCCAGAGGGCTTCACCTTTTTTTTTTTTTTTGGTACTTCGGAATTGCATTACGAAATGAAGCAAGAGTCATAGACAGCATTAGATGTGCAGGATAGTTGGTACAAATGCAACCGAAATAAACAGGAAGCGTCCTAATATTCATAATAAGGAAAACAAAGGAGCGATCTAGTCAAGAAACTACCTGAGGTTGTGGTTGTCCCTTAGCATGTACTCCCGTATGTCTACAGGAGCAGTGTTCAAAACCACCAAGTCCTCCATTTGTTCTGCTCCAAACCTTGCAAGGAAATCTGCACATTCGTTGGCACCACGATAGATATGGGAGAGTTTACTCTTGGTACGTTCCAACAGATATTTTCCGTCGTTGATAATGTTTCTGTGGGGGTGAGTGGTGTTTGCACCCTCATTGATGAGCATCACAGCTGTTTGAGAGTCAAATTCTATTTGAACATTGTACAAGCCCTTCTCCAAAATGATTGTTAGCCCTCTGTAGATACTCCATAACTCTGTCTCCAAGCTTGAGGACGCGAGCATTCTGCCCAAGTAGCCTAATTCCCAATCTCCTCTTTCATTTCTGATAAGTCCTCCAAATCCTGCTTTGCCATTTGATTCATACCAGCAGACATCTGTGTTAAGTTTGAGGTTCCCTGTATTTGGGGCATGCCAAGGTGTTAGTTTGTTCTTAGGAGGACCAGAAACCAGAGGGGATTTGAAAGCTTCCACAATTTCCATGGCGTATGTGCATACTGAAAATTCCTTTTTCGCTATCCGAATACTTAACAAGCAAAATAAAAGGAATTATAAAATAGTAAACAATGAAACACAACGATATACGTGGAAAACCCCTTAAAAAGAGTAAAAACCACAGGAGGAAATCAATCCACTAAAAGTAAACATTGTGCAGTTACAAAACGATGTCAATTAAACACAATCGCGAATCCTCACCGATTGACCAAAGATCGTGTTGCCGAATCCACGTACACCGCACCAAGTGGTTGATTGCCGAATGCCTTGAATCCTCAAGTCCTCCGAATACTCCCAGAAATCCACTGGAAGATTAACTCAATAACTTGAATCAAATGTTGAAGAACACTTCTTGGAGTTGTTGATTGTGTGGCTCAATATATGAAATCTCCAAGACCCATACCAAAGAATAAAAAGGATGTGTTGCTCTATCTTGTTAATTTACGTGAGGTTGTGCACACACAAAAAAAAGGTCCAAACCAAGCCCTAATATATATGTTCTAATGCATGATATATTCCCATCATTTACTACTCCTTTGCCATTTTTTTTCTAAACAATACTACCGCAAATCTTCTTGCCAAGGAACAATTTCCTTAATGGAAGAACAAAACTTTCCAAACCTTGGTGATACCTTAAGTTGGCAGCCAAGTGGGATTATGCCATAAAATCCACGTGCCTTTTGAATTCCCCTTTTTACGGTCCAATTGGATTAGCTGCCAACCTTTCCAATTCGAATCCTCGTATCAATCTCGTGCAAATCCTTCCAAAATTCTACCTAAGGATCTTCACCTATCAATTACAAAATTTGTGATTTCCTCCACTTCCTAAACAGACACGCTAAAAATAAAAGAAAATAAATTACAACTCGATAAATGAGGATACATCCAAAAATGTGTTTTGTCGTGAAATTGCCAACAAATAACGACCGTGGGCTATGGACCTTACACATACCATTTTGGAACTTACTTCTGGTACCATATCTACATTATCAAAACTCTTTCTGTTTCTATCCTTCCAAATTTGCCATAGTATGGTACCGAAAAGCATGTTCCAAGGAACTTCCTTGGTAATGTGTAGGAGTTTACTTCTTTTCAAATTGTGAGTTAGCCAATCCGGCATGGAGCTTTCAAAACCTTCTCTCATGATTCTGCCCGTGTGGAATTTGTCCCAAAGTTTTATGGCTTTGGGGCAATCCCGAAATAGGTGCTTAATGGTTTCAGGAGAGTTATTACATCTCGGGCATAACTCCGAGATGGTCATACCTCTCCTGGCCCGAAGATGATTGGTTGGAAGCTTGTTATGGAAAATGAGCCAAATGAAAGATTTGAATTTCTAGGGGGCTTTCATTTTCCAGAACCAGTTCCAACCTTTAAAATCATTAATATCACTTGTAATCATATCATAAGCATGAGAAGCAGTACACCTTTAGCTTATTCCTATCCTTCAATTCCGTCTTCTATATCTGGCATGAAAAATCAAGGTATACGAATACCATGAGCGAATAACGCTCATCAGATAAACTCCTACCCATTAACCCTTACATTACAAGTAATATATAGTTTGGTATATAAATGAAGTGCAAAATTAACAAATAGATTGATTCAATAACAGCATTAATTAAACATAATGAAAGATATCCTCGAGAAATCATCTTCTCAATTAAACAACACTCTAAACATCACATCGTTCACTCTTCTTTCTAATTAAACTTCGATCATACTACGATTCGTTCATCACAAGATTCAATTCTCTTCCCTCACAGCATTTAGACATTCAACCGTCCATCAACATAAGATTCATGTCCCCCCTTAAGAATGTACGTACATCGCATTCTTCTAGATGCATATACAACGCATAAGGATGCACATTCAACACATATCCTTGAGACGCGCGTACACCACATGATGTTGTACATACATCACATTGTCTCGGGATGCGCTTACTGCATAAGATTATATTCAATTCCGCATAAAACTGCGACTCTGTTGGATGGACTCCCTAGATTTCATTAACCACTATCTATTATCCTTTTTCCAATTTCCATTAACTTATACTTCTAGGTGATCTTTATGAACGTACACCAACGCAGGAACCTAATTGTCTATTCTAGCACTATATAATCACATCATAGTCATCGACATAGAAACTCACGTATTCGTGATACAATTGATAAGGGCAAGTGCGACAATTTATAAGAGCATTTAAAGCGCACATCAGTTACATAGATTAAAGTATCGTACAGTTTAGGGTTATCAAAATAATTTGGTAACGACAAGGTTCAAAATGTAGAATACTAAGAGTGGGGTAAATGTGTAATTTAGCAACAACTAGGGTTGAAATTGTGAACTTATGAAGTTAAAAGGGTAAAGTCGTATTTTCGTAGAATAAGGGCATTTTAATCATTACCACTTCAAAGGGTATTATAGACTTTTATCCTAATATAGTCTTCTTAATTCTATTACAAGTTTTAAATAGTTATTAATGATATTATGAAATTTTAATCATAATGAATATCCTAAAGTTCATATTATCATCGAATAATTACTATAAATCGTTTTCATCATATTAAACTATATTACTAGTGAAAAGATTTAATCCATGGGATTTTTAATTTACATACTAAAATAATTTACAAGTAAGTCGTTAAAGCTATGTAATTTCTCCTAATAATAATTGAATTCATAAAACTTTTAAATAACAGTCAATTTATTCTAAGTACTTAATTACTAAATATCAATATTGGCATATTTTTAACAAAGAATAAACATTACAATTATTAAATGGGTATAACATAATTTTTTTTATAAGCTTAACAATATAACTTCCTTTATTATTGAATATTTTATGATATGCTATTAATTAGTTATTGCTTTAACACACAATTATTTAATGTTTAAATGATAATAAACATATAAGTCTAGGGCTCAAGTCATATTACACCTTAATGTTGGATTCGGCTACGACTAAACAAGGAGCAATTGAAATTCGAGGGTCACAATGTAATGTCTAAACAACTAAAGGGTGAAATTATGTAAATAGGTAAAGTGGAAAGCAATGATTGTGTTTTTTTTTAGTCCAACAATAAAGGACTGATCTGATCGACCATTTTGTTGTGCCGTCGACCGGTGCGGTACTCGGTTGTCCAGTTCTGAGTTCTGGTCCCCCATTTTTTTTATGGTTTGAGTTAGAACCGTTCTACAGGTGCGGACTGGGGGTACCGACCACGTACTAACAAACGTTGGGGATCTCAAACGATCAATTTAAATGCTGATCCATTTCAAAATCAAATTTCGAGTAGGTCTCGCGCGGAAATCGATGCAATTGGACGGCTATATGAGCTCGATCCAAAATCACCCCATTTAATTCAATAAAAAAAAAAATTGTGGTGAACACATCTTATATTTATATGTGGCCGTCGTAGAGGTGCTTGTTATGTCCAAGACGCTGCCAGTAATGGTTGCGGCCGATTGTGTATCCAATAGTTTTGGGTGGTTGTGTTAGGAGTACGCATTCTATTTCGGCGGCGGCTACGCATTCTTGTGGTGAGGCGGTTGGTGAAAGTGGACGAATAACTGTTAAGATGGAGGTCGCAAGATTTCATCCGAATTTGGTTTCTTTAGCTTTCAAGATGTATGTGCCATAAATTAAAAGGGAAAGGTTATATTTGTCATTTGCAGTGAGTGCATGAGACAACTCTCTCCCTAAATAAGTTTTCACCAATCAAGCCAAAATTATCATTTCACGCGGCTTTTTGTTTCATTTTATTAGGTGCTTATGAGGGGTTTTTTATTTTCCCTTTATGTTTTCGGTCTTTTCAACCATGAGTAGCAAGTTGGCCAACCAATTGAGCATCAAGCAACTTTTTCAAACAGGAATTGTGGCGGTGAAATCATATGAAGGTAAAAAAGTAAGGCATATATTCATTTGGACGAATTGTTAAGATGGAGGTCCCAAGATTTCATTTGTATTTGGTTTTGTTTGGACATGGGATGCTGGTATGCAGCGTAGTGCACAACACGTGTTGTGCACATCCGGGCCTTCCGTTACTCGGATGGACGGTTCAGATTTTACCTCGATACTTTTGCATTCGAATCGTTTGTTGTCGTGAGTGCAAGATGAAATCTAGGCCGTCCATCTGAGCAACGGATGACCCGGATGTTCACAACACTGTGTATTACACTCCACAGCAGTATCTCATCCGTTTTGTTTAATTCAAGATGAATGTGCCATAAGTTAAAAAGGAAAGGTTATATTTGTCATTTGTAGTGAGTGCATGAGACAACTCCCTCCCTAAATAAGTTTACACCAATCAAGCATAATTATCATTTCACGCGGCTTTTAGTTTCATTTTACTTCAACAGAGTTTTCTAAAGTCTAAACTACTACTTTAAAAATGGAAAGAATTGCAAGTATAAAATTATTAGCTAAACTTAAAGTTTTGTAAATAAAGACGAAGGTGACATCCAAAAAATCAGTTTTTTTGATTATTTTTTGTCTTTATTCACAAAACTTTATGTTTGGCTAATAATTTTATACTTTTTAAATTCCTCCCGTCGAGATAAGCCAAGAAATAAAAAAAAAATCGACCAAAAACTAACCAATGCAAAAAAAAATTTGAATAAGGACAAAACCAAAAAAATCAAAAAATCAGTTTTTTCAATTTACCCAAACCAGGCCTAAGAGGGCACTTACAAAGTGAAACTAGAATAGACAATAATTTTCCCCCATTTGTATTGATTGATTGCTGGTCTTCAAAAGGGACAACACCTGTTGTCTCGGATGAGTCTGGGATGCTCCGGTCTTGTTTCAATGATCGAGAGCTCGTTAAGTAAAATAAGTTTACCGAAAATTTAGGCCAATCGGATATCATTAAGTGCCTAATCTGAAAATTTTTATCTTGAAAAGAATTTATCCGAAACACTAGATCAAACCCATAGGAGCCCATTATTGCCAAGTTTTATGTTTACCGATCAGGTAGTTATTGCTATATGATCGAGCTGATTATTGATACACTTGTTCTACTCGACAAACTCTACAAAATGAACGTTTCCGATCATCGAAACAAGACCAGAGCATCCCAAAATCATCCGGAATAGCAGGTGCTGTCCCTTTTGAAGGCCAGCAGACCCCCTGTTTCCATATAGAATTCACGGGAGCCTTTCTGTCACCAACATTAATTTGTTTCAGAAGCAGTGGGTGTTCTGAGCGTGACCACCCTAATGTCCACTTTTCGCTGACGTCCTTCCTCAATCACACTAGCTCAGCTACCAAAAAAAAAAGGTTGGTCAATTTTCATGTGTATCCTTTACCCATAGACGGTTCATAAAGATGTAGCCTGTATCCGGAAAGATTACATGGATGACAACCTTTATATTTACTATTTCACTAATTCTTTGAAAGTGAATCTAGAAAAAATTAAATGGATGGCAATTTTCATATACAACTAAGTTGAACGAATTTATTGAAGGGCTATAAACTATTTTGGGTAATAAATTTGAACACTCGTTTATATGTTCAATTCCATAATGTAAGCATTTTTAAGGAACTTAAAATGGTGTTCATTTTCTTGAAAATCAAATTTGATTTTTAATTTTATTTATATTTGAACATAAAAGTTTGAATTGTTAGATACCACAAGGGCTTGTTTGATAACCTAATTTAGAACTTAAAATTGAATGAATTAAGTAATACGCGATTAAGTTTTTGTTTGATAACTATATTTCATATTACTGGATCTTTCAAGTGCTTCTTAAAATGCAGTGATAAAAAATTGTAAAAATTAAGTAACTTGGTACCTACTTAATTCTAGCTGAATATGTCAAGTACTTATATATATATCACGCATTCCTTTAGCACCACCACCCTCTAAACCACTTCCACTGCCACCGCACACCGTCGCTACCGCCATTCGACCACCCCCTATCACCACCATATGTCACCATTGTTGCCACCACCACTACTACTATAACGCCCTCATCACCACCACCACTATTTCATCATTGCTAGCACCACCACTTCATAGGTGCACCACCACCACAATCGCCACCACTGTGCCACTGCTATGACCACTACCATTGCCACTCCACCTCCGCACAACCACCACCACTCCATTATGGCCACCACCATCATGCTATCACCGTCACCACCACCACCACTAGTCCACCTCCGCCGCCACAGTCGCCTACATTGCCATCAACCACCACGACTACAACCCCGACTCTAATGCCGCATCACTACCACTACCACTCTAAATAAAAGTGCAACAATTACTACGACCATGTCTACCACCACCACCAGTATCATTATCACTACCACCACCGCTGCCATCTCTCCAATACCACGACCATCGTTTAACCATCATTATCTATCCAGCTCTCTTTCACGTTCCACAACTAGATTCACTAGGCACTTCTTCACCACCACAAATATAGCATCCCTCATTATTGTCCTCAGTTGCACCGCTCGCTACCACCGCCATCTCTCCACCACCGCCAACCTCACTTTCCTTCCACTATACCACCTTCGCGGATGTACACTGTGGCAATTGTGGTCTTCTATCTTGCATAGACAAATCCCAAGTCCCGTACGATTGGGTACCTACTGCCCAAGACTTAAGCCTTGACCACATATCCAAACAGGGGCAGACGTACAATATGCCAAGTGGAAAATCCATGTATAGAGGTATATTTATTTTGGGTCCAAATCCAGTGTTAAAGAGGGACTAGACCTGTCCAGTTTCTCTACTTTTGGGCTCATCCCGGGTCCAAATAGATAATGAGAGTCATTCATTTGTAAAACTCATCGAGTACTTCAACTGTTCAAAAATGATGTCGATTGAATACTGATAAATATCTTTTATCGCTTATATCTTGAAAAAATAGATTTTATCCTAGGTGCATGATTGATTTTTTGAAAATTAATCCTAACATTCATTGATCGAATCCGATCAAACTAAATTTTTACATTGTTGAAGTGCTCGAGTTCTACAAAATGATCAACTCCAGCATAAATTTAGGGAACCGGGGGCCCTATAGTGCAATGAATGCGTTGCACTGTGCAGGGTGGCTTTTCAACCGTCAAAATGTGCTTTCAACGGTCTAGATTTAAATAAAAACTCTTCCGCTTTCGATGGTCTGGATTTAAATAAACTCTTCCATCCATCCAAATGTGTTTTTGACAGTCCGGATTTAAATAAAACTTTTCCGCTTTCGACTGTATGGATTTAAATAAAACTCTTCCATATATGGATGAGTTTTAAAGCCTTCCATCCAGATTTAAATAGAACTCTTTTATGGATGAGTTTTATTTAAATCCAGCTGGAAGAGTTTTATTTAAATTTTGATTATCGATAACACATTTGGACAGCTCAAATTACTCTGGACGGTGCAATGCATTTGCCATCCCCGCTGCCTAAATTTAGACCCCAAATAAGGCCAATAATTGAGAAACTGAGCAGTCCAATATCTAAACCTTCTTATATAAGAATAGAAGTTGGCATGCCATTTTTGTCATTTTCGGACAAAAAAACCCTTCTCCTTTTGGCATGGCAAGTTTAAACGGTTGGGGGTATTTTGGGTATTTCAAAATTTGTACTAATACCATGACTGTTTTGTAATTTTCAGCAGCTTGAGAAACTTCCTCTTTCACCTACCCCTCCGTCCTCTCTGTCAAAATGTTTGGTCCAATCAAGGGAAAATTATCACTTCACGCGGCTTCTTGTTGTATTTTACTGGTACACAATTATCATTGTTGTTTTGTACTCATTCTAGAATAGCAGTTTTCACCCATGTATTGTGTTTCCATCTTCATTTACCCACTCTATTTTTATTTTTATTTTTCTCCTCTCACTCAAACAAACCCGAAATGCTTACACAAGTCACCTGATAAAGGAATCTTAAAGTCCTAAGCACGGTTATCGGGTTAAGTAACTTTCACTATATATGCATTCTATTTTATAGTCCAACGAAAACATAAAGCTTGAGTTTATCTTAAATTAATATGTTTGTTTTGGTTATCCTGCGAAATTTCTATCTTTAGGGCCTAGTTGGCTATGGGATGAGGAGGTGATATAACTCATATTCATTCCCCTTATCTAGGTCCCACCACTTAGAGTATGGTTTCCCTCAATACCCTTGGAGGGGTACTAATTAATAATCCTCAATACCCCATTAAAATTACAACCCTACATCCACTCATCCCCCATACCCTCTCCCTCTTGACTGTTTTGAAAAAAAAAAAAAAAAACCGAACCCCATTTAAGTGTTTTATAAGCGCATGCAATTTTCTTTGGATCAAAAGATAAAGTATTTTAGCGCATAATTTTTTATTTTTTTGGCACCAAATTAAACTACTAACTGAGATCTTTAATTTGCTACAAAAAAGATTGAAAATTTTTATAATTTAAAAATTTGACATTGTTGGCTTGCTTTGTAATATCCTTCGGATAAAAAAATAAAGTATTTCCACATTGAATTTTTATTTTTTATTGCACCAAATTAAACTACTAATCGAGATCTTTAATTCGATACAAAAAATTTAAAAAAATTTATACTTTAGAATTTGACATTGTTGGGGTATAATATACATATTACTAAATTAATATGTAAATTAAAAAAAATTGAAACATATTAGGTGGTATATTCCAAATACGTATAATTAGAAAACAAAAATATAAAAAAAAAATTAGTGGATATGATAATTATGAAAATGAATAATTAAAAAAAGAATACCTAAATTTTTTGATTTTTTGACAAGTTTAATTAATTTAATTATTCTTACATTTATGTATTTATTTTACTATAAATTTATAATATCTAATATGACCCATGCACAAGGGCAAATAAGTCATTTGCCAAGTTTTTATATCATCCACCCAACCTTATCCCCCTTTATCACAAATTCACCCAAACCAAGTACTATTTAATCTCTTTGCTATAAATGCCACATCAATGTAGGTCCATTCTTACTAAATAATACCTTTTTATCTTATCCCCTTACTATTTAATCCAACCAAAACTGATCCCGCATCCAATCGGGCCCTTAGTATGTATCTTTTAAATTTTTGTCTTATTTTTTCTTTTCCTAATTCCTCTTGTCAAGAATAAAAAAAGAGACATAAATTTACTTGAATTAGATGATGAAATGGATTTATTAAGTTCTAGAATATTGCTAAAATAAGGGGAAAAAAAAAACTTAACCTTTTTTTCACTTTGCAACAGGAGCTGATTGACCAGCACTAATTTAATTGATTTTTAGAATTTTCGTAACAATAAGTGTGAAATAAAATAGACAAGCGCAATATTCGTACTTTGCATTGAAGCATGGAGAAAATTTAGTAGTACTTACCTCTCAGTGATTTAGAAATTAGTACACTTGAATTGGCCAAATTTGGTAAGAGAGATTTGAATGCGAGGAAAAATTTGAATGTTGTGATTTTATTCACCCACTTCCTACTGGGTGAAAAATTTGAGAGGCAAGATGACTAGATGTGAATAGTTTAAGAAATAAAATTATGGTGTGGCAATACGAGCAAGTGAACAATTTTTTTTTATAGTGTCCTTTTTTATAAAAAAAAATACTTTTTTCCTTTTTTTTTGAGCAAATAGAAACATATTATATATGAAAAGAAAGAGTACAAAACAAAGGCTTTTCATAGCAGGGGTTGTTAGCATAATATTCAGTAAAAGTGGGGAAGTTATATTATAGTATAGCCGAAATGTTATTTGTCCCACCTATCGTTTGACTAATGACTACTGTACTATAAAACCTGTGGACGAGGTTGCATTGTCTGACATGTGATTTACCGTTAACGAGTACTTAAGCAATAACCCTTTAGGAATTCCGAAATGCTGCGGCTACCGACAGTATGTGCTGCACATATCAGTGCGTAGGATCAACTTCAGAGCCTTGTACAAATGATCTAAACCGTTCAGTAATTTCAAAATAAATTTTCACGTTGTCTTACCAAAAAAAATGGTTAATAAAATAATTAATTTACTCTTTTAATTTTCCATTTAGAATTCAAGATCTTGAAAAATCTGAATGAGTTTTAAAGATTTGTTAGGTAGTTAAATAAAAAACACATTATTATTCGATTGACCCGACATTTTTTGTATGGCTACTTGAAAATTTATTTTGAAATTAATGAACAGCTTAGATTACTTGTGCCTGATTCTGTAGTGGACCCCACATACCGATATGTGCACTATCGGTCAGCTGCCAGAGTTTGGTTGGAACGGAATTGCCCCATTGGCATATAGCACCCGTGAAAGTTGGCAAGTTGCACCTCTTGCCCAGCTCATTTAACTATCATTACCTATACCATTGTCAACACACACAATCCACTTTCACTGCCATTATCACTTGTGCACGATTCTCTGCTCTCTCTCTCTCTCTCTCTCTCTCCAAAGTAAGCTGTGAAGAGTGAAGGAATTCAGGGCTCAGGCAAAACAATACAAAGCAAGAAAGTATCAAAACTCTCAAATCTGACTACGAGAGCAAGCTGTTTTGTCCCATGGAAGAGAAAGGAAGCGGAATTTGAGCAGAGCAAAGCAATCCTTTGTTTCTAATATCAGGTAATAAGAAAAATTCCTACTCTCTCCAAGCTGTTTTTAAATTTTGGCAAATTGATTGTTTGTTAGCTTGTGAATTGTTGATTGGGGAACCAGGATGGGATGTGCAGAGTTGTTATGTTTTGTTGTTTGGATTGTTCGCTATGTGCATCGTTTACATTCAATTTAAAGACTTTGAATTGCTCAATTAAGCTGGGGCTTTTGATTCAATCCAATCTAAGCCAACTTATTTTGTCCCTTTTTGTTTTGTCGATTAGAGATTAGGATTAGAGCTGTCGAATGGGCCGGGCCGGGCCATTTAATTTCGTGCCGTGCCTGACCAGGCCTATTAGTCGTTCTGTGTCTTGCCAGCCTAGTTTAGAATATGCTTGGCCAAGGCCGGCCCAAAGGTTTTTAGTGCCCAAAGCCTAATGAAAAAATTGTGCCCTTCAGAGTAAACACTTAAACAATTTTTACAACAACAATCACAACACGACAAAGCAAAAACAATATAAAATTCTACTAATCATTATATTCGGTCTTCAGGTAATGGATCAGTTGTAAAAGTTAATCTGTTGTTTATTTTAGGCCTTTAGGCCAATGGACTCTTTTTGTTTAGACCTTTTCATAAAATAGGATTGGGCCTTTTTTGTTTTTCATATTGGAATATAAAGACCACCTACTCAAGCCTAATAGTAAAAATTATGGGATGCCCCTATTTTTTTGGATTTCATGGATGCCCAAGGCCTAGGCCCCTTGGGCCTTGGGGTTGGGCCGGTCTAGTGCTCGGCTCGGCCGGGCCAATGTGTATGCCACACTCCATGTAGTGCCATGCTGTGCATGTGGGCTTTTTTTTTAATCAGACACTGTAAAGACGAAAAAAATTCTTCCAATAAATTGCTGGCATTTTTTTTATAATTGACAGAAAACATTATCAAATAATTAAACTAAAAAAAAATTAAAAACTACAAACATTTTATTGAGAATGGTAATTTTGTAATACAATATGGATGTGAAAATGTAAGAGTTGCATCCTAAAGTTTTATTACATCCCAGCTATGTTGGCACTGACTCAACTATTAATCATTTACATTTCTCAAACCTTATTATAAGTGCCTTTCAAAAAATAAAAAACCTTATTATAAGCACAAAAAATTACCAAATAAATATAATGCTTCTCTAGTAGTAATCACGAGTATTTGAAGTTGTTACTCATTCTTCATTAAATTCGATGTTTACATCTAAGCTAAAAAAATACAGTAATGCCATTCACTTTTGGATGTTGAAGTCCGAGAATTGCATCTTCCTAATACTTTAGGCAATGCTTTGTTGCGCCAGGCCGGTGTTGTGCTGTGCATGGGTCCATGATGTTCCGTGCTTATGCTCTTGTCGTGTTGTGCTTGTGCTGGTGTCGTGCTGTGTCAGTGCCCGTTCCACGTGTCCCAAAACAACGGCTCAGATTGGCTCACCTATAGGAAATGTGTCGTGTCTTGCCGCTCTCACAAGTGCCATGCTCATGTCGAGCCTGTGCCTGCCCCGCCCTCTTGACTCCTCTAAAATTTAGGATAAACTTAGGTCTCGTAGGAGTTTGTTGATATTTTATTTTTCCTTCGGAAAATGAGAGATATTTTTGAAAAACATTTACCACAAGAATCATCAACCTTTTTTAGTAGCTAGGAGCCTTTCAATGCATGGTAGTTTGGTAGCATAGATATCTCTTTATGAATGGGTATCTCTTTTTTTTTTTTTTTTCAATTATGTATTGTATTTTATTTTTCCCTATTTTTTCGAGTACGAATATAAATTTTTACACTCTACATATTGGACCCCAATACCATTAAAATTTTGGCTTCACTGCTGTGGCCTACCTCTTGAGTTAACTTTGTTTTCTTTTTTTTTTATTCATCTCGAGGACGCGATTTAAAAAAACTAAAAACTGTTCATTGACAATAAGAATAAAACAAGGACAATATGCTTGATTAAAATAAATATAGTGTCTAAAAAAATTATTAATTTAGTCCGAACTCCGCCGACATTTATTGAGTTAAAGTCAATGAAACAGAGGGCTAGGAAATATTTTCTTTCAATTTGGATAGAGTAATAACTCATATTATACTGTATTTTGAAACAAAGTATTATAATTGGGTGTTTTGACATGGAAATATTTATTCAAATGCAATACCCAACCAAACAGTTGAAGCATTTTTCGATATGTATTCTAGGAGTATATATGTGGAATGTCAGATTCTAGTATCAATGCTTCTTGGCTTACGGCATCTGAGCGGTCGGATGTGTTTTCCAGCGGTCATGTTTTCATATTGACACTTTGCAGATCCGAGCCGTCTATTGCCAATATGAAATTCAATCCGTTGATTGCCGAGATCAACGGCTTAGATGTGCACACCAGGGCCGCACACGAGCACCCCGGGCATGAGGGTTAGGCTGGTTACATTCCACGTGGAATTTACTTTGAGGTAAACCCCTTCTTTGAGTACATTTGTAGATACAGATCATTTCATGGGAAATTGACGAAAACAAAAGAAAGAGTTAAACAAGATGGTAAGAAAGGACAAATTTCAATTATTTTGGACTTCCACCTGGGTGAGTAGTGATGGTTTATAAAAGGAGGGGAATACGCATGTGTGTGTGCGTTTTTTTGGCTGAAAGAGGAAAGAGGAAAGAAAAATGTGACACAAGATAGGGAAATTGCAGTTCAAAAAAAAGAGAAAGGGAAAGGGAAGAATGGGGCGATCGAGATGAAGGGTAAAAGGGGAACCACATGAAAAAATGATGGTAAATGTGCACGAGAAATTATGTAAGTGTGGAAGGATGTGGTGGAATGACTTTTCAATAATTTTTTGTTGTTTTGATTGAGTTGGTGGCATAAATCTTTCGATGTTTGGTAAGGTATATTATTGTGTGAGAATCCGGACGTTACAGATAGAATTGTCCCCACTAGGTGTGTTCTGATCTCTAGAAAGCAAAACATCGTACTAGTAGTATGAGTGAGAGAGACAGACATGTTTTGATTGACATGAATTTTGGGGGGAGGGAGAGAGAAAAGAGAAGAAAGAAATGTGGAGCAATAGTGGCTTCACTCAAATTATTTTTTATTTCTTTTAGGAACGGAGGATTTTTGTGTAGGGAGATGGGCTATATCTATAGAGGTGGGGCGAGACTATATAATTTAATTACATATTTCAATGTAATAATAGGATTATTTCAAATTGTAGTATGAGCAACAACCCTACTAGCCCCCTATTGGCTCCATCCATGATTTTTTTCTCTGTTAGATAACAAAATCTTCCTGTGAACACACGTTCATTTTATAATCGGGTATCTGGATCAGTTTTGCTTGATTTTATAATCGGATGGCTGGATGCCATGCCTCACTACCCCAAATTTGTGTCTGCTGCCTTACTTTTACAATTACCCTGCAAGTTGCAGCAAATAGGTGTTTAATTTTACCAGGCAAAGGAGAAATACCAGATCTTGATGGTTAAGTCATTTTGTGGAAGTAAACATCGGTGTCCTGCAACTTCTACTCAATCTAGGAGCAATAAAAAGCTTTTCAAACGACACATCCATTGAGAAATCAACCAACAAAAAAAAAAAAAAAAAGAAACAAATAAGACATATTCCGCATAGATAAACGTAATTTGCAGGTTAATACTAGGCACAATCCTTCCTTCAGAGGAGGTACTTGTCGATCAATTGAACCTCTAAATGGGTGAATGATATTACATGCACACTTGGTGTTTTTTCTTAGACAAATTCATAACATGCAGCAGCAAGAGCAGGTGAAAGGATCAGTTGATTCAAATGGATGACTTTGAAAATGAGACATATGAAGGAGTTGATGATGGAAGCAGCAGTAGTTACACTCCTACTGCAACTACGACATATGGAATGCTGATTGATGCGGGCATAGAGCTTACAAGTACTAAGCTGTATCCAAAACGTCGTATGGAAAAAGTCCCATTGACAATGCGAAAAGATGCAACGACTAAGGGATACTTTGATCCTAGGGTGGTTTCAATAGGTCCGTACCACCATGGAAAGGAGGAGCTCCAGATGGTTGAGAGGATCAAGCCAATTGTCGCACAATTGTTTATTTCTGATAGTGGAAGGGACATGGATGAATTTCGTAACAATGTTCTGGAGATAGTTGATGAGGCCAGAAGCTGCTACCTTGAAGGATCAACAGATAAATACTCTGACGATTACTTCGCTGAAATGATGCTACTTGACGGTTTATTTGTTTCAGCTTTTATTGAGTCCATAACTCCAGGTTACGGGGATCAAACAATTGAAGACGAATTAACGAAACACTTGGGTAAACACACTGTATACCTTCTGCCAAGTGATATAACATCTTTGCTTGAGAATCAACTGCCATTTCAAGTTCTCGAGTTGCTGATGAGCTTAAAGTCCAAAGACAACAAATTGACAGAAATGGTGGATAAGTTCTTGGGTAGTTTGGAGTCTAGGGAGTTAACGCGACAAGATACGAAAGAACTCGGGAAGGAATTCAAAAGGTTGTTGGCCAACAAAAGAATTGATACAAAGCAACCCATTCATTACCTTGAATACATTTGGTTGCGGCATAATAAATTAAGCCAATCCAGTCTTACTTGCTGCGGAACCTTAGTGAGCTCAACCCTTAGTGATTTCTCGGAGTTTTATTACTCCTTCAGATCTATTACTGAACTCAAAGCTAAGGGAATCCATGCTAGGAGTGGCAGTGTCTATTCTCAAAGGGATTTTAAGTTCAAATCTTTCTTCTTCTTCGCAGTTCTCGAAATTCCTCCTCTTATTGTGAATCCTCAGTTCATTATACATACTTCAAACCAAATTGCCTACGAGTGGACGCCAAACAATCCTAACAACCTACCCACGATGGCTTACATGAATTTTATGAAATCCCTTATTAATACCATAGAAGATGTGAAAGAGCTGCGCGCAAAGAATATACTATTCAGCGCATGCACTAGTGATGAAGAAGTGGTCAAAATGTTCAAGAGCATCTCCACATTCGGAGTGGAGGATTACAGAATATATGATAACGTGAAGCAGAAAATCCAGAGGCACTATAATAACACGGCGATGACATGGTTTGCCGAATTGATTCATAAGTATTTCAGCAGTCCATGGACATTCATCACTTTCGTTGCTGCGACTACTATTATTATCATGAGTTTTCTTCAGACCTACTACACAGTCTTCCCTCCCAGCTGATTTGGTTCATATCTCCAACTTCACTTATGGCTTGGCCTTTTTTTTTTCTTCTTCTTTTGGGTTTCTATTTGTTCTCTACCTAATCTTCCTTTCATGAATCATGATATATAGTGTGTATGACCATGTGCAAACCTATTTTTCAAAGAGTTAATGTGTCTGCTTTCTTAATCACCAACATTTATGTAAGATATTGCTTTGAATAAATTATTTATTGTAATCATAGTATATCGATGTCGATCTCAATTTGGAACAAACTAGTGTATTATCCCAGTGCTTACGACACTCTCCAAATGTTTACATGCACAATTCTTTGGATTCACTAGCGGCTCCACTTTTGAAAGGGGGGTATTCATTGGAACACCCTAAATATTTTCCAGGGTGTATAGGAGTAGTATGTATTTCTATCCTATCCTTCATTTGGACACCCAACTCAATAAATTTGAACACCCATCATCTTGATTCCTGATCAACTCTTAATCATATTTAAACACCTAGCAAGTACCCCACAACTATAAATGGTGAAATTAAAAAATCGTGAGAGAAGAAAAGAAGGATAAAAAAAAATGGCATTGTAGTAGGTATTTCTTTTCAAGTTGCATATATTTTGATTATTTGGTACGATTACATATACACTATTTTGTATGCATGTTTAGTATGTCTATTTAGATAAATCACCGAAGCCAAGGAAAGATGGATGTACGATTGCATAAAAAGGTATCATTTATTGTTGATTATGAAACTATTATCTAAGATTTTATGTATTCAAACTCATCGATAAATATGACATCATATAGTTTCACGTTGCTTGGTCTAGCCATTGACATCAATCTAGTAAAATTTTGTTTATATGTTGTATTGTTGAATAGAGTTTGTGGAGATTAAGATTTTTTTGAACACCCTGATATATATTTCTGAAGCCACGCCACTATTTGGATTGTCGGTCTTTTAGTAGCACGACCATAGACTTTGTGGTCAAAAGTGTTAAAAAAAAATTAAACATAAAGGAAACACGTAAAAGAAAAATAAAAGGTTTTTATATCCTTTTTATGTACACTTCACATTCGGAGTAGAGGATTTTAGAATATATGATAAGGTGAAGCAAAAAAATTCAAAAGAACTATAATAACACAGCGAGGACATGGTTTGCCGAATTGATTCATAAGTATTTCAGCAGTCCATGGACATTCATCGCTTTCACTCCTGCGACTACTCCAGCTCAACCGTTGAAATGGATGGCTGAGATGATATTGCACTTTCTCCCCTCTATCTCACTCACATCTAATCCCTCCCTCCCTCTTTCCCTCACAACAGATTGCAGGCCCCTTCCCTCCCGTTCGTGACAATTTCATCTTTGGCCGACCTCAACTCCGGCCAACCTCATTTCCGGCAAACCCCAACTCCGGCTAACCCACCTTTTAGTAGAAGTCAAAGATGCCAATCTTTTTGCCTATAACAGATTAGTAAAATGGTTAAAAGCTAATGCCATAAATCATGAGACTTTGACCTGGAAAACCAGTATTGTTTCTTGTTATCTTGATCTTTGAAATTAAATGACTTGGGCACAAATAAAGTGTCATTGTTATGGTGAAAGCTGCAGCATGTCCCATGCTCTTTCAGGTCAGCTTCTAACAGAAACCAGGCCATCAACTTAACCCAGTACTCAATATGCTCTACCCTGCCTCATGTCTGAATGAGATGCCATCCTTTTTGTAAATGAGTAGTGTTAGAACATGTGTGAAGGTTAAGTCCCATATTGGAAAAATAGAAAAAAGGGTTGGACCTTAATATACAATTGGATGACTCACCACTTACAAGGCTTAGACTTTTAAGTGGATATGGGTCATTTACTGTATATTGAGCTCAACGAATGTGGTGGACTCCGTGGATACTCCCCAGAAGTTTGGACCTTACGCACGCCGGCGCAGCGGAAGCGATGGCGGGATCGATGCATCACACAAATACCCAACAAGTGGTATCAGAGCCAATGGCTGACTATCTATGGGCAGACTCTCGGCGCGCCATGGATAGGCTTGCATGGTGAACTCCAAGTGTTGGAAACAGAAAAATCCAACAGTGCAAGTAATGCGGTGTGCCCGTTGCAAGGTGATGCAAGCGAAAGGAACACGTGTTGAATGTTGACTCTTCAGGGAGCATGGTGCCAGTGAATGGGCACATTGGCTCTCAATGGAGTTTCTCGTCGGAGAGCCTAGTGCCAGTGAATGGACACATTGGCTCTCAATGTAGAATTCGATGGATGGATTTAAATCGTTGGAGTTGGTGCAAAATAAGCCTAGTTTGGAAGATTGGGTTGGGAGTAGTAGATCAGAATCAAGGGGGAGCTTGGATGCAAAGAAACGGGCAAGGCTCAATGAACGGTTCACACATGAGGGGGAGATTTGTTAGAACATGTGTGAAGGTTAAGTTCCACATTGGAAAAATAGAAAAAAGGGTTGGACCTTAATATACAATTGGATGACTCACCACTTACAAGGCTAATAAGTGGATATGGGTCATTTAATATATATTGGGCCCAACGAATGTGGTGGACTCCGTGGATACTCCCTAGAAGTTTGGGCCTTGTGCACGCCGGTGCAGCGGAAGCAATGGCGGGATCGATGCATCGCACAAACTCCCAACAAGCAGTTTTAATCTAATCCCAGTAATTTTGTTCTTGTAAATCACATTTTGCTAATATTTCCTTATTATTTTGTCTTTTGTTTTGTAGGATGGAGTCATTGGAAGATATACAAGTATCATTTGCTGCTACTGCTCTAATGCTACACATTCCTCAAGTAGAAAGGGAGCTGAGACCTAAGATTAAGCAACACTTTTGACACTTTAGATGCCGCTCACGAGTTTTATAACAACTATGCTAGAGAAGCTTGATTTAGGACGTGGAAAAATTCTAGCAAGATTAAAGGGAAAACTGAAGTAGTAAAAAAGAAGTATGTTTGCTTCAAAGAAGGGTCGAGGAAAATCTATGAACCAAATTCTGAACCCACAACACGGAAACGTGTGTTAGTTAGAGAGGGTTGTGGTGCAAAACTCACTATTGTCAAAGATTACAAGTCAGGGAAGGAGTTTGTTGTAAATCAATTCGTGGAGGGCCATAACCACCCTCTTGTGACACCTAGGAAAGTTCATTTTTTGCGTTCTCATCGCAAAGTGTCAAAGGCGAAGAAAGCCTTAGCAGAACAATTAGCGGCTGCAAATGTGCCAATGTCACAACAAATGAGTATTTTAGAGATGGTTGTCGGGGGTCTTCAGAATGTTGGTTTTTTAAAACAAGATTTGTATCATGTTGCAAGGACAAGAGGAAAGAGTTAGATGGACTTGACATAGACCTGATGCACAAGAATTTTCTGGAAAAAAAACAATGAAAGATTCCCGGTTTTAGGTTTAAATTTGCACTAGATGGTGAGGGGAGGATGAAACATTGTTTTCGGGCCGATGCAACCATGAGAGAGTCATATCGGTATTTTGGGGACGCGGTGGTGTTCAATTCAACTTACAACACCAACCGATATAAGTTGATCTTTGCACCTTTGTACCATTCACGATCAGATAAACATTAGATAATACATTAATACATTAATCAGAGGTTCACGACAGTGCTAAATGATTGCCTTTTCCCAACGAAGTATACAAATAATACATTAACCAACTCACAAAACCATAAAACAAAACTTTCCACATGGATGTTCTCATATTTTGGGACTCTTGTGCAGCATGGTTCACTAGATTGGCTGCCTTCAACTTTCATTTTCCATTTGCATTGCATCAATCTTCATTTGCAATATTGCATTTTCGTCGTCGTGAATTTCTTCATCTTTTTTCAAAGGGGTAGAACTGCTGTCAGCTTGCTTAGTGCCCCTCCCCACGTCTCTCACTTTCCTAATCTTCATTGGCCTCAAACCCCTTTTTTTCAAATTCGGCGGGGGGTCATACCAGCAGAAAAAAGTGCAATGTTCTTCATTCTTAAAACAAAACAAATAATAAATTTATGGTTCAGTAAAAAAAAAACAAGACCAAAAATCGCAAATGTTAGCTTCATTGAAATCTTACCATGTAGTTGGAACACCAAAAAAATCTCCGACCTGGGTTCGGTTTGGATTTTGACATACATAGTGGGGCTGTTTCTCCGCAGAAGCACATCATCGCAACATCAATCTCATCTCTGCAATAGCTTCCTTCCAATTCCATTGTACTGGTTCAAAACACCAATTCTATGACTCATATAAAAGGGTCTGGACATTCATGTATTATTACCAGATTTCAAGCCAATGAAGTTACCAGAAGTCAAAGATAACCAAGTGAGCTAAATCGGGCAATGAAAAACCTATCTATTAGAGGACTCTGAACTTGCTCACATGCTGAATTTAGTCTGAAAGTCACTTGTACTCCAGAATTTTTTTATAGTGGACTCAAAGACATAAATTTTTTTCACTTTATTTACTGAATGGAAGTTCCATTATTGTTACTAGGGGTGTCCATGGATCGGATCCAGACGAATCGGATACGGATCCGATCCGATCCGCTCAGAGTGGATTATGGTTTTTAAGATCCGGAACCGAACCGAACATTCACAGATCAGTTAGGGATTGGATCGGATCGGGCGGATTTGACAGATTAAAGAAGGATTATTGAGCGGATTGAGCGGATCGAGCGGATCCAATCCGATCCGATTCGGATCCGGAACCGCCAGATAAGAAATTCTCAATCCGAAACCGAACCGAACATTCATGGATGGATCAACGGATGGTTCAAATTGGTTCGGATTAGTCGTATTGGCGGATCGGACGATCCGCTGGACAGCCCTAATTGTTACCTAATTGTGCTTTCTCAGCAAGAAGCAGAAGGGTCAAAGAGGGCTGAACTAGAATTTCAATTCATAGGAGTGCCAGACTAAGGCATATGGCATGCAAAATTTCAATTCACAGGAGTGCCAAACTAAGGCGTATGGCATGCATTTCAACTCACTTAACAAACAAGGTTAATGGACTTCTTCGATGGCATAGAGCATGTAAAAGTAGCATATAGCCTAAGATAGAAGACTGAGGCATATGGCATGCAAAAATTGTACGAGTTAACTAAGTGGAAGTAGATGGAATCTTACTAAAGCATTGAAAGAGGCACATTCTTTGCACACACCGAGAATATATAATCAAAAGAACTAGGGAATCTCACCAACATTAAGTGCATTTGTAAAGCCTGCCTAAGAAAGAGATAACCACAAACTAGAGGTACTCCAAGGCAATCATGCTTATACAATGAAGTTAACAATTAACCAAAGAACTAATGCAAGTCTCACTGTTCTCAGTATGGTACCGTTCCAGGCAGCCTTCACGCTCAAGGTAATTAAGAAATTTTAACTTATCGAATTGGTTAATGCAAGGACTATTATAATGGATTGACGTAGCCTGCCCAAAGGTGTAGAGACCTTACTGGTCTTGGGGATGTGTATGTTTAAACATAATAGACAAACAAATATACTAAGCATAATAAAAAAAATCCTAACTTCAAAATGTGAGGAACAATGGGTACAAAAAGTTGCAAGAATATATATAACTTCATAAATCAATGACTAAAACCCTAACTTTACAAATCGAAAGCAGAAATCAATGTTATTAGAAGCTTGATACCTTGATACAAATCGCAGTGGGTGGGTCGCGGTGGTGGATCTTCTTCTTCTTGTTGTTTTTCTTCTTCCTCTTCCTCTTCCTCTTCTTCTTCTTCTTCTTTCTCTCTCTTCGAACCAGATCGCCTCCCTCTCTTCTCTCAGACATGCGAAGTTAAATGAGGGAGAGAGGATAAAGTTCTGGGTTTTGTTTGTGAACTCTTGCCCTTTGACCTGTTATTAGCCGGTTTAAGTGACCCTGGGCGTGTGGGCCGTTGGATTAAATCCAACGGCTGTGATTAAAAGGACCGGAAATCTCTCAAAAATAGGAGTCCAGATAAGAAGTGTAATGTATACAACAAATATCCAATAAGGGCTCCCTTAAACTCTAAGGTGCGAGATTTTTTGTTCGGGATTGAATTTTGACGATCTGAACTGTTAGATGTGTTTAGAATGTGTCTTTAAGGTCCAATGCGAGGATTCGTAAAAAAAAAATTTACCCGTAAGGACTTGATCCAAGAAGTTTTTGATAAAAATGTACATATATATTTTTATCGAAAATTGCTTGGATCAAGCTCTTACCGGTATTATTTTTGACGAATCCTTGCGTTGGACCTTAAAAATACGTTTTAAACACATTTAACGGTTTGGATTTTCAAAATTTGACTCCGAACATAAAATCCCGCACCGTAGATATATAATATATTGGTTTGGATATGGGTATATTTGGGGAATCCCCGATCACTATCGGAAGGCGGGTTTGGTTCTTATCTAATATCCTCAATTGGGAATCGGGACAGGGATGGTGAAACACTCTCCAATTGGAGATCGGGTATGGAATATAGTCACCTGATCTATACCTTACCCGTAGCCATTTCTAATAGGAGCTCATTGACCAGCACTTATTAATCGAACTGTAAGACACAAATTCGAGTCCTGAAATAAAGAACACGAAAAAGATGTACAAAATAATAATTTTATTTATTTGAATTTAATGCGAGTACAATCTCTAATTAATGTTCTTTTACGTAAAAGAACAAAAGAAAAATCCTCTGATTCGATCTCCAGTACGTTTCAACGACTTGAGTGCTTGTTGTTGATTCGCACAAATGATGACTTTTCTTTGAATCTTCAAGTTGAATGAACTGAAGAACAAAGTTTGAAGATGGCTCTGATTGGTTGGATGATGAGTTTGTGAAGAAATCGGCACGTTTTTGGTGCTTGATGATTCTTTACAAGTTGTTGCTACTTGTGTTATTGTGTTTGAAGATGCATTTGATTTGTTGAAGAAGTCGGCACGTTGTTCTTGGTGCTTGATAATTGTTCGCAAATTGTTGAGGAATTGCTTGAGAGCTCTGGTTGAATGCCAATCAAAGGGTGAAAAGTTCCTCTCTTCATATGAGCCTCTATTTATAGACTCAAAAAGAGGGGTTTAAGTTTGGTATGATTTTGTGATTGATTTGATGTGATTACAAATCAGGATAATTTGATAATCAATCAAGATGATTTGATTATCCTTTAGGATAATATGACTTCAATCAAGATAATTGATTATCAATCAAGAAGATTGATTTGGTCTCATTTTCTAAAAGAAGATTTGACTTCTTTTATTATTTTTTTAGGAAATTACATTAACCCAAAAATATAAATAATATATTTATTATTTAATCTTTTTTTATTGGGTTATCTAGAATGGGCTTGCACGATTGGGCTAGCCCAATTTCTTGACCTATTTGGCAAATCAATTCTGTCCAACGTATTTTTGGTCTTCCAGGGATATCAAACGGACTAAACCTATAAATTTGGCGGATCCAATATTCATTTGAAAGTGTTGACCAAGGTTTGACTTTTAATTAATCAAGATTTTTTTTATCTTAATTAATCGGACGGTGATTAAGCAATGCTGAAATTTTGCGATGCTTAAATTTCTAATCCTATGGGGAAAAAAAAAAGAACAAAATGATCTAATTCGCCAACTTTTAGTTTAATTACTTTTTAAAATTTTCATAGCTATGAGTGTGAAATAGAATAGACAAGTGCAATATCAATGCTCTGCAATGAAGCATGGAAAAAATTTAGTGGTACTTACCTCTCAATTGATTTACAAATTAGTATTGAATAAGCCAAATTTGGTATGAGAGAGATTTGAATGCGAGGAAAAATCTGAATGTTGAAGAACAAAAAGAGGGATGGTACGAATATTAGTGGTTGACGTAGATATAATACGAATTTTTCTTTTATGTGTGTTGCGTGTCATACATATGCTTAGTATACAGTAAGATGTGCTTTTACTTTAATTTTACCGATGAAATCAGAACTAAAGTTAGATTAAAAATAGAAAGCACGTTATTACAACATGTCAAATACTACTAAATTTGATTTTATTCACTCTCTTCCTAGCGGGTGAAAAATGTGAGAGGCAAGAGGACTGGATGTGAATAGTTTAAGAAATAAAATTAGGGTGTGGATTAGGGTTAGGTAATTGGAACAACCGAACAAGTGAACAACTCCTTTTTATATTTTCCTTTTTATAAAAACAATAAAAAAAATCCTTTTCATAGCAGGGGTGGTAAGTATAATATTCAATAGAACTGGGGAAGTTATATTATAATATAGCCGACATGTTTTTTGTCCCACCTGACTTTTGACTATGTATGGAACCTGTGGTTGAGGTTGTATTGTCTGTCATGTGATTTACCGTTAACGAGTACTTGAGTATCACACCTTTAGGAATTCCGAAATGCTACGGCTGCCGACAGTATGTGCTGCACATGTAGGATCTACTTCGGAGTTTCATACAAATGATCCAAATTGTTCAGTAATTTTAAAATAAATTTTCATGTTGTCTTACAAAAAATTAACTTAATAAAATAATTAATTCACTCTTTTAATTTTTCGTTCAGAATTCAATCTGAACGGTTTTGAAAGAAAGGTTAGGTACTTAAATAAAAAACTCACTGTTATTTGATTGAACTGACATTTTTTGCACGGCTACTTCAAAATTTATTTTAAAATTAATGAACAACTTAGGCATGGTTTGGCTAAATTTAAAAAATTGATTTTTTTGGTTTTTTTGTTTTGTCTTTATTCAAAAAAATTTGCATTTGTTAGTTTTGAGTCAAGATTTTGTGTTTTCTGGATTTATCTCGTCGAGACGAATCTAAAAAGTATAATAGTATGGTCAAAAGTCATAGTTTTTTTAATAAGCCGAAAACAAACCAAAATAAACCAGTTTTTTGGATTATTTTTCGTCTTTATTCACAAAACTTTAAGTTTTGCTAATAATTTTATACTTTTTAAATTTCTCTCGTCCAGACAAGCCAAAAAATCATAAAAAATCGACCGAAAATTAACAAATGTAATTTTTTTTAATAAGGACAAAATAAAAAAAAATCAAAAAATTAAAATTTTCAAATTAGCCAAACCACGCCTCAGGTTACTTGTGCCTAATTCTATAGTGGACACCGCATACGGGTCTGCTCCCATAGTTTGGTTGGAATGAAATTGCCCAATTTACCACCAGTGAAAGTTGGCAACTTGCACCTATTGCCCAGCACTTTATCAGCACACACTTCACCATCACCATTATCACTTGTGCACGAATTTTCTCTCTCTCTCTCTCTCTCTCTCTCTCTCTCCAAAGTAAGCTGAGAAGAGTGAAGGAATCCAAGGCTCAGGCAAAACAAAGCAATAAAGGAAAATAGAAAAACTCTAAAATCTGAGTTTCAGAGCAAGCTGTTTTGTTCCATAAAAGAGAAAGGAAGCCGAATTTGAGCAAAGCAAAGCAATCCCTTGATTCCAATATCAGGTAACAAAAAAATTCCTACTCTCTCCAATCTAAAAAGTCTTAAACCCAATTTAATTTTGGGAAAATTGATTATTTGTTAGATTGTGAATTGTTGATTGGGGAACCAGGATGGGATGTGCAGAGTTGTTAAGTTTTGTTCTTTGGATTGTTTGGTATCTGCATTCTTTACTTTGAATTTAAGAGATTGAATTGTTGATCTAAGCTGGGGCTTTTGATTCAATCCAATCTAAGCCAACTTATTTTGTGGCCCTCTTTTGTCAATTTGAGATAAGGATTAGAGCACAGCCCGGCCTGGCCTGTTTAATTCCGTGCCAAGCCTAGGAGTTTGTTGATATTTTATTTCTCCTTCAGAAAATTCTTATGGAGAGGGATATTTTAAAAAACTTTTACAACAAGAATCATCAACTTTTTCAGCAAATTACCAATGGGTCTACAAAAATGGTCCAAAATTACCATTAAGTAGAATCGCTGATTTTAATTACGTACAAGTCTAATAGGGTCACATTGATTACACTTTTACCCTTTAAGCACCAATTTACACTTACTCCCCTCCCACCTCCCACTTTCCACCTCCACCCAACATCCACTCCCGGACGGTGAAATTTCACAAGGTTCGAGCTCGTGAAATTTCAATGGGTTTGAGCTATTTCACTGGGTTTGAGCTCGTGAGTTTCATTGGCTTTGAGCTCGCGAGTTTGATTGGATTTGAGCTCGTGAATTTCACAAATTTTACAAAATTTCACAACACACAACTAGCGGATGAATTTCACTGGATTTTAAAACACAACAATCACTTCGTGAATTTCATTATCTTCGAGCTCGTGAATTTCATTAGTTTGAGCTCCTGAATTTCGGCTAGACCTCAAACACAACATCCACTTAGTGAATTTCACTAGACTTCCAAACACGACAACCACTTAGTGAATTTCACTAAGATTTTCTGGATACTCAGCTCGTGAATTTCACTGGATTTGACCTCGTGAATTTCACTGGATTTGACCTCATGAATTTCACCGGATTTGAGCTTGTGAATTGCTACAATCTTGTATTTACAAAAGAAGTGTTGAAAGGAGATGCAAGGTTTTTAATGGTTCACAAGTATGGCAAGGGTATTTTGGGCTTTAACTTGTGGGTTATCCTTATTAATTGGAGCTTTCTGAAAGTGGGGTAGAGCTAGACGTGTATTGAGTCACAAAATAGAAGCGGCCCATAAATCCCCCCTTTATTTTTAGTAGCAAGGAGCCTTTCAAAGTTTCAATGCATGGTAGTTTGGCTTATGATCAAGAAAGAGACATTTTTATAGCATTACAAATGAGCTGTTATGCATCAATTAGAAAATGTGGATTTTGTGATTCAAATGAAATTATATAGTATGAATAGAAATCTCTTTATGAAAAAGGGGTATCTCTTTTTGTTCAATTATTTATTTTATTTTATTTTTTCCCTGTTTATCAAGTACTTACGAAAATATATTTTTATGCCCTATATATTTGACCCCAATACCCTTAAATTTTGGCTTCACTGCTGTGGCCAACCTCTTGAGTTAACTTTGTTTCGAATTTGGCACATATAGGTTTTCTATTTTTTCCGATACATTTGCAGAGACGAATTAAAAAAAGTCAAATATCGTGACCAAAAGCTTAAAATAGTTCACTGACAATAAGTATAAGACAGAGAAAATATATTTGATAAAAAAAATACAGTATCTAAAAACTTATTAATTTAGTCCGAACTCCACCGACATTTATTAAGTTAAATTATTTTCTTTCGATTTAGATAGAATTGTCCCCACTCGGTGTGTTTTGATCGGGCCAACCTTGGGTCCTATTGTTTGATCAGAATCGTTCATTTTGTTTGTCTCGTCGATTATGTTGTCCATGTAAAAATTCAGGTTGATCGGACATCAGTAACTATATTTTCAGACTGCATTTTCTGCAGAAACGAAACACTCAAAGAAACTATTGTAGGTGATTTTTTTCTACAAAACTGTAAGCTAAATGGTCACCACCGATGTCCGATCAATCTAAATTTTACTTGGACTACATACTCGACGAGACGAACAAAATGAATTATTCAAACCAAATAAGGGGACCCGGAGTGGGCTCCAAAGCAGCCACATAGCACTTGTGCTTTGCACCACGGGACCCGTTTTGATCTTTAGAAAAGAAAACGTTGTACTAGCAGTGTGAGAGAGAGATGTTTTGATTGAAATGAATTTTGTGGAGAGAGAAAGGAGAAGAAAGAAATGTGGAGGAGCAGTGGCTTGACTCAAGTTGATTTTTTTCTTCGTTCGACGACAAAATCTTCCTGTGAACACGCATTCATTTCCTTTATAATCAGTTATCTGGACTAGTTTTGCTGATTTTATGGTCTGGTATCTGATCAGTTTTTGCCATGCCTCGCTATCCCAAATTTGTTTCTGCTGCCTTACTTTTACAATTACCCTGCAAGTTGCAGCACATAGGTGTTTTATTAAGCAAAGGAGAAATACCAGATCTTGATGGTTAAGTCATTTTGTGAAAGTAATCATCGGTGCACTGCAGCTTCTACTCACTGTAGGAGACGGTTGATAGTTCACTTAGATTTTAGCCGCTCATACTCCACATAGAAAAACGTAATTTGCAGGTTAATACTACGCAAAATCCCTCAGATGAGGTACTTTTTTTTTCCATAACCGTATGTCCGGGCTAGCTTACGTTCACCTCGACTAATTCTGGGACCCTGGAGGTAACAACCAGGGCATAACCCCCAGTGGCCCCGAGAGTTTGCTGGCAAGGGAAATTCAGATGAGGTACTTGTCGATCAATTGAAATGGGTCAACAGTATTACATGCACATGTCGTGTTTTTTCTTAGTTAAATTCTTAACATGCAGCAGCAAGAGCAGGTGAAAGGAGTTGATTTTTCGAATGGATGACTCTGAAAATGAGACACCTAGAGGAGTTGATGAAGGAAGCAGCAGTAGGAACGCACCTACCACATACGGCATGTTTGGTGCCGGCATGGAGCTTACTAGTACTAAGCTGTATCCAAAACGTCGTATGGAAAAAGTCCCATTGACAATGCGAAAAGATGCAACGACTAAGGGATACTTTGATCCTAGGGTGGTTTCAATAGGTCCGTACCACCATGGGAAGGAGGAGCTCCAGATGGTCGAGAGGATCAAGCCAATTGTTGCGCAATTGTTTATTTCAAGTAGCGGAAGGGACATGGATGAATTTCGTAACAATGTTCTGGAGATAGTTGATGAGGCTAGAAGCTGCTACCTTGAAGGATCAACAGATAAATACTCCGACGATTACTTTGCTGAAATGATGCTACTTGACGGTTTATTTGTTTCAGCTTTTATTGAGTCCATAACTCCAGGTTACGGGGATCAAACAATTGAAGACGAATTAACGAAACACTTGGGCAAACACACCGTATACCTTCTGCCAAGTGATATAACATCTTTGCTTGAGAATCAACTGCCATTTCAAGTTCTTGAGTTGCTGATGAGCTTAAAGTCCAAACACAACAAATTGACAGAAATGGTGGATAAGTTCTTGGGTAGTTTGGAGTCTAGGGAGTCAACGCGACAAGATACGAAAGAACTCGGGAAGGAATTCAGAAGGTTGTTGGCCAACAAAAGAATTGATACAAAGCAACCCATTCATTACCTTGAATACATTTGGTTGCGGCATAATAAAGTAAGTCAATCCAGTCTTACAAAGAAACCCAGTCTTACACGCTGCGGAACCTTAGTGAGCTCAACCCTTAGTGATTTCTCTGAGTTTTATTACTCCTTCAAATCTATTACGGAACTCAAAGCAAAGGGAATCCATGCTAGGAGTGGTAGTGTCTATTCTCAAAGGGATTTTAAGTTCAAATCTTACTTCTTCTTCGCAGTTCTCGAAATTCCTCCTCTTATTGTGAATCCTCAGTTTATTATACATACTTCAAACCAAATTGCGTACGAGTGGACACCAAACAATCCTAACAACCTACCCACGATGGCTTACATGAATTTTATGAAATCCCTTATTAATACCATAGAAGATGTGAAAGAGCTGCGTGCAAGGAATATACTATTCAGCGCCTGCACAAGTGACGAAGAAGTGGTCAAAATGTTCAAGAGCATCTCCACATTCGGAGTGGAGGATTTCAGAATATATGATCACGTGAAGCAGAAAATTCAGAGGCACTATAATAACACGGCGAGGACATGGTTTGCCGAATTGATTCATAAGTATTTCAGCAGTCCATGGACATTCATCACTTTCATTGCTGCGACTACTATTATTATCATGAGTTTTCTTCAGACCTACTTCACAGTTTACCCTCCCAGCTGATTGGTTCACTTTTCCAACTTCACTTATGACTTGGCCTTGTTTTTTCTTTTCTTTTCTTTTTTCTTTTGGGTTTCTAGTTGTTCTCTATTTAATCTTCCTTTCATGAATCATGATATATGGTGTGTATGACCATGTGCAAACCTATTTTTCAAAGAGTTAATGTGTCTATGCTTTCTCAATCATCAACATTTATGTAAGATATTGCTTTGAATAAATTATTTATTGTAATCCCAGTATGTCGATGTTGATCTCAATGTAGAACAAACTACTGAATTATCCCGGTGCCTATGACACTCTTCCGATGCTTACGGCTTCAAGTAGTTTACTCTGTGAGTTGCTCTTTTGATGGTGTTTGCAGGTTCTTTGACACAAACTATTTAGTTAGGGGTTAGGCGCTTCATTGCGTGTGTTTTCGTCATGGAAGTGCCGAAGGGGGAGATTGTAAGCTCCGAAAACCGAGCTTCCTTTTTGGTTAGCAAGTTCATGACCAAAACTGACATTTACCTATATTTCCTTTTATGTAGTTGTATGCTTTTTGGTGAAATCATTTTACATGAAAAATATTTTACGTAAAAATAAATGGAGCCTTAATGTATTTAAATTAATGGAGTGATACCTCAAGTTAAAATGCAAGGCGGATATTCGCTTGGACATTTAATCCAACACATTGCCTGCCACTAGGTGCTTTGAACAACGAAATTCTCGAACCAAGTTTATTGGAAGCAATTGCGATAGAGGGACGGGTTGAAATGTGGGTTATATTTAATCGAACTCCTTCCCACCAATTGATGATTTCAAGAATCAAATAGTTGAAGTTAAAAAAAAAATTAGGAAGAATTGCAGTACGAAAAAGGGAAGAAATTTGTTGCATATACTAGTAATAATAGTTAAATGGATTGATACCTTGATTTCCGAATGAATCCGGACGTTATTCGTTTGTGTCTCTATTGGCTACGCCAAAGCGCGCTGGACCACTTGGTTGATGGTAATGTGATGTCTAAGATGAACATATCCAATAACATATAGTATATGTGGCCGTCGTAGAGGTGCTTGTTACGTCCAAGGCGCCAGTAATGGCTACGGCCAATTGTGCAGCCATTAGGACATCTCTAGTGTACTACCTAAAAAAGTTTTCTAAAGTGCCCTAACTAATTACCTAAGAAAAACTCAAAAAATGGTCTCTAGTGCACAAAAATTGGCTCCCTAAAATCCTATGTGACACCCCTCACTACCTAAAGTGCCCTAAGTGACTACCTAAATTTGAGGAGAGACTTAAGGAGAGAGAGAGAGAGAGAGAGAGAGAGAGAGAGAGAGAGAGAGAGACTTTAAGGGGAGAGAGAAGAGAGAGAAAGGAACTTTTTAGGGATAATGAACATTTTTAGAGAGAAGGGAAGGAGGAGAGAGAGAATGACTTTAAGGGGAGAGAGAGGAGAGAGAAAAGAACTTTTTAGGATGCTCTTACACCCTGTTTGGATGCCGGATTTGCCTCACACCCGGATTTGCAATCCAGGTCCCACCACATCTCCGGCGTTTGGTTTGCATTTTTCTCCCCCGGATTTGTTTACTGTTCGGACTACATATCCGTCTTCACCCGGATTAGCTAACGCTTGCCCATACCCTGTCGTTACAAATCCGGGGGTTTTGAGCATTTTTGGTACCATTATACCCCTGCAAATCAGGGCATTTTCTCCCTTCTTGCTAGCAAAATCAGTCAGAGAGAGAGAGAGAGAGGACAGAGGGACAAACCAGAGGAGGAGGAGGAGGAGCCGGAGCCGGAGCCGGAGCTAATCTGGGTTGTGGTGGTCGGCGGCGGCTCAAAACCCATCTGCTCTTCTTCCTTTTTTTTTTTTTTTCAATTGAAAACCCATTCATTTGAGAGATCGAGAGGGAGAGAGAGTGTGAGAGAAACCATTGAATTAGAGAAGAAGAGAGGTGAGAAGCTTTTGATAGAAATAAAAAAAAAGGAGGAAGGCGAAAGAGGAGAGAGAGAGAGAGAGAGAGAGAGAGAGAGAGAGAGAGAGGATTGGGGTCTTTTGTGTTTAATAAATGTGAGAGTTATCCCTAAAAAACTGGTGAGATGAGTTTTTTCTTTTTTTTTTTTTTTTTAAATAATAAGTTTTTCATGCCTTCATTGTAAAATCAACACTTGGTGAGATGGATTTTTGTCTCTTTTTGGGGGATATTTTTAAGTGTCCTAATAAAACTTTTTTTTGGTTTAGGATTAATTTTCATTTATTATAATTATAATAAAACTATCCAATTTTTTCATTAAATTAACAAATTGGGCCAAGTAGTAGTTATTATTTCTCACAATTAGTAGAAGACTTGTGATTTCATTAACTAATTAGCAAAATGTAGTGTGAGACATATAATTTTTTTGCATTATATATATATATATATATATATATATATATATATATATATATATATATATATATATATATATATATATATATATTTCTATGTTTGAACATTATGGAAGTGGTTTCATTTGTGCAAATAAAGACTTAATTATTAAAAACAACATTCAATAAAATTTTAAAAGAAAATTGAAGAACATAATGTCTTTTAATAATTTCAATATGCTTATAATATTTTTTTAATATGCTTATAATATTGTAGGGTAATTATTATGTATTTTTAAAAATTTTATGTAATTATTATGTAATTATTGTTATTATAACGAAATTAATCCATTTATTTAATAAAATGTTAAACTGGGGGCAAATAGGTCATTTGGTCACTTATCCTATCAAATCCACCTTCTAAATCCCCCTTCTCAAAATAATATCCAAACACCTCATTTGCAAATCCACCCTTTTTAGGAGGTGGGGCCACTCTCATTACCAAATCCACCCTCATTACAAATCCACCTTCAAATCCACCATCATTACAAATCCACCCAAATCATCTCCGGCATCCAAACGGGGTGTTAGTTTTGTGGCCCTAATGGTTGCGTTAGGAGTAAGCATTCTATTTCGGCAGCAGCTACGCATTCTTGTGGTGAGGCGGTTGGAGAAAGCGGACGAGTAACTTACTAATATGGAGGTGCCAAGATTTCATCCTAATTTGGTTTTGTTTAGCTTTCAAGATGTATGTGCCATAAATTAAAAAGGAAATGGTAGATTTGTCATTTGCAGTGAGTGCATGACACAACTCCCTCCCTAAATAAGTTTGCACAAATTCAAGCCAAAATTATCATTTCACGCGGCTTTTTGTTTCATTTTACTTCAACGCGGTTTTCTAAAATTATTGTTTAATCTGATTGAGCTGGGTTTTTTAAGGAACTCTTAAAAAAATATTCTAAACAAATTGAGCAACTCCGACCACTCGCGTGAGACGTTAAAATAGGTTCTACACAAGTGGGTGTGGCTGATATGTGACTGAATAGGTGGCCAGTAGACTCTCTGGACTATGAAACCTGTGGATGAGGTTGTATTGTCTGATGTGATTTACCGTTAACTAATACTTAAGCATTTGCCTTCAGGAATTGGCTAATTTGCAAGAACACCCCCTAAACAATCGCTTTATTGCAACATGACCCCCTAAACTACCAAACATGCCAACATGACCCCCCAAACTTTCAAAATCAAGCAACAACACCCCTCTCATCCAAATCTGTTAAAAAAAAGGCTTAAATTGGACGAAAAAGTGAAAAACTCAACGGAAATTAAATTTGAAGCCCAAAATGCCCATTACCCATTCCATCTCCCTTCCCCATAGCTAGAAAATGAAACCAGACCCAGAATTTCATATTAGATTTTTCAAAACCAAAAAACCAAACCCAATTTTCATATCAAAACCAGATTTTTGTAAACCAAAAAACCTAACCCAGATTATCATTTCAAAACCAGATTTTTGAAAACCAAAAAACCAAACCCAAATTTTGAAACCCAGAATTTCGAAATTTTGAAATGAAACCTAGATATTGAAACAAACATTTGAACCTAGATTTGAATCCTCAGTTTATTATACATACTTCAAATCAAATTGCGTACGAGTGGACGCCAAACATTTCTAACAACCTACCCATGATGGCTTACATGAATTTTATGAAATCCCTTATTAATAGCATAGAATATGTGAAAGAGCTGCGTGCAAGAAATATACTATTCAGCGCCTGCACTAGTGATGAAGAAGTGATCAAAGTGTTCAAGAGCATCTCCACATTCGGAGTGGAGGATTTCAGAATATATGATAAGGTGAAGCAGAAATTCAGAGGCACTATAATAACACTGCGAGAACATGGTTTGCCGAATTGATTCATAAGTATTTCAGCAGTCCATGGACATTCATCGCTTTCATTGCTGCAACTACTCTTATTATCATGAGTTTTCTGCAGACGTACTTCACAATTTTCCCTCGCAGCTAATTTGGTTCACATTTCCAACTTCACATATGGCTTGGCCTTGTTTTTTCCTTTTCTTTTTTTGGGTTTCTAATTGTTCTCTGCTTAATCTTCCTTTCTTTTTTGGGTTTCTAATTGTTCTCTGCTTAATCTTCCTTTCATGAATCATGATATATGGTGTGTGACCATGTGCAAACCAATTTTTCAAAGAGTTAATGTGTCTATGCTTTCTTAATCACCAACATTTATGTAAGATACTGCTTTGAATAAATTGTTTATTGTCATCATTGTATGTCGATGTCGATCTGAATGTAGAACAAACTAGTGAATTATCCCGGTGCCTACAACACTCTCCAAATGTTTACATGCACAATTCTTTGGATTCACTGGCGGCCCCACTTTTGCAAGGGGGTAGTATGGATTTCTATCCTATCCTTCATTTGAATACCCATGCCATCATCCTGATTCCTGATCAACTCTTAATCACATTTAAACACCTGGCAAGTACCCCACAACCATAAATGGTGAAATTAAAAATCATCAGAGAAGAAAAGAAAAATAAAAAATGGCATTGCAGTACCTATTTCTTCACTATATATTTTGACTATTTGGTGAATACATACACTATTTTGTATGCATGTTTGTATGTCTATTTAGGTAAATTGCCGAAGCCAAGGAGAGATGGATGTACGATTGCATGGTTATGTATATTTGAAAATAGATTTCATGTATTCAAACTCATCGATAAATATGACATCATATAGTTTCATGGTCTAGCCATTGATATCAATCTAGTAAAATGTTGTTTATATGTTAGTATTGTTGAACAGAGTTTGCGGAGATTAAGATTTTTTTGAACACCCAGCTGCTATATATCTCTGAAGCTGTGCCACTGTCTGGATTGTCAGTTTGAGTAGCACGTACACGGCCATAGACTTTGTGGTCAAAAGTGTTAAAAAAAAATTAAACATAAAAGGAAACACATAAAAGAAAAATAAAAGGTTCTTATATCCTTTTTACGTACACTTCACATTCGGAGTGGAGGATTTCAGAATATATGATAAGGTGAAGCAAAGATTTCATAAGCACTATAATAACACGGCAAGGACATGGTTTGCCGAATTGATTCATAAGTATTTCAGCAGTCCATAGACGCTTTCATTGCCACGACTACTCTTATTATCATGAGTGTTCTTCAGATCTACTTCACAAATTTCCCTCGCAACTGATTGGTTTCAATTTCACTTATGGCTTGTCCTTGTTTTTTCCCCCTTTGTTTAAAGAGTTAACGTGTATATGTTTTTTTAACCATATATCCAACATTTTTGTAAGATATTACTATGTATAAAGATTGTTGTTTTGCCTTAAAAGAAAATGTTTATTGCAACCACAGTATTTCGATGTCGATTTCAATGTAGAACAAGCAATTACCCGTGCCTACGGAACTCTCCAAATGTGTACCTACCCAGTTCTTTGGATTGTTATAAGCACTAGTGACTTTATGGCTGTTGAGAAAATTAAACATAAAGGAAACACCTAAAAGAAAAATACAAATTTATTCTAACCTTTTTATGTACACTTCACAATTATCACCTGGGTTAAGGTTCAAGGAAAAAAAAATCCTTATTTCTTAAATCTTCAACCTAAATTTTTTTTTTTGGCTAAAATTATCTATTGAAATATGAAAAATCCTAGATCCCCTAGGTTTAATAATTTGGCAGTTTTTTTATCTCAATAAAAAAACATCAATCAATTATGAACCAATCACAAACAAAAAGCAATTAAACAATGAACACCAGATATACGTGGAAAACCCCGAATAGGGTAAAAACCACGGGAAGGAATCAAAACACTAAAAATAACATCGTGCAGTTACAAACGACCTCAACTTACAATTATGACTTCTCACAATTGATCAAAGGACGATTGCCGAATCCACGTTCACCGCACCAAGTGTTTAATTGCCGATGCCTTGAATCGCTCAAGCCTTCCAAGAATCGTTCAGAAATCCACTGAAAGTTGAATCATAAGAAGAATGATATAGGTTGTAGAAAAGTTCTTGAAGTTGATCATGCTGCTCAACAAACCATTGGGTGTACTCCAAGACACAAACAAAAGAATACCCGAGATGGTGCTACTGCGTCTCGCTTTTTTCTTTTAAAACGTGGGTCATCAAATTCTTCTACTAACTTCCTCTTTTTATCTAGAGTGGCTGCCAAATGCTTTCCTTATAATATTACATCTGTAAGGACCAAATTCCGGAGTTGTCTTGTTTTTGGCAATTCCATATGACAAAATACATATTTATTATCGAGTTGTAATTTTCTAAGTAGAAGTCTGTATAGGATTAGAGTGGAAGGAATCTCTTTGTAATGTAATTTGAGTGTTAGTGTTTTTAGTCGGTTGTCGGCGTTCGGAACTGGAAGATCAATCATGCGATCAATCGACTTCTCAATCGAGTACCTCTGATTATAGCACAAGCCGTAGGTTGCACAGGGCGTGCGTTTTTCAGAGCATAGTGACTGATAAGGGGGTCAATCGGGTTGTTAATCGGCAGCTTCAAAAATCAGATCTACGATGACCCGATCAATCGGCTTGCAATGTGATTGATCGGATTGGCAACACTCTATAAATAAGTCACGTGTTCTTTTATCCAGGGTAAGGAGGTCGGCTGAAAAATATATGAGAGCCGCTTGTTTTTAAAGCCGAAAAACCCTAGAGTATTAGGAGTGGATTTTGAAGCACAAGATCGATGAAACTTTAATCAAAGCTTCAAGAGGTTTTTACAGCAACCATCAATAGTCAAGTTCAAGTTGTTTTCCGGTGGATTTCCGGAAGAACGTTTGGAAGGCTCGAGGATTCGAGGCAGCGGCAATCAAATACTGGGTGTGGTGAACGAGGAGTCGGCAAGTACATCTTGGAGCGATTGTGAGTGATTCAAATCGTAGAGTAAGATTACTTGTAACTACACAATGGTTTTATAGTGTTTGATTCCTTCCCGTGGTTTTTACCCGTTTTGGGGTTTTCCACGTATATCCGGTGTTCATCGTTTAATTGTTTTTTGTTTGCGATTGGTTCATATACTGATTGATGTTATTATTTTTATTGAGATAAAATAACCTAGCAAATTATAAAACCTAGGCGATCTAGGATTTTTCAACATCCAAAATCTTTCTAGGTTGAGGAAGATTTCTCTTGAAGTAATAAAATCTTTCCAAGTTTGAATAGCCTCAAATCACTCCATTACTCTAATTTGATTAAGCCCATATCCCCGTGCAAATCATTCCAAAAATACTGAGCACTTTGATGCTCTGCAAATTGACGCCGTGCACTTTGATGGACTACACACTCACGGTCCCTCGTTACAAGACATGTTGATTTCCTTCCACTTCCTAAATAGACATTCTAAAAATAAAAGAAATAAAAGAAAAAATAAATTACAACTCGATAAACGGGATACATCCAACTATGTGTTTTGTCGTGGAATTGCCAACAAACAGCGACCGCGGGCCTATGGACCTTACAAAATATAATTGGTAAAACAATATCTTGATATGAATTGGTAAAGAAGGGGCAAAAACAAACCATTGGATGAGCGAAGAAGCAAAACACTACCGAATGCGATTTTCGATACGGGTCTCCTCCTTACATACATCAACCACTTTTAAGTGTTTTAACACGTTTAGAGTTTAGGATTTTTAGCTAACAACTTGATTTGTCACACAAATGTTGAAAAAATAGCTAGCAGTTATAAGATGATCAGTAGTTCAACTATCCGGTGGTCTAATCGAGCAGAATACTATCAAGTTCGGTTCAACATTAAACAAACCTGATATTGAGGCCCAAATAAAGTTCGTTTGATAGTACCCCAACGAAACTCAAACAAGTTTTTATCGAGTCGAGTCTAGATTCAATTCATCTTGCAGTCCTTACTTTTATCTGCCACCACATATCACGCTAGAACCCTCTATTCCCTTCCCACTCTCGAGAGCCTTAATTCAAACCACCTCTCTATGCAACACTCTTTCAAATTGATCTCCTGAAGATCAATTGCCACTCTCCCTCTCTCTCTCTCTCTAAATCTCTCTCTCTTCTTATGACCGATCGGCCCCGGAACCAGAACCCGCCATCAACTGCTCGATTGAGCTGTCTCTTCGGTACCCTATGTTTCTCTCGATCTCTACACTCTCATCTCTCTGTAACAGGCCGTATTTTTATTACTTTTTTGTTATTGGGCGTGGATTTGTTTTTGTGAAAAAATAAGGATATTTTGAACAGTAAAATTTCGGGGACGAAATTGTTTTAAGGGGATAGATTGTAATACCCAGTAATTGTAAGAATTAAATTTAGCGATGTTAGAGTTTTAGATTTCATTAATTAATTAGATTACGTAACCTATTTTATGTACACGTACGTTTTTTCTTTTTCTTTACGATACACAAATCCCATACTGACACTACTAGTCTACTACTCTCCCATCAAGCTAATAGTCCTGTGGAGAGAGCTTTTTATTGTTCGAGAATGAAGACAATATAAGGCGCAATCTTTTTTATCTTCTACAGGCAAATGGAGTGTAAAAGAGTTGTAGAAAGTTACCCATATGCAAACCTATTGCTTTGGAGTTAATATGTGTATGCTTTCTTAATCACCCAGCATTTCTGTAAGATATTGCTTTGGAGTTAATGCGTGTTTGTTAATGTGTGTATGTTTTCTTAATCATCCAACATTTCTGTGAGATATTGCTTTGTAGTTAATGTGTGTATGTGTGTTAATGTGTGTATGTTTTCTTAATCATCCAACATTTCTGTAAGATATTGCTTTGGAGTTAATGTGTGTATGTTTTCTTAATCATCCAACATTTTTGTGTAAGATATTGCTTTGGAGTTAATATGTGTATGTTTTCTTAATCAACCAACATTTCTTTAAGATGGTAGTAATTGCATTGTATGCAGATTGTTGTTTTGCCTCAAAAGAAAATGTTTATTGTAACCATAGTACTTCGATGTCAATCTCAATGTAGAACATGCAATTACGTGTGCAAACGGCACTCTCCAAATGTTTCCCTACATGGTTCTTTGGATTGTTTTAACCGCTTTCCGTAAATTAGACTTAGTAGCGTGACCATGGACTTTAAAATTAAACTCAAAGGAAAAATAAAACACTTATTTCTTAAATCTTCAACAAATGTTTTTTTTAGGGGGGGCTAAAACTATCTATTGAAATTAATATAACTATCTCTTGATATTAATTGGTAAGGAAGGGGTAAAAACATGTCATTGGATGAGCGGAGAAGTAAATTAAGGCTATTGGATGAAACCAATCTACATCGTTTCCAAAAAATATGTGTTTTGGAGTCGTGTCTAAAGGCACTTCTCAAATATAGCCGCAAACTAAATCAACCATTCTCCTACCCATCTCTCACTCTTTCTCCATTTTGGAGACTCAAAAAAATGTATTTTATTCAAAAAGTAGATATGGAGAATGAACAACTCCTACCCCAATTCTCCATTTTTCATCTCCCAAATTTCCCTCCAAAATTTTGTTCCCAAAATTCCCCCTCAATTCTACCCACTTTTCAGAGGCACTTCGTCTCTTCCTGTAGCTTTTGTTTGGCCATACTTTTAAAGAAGACTTTTATGGAGAGAAGGCCAGGGGAGAACTTTTGGAGAATCGAAGTGTAAGCTGGTAGATCCCTATATATGCAATTCATTGGATTCAAGTTTTACTCCACACCTACCATGGTGGGTAGTAAAAGTAAATGAAAAAAAAGGCATTGAATGAACAAAAAATTTATGAGAGTTGAAATGGTTTGAATTTACATTTTATGTCATTTCAAGCTATGTAATATTAGGCTTATTTTGAAGATACTATTAATATCTTTTCAATGATATAAATTTTACAAAAATTGAGTGTATAATGTAAAAGTTATATGTCATTCAAGAAAATTTAGTAAAAAGAAATTAGGATATGGTTGGTATTATAATTTGTTATCAATACATTCAAAGGATAAAATGGTAATTTTAAGTAAAAAGGGAGAAATGGAGATGGGTCTCCATTTGGTGGGAGATTCTCCAAATATGGAGGATGGGAGTTGGGTCTCCAAAATGGAGACCTCAAATGGAGATGGGTTGGAGGGCATGGATTCTCTAAAATGGAAAATTGGTCCTCCAAAATGGAGATTTGGAGATGGGTAGGAGATGCTCTCTATAAGCTTAGACAACGTATGCCGACACAAAAAAAAAAAAAAAAAAAAGCCATTCTTGGGCAACACTGATCCCTACAAATTCAACTCTATTCCTACCAAAAATTTCAAATAAGGGGAACACAAATTCAACTCCAATTTTTACCCAAAAAAAAAAAAAATCAACTCCAATCCTAGTAAATGAGTACAAAAGAATCCTAGCAACGTTTACGGTTGCCAAATCCCATTAAATAAACTGAATATTGAATCCCTTCAAAAATAAAATAAAATAAATTACTTAATAATTTGTTTAGATGGACACATTAGTCAGGAAACAACATACGAATAATTAGTATGTTAAGTATAAAAAGCATCAGGACATTGCTCGTAACTGAAAAAAAGAGTTAATTGATCCATCTAAAACAGCTCAAGTATATATATATATACATAGCACTTCTAAAACGGGAACCCGAAGTGGAACAGTGTCCGGACTTCACCATCGCAGCCGTTGGATTTAATCCAACGGCCCAGGCGTGTACATCCATAAGTTGAACCCTTGAACTTAAATTGGACCCTTTTAGGGTCAAGGGTCAGAAAACAAAACCCCAAGCTTCTGGACATCCCCTCATTTTTCACGTTTTGCTCTGGAGAGAGGGAGAGAGGCGATTTGAGAACACACACGACACCACCGCGATCTGAGAGAAAATCCGGCGAACGAAGAAGAAGAAGAGGAAGAAGAAGAAGAAGAGAGGAAGAAGTAGACACCGCGACCGCGACCCGAAGAAGAAGACACCGCGACCCGCGACACCAACCGACGACCGCGATCCACAGCCACCCACGACCCCTATCCACTCTCTCTCGTCATTTTCGGCCTACCCAAGGTATCAAGCTTCTAAAAACTTTGATTTCTGGTTTTGATTTGTAAAGTTAGGGTTTCTAAAGTTAGGGTTTCGAAAGTTAGGGTTTTGGGAGAGAGAGTATGAGATGAAATCGATTCATGTTCATTCCTGAGTATAGATATGTTTAATTTTGACATTGTAGTTAATGTATTGGGTTGAATAATTAACTGATTTTCTGGTTTACTTGATTTGATGATATTGCAAATTAGTTGGTTTAACATTGATATTCTGATTAGCTACAGTTGGGTAATGATAGACGCGCAATGTCATAGATATAAGCGCCTAAGTAGGGCGAATTAGCGCATTAGAGGCGCGATTTTATTCCATTTTCCACTTGATGCGGTGTTGTCCTTGGTTTTTCTTGTCTTTGGTTGTTTTGTAGGGAACAGGTCGGAAAAGAACGCATAAAGTGGACACATGGCGGTCGGGCATGTTGGGAACCAGTGGGACCCAAGTGAGGATGACCAAACAGCTGGAATTTCAATTTAGCAGGCTCGGTATCGATACAGGGATTGTCCTGTATCGATACCCTTGTGCCAATTTGGGAACAGAACGTCCGGGTATCGATACAGGACTTCTCCTGTATCGATACCGAGGGTCTTAAATCGCCCGTTTGACTTTGCTCTGTGTTTTGACTTCGGGGAAAATAAATACCCCGATTTTAGGCTGAATTAGGGTTCGAACATTGTTTAGTTTTTGCTTTCAAGTAGTAGCCGTTCTTCCTTTTGGAGATTCGATTTTCCGGAGGCTTTTCCATCGAAGTTTTGAAGTTTTGATCACGGATTTTGCATATTGCTTCGGGTACTCCTTGTTTGTTTTCATTAACTCTTATTTCACGGGAGTTTGTCCGTGTTTTACTTTTGGATCTTCGTTTCAATCGATATTCAGCATGTTTAATTTCGAAATCTTGCTAGTTGTTTCAGTTACTATGTGTGAGTAGTTCAATCAGTATGGTCGCGGGGTGATTAACACACCGTGGCCAGACCTGGATCTGTTGTGCTCCTATTTTCTAAATTAACCAAGGAAAAAGCAATTTTAGGTTATTAAAGAGCTCCCGTCAGACGAGTCCGGGCATTGTCGGAGCCCATGTAACGCGGGGAACGGGGGACCAAAACTTGTTCTCCGCTGTACATGGGTAAACGGCGACCATGAGGATTCGCATCTTTCGGGGTACCTTTTTCTCTCTAAAATCAAACGTTTCTAGAACACTGAACAGAGCTGAACTGTCTGGACCTGGTCACTTGTGTTATGACCCCTACGACCGTACTTCCTTTTAAATAGTTTAATTAAAATCAGTTTTTCTCTTAGTTCAGTTAATTCACCAATCAAATCACAAGGGTGGCTACCTAAGAGCCGTGTTAAACCTAGAACCCGAGTTTTTAGTCAAGCACTCTCCGCCTTCTCTGTGGATTCGATTCCGGTCTTACCGGGTATTGTGCTACACCGGTCTCAGCCCTACGCTTGGGGCAACCCACTAATTTAGGTCTAGGATTTCGGTCAAGCATTTTTTGCGCCGTTGCCGGGGAAGGCAAGTGGTGTTAAGAATTCGGGTAGTTAGAGTTTATTTTGTCCTTTTCCTTTTTCTTTTAATTGGTTAATTCACCATAGGTAGAAAGAAGAAGGGTTCTCCTATACAGGACCCTCTTTATTATCGTGACCCTACGCACCGACTAGTTCGGAAAGAAGTGGGGTCGAGTCAGCCTGAGTCTTCTAGTTCTTCCTTTTCTAATTTAGAGTCTACTCCCATTAGCAGTCTTTATATAGATTTACCTTTTGAGTCAGTAAGTATCAGTAATCCGCTTTACCAGTCAGAGTCAGTGTCGGAAACAGAGTCAGTCGAGATGGCAGAACAGAAAAGTATGCGGGAATATATGCGTCCTGAGAGGACTACTCCTCGTGGCCCAATAGTTCTGCCAACAGAGACTGTGGAGGCACGTAACGCTTTCACGGTGAAACCGGGAACCCACAATGCCGTCCCTCTCTTTTATGGAAGGGAAAACGAGGACCCGTATGAACATGTCCGCCACTTCGAGGGACTGGTGCGCACCCTAGCCACCACTACCCAGTGGGAAAATGCTTGCCTTAAGCTTTTCCCTGCTTCCCTGAAAGATGGTGCAGATAAGTGGCTCAGAATGCAAAAGGAGCAGTCCCTCACGACTTGGAAGGCTGTGAGGGAGCTATTCTATAGGAAATATTTCTCTGAGAGCAAGTCCCAGCACCTGACTCGCTAAATCCAGTCATTTAGGCAAAAAGAGGGCGAGTCATTCTTGAGGTGTTGGGAGAGATTCAAGGATTTGTTGTTGTCTCTACCCCACCACGGGTATGAGAAACACCAGTTGGTGACATTCTTCTAGTTGGGCCTCAATATTGCGACGGCCCAACAGATTGAGTACCTCTGTAAAGAGGGAGATTTCTTAGATAAGGCCCCAGATGAGGCATGGGATTTTCTAGAAGAGTTGGCCGATAAGTACCGAAGTTGGGAACCTTCCGACCTCGCTGAAAGGGCCATAGCTGCACAGGGACCCAGTGGGTCCGGTATGTTCCCCATGAGTGTGAGAGACCATACCGTTCAGACTCAGTTGGACAGGTTGACCAAGCAGATGGAGGACTTGCGACTGAAGCAAGTCCAGCAGGTTAATGATGTGAGAGTCGAGCAAGTGTGTGCTTTATGTGAGTGTCCGGGGCATTCAGTGACTGCGTACCCCGCTTTTCCGATGGTTAAGGAGGCATACCAGAGTAACCAAGCTGAGGTGAATGCGGTGAACCAACGTTGGGATCCGTTCTCAAACACCTATAATCCGGGCTGGGCTCATCACCCAGCCCTGGGATGGAGAGATCCTAAAGCACCAGTGCCACCCCAGGCACCACCGCAGCAACAGATGCAAACATATCGGCCTCCGCAAGGCCAAATGTCCCAATATCATTATCCCTCACAAAATCAGCAGGGGTTCAGTCCTTCATATTCTGGACCACCCCCAGGCATAAATCATCCACCGAGGGATAAGCAGACTGATGATATGCTGAAGGCTCTCATGCAGTCTCAATTGAGCTTTACTGAGCAGACCAAGCAGGCCATAGGAGACATTAGGTCCCAATTGACTCAGTTAACGGCAGTAGTTGGACAAACCCAACAGGAGAGGGGGAAATTTCCCTCTCAACCTCACGCCAATGCTGTCGGTACTAATTATCTGGGTGATGGTTCAGGCACGAGTAATTTGAACCCCAATGTAGAGGAAGCGAAAGTGATCACCACTCTCAGAAGTGGGAAGGTGATCGACAAGACAATTCCTCTGAAGCAAAAATCGGTTCCAACTCCGGAGCCGGTCGCTGCACCAGTGGTTGTCCCTGCTGTGGGAAGAGTACTGAGGAAGAGAGAGAGTTAGAGACACCTAAGGTGGTGGTGCCTGCTCCTGCGGACCCCACGACTCCTTTGCCACCCGTTGCACCATATCCCCATCACTTGGTGGCAAAGCCGAGAGTCAATGTGAACTTCCAGATTCTTGAGCTGTTCAAGAAAGTTCAGTTTCCTATCTCTTTGATGGAAGCCATTGACGCTATCCCTCAGTTTGCTAAGGTTTTGAAAGAGCTGTGCACGTCGAAACGGAGAACTAAGAGTCAGTGCAACGTGCTACTGACGGAGCAAGTGAGCTCCATTCTCCAAGCTGATATTCCGATTAAGCGGAAAGACCCAGGTTGTCCCACTATCCCTATAGCTATTGCGGGTCAGAGTTTTGATAAGGCCTTACTAGATTTGGGGGCGAATGTCAACTTGCTTCCCTATTCGGTATACCTGAGATTAGGCATAGGTGATCTTAAGGCCACACCGGTCACGCTACAGTTGGCTGACCGGAGTGTGAGAATTCCTAAGGGGGTAGTGGAGGATGTGTTAATCCAGGTGGGGGAGTTTTTGTTCCCCGTAGACTTCATTGTTTTGGACACGTGTCCAATCCCGGAAGTACTTGAGAAGACTCCCATTATTCTCGGCCGTCCATTTTTAGCCACCTCCAGTGCTGTAATGAATTGCAAAACTAGACAAGTCCAACTATCATTTGGGGACTTGAAAATGGAGGTGAATGTTTACAATGTAGATAGTCGAGTAGAGGATGATGAGGAGGTCTACGAGGTGAGTCTGATCGACACGCTAGTGCAAGAGCATGTTGAAAATATGTTGTATACAGATCCTCTGGAGATAGCACTGACCGCCAATGAGGCGTCATTTTTAGATTCTCCAGAGGTAGGGAGTTTGATGGAGATGCTAGCAGTAGAGGATGTTTGTAGCGCTGTTTGGGACCCAGTTCTCGAACCGTTGGGCGCCCCATTATCCAAAGCTCTCCCATCATCGGTCCAGCCACCGAAGCCTGAGTTGAAGCCTCTACCGGATACGTTGAAATATGCCTTCCTTAAAGGTAATGATACGTTTCCAGTGGTGATCTCTTCCTCCCTGGAGGTGGATCAAGAGGCTAAATTACTTACCCTGCTGAGAGAGCATATAGGGGCAATTGGCTGGACAATAGCAGACTTACAGGGTATTAGTCCTACGGTGTGTACACACCACATTTTTCTAAATGAGGATGTGAAGCCCTCTATGAAGGAGGTGGTTCGGACGGAAGTGCTTAAGCTGTTAGATGCGGGTATCATTTACCCGATTGCCCATAATGAGTGGGTCAATCCTGTGCAGGTTGTGCCTAAGAAGGCAGGAGTGACTGTAGTGAGGAATGAGGAGGGTGAGTTAGTGCCAACCCGTGTTCAGACCGGGTGGCGTGTTTGCATTGACTACCGGAAGCTCAATGCGAGCACCCGGAAGGACCATTTTCCCCTCCCATTCATTGACCAGATTTTAGAGAGAGTCGCGGGCAGAGCGTTCTATTGCTTCCTGGATGGATACTCTGGCTACAATCAGATTGAGGTAGCCATGGAGGACCAGGAAAAGACCACCTTTACGTGCCCTTATGGTACTTTTGCCTACTGTCGCATGCCTTTTGGCTTGTGTAATGCTCCCGGCACCTTTTCACGGTGTATGATGGGAATTTTTAGCGACATGGTAGAGAAGATAGTGGAGGTTTTTATGGATGACTTTTCAGTTTTTGGGGATTCGTTTGACGGATGCCTCGAGAACTTAGGAAAAGTCTTGACTAGGTGTGAGGAGAAGCGCCTTGTGCTTAATTGGGAGAAATGCCACTTCATGGTGACCCAAGGAATTGTTTTGGGACATATTGTCTCATCCAAGGGTATTGAGGTGGATAAGGCGAAGATCGACTTAATTGCGAATCTTCCCACTCTAAAAACTGTTAAGGATATCCGGTCTTTTCTAGGTCACGCCGGTTTTTACCGGCGATTCATTAAGAATTTCAGCGCTATCTCCCGACCTTTATGTCAGTTGTTAGCGAAAGACACACCCTTTGTGTGGTCTGACGCTTGTGAAGGGGCATTCCAGAAATTGAAGCGGAGTCTCACAACTCCGCCAATCGTTTAGGCCCCCGATTGGAGTTTGCCGTTTGAGCTTATGTGTGACGCGTCCGACTATGCAGTCGGCGCAGTTTTAGGTCAGAGGCGAGGGAAAGATCCCTGTGTGATTTATTATGCGAGCAAGACATTGAATGAGGCACAACTGAACTATACCACCACTGAGAAGGAATTATTAGCGGTTGTGTTTGCCTTAGATAAGTTCCGGTCCTACTTGGTGGGGTCGCAGATTGTGGTATATACCGATCATGCGGCCTTGAGGTATTTGATGACCAAGCAGGATGCGAAGGCTCGCCTTATCCGGTGGATTCTGTTGCTGCAAGAATTCCACCTCATCATTAAGAATAAAAAAAGGGTTGAGAATGTAGTGGCTGATCACCTGTCTCGTTTGGAGTTTGAGGACCCCACCTCTCATCTCCCTATTGTGGATACCTTTCCCGATGAGCAGTTGTTCGCCGCTAACAACTGCCCGTGGTTTGCAGATATCGCCAACTATTTGGTGACTGGGCAGATTCCACCCCATTGGTCTACATCTGCAAAGCAGCGGTTTTTAAGAGAGGTCCGACAGTATATTTTATTTTCGATGACCCTTATGTGTTTAAGTACTGCGCGGACCAAATAGTGCGCCGTTGTGTCCCCGAGGTTGATCAGAGGGGAATTCTTGAGTTTTGTCATTCAGAGGCGTGTGGCAGTCATTTTTCCGCCAAGAAAACCACCGCCAAGGTCTTACAGTGTGGCTTCTTTTGGCCAAATCTATTTAAGGATGCTTATGTTTTCTGTAAGTCGTGTGACAGGTGTCAGAAATTAGGTAAAGTCGGCCCGAGAAATATGATGCCCCTCCACAATATTTATGTGTTGGAGGTCTTTGATTGTTGGGGCATTGATTTCATGGGCCCATTTCCAGTGTCACATGGTTTTGAATACATCCTCCTGGCGGTGGATTATGTGTCAAAGTGGGTAGAGGCGATTCCCACTAGGACCAGTGATTCAAAAGTAGTGCTTGAGTTTTTAAAGAGTAATGTGTTATCGAGATTCGGCATGCCACGTGCCATTATCTCTGATCAGGGCACCCATTTTTGTAATAGGTCCTTTGAGGCATTGATGAGGAAGTATGGCATCTCTCACAAGGTGTCTACGGCCTATCACCCTCAGACAAATGGTCAGGCTGAGCTGGCCAATCGGGAAATTAAGGGGATCCTAGAGAAAACGGTAAACCCAAGTAGAAAGGATTGGTCCCTAAGGTTTGATTGATGCATTGTGGGCTTATCGCACTGCATACAAGACCGTGTTGGGTGCTTCACCCTATCGGCTTGTGTACGGTAAGGCCTGCCACCTGCCCGTGGAGATGGAGCATAAGGCCCATTGGGCCATTCAGACGGTGAACGCAAGTTTGCCAGAGGCAGGTGCCCATAGGAAGCTCCAACTGTGTGAGCTTGAGGAAATTAGGAATGATGCGTATGAGAGCACTAGCATTTACAAAGCTAAGGTTAAGGCGTACCACGATAGGAATATCCAGCGCAAAACCTTTAGTGTTGGGCAGAAAGTTTTATTATATAATTCGCGCATTCACTTATTTCCAGGGAAGTTGAGGTCTCGCTGGGATGGGCCATATATAGTCCATCAAGTTTACCCGAACGGTTCGATAGATGTCTGTGACCCTAAGGATAATCATATTTTCAAAGTTAATGGGCAACGTCTTAAACCATTTTTAGAGATCATAGACGTAGGTGAACCTGAGGAGGATTTAGTTGATCCAGTCTACTCGGATACCCCCGTTGTTTAGCCATTGGGCTATGTTTTTACGGGTAGCTCACGCGTACCATGCTCTTAATTGAGTGTGGACCCGGCCCCTAGCAATAGGGGTACCCATCATTGACTTGGGTATTTATAGCTTCGCACGCCGCTATTAAAATAAGGATCGTGTGCCCAGCTCTGGTTAGTAAGGGCGTTTTGTGTATTGTCGTGTCTGATTTTAATTTTCACAAAAATTTAAAAAAAAAATACAAAAAAAAAAAATACAAAAAAATTCGGTCCGGTATAGCCACCTAATTTCTAGCCTTAAATTTGTGTATCTGGGTTTCGAACAATCTTATTGCTGTGTCTCGGATAGTCATAAAAGACGATTGGCTCTGATTTCTTTAAGGACAAACCTTGAGTAATTTAACCTGTTGAGTCATGACTTACCCGGGATTGTTACGATGACCTTCTCTATACAAGTTTAAGTGAGCAATTAGGGAGAAAAGTAGTACCCGTGTCTTTCACGTGACGAAAGTAGTGGTGTATTTTCTTTTCTGTTATTTGTTTTCAGTTTTCTCTGTGTACGCCCGGATACCACGTGTCGGGCTGGACTGACGTGTTTTGCAGGTTGCACGGTGAGCGTACCTGAAATTTCTCGTACATCGGCCGAGGTCATGGTGGTTGGCTGCCACCCGGAGGTCCAATTCTTCCCCTTGTTCTTTCAATTTTTCTGTCTCCATGCTCTGGGGACATAGCATGTTTCTAGTTGGGGGGAGGGTGTACGTTGTACATACGTGCATTGCGTTGCTAGGTAGGTTTTGGGGATACGGTTGTTATGCATCTTGTAAGCATCATCGAGCGAATGTTTAACTTGAATGTATGCCTGTTCAACTTTAATGCATGCATATATTTGGCTATATACATTGAACATGATGCACTGTCAAGCATGTGAATAGTGTCCCCACATTGATAATAGCGTATCCTGAATAACATTCCCATGTTCCTTGTCTTCCTTTCTGCAACCGCATAAAATAGTAGGCTTTTGTTTTGCAAGTAAGAGGCTAGTTATTTTTCATGCATTTGTGGGAGTGAATAATGTGCATAGGGGATGAAACAAGGCATTCTTTGCATGATTAAACCACATACGAGTCCCTTTGACCCATCTTAAACCAGTCCGAGTCAGTTCCCGTGTCTAACTTAGGAAACCGGTGTATGGTTGGATTGAAGTTGGGGGGAAGTCAAGCTCCGTGCGTCACGAGTGCCGTATTGCTGTGGAAAATTTTGTGAAATGATGGGTTCTAAGAGAGTAATGCGTGAGGAAGTTCGATTGGGTGTCATGTTTGGAAACCAAAATCCATAAACCTTAGCCTCGAAAAAAAAAAAAAAAAAAAATATATATATATATATATATATATATATATATATATATATATATATATATATATATATATATATATATATACCAGGGATTGCCCATGCCTAAAGGCACGGTGGGACGTAATTTAACCTCAACAAAATAAAAAAAATTGTATAGCTGTTTCAAAAAGGCAAAACCGGTTTCGGTTTCATATTTTGAGTCCATGAAACCTACCGATCTGCATCAATTTCATATATGAGTCCTAAACATGCATATGTTGAAATATCACAAAAACCAAAAATCAGCTTAGAGAACAGTTTCAAAATCACAGATTAATTGACAAAAAATAAGCATTCCCCAAAAGGATGCAACAGTATCAGCTTCTCTACACATTAGACTGTTTAACCAAATGGAATAGCCAGCATACTGGATTTGGCATAAGCACACCATATATGAGAATAATGAGATCATTTCAACAAAATCCAACCCTACTTTGGGCATAGCCCTCTACTTGTTCACTGCCTTCCAACTTGTCACAGGAATTCCTCTACTGATGTAAACGAAGAATCAGAATCAATCCTAGAGAGTTTTAATCATAATCTAAATGCATATTTGAAGCCAAATGGGAAAAACAAATTCATTACGAAGCCAACCAGTTTCACCAGAAAAAAGATTGTACCAAGTGCAAAAGGCTCCCACTTGCAGCAAAAATTGGTACCACACTCTCTTAGAGAACTTCAGAAACTGAAATGTATAGTAACAGAAAGATTAGGATGCTACCAGTTCAAGCTAAACATCATCAAAGTACTTCTCTTCAGCATCCTAACACCCCTGACCATCAAACCAAAAAACATCTTTGCCAAAAACGCAAAATAAAAAAAATGGAGTGAGCGTAAGCTGGCCTAGGCACCCTTGCCCATTGAAAAAATATGATCTTTCCCAAAAACGCAAATGACAAAGACCAACAAACCCGCAAGAACTCGAGGTCAACAAACAAAAAAGAATTAGAGTCAACAAACAACTATGTTTCCTCAATTATGTTCACTTCCATACAACCCTCCAAACTTCAATTCAAGAGCAGTAAGAACTAAGAAGCACATTTATAGTTCATTGACACGGATTAGAAAATTCTCTAAATTATTGATCTAAGCCATAAAACCACGATAATTAGGGCTTGAAAAGTGGAAAATTTATCAAAGACCAACAATCCACAAGAATTAGAGTCTCGCTGTGAATACTGAGATTCCCCTTATTAATTCTGTGTAGGGTTGCGTCTACATAAATTCACCGGAATCAGGACCGTTAACAAAAAATGAACGGTCCTCGTAAGCAAGGGGCTATCTCGGCCGTTAACAAAAAATGAACAGTCCTGATAAACTGAGATTCCAGTGAATTGGCAGCTCTAGAAAAACGATGAATACGCTTCAAGTGTATAACAGTGATCATAAACTCTATCAAGGAAAAATGGGTGTCATCTCGGGGTTAAAATAACAGTGATCATAAACTCTATCAAGGAAACCTCATGTATATTGTATGACCAACCCAAACAACTAACCAAGCTCTTGGAGATGAGCTTGAATTTTGATCAATTCCTTATAATTGCATTTGGTTCAATGTTCCATTGAAACCCCTCACTCCTCTCTCCATATCTTCCAAAGAAACCCAGCTTAAAGAATAAATACAAAGCAACAAAAGAGAATGAGCAAGGAACAAATAACCATTCCAATCAAGCGGCAAATCCATCGTTTTAGCTAGCAAATGTATAGTAAAGAAGACAGAAATTTCATTTCAAAAAATCTCACCAAGAGCAAGAACCTAGATTACCTGAACAGATGTTTGAGTAAACTCTTGTATAAGGTCCCAAAGAGTTTCTTTCAGTGCTCGAACCCTAGTCTTCCAAATCGAAAAAAAAAAACCGTTTGCATAAGAAACCCTAGAAATCGAAACCGATAAGAAGAGAGAGAGAGAGAGAGAGAGACCTGGCCGTGCGAGGCCTTCTTCTCCGGAATCGATCGACTTCTTCTTCTTGTTCGAATGGGTTTCTTCGTCGTCTAGTTCCTCTCTTCTCCTCTCTCTTTCTCTCTCTTCGAAGTAAGAACGTGGTGTTGGTCTGAGGGATTTGGGAAAGTTTTTTACCCGTATTGAACCCCTTGACCCGCGAATGGGTTTCGACCTGTTATTTTAAAGGCAAAGGATCCGCGTGTGAGTCTTTTAAAATCTCAACCGTCCGATTCAATCCAAGGGCTGTGATCGTTTGGTGCGTTTTTTCTCCTCCATCAGGGTACCGTGTGATCAAGATTGAAGGACCCTGATTTATGAACACAAAATGTGTAAATTTGAAAACCACTCTATTTTGTTATATAGATATATATATAAGCTTGTTGGTATCGATACAGTGAAAGTACTGTATCGATACCGGGTGACCCATTCGCGAACAGAACGTACGGGTATCGATACAGGCCTTTCCCTGTATCGATATCGAGACCCTTAAACGCAAATTTTAAAGGGTTTTGACCGGTCATCTTCCTCATTCCCCACCTTCTTCCTCAACCTCTCCTCTCTCTCTCTAACCCTAACCCACGAAAACCACCATAACCACCACCTTCAAACCTCCACAACTCCTCCAAAACTCACCCAAATTCCTTCAAACTCCACCAAAACGCACCTTTTCTCCATCTCTACCACATATACCTCTCCAATCCCGTCCAAAATCCTTATCTCTCCAGATCTAAAACCCTAAATTTTCAAAACCCAACTTCTAAAACATGGCACCTAGGAAGACTTCCACTAGTGCTAAGGGAAAAGGGGCGGCTTCCTCGAGTGCCCCTCCAAAGCAAGCGACCGGGGGAAGGAGGACCAAAGATCAGATTGCCCGGGATGAGCGGGAAAGATGGGAGGCTTCCCTTGAGCAGAGGGGTGTTAAGAACGAGCGCCACATTATCTGGGATGGGTTTCTCCCAAATGACGTCACCATACAAGCCATTGTGCAACAAGGTATGTCGTTTTGGTTCGAACCAAACCCCGGATATAACTTAGAACTTGTGAGGGAATTCTATAAAAATATGATTGTACCATCATCCGGGACTGCATTTAGTTCCGAGACAGTTTCCGTTGTGTGTGTGTACCGTTGCATCAACTCCACCACCGGATCTTAAAAAAAAATCGATTTTGATATTTCCAGAAACTTGGGTTAGGGTTTGTGAAAAACCCTAACCCATTCGTATGAGAACCCATTGTTTAGTTAATTTTTGATTTTTGTAGTGTTGATCTTCAAAAACTTTTGATTATGATTTTAAGAAAAACTAAGGTTTGGTACGAAATTGGAGTTTAATACTCCTCATTCCAAACTTGATGCTTTTTGAGTTTTTACCAACCAACTGGGTTAGCATAGTTGCCTGGTCTTGTATCTGATTTTTGTTATGCTAAGCTAGGGTTTGCTGTTTGCTAGTGGATGTTGGATTGTTCCTGTGCTGTTTGCTGTTTGCTTGTGGACACTGGATTGCTGTTTGCTTGTGGACACTGGATTGCTGTTTGTTTCTGTGCTGTGCTAGTAACGAATATGCCCAACGGTCATGCCCAAATTTCCACTCATTTAACTACCACTTGTATGCTCGATTTGAGCTTTGACTTAATGTGAACACCCCGGGTAAAACGCGCGACTTATTGTCCACGAAAATTGGCTTGTTTAATTTGAAAAATGGTTTTGATTGATCGATTTGGTTTGATTGATTGAATGGAGTCGCCACCCGGATTTGAGGACCATACCCGAGAAACCATTGAAAAATGACTCTTTTACCCTTGATATGGAAAATGCTTTACCGGTCTCCAAAATGAGATTTCTCGGGTCCGGGAGCTAGGTTACGAGAGGGGAAGGAATTTAAAGCACCCCTCTCGCCCGGTGTGAACACCGGTCTCTACTAAATGTTTAAAGGATTTTGAAACTATTGTTTAAACGGACTTCAAACACAAACTCATGCGGAAAACACGACAAATGTATCGAAAAGATTAACGAAATAGGTGAACATGCTCATGCAAAACACTGTAAATGGATGGCTTATGTACTGGAAATACGGAGTTTACACTAAAATACCACCAAAATGTCTCAAAATGGCCCAGAGATTGATTATGAAATGTGCATCAGAATAGGGTCCAGGCGCCTGAAGGAGGATGGTTCAGGCGCCTGGATTGGGTTCAGGCGCCTGAAGGAGGATGGTTCAGGCGCCTGGACCAGAATCTGATACTCGAAGTGTTTTCCTGTTTTGATGATTTTCAAACCATTTTCAAGCTCCTTACTGGTATGGATGACCAGAAAGAACTTGAATGGATTCCCCTCAGGGGCTTGTTGAGAAAATTTGGTAGATAAACTACCTTGAAAAGCTTGATGGATGAACTTTGGATGGTTGGTTTGGGTGATTTATGATGTTTGAGTAGGTTGGATTTTGATTGTTGGAAGTGTATCTAACTGGTTATAGGTGGTTTGATTGGGGATTTGATGATGGATGATGAAAGATGGGTAGAATCAAGTGAGTTTGTGGGGGGGTTATGATGGAGGAAAATGGAGTTTTGATGGATGGAATTGATAGAGATCAGTTGGGGATGAGTTTCTGGGGGTATTTGGGCAGCATAACAGTAAGGAAGAGAGGGAGAGAGCTGGTCCTCTTCAAATGGAGGAGGGGAGGGGATATATATAGGCAAAGGAGGGCTCAAAATGGGCCATTTGAACCCTTCAAAAGGGTGAGGGTTCACCTAGGGAGAGGGAAGAAGCATGTGCTGGGATGTCCCCCATATATTCTGCAGCAAAACCCCAGAAGAATCTCCCAAGACGTTGCTCCCCACTCTCTTGTCTTTGGGCAGAAAGTGTCTGGAAGGGGTTCAGGCGCCTGGAGGAGGTTGGTTTAGGCGCCTGAATTGGGTTCAGGCGCCTGGAAAGGGTCAATCCGGGCGCCTAGATGGCGAGACAGCACAAAATATGAAACTTCGCGGGGCCATTCCGGGTGCTACCGAACTCCGTTTTGCGCATGGTTCGAAGCGTTGGAAAGCTTGAAAGGTCTACTTTCTAACCCAAGTGGTTTGGACCCAAGATGATTTGTACATCAAAATATGTGACCATTTTACCCTCAGAAGGTCGGGAAAACAAGTGATTTTGGTAAAACGGGCACATCTCCCTCATTTCAAAATGGATTGAGACAATTTATATATCGAAAAAGAGGGTTTTGAGTGTACTAGAAGATGGTGAAGGATTGGGTTTATTTTGGAGAGGTTTAGGAGGGGTTTCCAAGTTCACAATCAAGCTTCGCGTGCTCTAACAGGCATTTTCATCATCGGGGATGCTAAGGACTTTCATGGGTCCAAATTGGGGTGTCTACAGTTGTCCCTCTTTGACGAGACTTGACATCATTGATTTGATGTGAGTATCGTCAAAGACCTAGACAGCCCAGTCTGTTGCCCAAGAATTTCCAAAGCCACAAACACAAACATTGAAATCACGTGGTCGTGCTCGACGAGCTGCCTACGTACCCCATTGTAGGGATCAGACCGGCGTAGTTCCTGGGGGCATAAGCAAACAAATGCAACGGGTTCTCCTGTCCCTCAGGACAATTGATTAAAAAAAGTTTGGTCCCTCAGGACGATTGATTGAAAGTTTGGTTCCCTCAAAGTGATGATTTAAACGGATTAAAATAAATTAATCCTCAAAATGATGATTTAAACGGATTAAAATGAATTAACCCTCAAAGTGATGATTTAAACGGATTAAAATAAATTAACCCTCAAAATGATGATTTAAACGGATTAAAATGAATTAACCCTCAAAGTAATGATTTAAACGGATTAAAATAAATTAATCCTCAAAATGATGATTTAAACGGATTAAAATAAATTAATCCTCAAAGTGATGATTTAAACGGATTAAAATGAATTAACCCTCAAAATGATGATTTAAACGGATTAAAATGAATTAACCCTCAAAATGATGATTTAAACGGATTAAAATGAATTAACCCTCAAAATGATGATTTAAACGGATTAAAATAAATTAACCCTCAAAGTGATGATTTAAACGGATTAAAATAAATTAACCCTCAAAATGATGATTTAAACGGATTAAAATAAATTAATCCTCAAAATGATGATTTAAACGGATTAAAATAAATTAACCCTCAAAATGATGATTTAAACGGATTAAAATGAATTAACCCTCAAAGTGATGATTTAAACGGATTAAAATAAATTAATCCTCAAAGTGATGATTTAAACGGATTAAAATAAATGATTTAAACGGATTAAAATAAATTAATCCTCAAAATGATGATTTAAACGGATTAAAATAAATTAATCCTCAAAGTGATGATTTAAACGGATTAAAATGAATTAACCCTCAAAATGACGATTTAAACGGATTAAAATGAATTAACCCTCAAAATGACGATTTAAACGGATTAAAATGAATTAACCCTCAAAATGATGATTTAAACGGATTAAAATGAATTAACCCTCAAAGTGATGATTTAAACGGATTAAAATAAATTAACCCTCAAAGTGATGATTTAAACGGATTAAAATAAATTAACCCTCAAAATGATGATTTAAACGGATTAAAATAAATTAATCCTCAAAATGATGATTTAAACGGATTAAAATGAATTAACCCTCAAAATGATGATTTAAACGGATTAAAATAAATTAATCCTCAAAGTGATGATTTAAACGGATTAAAATGAATTAACCCTCAAAGTGATGATTTAAACGGATTAAAATAAATTAATCCTCAAAATGATGATTTAAACGGATTAAAATAAATTAATCCTCAAAGTGATGATTTAAACGGATTAAAATGAATTAACCCTCAAAATGATGATTTAAACGGATTAAAATGATTGAATGTGCCAGCTAGGCGGGTACAACATTTAACAAATCTATCCCCGAATTGATTGAAAAGACTATCCCAAATGACATGATAAAAAAAAAGTGATTGAAATTGAATTTGATTGAATTTGAAGTGACCATCTCTAGTCTTGAAATTGATTTTGATTGAATTTGAAGTGACCATCTCTGGTCTTGAAATTGAATTTGATTGAATTTGAAGTGACCATCTCTGGTCTTGAAATTGATTTTGATTGAATTTGAAGTGACCATCTCTGGTCTTGAAATTGATTTTGATTGAAATTGAAGGGACCATCTCTGGTCTTGAAATTGATTTTGATTGAAATTGAAGTGACCATCTCTGGTCTTGAAATTGAATTTGATTGAATTTGAAGTGACCATCTCTGGTCTTGAAATTGATTTTTATTGAATTTGAAGTGACCATCTCTGGTCTTGAAATTGATTTTGATTGAAATTGAAGTGACCATCTTTGGTCTTGAAATTGATTGAAAAAGTTGTCTCTCAGGACGATTGATTGAAAACTGTCCCGCAGGACGATTGATTTAAAAGTTGTCCCTTAGGACGATTGATTGAAAAACTATCCCGCAGGACGATTACGCGTGACTCATGCATCGACACTCGACGACAACAAAAACAACAGCAACATTCCTTCTTAAAAAGTAGGTTGCATAATAGGGGGCCTCTTTTGCTTTACTGTCTTTCCTTTTAGCCAAGGTTTGAGTTTGAGTTTGACAGGGCTTGGGTTTTGGATTGGTTTTAGACTTTTAGGCTTCGATGCCCCAGTCTTGGATTTGGGTGTATACTTCCCCCAGAAATGGCAATAGACTGACATGCCCCAATTTCGAGTTGACGCCTTCATAGATGATGAACCTCAATTCTGATTTTCCTTCTCGGCTCTGCTGATAGTTTTGACACCCAATTGACCATGTACTCAAACACGAGTTCTTTGATGCGTTGAAATCATTTCCACGAGTCAAGGATAGACAAGACTAAGACTACACGATTGACTGCTTGACAAAGACATTGATGAGACCGACAAGGCCAAGGAATTTGATTGGCCTTTTTGACAAGGGGATGGACTTTGATGAGACCGACAAGGCCAAGGAATTTTGATTGGCCATGTTGACCTGACAGATAGGAGCAAGAATGTGTTGATTCGAAAGATATGGAAGACTATGTTGACTCGAAGTCCTGAAAGATGGGAAACATGTCTCACCATTAATGTCGAAATTGTCATGATAAAATTGAATTTTTATTTTGTGATTGTTTCACTCCATCAAGTGATGTTCATTCAAATCTACTTATTTTTATCAGAACACAAGATTTCTTATCATGAATCCATGCCCCAGATTGCTGATGATGCCCCATTGATTTTCTTTCAAAATGCCCCAGTTTAGAGGGCTGCTGATGAAGACCTATTGATTTGCCCCAGTTTGGATTTTTGCTTGCATGACGCCAGCATTTGCACAATGCTTTGACTTTTGATTTTCAAGGGAGATTAGACTGTTCCCTTTTGACTTGAATTCTTACTATCAAGTTGCACTTTCCAATCTGAAAGGACTTTTATCTAGGTTATGACGGGGCCAAGGTTATGGGCTTAACAAAGGAAGGATAATAAGCTCAAAAATCTCACTTTTCCTCAGGGTTATTTGAGCTAGCAGCTATCTCGGACTTCTTGTGCCATGTTTGCTTCTGATGGGTGCTTTCATGTGTCTCTTCTTGCTTTAAATGAGCACTTCCTTTCATTCGATTTTTCTGATTATTTCTTCTGTGCTCCTCATCTTGATGCAATTTGGCACTTTTCTTTGTTATTCTTTCCTTTCACCCCAGTGTGGGGGATAGCTGCCTAGCTGGGTTCTTTTTCAAAGAAATTGATTCAGGCTCAAAAGGGCTTTGCAATGGATATTTATGTGGGGAATAAAAAAAAAGCAAAGAATGCCTTTCTTCATTTTGACTTGTGCAACTTGATGGAGAGAACTCATGCATGCTCTAACTTTTGCCTAGATCTCATTTTGAAGTTTGATCTAGCGAGCTTTTTGCCTTAACTTTTGCCTAAGCCGCCCTTGCGGGTTTTCGACCTAGCAGGCTTTTCTTGTGTCAAAGCATCGCTTCTTGATGACATCAGGGAATGGTCCACTGGAAATCCTCCTTGTATGGGGTGGGGGTTCAATCAAGGTTCATCTTACGTCTCAAAGTGATTATCACGTTTCTCAAATGATGGTGTGAAACAATTCCAAGTTTAGGGAAAACCCAAGTTTATGATGACAATTTCAACACAACAGCGCGACATTGATTTTTGATAGTTACGACCGAACCATGAATGGTTGCCTACGTATCCCTTTGTAAGGAATCAGGTCATGCGTAGTTCGGGACTACAAAGGTTGATTCTATTTTTTGGATTTTTTTTTTTTTTGACAATAACAACAAGACACTACAGATTTAAGGATGAAAACACATAGACGAGGAAAGCAAAAACCATAAGCAGACTCGAAATACAAACTGACTCAATCAGAAGTGGGAACTTGACTTGACACTTGAAGATTTCCAAGACTCGTGGAAGATTGAATTATTGAATGGCCATTGATGGTTCATTGATTCGGTGAGGTATTCAGTTTCGCCAGTGTAGCAGGGATGGACCCGTTGTCAATGAGATCTTGAATCCTGTGGCGGAGACGGTGACACTCATCGGTAGCATGACCAGGCATTTGATGGAAGGCACAGAAGGCATTTGGGTTGTGGTAAGCTGGGAGCTTTTGAGGTAAAGGAGTTGGTTGAAGTGGTTTGAGAAGACCGGCTTCGTAGAGCTCCTTATACACCAAGGATAGAGGTGTGGAGAACTGTGAGAGAGTTCTTTGTGGTTTTTGAGAGCGGTGGGTTTGGACTGTGATTCTGTTGATGGGTGCTGATTGGTTAGAGTTGGGTTTTGTGGAGCTGGATGAGGTGTTTGCATATAGGGCGTTGTCATCCGTAGAGTTGATGTTCTTGGTTTTTGGAGTGGGACCATCTTTTTTAAGAATGCCGTCCCGTATTGCTTCCTCAATTGACAAGCCTGTCTCAAAGTAGGTCTCAAAGTTATGTGCCTGGGCCATCACCATGTACTGGGCCAAGTCGGGTTGTAGATTCTTGGTTATGATCCTCATTTGATCCTTATCACTAGGGCGATTGGTCATTTGTGCGGCCTTCGCCCTCCACCTTTTTACAAACTCTGCAAAGGACTCATTCTCTTTCATCTTGATGCTTTCAAGCTCACGAATAGTGACCTTGAGCTGCACATTGTACTCATACTGCTTTATGAAAGCAGCCACCATTTCTTCCCAAGTTTTCCTCTTCGAGATGTCAAGAGACAAGAGCCATTGAAGTGCAGGCCATGTGAGAGTTTCATGGAACATCTGGGCCATAGTGGGCTCATCAACATCTTGCAATGAAAGGGAGCTCACGTATGCTTGAATGTGTCCCCTTGGATCTCTGGTACCATCGAACTTCTCAAAGTTCACATGTTTGAATTTCTTAGGGAGTTTGGCACCCGGGAAAAGGCAGAGTTTGTCCATGTCAAACCCGGTGATGGCCCGCTGCTCGTTCTTGGTCACAGATTCTTCGAGTCTAGCAATTTTGGCTAACATCTCGGCCAATTGGGGATTGTCAACCGGAGGTGGCTGTTCTTGACGCTCATCATTAGGGATCTCATGATTTCGGGCCCCGCCATCGGGTATTTGCTGCTGAGGCGGAGGCAACCGGCTTTGGATGTTTACCATTATCGCCACGAGTTGGGTGATTTGAGTGTCATTCCGGGCCCTCTCATATTGCAGTTCCTTCCTCAGTCGCTCTATCTCATTCGGGGAATTTTGTTCTTGATCGCCCGACATGCTTGTTTTAGACTTTTGGCGATGAAGGTCGAGACAGTCTTCGGGTAAGGGCTCGGAACTGACGGTAAAGCAAAAAGGTCAAACTTCAGATTGTGCCCCTGGTTTTATTGAAGGAAATGTCGTGCGTGCGTCGTTGTCATGTCGTGTCTAAGATGCAAACTACCGGTCTCAGTCTCACTTAAGACATTGCATGGATGTATAGAACAACAACCACGGGTAGGTCGTGACAGGCAGGTTAAATTCCAATCGTCGTGGAATCAGAGCCATTCTCCTTGTAGACCATCCGAGACAGAGCAATAAGGTTGTTGAAATCCGGATACAAATGCACTTAAGGCTAGCCCGAGACGCGGGGAGCCGTTCGAGCACGGCGAACACTGGAGGTATCTCAAACTCCATAGATTTAAAGTCTCCTAGACTGACATCTATCCTAAGGATTATGCTAAGGTTAACCTATGGTTAGTCTACCGGTTTCAAATCTCACTTAAGACCATTGCACAGATGATTTTCCAACACCCCGGGTAGGCCATTACTCGGCAGGTTAAATTCCAATCTTATTGAAATCAGGGCCAATCGCTTTTCCGGGCCATCCGAGACAGAGCAATTTGGGTGTTGTAATCCAGATACTAATGATCTTAAGGCTAGTTTGAATCACGGGTGACCGTTCGAGCACGATCAACACTGGAGGTTTCTCAAACTCCATGGATTTAAAGTCTCCTAGACTAAATTTGACAGTTTTTGGAAGGTTGCCTCAATCCTCAAGTTTTCTTTTAAGTGACATGCCCTTGATGTTGGATAATCGGATTTGGGAAATTATGATTCACACGAATTCTGACAACGATCTAGAATCGGATGCCTAAGGGCGATTAACCCACTTTCGAGTCAAGGTCCCTTAAACCCGTTTAGATCGTTGTTAGGAAACTGTTGATTCAAATTTTCCCATGTCCGATTGTCCTAAAGGCCAACTCATAAGAACAACGCGTATGTGGGATACACGACTCATCGTCGGGCCAAAGCAACCTTCTACTAACTGCCGGGAACCTAATTTATGCTATACTGACAACATAAAAGACAAAATATGTACAGATGCAAGTGTATGCATGTATGCAATATGGCATGCTTGAAAAGACGGTAACACATGGCACAAAACAGGATGGAGCACATACTCCTAATACATGGGTTGGTTAACTAACATGGGGTTCTATGGTTAACTATATGCAAAGGCCGGTTTTGGTTTGAGAGGGTACCCCGGACTCAAAGCCAAAGCTGTCTCCCACCGCCAAGGATCCCGCAAGGCGATGGTAATAACGACAATTGTGACTCATCACGGTCGGGGGGTGCTGGGCATTTCGGGATTCCCCGTCACCGGCAAGCCGGGCGGGATTGCCGAAACACGCCAGCGGAGGCTAGTAACCATGCACATGCAATGCAAAAAGTCCATAAAAACAACATTTTCAAAATCTTTTAAACATTTTTCAAGCTTAGCTCTCTACAATTAATACATATTTTAATAAAATCACACATAAGTGTAATAATACTAAAATACATATTAATTAGAATCCCCAGCGGAGTCGCCAGCTTGTGAACACCCCGGGTAAAACGCGCGACTTATTGTCCACGAAAATTGGCTTGTTTAATTTGAAAAATGGTTTTGATTGATCGATTTGGTTTGATTGATTGAATGGAGTCGCCACCCGGATTTGAGGACCATACCCGAGAAACCATTGAAAAATGACTCTTTTACCCTTGATATGGAAAATGCTTTACCGGTCTCCAAAATGAGATTTCTCGGGTCCGGGAGCTAGGTTACGAGAGGGGAAGGAATTTAAAGCACCCCTCTCGCCCGGTGTGAACACCGGTCTCTACTAAATGTTTAAAGGATTTTGAAACTATTGTTTAAACGGACTTCAAACACAAACTCATGCGGAAAACACGACAAATGTATCGAAAAGATTAACGAAATAGGTGAACATGCTCATGCAAAACACTGTAAATGGATGGCTTATGTACTGGAAATACGGAGTTTACACTAAAATACCACCAAAATGTCTCAAAATGGCCCAGAGATTGATTATGAAATGTGCATCAGAATAGGGTCCAGGCGCCTGAAGGAGGATGGTTCAGGCGCCTGGATTGGGTTCAGGCGCCTGAAGGAGGATGGTTCAGGCGCCTGGACCAGAATCTGATACTCGAAGTGTTTTCCTGTTTTGATGATTTTCAAACCATTTTCAAGCTCCTTACTGGTATGGATGACCAGAAAGAACTTGAATGGATTCCCCTCAGGGGCTTGTTGAGAAAATTTGGTAGATAAACTACCTTGAAAAGCTTGATGGATGAACTTTGGATGGTTGGTTTGGGTGATTTATGATGTTTGAGTAGGTTGGATTTTGATTGTTGGAAGTGTATCTAACTGGTTATAGGTGGTTTGATTGGGGATTTGATGATGGATGATGAAAGATGGGTAGAATCAAGTGAGTTTGTGGGGGGGTTATGATGGAGGAAAATGGAGTTTTGATGGATGGAATTGATAGAGATCAGTTGGGGATGAGTTTCTGGGGGTATTTGGGCAGCATAACAGTAAGGAAGAGAGGGAGAGAGCTGGTCCTCTTCAAATGGAGGAGGGGAGGGGATATATATAGGCAAAGGAGGGCTCAAAATGGGCCATTTGAACCCTTCAAAAGGGTGAGGGTTCACCTAGGGAGAGGGAAGAAGCATGTGCTGGGATGTCCCCCATATATTCTGCAGCAAAACCCCAGAAGAATCTCCCAAGACGTTGCTCCCCACTCTCTTGTCTTTGGGCAGAAAGTGTCTGGAAGGGGTTCAGGCGCCTGGAGGAGGTTGGTTTAGGCGCCTGAATTGGGTTCAGGCGCCTGGAAAGGGTCAATCCGGGCGCCTGGATGGCGAGACAGCACAAAATATGAAACTTCGCGGGGCCATTCCGGGTGCTACCGAACTCCGTTTTGCGCATGGTTCGAAGCGTTGGAAAGCTTGAAAGGTCTACTTTCTAACCCAAGTGGTTTGGACCCAAGATGATTTGTACATCAAAATGTGTGACCATTTTACCCTCAGAAGGTCGGGAAAACAAGTGATTTTGGTAAAACGGGCACATCTCCCTCATTTCAAAATGGATTGAGACAAGTTATATATCGAAAAAGAGGGTTTTGAGTGTACTAGAAGATGGTGAAGGATTGGGTTTATTTTGGAGAGGTTTAGGAGGGGTTTCCAAGTTCACAATCAAGCTTCGCGTGCTCTAACAGGCATTTTCATCATCGGGGATGCTAAGGACTTTCATGGGTCCAAATTGGGGTGTCTACACTTAAGTTATTGAGCACTTTTGTAATTGAACAAATGGTTGATCTATTTCACCCACCATTTTTTGGATATAGCACCATTGTTTTATTTGTCTTGTTGAACTTTTCAGTCTTATAGTCCGAAGTGATTGTGTTCGGGGCCTTCCGGCTCAGATTAAAAAATATGTAGATAAAGATCATGGTGGGAGTTGATATGAGAAAGGGGCTTTCTGCTATGGAAAGGTACTATGGAATTGAATGCACGAGCAGCATTGAAGTGAGCGAGTTGGGGGCTTGTCCGATATCGGTTTCTTTGGGTATCTGTTTTCGTTAGATTGCAATATTTTCAGTGTCTCTTTCACAGGCTCTTGTAGTAGTAGTTTGGAAGGATATAACGTTTGTTCTTGTATGGAATTTTCAGTTTTAGGGCTTGAATATTATGTTGAATCAGTTCCGAACGGAACATTCCAATGAAATTTTTCCTGTCCTAAAGTTCCCTTATAATGTACACCTTTTTTTTTTAACAAATGGACTTCCACATTTATTTTCAGTTTGTTGTGCGAATTGTATAGTGCAATTGGTAAAACTAACTTGTAAGTTTTTGCTTTACCCTAATTTACCCTTGGTAGAACAGAATCTAGAAAATGGGGCTACTAAGTTTTTGCCCCTAATTTACTCTTAGTGGAAGAGAATCAAGAAAATGGGGTACAACGCCTGGTTTGGCCTAATAAGCCACTTGGCTTATTTTCAATTGCATTTCCATTTTTTGTCTTTGGATTTAACCAAAACACGTGATGCCGCTGGGGATTATATCTTCAAACTTGTAGCATTGTTTGTTGGGCATATTTGAAACTCATAGTTAACTCCACCAGGTTATCGATAACAATTGCAATTGAATGAATTCAATGGAATGAATAGGTCAATTCAAGAAACCAAACCAAAAAATTATGATTGAGCTACTTTGCTTGGTGTGTGCAAAGTTTCATAAATAAAATGTATAGAACGTTGATCGTGAACCTAGCTTAACAAGGCCTTTTGAATCAGTAACGGAGCCAAATTCAAGTACTTCGGAGCTTGGAGTTAAAAGTGTTCATCCTACGGCAAGGGATGGGTGACCGATTGTGAAAGTTGAAGGGTTTTGGGCGGCCCAAGCGAAAAACGTTAAGCAGGGGTGAAATATGATCCGACAATACCCAAAAATTTGAAATACTGACCAAAAAAAGTGGTTTTGATTTGGTTTTCCTGATATATAGGTCAATTCAAGAAACTGGGATTTCACATATCCACACAAAAGCCCATATTGCATGGTTAAAACCTTCCTATACTTGCATTCGATCTGTTACATACACATGTCCATATCTTGGCTTGTGCATTCAATCTCAATCCTCTCTCTTCTATTCTTACTAGACACACCAAAAACCATTCTAAACCAGTGCCTAGTAACAAAACTCACCCAGGACCTTCATTGAACATATATTTTTTAAATCTGTACCAAAGTTCAAAATGCTGTCCAGACAAAGACGCACTCCATAAAAAAAAAAAAAAAAACCATAAACAAGAGCTAAACATACATACTGAATCCAGTCTCAAATGGTCCCAAATACCGTCTCAATCACAGTGTCAATTGCTAAAATCATAGTGTCATTAGAATCACCTCTGTAATACAGTCTCAAATGCTAAAAATACACTCTGAATACAGTCTCAAATGGTCCCAAACACAGTAGAACACAGTTTCAATAATTTTCCCGATGACACTTCGACACTTCCCCATCACCAGCCAAGCTTCCAGATTAAAAAATTTGCACGAAAACCTTCTTCATTTTACAAAATCGTAGTACCTGCCATCAAATTTTGTCCACAATCAATGTCAGTGTATAGGAAATAGTATGCATATGAACCTTGTAAAAAAAAAAAAAAATGGCCAGAGTTTCGTTGCATTATGGACTAGCCCGACGCCTTGCGTCTCAAAGTAATAACAACAAACATGTCCCAACAATCCAATTTCAATGTAACCCAACACAAAAATTAAGAGTTAATTAGTTTTACCAACAAATAAGAAATTTGTATGGAAACCCAAGTCAAAGTTCACTGCCAATAATAAACAAGTAACAACATAAATTAAGAGTTTTACTTACGTATATCAATTCCCACTTCCAGAATCAACTTCCACATCGTCGTCGTCGTCAACCTCGTCCTCATCCTCTTCATTCAACCGTTCACCTTGCGACAACCTGAGATATTAAAAAATAACACAAGTCATATTTAAACAATTACACAATTAAACAATTGAAACATATATTTGTATTAAACAATTACTTTAGAAGCACTGGACAATTTCTTTTGTCATGCGAGACGCCGATTTTCCCACAACCGTTACAACGCCTACCCTTCTTGACCGTTGCCTTCTCCTTCCCTCTTTTTAGTCGTTTCCCACATCCCTTTGCCCTCGCTGGGATTGGTTCTTTCAAACTAACTTGGCTTGCATGAGTAAAAGGTGTTTCGATGCTCATTTGGACAGTACTCCCTTCACCATCTACGTCAGGACTCTTCATCAATTCAAGCTTCTTCCGAGCTAATAACAAACAGTCTTTCACAACATCACTCCCACCTTCAATTACTAAGGCCTCATCAATTACACTAGAAGACAGTTGAGAGAGGTTATTTCTCGTCTCTAACATGGAAGAGTCACATGTTTCATTCAGGCTACCACCCAAGTCATCGAAGACTCTCCTAGCTTTTAGTGATTGAATCCACCTCTGCAGTATGTAATGATCAGGAAGTTTCTGAACCATTCTTGAACTGAAGTACTGCAACATGTGCCTGCACGGAATTCCATCACACTCAAACATCTTACAACTGCAAGTAAGCCAGTTCGATGACTTATAAAATGAAAGCTCACGGCCCCTCGATTCACTCCCTCCCCTCTGTACACTGTACAAACAGACACGATCATCTTTAAATGTCCTTGTGAGGACATACACATCTTTCTCACACACTTCATCTTGAAACTTGTAAAATATAGTCCGTGTATAAAGTTCACTCATTGACAACTCCACTGCCCAGGGGGTTTTTGTAATTGGCTTCTCATTCACATCTTTATGATCAAGGTCCAATTCATTATGCCGCATGTGTGCAAGTGCCCGATCAAACCGTTTCACAAACTCAATCAAAGAATTCTCTACTGACACAAACTTCTTGAAGAATGAATGACATCCTCCTGCACGAGCACTGCTAGTCATGTGAGCTGAGAAAATGTGTCTCACAAATGCGGGAATCCATCTGTCCCGAATTTCGTACATGTCACGCAACAATTCATTGCTCTCCAAGTTCGCTTTTGCTACTTCCTCTCTCCATCTTGTTTTGAACTCTGTAGGGCTTTCGGATTTCCATATACAATCTTTCAACTCGTCATAATGTTGTGTCTATTGGACCGCACCCAATTTTTCAGAAAACTTACTCACGATGTGCCAAATGCAATACCTGTGACGCGTATTTGGGAGAACAGTGGCTATTGCTTTTGTCATAGCCGGACACTGATCCGTTATGATCATCTTCGGCGGCCCCGTTGGCATCACTTTCAACCATTCCTCGAAAAGCCACTCAAATGCATCACTGTTTTCTTCATGTAAGAACGAACACCCAAATAGCGTTGTCTGCACATGGTGATTAACCCCGACTAAAGGAGCAAAGATCAACTTATATCGGTTGGTGTTGTAAGTTGAATCGAACACCACCACGTCCCCAAAATACCGATATGTCTCTCTCATTGTTGCATCGGCCAAAAAACAATGCTTCATCCTCCCCTCACCATCTAGTGCAAATTTAAACCTAAAACCGGGATTCTTTCGTTGTTTTTTCTTAAAATTCTCGTGCATCAGGTCCACGTCAAGTCCATTTAACACTTTCCTCTTATCCCTTGCAACATTATACAGATCTTGTTTTAAAAAACCAACATTCTGAAGACCCCCGGCATCCATCTCTAAAATAGCCATCTGTTGTGACATTGGCACATTTGCAGCGGCTAATTGTTCTGATAAGGCTTTTTTTGCCTTTGACACTCTGCGATGAGAACGCAAAAAATGTACCTTCCTAGGCGTCGCAAGAGGGTGGTTATGGCCCTCCACGAATTGACTTACAACAAATCCCTTCCCTGACTTGTAATCTTTGACAACAGTCATTTTTGCAGCACAACCCTCTCTAATTAACCCACGTTTCCGTGTCGTGGTTCAGAATTTGGTTCACATATTCTCCTCGACCCTTGTTTGAAGCAAACATACTCCTTTCTTACTACTTCAGTATTCCCCTTAATCTTGCTCGAATTTTTTCGCGTCCCAAATCCTGCTGCCCTGGCATAGTTGTTATAAAACTCGTGAGCGGCATTTAAAGTGTCAAATTGTTGCTTAATCTTAGGTCTCATCTCCCTTTGTACTTGAGGAATGTGTACCATTACAGTAGAAGCAACTGATGACACTTGTATATTTTCCAACGACTCCATCCTATAAAACATAAGCCAAAACAATAAGGACATGTTAGCAAAATGTGATTTACATGAACAAAAGTACTGGGCTTAGATTAAAACAAAAACATCATCATTTACTTTACAAAAAGAACAACACTAATTGTAAGCAAATTGACGTACTGCTAAGAAAATCAGTTAATGAAAGCGAAGATTTTGACGTACTGCTAAGATGCAAGCAGATTGTGCTCAAAATAAATCTGTTAGTTTGAACACTTAACCAAAAGCAAAAGAATTATTAGCTCTTAAACAACCTTGGATCATGAATACGAATAACCCAGGGCAAGCTACAAAACTAACATCCTGTCACAATGTTACCCAAATGTAGCTAATCAGAATATCAATGTTAAACCAACTAATTTGCAATATCATCAAATCAAGTAAACCAGAAAATCAGTTAATGTATTCAACCCAATACATTAACTACAATGTCAAAATTAAACATATCTATACTCAAGAATGAACATGAATCAGATTTCATCTCATACTCTCTCTCCCAAAACCCTAACTTTCGAAACCCTAACTTTAGAAACCAAAACTTTAGAAACCCTAACTTTACAAATCAAAACCAGAAATCAAAGTTTTTAGAAGCTTGATACCTTGGGTAGGCCGAAAATGACGAGAGAGAGTGGATAGGGGTCGTGGGTGGCTGTGGATCGCGGTCGTCGGTCGGTGTCGCGGGTTGCGGTGTCTTCTTCTTCGGGTCGCGGTCGCGGTGTCTACTTCTTCCTCTCTTCTTCTTCTTCTTCCTCTTCTTCTTCTTCGTTCACCGGATTTTCTCTCAGATCGCGGTGGTGTCGTGTGTGTTCTCAAATCGCCTCTCTCCCTCTCTCCAGAGCAAAACGTGAAAAATGAGGGGATGTCCAGAAGCTTGGGGTTTTGTTTTCTGACCCTTGACCCTAAAAGGGTCCAATTTAAGTTCAAGGGTTCAACTTATGGATGTACGCACCTGGGCCGTTGGATTAAATCCAACGGCTGCGATGGTGAAGTCCGGACACTGTTCCACTTCGGGTTCCCGTTTTAGAAGTTCTATGTATATATATATATATATATTTTTTTTTTTTTTGGTAAAAATGACGATATTATAAAGCACTAAATATAAATAGTCTTGGGGTATTTAACCTCTACAGAATCATCAGCGATTTGTTGCAACAGAAATGAAGGAGGTTCCACTAAAACAACATAATTGAAATGACATAAATTAAAAGCATTCTTGGCTAGCATGTCTGCACTTCGATTCGCCTCACGTCGCACATGGAGGAGACTAGCCTGGCATTGAGTTGCCAATTGCCTGCAATCAGAGATAATTGCACTTAAAGGGTGAAGTGGATACTGAGAGTTAGCATTTAAAAGAGCAATTGCGTCCTTAGCATCTGATTCCACAGCTGTGAATGTGAAGATCATTAGCTAACATCAAGCCATCTCTGATGGCCCAGAATTCCGCTCCTAAGGCCGAAATGTTCCCAATTTTCCACTGAAAACCATGCACCCAGAGGCCATAACCATCTCTAAGGACACCACCTGTTGTTGCAAGAACTTCCGCCGAGCGAGCACCATCCACATTTAATTTGAAACTACCAGCCATTGGAGGATCCCATCCCACCGACACTGTTGTGGAAAGACCTTTCCGAGCACGGTTTGAGTCGACGAACATGACCCATTCCGTGATACGATCCAGGCAATCAGGAGCGGAAAACTGAGGATCATTGGTCGCATTGATAGAGTTGAAGTGTCGCTTGTTCCTGTTCAGCCATAAGTGCCAACAGACCATGGGAAACACAATATTCCAATGATGACCAGAAATATGAGGCTGTTTCATGTGACAATGGTGATATACCCATTCAACAAAGGACAGATTAGTATCAAAAAATGAGGAAGGGTGGACTCCTATGCTTATCCAGAAATCACGAGCTATAGGGCAGAAGCGGAGGACATGCATGGTATCCTCAACAATGGATGGGCAGTTAGGACAGAGACTGTCCGGAACAATATGACGCAAGAGTAAAAAAAATTTAGTGGCAATACGGTCTTGGAGAGCAAGCCAAAGGAAGTGAATGATGCGCGGGTTAGCATTTAACTTCCAAACCCAAGACCAATTAGAAAGAGGATCTGAAGGGGAAGGATGAGTAGCAAGGCCATAAGCAATTTTCGGACATAAAACTCCAGAATTTGAGTTCCAAGTGTAGAAATCGTTTTCCTCGCTAGACCAAGAAATGGGCATACCACGAATAAGAAACACTAAAGGAGAAGGCAATTCAAAAGACAGCGCACTAAAATCCCATTAGTTATTCATCCAAACATCACTGACTCTCAAATTGAGGTCAGTAACAGAAAGGGGTCCATTCACTAGTTCGCACAAAGCCCCTTCCCCAAGCCAATTTTTCAGTCCAAAACATAGTGTCCCTGCCATTGCGCACCACTTTCCTAGACCTAGCAACTAGGAGAGGATAGCCTTTACAAAGGCTACGCAAAAGGTAAGAAGGGCTATAATGGTTAGCAGTGGGGCTACCATATTTTCCACGCAGCACTCTAGCCCATAAAGAGTCATCTTCTTTAAGAAACCGCCAATTAAGCTTAGCCATGGAAACGAAATTGGAGTTAACAGCATCCCTCAGACCTAAGCCCCCTAACCTTTTGTCCTTGGTAACATTGGACCATTTCACCGCATGAGTTTTCTTTTTATCAACAGTTGAGTCCCAAATAAAGTCCCAGTTTAACTTGTCCAAACTTTTAGCAACTGAAGTTGGTAAAAGATTGCATTGCATGACATAAGCAGGGATGGCCTCATTAACAGATTTGACAAGGGTAACCCTACCCGCAAAGGACAGACACTTACTCTTCCAACTAGCAAGCTTAGCACGGACTTTATCAATGAGGAATTGAAAGCTATGCCTATTAGGACGCGAGTGGTGAATAGGGCAGCCTAGGTACATTCCCAAGTTGGTAGTGGGACCAATGTTAAGGATACTGGTTAACTCAAGTTTGGTTTCCTCCGAGACATTACTAGAATAAAAGACCTTGGACTTTCTAAAATTCACTTTCTGGCCAGAGGCTTCACAGAATTCCTGGAGGACCCCCACAATAGTCTCGCAAGTAGGGACCTCCGAACGACCAAACAACATTAAATCATCAGCAAAAAAGAGGTGGGTGAGAGGTATCCCCCTACGCGAGCTAAAGACAGGTTTCCAGCTACCTCCCCTACATTTTCCTTGGATCACCACGGAAAGATATTCCATACACAAGATAAAAATGTAGGGGGACAAGGGATCACCCTAACGAATACCACGAGAGGCACAGAAAAATTCCGTGGTGTTCCCATTAATAAGGACAACCGAGGAGGTAGAGGAAAGGCACGATAAAATCAAGTCAATCCAAAGCTTAGGGAAGTTAAACCAGTGCAGCACCTTGCGCACAAAACTCCAATCAATACGGTCATAGGCTTTTTCAAGGTCAATTTTTATTAAAAGATTTCACACAGCACCCTTTTTTTCCCCAAAACTATGGACCATTTCTTGCACAATCATCACATCAGAATTTTACCCCTGTGGTGGCGAAAATATGTACTTAAAAATAACAAGACAAAATGCATTATGAGGATGAATGATTAAAAAAATCTAATGGTGGCGAGTCTACATAATTCAGGGATAAAAATTTATTTTCTACATAATAATTACATTTTTTGAAAATCTTGTGGTGGCGGTCGCCACCACTTGTCCCCCCTTGGCTCCATCCTTGCCTAAGTGCAACAATTTTATTAGAACTACGGTGATTAATCGTGGACAAATGATAAAAACAGGTATTACGGTCCCCATCATTCAACCAGTTAATCCTAGACTTAACCGCCCAAAATTCCTCTTCAAGAGCCAAAATTTGATTAAACTCAGTGGTAAGAGACACTTCAAGATTCGACAAAAACACACTCGGCCGAGAAGCCAAGGATGATTGAGTACCCTTGAGTCTAGCCAAAATAGATTTTTTGCGAAAAAACAGATTGCCAAAGTTTTCCTTGTTCCAGACTTGAACTCTCTCGGTAAACAAATTAAGACTAGAAATAAAGGAAGGATTGTGCCAACACTCGTCTATTAGAGGGAAGATGGAAGGATCGCTAAACCAAATGGGCTCAAGTATATTTTTAATTATGAGTATATGTAAACCCAAAAATAGAAATTGTTACACAGATATCTAACGGGTGTTTGATTTCTATATGTTGTCTATAGATAATTCTCCGTCAATTATCGTGCTTCGATTTTACATTAAATACATTAGAATAAAAAATGGAAATTTTTTGGATAGAGCACGACCGATGCTGCCCCAAATGGAACGACAATAAGGAGGAAGAAGGATCTATATCAATAACTATATCTGCGAGCATTTAAGCAAAAATACCATTATTCGAGCATTAAATTGTTAAAGTGGTATTTTGGACTTCTTGTCTACGCTGTGAAGACAACATATATTTTGTCTAAATACTAGTATTTTATGAAAGGGTATCATGACTATTAAAAATACGTATAATGACTATTAAAAATACCAAAAGTACCATTTAGACAACAAAAGCCAACGTGAAAATTTTTACGGTAAATAACTGGTTAATTTTATTATAAAGACAAAAAATTTAGGAAATACCAAAAGTACCATTTTCATTGTTATCCTTTGTGAAGGTTGAGTTGGACCTGGCTTTGGTGGTTGAAGAGGAGGCAATTTTCTTGGGAAGAGCTTGAGAGGGTCTCATGGAAATGAAGAAAGAGAGAGGGGATGTACTGGTTGGTAAGGTGAGGTAATATAAGACATAGAAATGAATAAGAAGTAAGTTTTGGCGGGTATTTTCCCTCCAAGTGACCAATTTCCCCCAAAAAGCCAACAGGAAGCCAAGTCAACAGATCCATAACGAAAGTTGACGATGAGGGTGGAATTGATGACTTTTAAGAAAGTCCAAGTCTTTATTTGATAAAATAAAAAAGTCAGTTTTCTATTTATAATTTTAAAGAAAAGTCACGTGCTTTTTTGAATTTTTCCCTTAGATTAACTGAACAACTCCCTTTTATAGTAACCTTTTTATAGGGAAAAAATCCTTTTTATTCTAGGGGTGTTCGTATAATATTCAGTAAAACTGGGGAAGCTATATTATAATATAGCCGAAATGTTTTTTGTCCCATACTATGAAACCTGTGGATGAGGTTGCATTGTCTGACATGTGATTTACTGTTAACGAGTACTTAAGCATTAATCCTTTAGGAATTCCGAAATGCTACGGCCACCGACAGCACGTGCTCAGCGTGTCCGATCTACTTTTTTTTTGAAAAGCGTTTTTTTTTTTTTTGAAAAGCGGTGTCCGATCTTGATCTCAATAATTCTATTGGGACTGATCCAGGGGACAGTGGATGCACCGATTGAGCTGCTATGGAGGGAGTTCCACACACTCTCTCCTCTTTTGCTTCTCTCCAGGTTTGGCTAAAAAATTGACGCACAATTTAGGGGGTGTTTCACTAAGGTGATTTTTGGAAAAAATTGATTTTTTACGGTTTTTTATGTGATGTATTGTGAGAGAATGACTTGTCTCAATTTTTGAAAAAAACTGTTTTTTTTGTTAGCGGAACACCCCCAAGTCTCCAAATTCAAAATTTTGGGGAGTTTTAGGACATGTACCTTCAAATTCACTTTTGAACTCAGAAGTCCAAAGCATACCCCCCCTCTCTCTCTCTCTCTCTCTCTCCAAAGTAAGCTGTGAATAGTGAAGGAATTTAGGCAAAAACAAAGCAAGAAAGGAAAGTATCAAAACTCTCAAATCTGACTTTGAGAGCAAAGCTGTTTTGTCCGAAGCAAAGCAATCCCTTTTTTTCTAGTATCAGGTAACAAAAAAAATTCCTACTCTCTCCAATCTGAAAAGTCTTAAACCCAATTTAATTTGGGGCAAATTGGTTATTTGTTAGATTGTGAATTGTTGATTGGGGAACCAGGATGCATGGGATGTGCAGAGTTGTTAAGCTTTGTTGTTTGGATTGCTTGCTATCTGCATTTGTTTGCTTTGAATTTAAGAGTATGAATTGTTTTACTAAGCTGGGGCTTTTGATTCAATCCGATCTAAGCCAACTGATTTTGTGGCCCTCTTTTGTCGATTAGAGATTAGGATTAGAGGTGTCAAATGTTAGATTTGCATCCTATAGTTTGAGTACATCCCAACTAGGTTGACACTATTGAACTATAAATTATTTGCATTTCTCAAATCTTATAATTAAGCACACAAAAAATTACAAAATAAATATAATACTTGTCAATCAGTACTCATGAGTATTGTAACTCATTCTCTGTTAGATTCATTGTTTACATATAAGTTTGAAAAATATTTAGCAATGTCATCCAATCCTTTAGGCAATGCCTTGGCGTGCCGTGCCCGTGCATCTTCACAAGCCTTTAGGCAATGCCTTGGACGTTGATGTCCAAGATGTGCATCTTCCGAGTCCTTTAAGCTTGAGTGCCTTGGTGTGTTGTGCATGCCATGCCATGTTTGTGCCCGTACACGTGAGCACGCCGTGCCCATCCTCGCGTCGTGCTGTGTCCGTACCCATGCAACATGTTCCAAAACAATGGCCAAACCTTTAGCAGGCCCATCCCTGAGCATAGGCCTAGTAGGCTGGTGTCTGGGGCACCTCAAATTTGGCCCAAATTTGGGGCTCTCAAATAGCTATAACCTTCAATGACTTAATAAATATGTAATGAAGTGAAATTTGTCCCAAAAGGCCTACTGGCCCAGCGGTAAGCCCAAATCACACTAGCCAAGAGGTGCTTGGTTTGAGTCCTACATAAAACTGACCTTTTTAGTTAGAACTCCGATGCAGTCACACTTTTGCGGTTTTTATTACAATTGAGGCTTATTTAGTCTTCCTTAAAGTGACCAAATTTTTTGGAATGAGTTTTCTTTTTTATTTTTTGTTCAAAAGTGTTCACTTTTGATATTGCTATTGATTAGAATAATTTCAATAGATCAAAAAATTAGATCATATTTTCAGTTATATTTTCACTCTTAACCTTTTCAGTTATTTTCCCCCCTTAAAACTAGGGGTGCACACGGTTTGGATTGGATCAGTTCTCTAGAAATCCAATAGCCAGACCATTTCGACCGGTTCTAGAAAATTAAGAACCGAAACCTAACCAATATACATGTAGAACCTGTCTGGATCCAAACCGCAAGATCGGACCGGTTTTGGTTCGGTTCCGATTCTACCGATTAGCGTTAGAACACTTTTTCACTACACATGAACTCAAAATATTATTTAGAATTTGAAGCACTAAACAACTCATAAAATAATTATAGGATTTTATAAGATTCGAAACCAAATATGGTCCACATGATACATAAAGTCCTTGACAAACTACCATTAATAAATCAACTCCAAGAATTGATGAAAACCACCAATAAAATAGCTTAAACAAAGAATGGAATAGTCTAAATACGATAAAATAAAAATTATTTTAAGTTACAGTTACTTATCTCGGACCTTATTTTCATAAATAAATAAATAAATAAACCACATTCTTTTTGTACTTTATTTTAATTATTTTGGTAAAAATAAGAAAGTATCCCCTTTTGAATCCATTGACAATGCTAGAAAATCAAAATTTGAATCATCTCAAAATCTAGATTTTTAGCTTTAGTGCAAAACACAAAACTGCACATTTTACTCAGAAAGTGATGATTTCAAACACAACTTTACTCTTGACCTAGAAAGCATGCAAAGATGCAATTGCTCTTGGCAAAATCCAAGGATCAATTACCAGTACTTTTCATTCCTTAAATCAATTTTTTCCAATAAGTCATTTTCTATACTTAGCAAGATTCTTTAGACAGATCCGAGAGTATTTTTTTTATTTGTATGTCTTTTTTTTATGACTTAATAGTAAGTGGGCAACCACCTTGGGATTGGGCTCAGGCAACCCAAACATCAGGACTTGCCCTACTCTTGAATTAAATTTGTTTCAAATTTATCCCATATATATTTTTTTCGATTTAGACAGAATTGTCCCCACTAGGTGTTTTTTGATCTCTAGAAAGGAAAACGTAGCACTAGTAGTATGAGAGAGTTTTTTTTATTGACATGAATTTTGGGAGAGAGAGCTAGAGGAGAGAAGAAAGAAATGTGGAGGAAATAGCAGTGGTCTTGACTCAAATTGTTTTTCTTGGTTTGACAACTAAACCTCTTTTGATGTTCATCTACTTCATAATCGGATACCTAGATCAGTTTTTACCATTCCTCGCTACCCCAAATTTGTTTCTACTGCCTTACTTTTACAAGTACCCAGCCCCCTCTAAGCCGAAATTTTAATTCGTGTAAAAGTTACGAGACGCACCAAATGTTATGAATCATATCTCTGTGCACAATACTTTAATGGGTGTGCATTGTAGCCATTCCTGACAAGTTAATACTATGCACAATACTTTAGATAAGGTAATTGTCGATCAAAACGAACCTCCAAAAGGGTCAATGATATTACATCCATGCATCGTGGTTTCTCTCTTATATAAATTTTTAACATGTAGCGGCAAGAGCAGGTGAAAGGAGTTCATTTGAATGGCTGAGATTGAAATGGAAAAAGCCCCATTGATTGATGAAGGAAGCAGCAGTACTTCCGCACCTGCTGCGACTCCCACAAACGGCATGTTGGAAGTCAAGATTGATGCTCCCACGGAGCCTGAGCCACATCCAAAACGTCGTATGGAAAAAGCCCCATTGATTGATGAAGGAAGCAGCAGTACTTCCGCACCTGCTGCAACTACCACAAATAGCACGTTGGAAGTCAGGGTTGATCCTCGCACTGAGCCTAAGCCACCAAAACGTCGTATTGGAAAAGTCCCATTGACAATGCGAAGAGACAAAAAGACTAAGGGATATTTTGATCCTAAGGTGGTTTCAATAGGTCCGTACCACCATGGGAAGGAGGAGCTCCAGATGGCTGAGAGAATTAAACCTCTTGTAGCGGAATTGTTTATTTGGAATTGTTTATTTCGGGGAGCGGTAAGGACATGGATGAATTTCGTAAAAATGTTCTGGGGATAGTTGACGATGCTAGAAGCTGCTACATTGAAGGATCGACAGATATGTATTCCGACATGGAATTTGCTGAAATGATGCTCCTTGACGGTTTACTTGTTGCAGCTGTTATCGAGTACAGCACTCCAGGTTACATGAATCAAATAATTCCAGACGGACTAATAACACACTTGGGTTCACACGATACATTCCTTCTGAACATTGATATATGGTGGTTGCTTGAGAATCAAGTCCCATTTCAAGTTCTCGAGTTACTGATGAGCTTAAAGTCTGAACACCACAAATTGACCGAAATGCTAGACAAGATGTTCCGTAGTTGGGAGTCTCGGGAGTCAACGCGACAAGATAAAAGAATTGATGATACGAAGCAACCCATTCATTGCTTTGAATACTTTTGGTTGTGGCAGAATAGCCAATTAATTCATACAAGCAGAGGATTACCCCGTACTTACTGGGATAATTTTTACTCCTTCAAATCTGTTGCTGAGCTCAAAGCCAAGGGAATCTATGCTAGGAGGGGTAGTGATTATACTCATAGGGATTTTAAGTTCAAATCTTTCTTCTTCTTCGCAGTGCTCGAAATTCCTCCAATTATTTTATCTCATCGCTCTTTTACACGGCTTTCAAATGAAATTGCATACGAGTGGATGCCACACAATCCTAACAACTTTCCCACGATGGCTTTTGTGATTTTTTTAAAATCCCTTATTCATACCACAGAAGATGTGAAAGAGCTTCGAGCAAAGAAGATATTAGTCAATGCCTACACGACCGATGAAGAAGCGGTCCAAATGGTCAACAGCATCCCCACAAACCAACTGGAGGACTTCAACATATATGATGACGTGAAGCAGAGAATCCAGGGGCACTATAATAACAAGGCGAAGACATGGTTTGCCGAATTGATTCACAATTATTTCAGCAGTCCATGGACATTCATCGCTTTCGTTGCTGCAGCTACTCTTATTATCCTGAGTTTTCTTCAGACCTTCTTCACAATTTTCCCTCGCAAATGATTGGTTTCAACTTCACTTGTGGCTTGTCCTTATTTTTCCCCCCTTTTTCAGGTTTCTATTTGTTCATTGCTTACCTCTTCCTTTCATGAATCATGATGGCGTGTATAGACCATTTGCAAACCTATTGCTTTGGAGTTAATGTGTGTATGTTTTCGTAAATCCAACATTTCTGTAAGATATTGCTTTGGAGTTAATGTGTGTATGTTTTCTTAATCATCCAACATTTCTGTAAGGTAGTAGTAGATTGTTGTTTTGCCTCAAAAGAAAATGCTTATTGTAACCATAGTATTTCAATGTCGATCTCAATGTAGAACAAGCAAGCGAACGGTACTTTCCAAATGTTTCCCTACACGGTTCTTAAATTAGACTTAGTGGCATGACCATGGACTTTTTATCATTGTAAAACAATTAAAGGAAAATAAAAACTTATTTCTTAAATCTTCAACCAATTTTATTTTATTTTTTGGCTAAAACTATTGAAATTAAAATAACTATCTCTTCATATTAATTGGTAAAGAAGGGGCAAGAACACGCCATTGGATGAGAGAAGAAACAAAGAAATGCTATTGGATGAAACCAATCTACATCGTAAAGTAATAGATAACTACACAATGTGAGAGACCGAGCTGTTGAGAAAGAGAAATGATGGCTCCAAACCACATACCGTGAGAGGCCAATACTTTACGCTATTCAATAAAAAAATCCTTCTAAATTCTGATTAATTAGAATTATAACAATTATGAGTATATGAAAACCCAAAAATAGAAATTGTTACACAGATGTCTAACGGGGTATTTGATATCTATATGCGGTCTATAGAGAATTCTCTGTCAATTATCGTGCTTCGATTTTGCATTAAATACATTGGAATAAAAAAAATGGAAATTTTTGGATAGAGCACAATCGACGTTGCCCCGAATAGAAGGACAATAAGGAGGAAGAAGGGTCTATATTGATAACTATATCTGCGAGCATTTAAGCAAAAATACCATTATTGGAGCATAAAATTGTTAAAGTGGTATTTTGGACTTATTTTCTACACTGTGAAGACAATATATATTTTGTCTAAATAGTATTTTATGAAAGGGTATCGTGACCGTTAGAAATACAAAAAATACCATTTAGACAAAAAAAGCCAACGTGGAAATTTTTACGGTAAATAACTGGTACTTTGATGCCATTATAAAGAAAAAAAATTTAACATGAACTAATTAACCCTGAGCTGTTGCGAAAATAAATTTTTGGAAAGGTGGCAAGATTAGAGTTCCATTACTAACTCAAAATGGAAAACTACCTCCTATCCAAGAGGAGCACAAATAGAACTGGTTGGTGGGGTAGGGTGGCACGTACCACCCCGGTTCTTAGAAATTTTATTTTACATTTGTGAATTTGGCACTTACCGGTCTCCAAAGAACTTGATTTCTCACACAAATGTCGAAAAAGCAGCAATCTATAAGACGAATAGTTCAACTCTCCGGTGGTCTAATCGAGCCAAATACTGTTAACTTCGGCTTAATATTAAACAAACTTAAATTAATCTCAAATACAATTCGTCTAGTACCAAAATAAAACTCGAACGAGTTTTTACCGAGTCGAGCTGACCCGAGTTGGGTTTCATTTGCCGTCCTTAGCCACCACAATATCTGCCACCACCACGTGTGTCACTCCCGCTAGAACCCTCTATTCCCTTCCCATTCTAAAGAGCCCTAATTCAAACCATCTCTCTCAAAGAAAAAAAATTGATCGATCAATCCCCACTCTCTCTCTTCTGTATGACCGATTGGCCCCCAAACCAGAACCCCCCTTCAACTTCTCGATTGAGCCGTCTCTTCGGTACCCTCCGTTTCTCTCTCTACACTCTCATAGCCGCCGTCTCTCTCCTCCTTTTCAAAACCCTAGATTTTCTTTCCATGGACCTCGTCTACCCCGTCGACGACGACGACGCCAACTTCGTCGACCGCTAGTCCCACACTCCCTCCTCTTCCTCCTCCCATCACCTCAACGCGGACCGCGAAGAAGAACAACTCTAATTCGTTCCTTACAGGTACAACCAACTTTCTCAAAAACCTTAAAGTTGTAGTGTAAGTTTGCCTGTGCTATATTGGGTTGAACCTAAGTTACGTAATTCGAGTATCTTTGAATAACATCTCAAACTACTAAATCGGTGCAAGAATTGAGAGACGGAGTGCAGGGCATTTTGATGGATTATGCGACGAAGGTTTGAACAATCTAACACACGCCCAACCAAGATTTTGTTAGAAATAACGTTATTTTAAGCAATACTTTTATTTTTTGTGATCTTACTTTGCTTTTTAAAATTGATAGGGTTGTTCAAGGTTGTATATACCTATGATTATGGAGGACCATCCCTTAGTAATTGAGTATACCCTAGTAATTGGATAGGTGATTGAAAATATTTATAAACTCTGTTCAATAGTACTTTGACGATCTGTATTGACAAAAAGTAATACTGCCTCTCACATGTTATAAATTTTTTTGAATGTTCGCCCATCCAATCTTAAAATTATGTGCCCGTCCCTGATTTTGCCGTCAGTTCTTGTCAGGAAAATGCTATATGCCACTTGATTTCTACTTCTGCCGTTTGATGCTATGTGATTTGTTTTAGTTTTCTTGGTAAATGGGGTTTGGACTGGTGTTTTCAGGTGGTGGAGTGAGGCAGGAGAGTCGTTGTTTGCGAACAACATGTGCGCGGTGAAGGCGATTCGTATGCCGCGGAGTCTTTGGGATCCCACCACAAAGTGATGTCATGCTTACCAACTTTTTGGTAAGCATGACATCGTGGGATCCACATCATTTCAACCACTAGGAGAGAGGGTTTTGTTCACCCTCTTTTAAGGAAGGTGAACAAAACTCCCACTCTATTTGGAGCCAATGAGGATTTGGGGCTATGATATGAAGGCGGAAATTGTTCTTAATATGAGGACAACACATAGTTCAACTAATAAATTAAAATCTTTGGACTGTACGGAAGGAGGTGATTGCGTGTTGATTGCGGAATGGGTGTTCTTGCGGGCTCTTAAATGATGGGAAGGTATATTTAAGAACTCTTCTTCAAATTTACCTTATAGCTATCTTTCTGTCAAATACTTTAATAGGAGTAAGTTTTTGTTTCATGTTCTTAGTGGATTTCTGTAAAGTTTGTCAAATACTTTAACTGTGAAAGGGAAATGAATTCTGTAAATCCTTTGGCAGCATCAATAAATGCCTTGATAAGAATATTACACAGCACCTCAAAGTGCAATTAGAAAAAGCTATTGAGGCACTTTAAAATGCATCGTAAAGCAAAATATATGGCACCTAGAAGTGCAGCGAGAAAGAGTTGTTGAGGCTCCTCAAAAGTGCCTCACTAAAAATGCCTTAATAAGAATTTAATGTTGCACTTGCAAGTGCAGTAAGAAAGAGTTGTTGAGGGCTTGAGGCTCCTCAAAAAGAGAGAGGGGAGGAGAAATTTTTGGATGGCCGAGATGTGTGCCGGGCACCACGTGGTCGTACCCGCTCAGTATTGATTTTTTTTTTCCCCTTGTTTAATGCCCAAACCACTCCTCCACCATGGATAGCTTGCAATTTGGCTCTCAACCAACCCATAGTTAGATTACAGGAAAATGGTAATGAGGTATTGGATTGGTAGCTAGTAGTAATATTAATTGCTGGCATGCAACATTATATTGAAAGGGATGCTGAAGTAGAGCTGAAGTAGATTCAAATTGCTCTTGAATGCTATTCTGGATATAGTGTTAGTTCAATGGAATGAAATTGACAAGGGAATGGAATTGAGATTGGAAAGAAAATGCATGAAAAATTTACAAAGCACAAAGTCATCCGGAGACAAAGTTTCTGTATTATGTGAAAATTCCATTTTTCACATAATAAGAAGAATAAATGAATAATACGTTCTAGTCAGGAGTCGTAGACTTGGCTAACATGTAATTGAATAATTTAATCAATTGCCTGCACCAGATCAATTGACATGATTATGAATTTAATCAAATGTTTCAGCCGATTTGAATTGATCTATACGACATAATCGGCAAATATGATAGTAAAGAGTGATGGTAGTTGATAGTGATTAGTGGTTCACTAATCAATTCAAATCCGCAGGGCTAACTTCATTATCCCATACATTACATCGTTTAATTGTCCAGAAGTCAAATGATGAGATAGCGACGATTATTTTTTAGTCTCTTTTAAACTAGTGGGCATTATTTCTTTAAAGACATGTTTCCAAGTCTACATTCAACAGACTCCATCTTACATTCTGCCATTCAAACATTGACAATATTCCTATTCACGTCCGGCTCCTAGCTTTGCCTTCCTTCAGCTTACGGAAAAAAGTGTGTGGTGAACCGGACACGTAACATGAGACATCTTATCTTGGTTGGTGGACAGGAAAAGAGGTATGCCTTTGAGCTTTCTTGGTGTTATTTCGTTTTTTGGACTCTGCTTCTTTGCAGTTGGAACTACGAACTGGATGGTGTAGTTTGCTCACACTCGGTTTCCTCCTCAATGATTTGAGCCGTTTATAGTATTGGATTTCATAGAATTGAACCACCATGCAAGAAACTTAAGTTGATAGAACAGGCAACCACTTCATCAAATCTCTTTACATTAAGAAAAACAGAATCTAACCATTTTTTGCAAAACGAAAGTGTTCGGATCAAGTGGTTGACTTGTGCAATCCACTCGAATTTTTGTGTGTTTCCTACGCGACGAACCCTACAATAGGTATGGGTCAGATCATCAAGGAGGGATCCGAGTGTGGGCAAACTTCACCAATGAAGGTCCAAATAGCAACCCAAGAAGGGGGTGAACTCAATGCGATCCTGATACAAAAATAGATACTGCAGTAAATGGAGCAAGCAAAGACAGAATGCAGTAGATTGAGAAAACTAAAACAGAGCAGTTTGCAGCAAACAAATTTACAAATAATTAATGACTGATCATGGAAATTACTTTCTACTGTGACTAAAAAGTTCAAGCAACTAATTAATGGAATTTAAAAACATGATTTTTTTTATTTTTTATTTTTGTATAGGTTCTTGAAACAACAGAACACTAACAATGCTCTTTAATCTCTCTGCATCATCATTGAATTCCTAATTTGTGGCTCTATTCGTTCTCTTTTTGCAGGAACTCTACTTTCTTTACATAATCGTTGTTGATGTAAGGTCAGATGGGTGAGATTCCTACTTCTGATGTGCTTTATTACTTATTTTTTAGTTCTCCAAAACTAGTTTGCATTATTTTAATTATCAAGCAATGTTTCTATTTTTCACTGAACATACATCTTATCATTTAATTGACCAAAATACCAAATTTTGGGACTCTGGGATAAGACTTCCTATACCGCTTGCATGTGTTGGATTCATTACTTTGTTGAAAACGTTGTGGTCGGTTTAAAGAACAAATGGGGATGAAGAAATAAAATCTAATGTTCAAATAGAATTATTACCCTTATATAACATATTTCTAAGCAGTGTGAGGTTATTTGTTTAATCTGAGCACTTTCCTAATCACAGGACTATTAATCCCACAACCCGCTTACCCCTTAAGACAGAATTGTTCCTCCTTTAAAGGATATTGAGCCCAATTGGGACGAATATATAGTTTGGACTTTGGAGATAAAAAGAGAAATATGGGATTAATTAGGAGAGGTAGGTATTGCTAGTCCAATCCGCTCTAGTCCCCCAAATCAAACAAAACAGGCCTTCAGTTTGGATGGTGGGAATCTTGAGGAGAAATAAAAATGCAATGACGTATCCATATTTTTATGATTCTGATGTTGAAAGGGACAGCAGTAGGAACAAGGCTGGCCCTGAGCTAAGGCGGGCAAGGTGGCCGACTTAAGCCCCTGAATTTTTCGAAGAGGACCCGCAATTATAACTCTCCATTTAATAAAAAGTAGTTTATATATTCTTCCTTCATTTTTTTTTTATTGGAATTAATAGAGCCGTTGCAAACTGTCTTTGATTTAGAAGATCTGTTTATTGATATACTATCGAACACACAGATCACCAACACTCTCACGTGGGTGGGTACGGGGTCTGGAGCAAACAACTAGGCTAGTTCTCCCTCCGTTTGTCTATTTTTGAAACTCGTATCATTTTTCGATTGTTATATCTTTCAATTTATAATGTTTTTCGTAATTGTGAACACTTTAAACAAGATCCATATTGAATATTTTTTTAGATTCGTATTGTGGGGTACCCATATCATTTTCCGCATAGAATAATGTTATGAGTACACCACTTGTGCACTCCAAATGCACACTACCTTGATATGACAAATGAGGAGAAACCCAATGTGGGACTCACCCAAAAAGTGGGTTCTTCTCATTTACCACATCAGGGTGGTGTGCATTTTGGGTGTACAAGTGGTGTACCCATATCATTTTCCTATATGCATATACAAACACATCTATATTTGATAACTTGGGATCAAGTTACACGCATCTCAACTAATTAACAGGGACCTGATCTGATGTCCACAAAGTCGAGGCAAAGTCCATATGAATGAAAAGCCATTAGAGGTTTGGAACGAAAAGCCTAAAAGAAAGCAAACTCTTATATCCCGAGGCTTAACCTTGAGCTATTGGCACGTGAGCTATACCCCAGCTTTTTTCTAAATGTGGTGAGTAAAACCAGTTTTTCATTATTTATTACCTCTCGTTGTTTAATTGGCCAGAATTCAACTCCTGAATACCGATCTCTAATATTATTTTAGGTGTTTTTTTTTTTTTTTTAAAAGTAGTGGCATTATTTTTAGCAAAAAACATATGGGTACCGACCCATAGGTACAGAGAATGCACAAATCGTGCTTGAGGACCCACGTTTGGGTCTCACACGAGTGATCCGAACCGTTCATTCTTCTTAGATCATTTTTCTGAGTGGGCCCAAAAAAATTCAGCTCAATCGAACGGTTAGAAGTGGTCAAACCAAAGTCCCATCGTTTCAATCCAAAAACTAAAATTTTGTGGGCCCACTCGGAAAAATGTTCTAAGAAAAATGAACGGTTCGGATCACTCCTGTGGGACCTAAAAGTGAGTCCCCGAGCATGATCTGTACATTTTCTGTGCACTTGTATCTGTACGTATAGCAATGTCCTTATTTTTAGTGTAGTGATTCAATTATAAAGCCATGTTTCCATCTTCACATTCAAGACAGCATCACACTCCGCAATTCAAATATTTAGTTTCCTATATTTGTCCGGCTCATAGCTTTGCCTTCATAGCGACAAAAGGGGTGTGGTCAGCCAGAGACGTAACCTGAGACATCTTAGCACGGTTTGAGGGCAATAAAGAGGTATTCCTTCAAGCTTTTTTCGTTTTTTTTTTTGGTTAAATTCTCGGTGTTTTTTTTATGGAACTCTAAAACAATAATTTTAGCAAACCTAGCTCAAAAGTAAATTAAGCTGGCCCATTGTTTTTTTAAAGGCACAAGTTCAATTTTCGGGAATAGCCTCTCCACTTGCGAGAGCCAGTTGTGTATATCAATCCACTTTGCGCAGTGGCCAGATTGTATACATCAATCTGCTTTGTGCATTAGGTATTCCCTTTTAGAAATTATTCATCATTATTAAATTTTGAAATGATCACTAAATTACTCTATTTCTGTTTTTAACAGTAAAAGTACTATGCGCGTATAAGCCCTTTCAATCAAACTTTAGCAGCATATCTCTGCATATCTTCCTTTTGCATTTAATTTTATAGACCTATAGTTACTCAACTTTTGGGGACCCACATAAAGAATTTGGGGCACAAGGAGATTTTTTGATTGACATGAATTTTGGGGAGACAGAGAGAAAGGAGAAGAAAGAAATGTGGAGAGCAGTGGCTCGACTCAAATTGAGTTCTTTCTTCGTTCGACAACAAAATCTTCCAGTGAACACACGTTTATGTCCTTTATAATCGGGTATCTAGATCAATTTTGCGTGATTTTATAAACGGGTATCTGGATCAGTTTTTGCCACTGCTGCCTGCAAGTTGCAGCACATAGGTGTTTAATTAAGAAATGGAGGAATACCAGATCTCGATGGGTTAGTCATTTTTTGAAAGTAAACATTGGTGCGCTGCAACTTCTACTCAATGTAGGAGCAATAAAAAGCTTTTCAACCAACGCATCCAATGTCCCTCCCTCCCGTATGCAATCCGCCCAGATTCAAGTCTCGCCAACTGCGGGACTTGTATGGAGGACTCTAGTATCTAGGTGGTGCTGTGGTGACGGACTCGCCTTTCTGGGCGGTAGCTATGACTCAAACCAGACATTGGTCGGGAACCCTATGGTCACGCCCAAGGGGAATTGCCACTTCCCACCTCCCTCATATTCCGCGTAGAAAAACATAACTTGCAGGTTAATACGATGCACAATACTTCAGATGAGGTTCTTGTTGATCAAACGAACCTCTAAGAGTCTAAATGGGTCAATGATATTGCAAGCACACATCGTTTGTTTTCTTAGATAAATTCTTAACATGCAGCGGCAAGAGAAGGTGAAAGAAGTTTATTTGAATGGCTGAGTTTGAATTTGAGACATGTAGAGGAGTTGATGAAGGAAGCAGCAGTACTTCGGCACCTGCTGCAACTACCACAATTAGTAGGTTGGAAGTCAAGGTTGATGCTCGCCCGGAGCCTAAGCGACGAAAACGTCGTATTGAAAAAGTCCCATTGACAATGCGAAGAGATGAAAAGACTAAGGGATACTTTGATCCTATGGTGGTTTCAATAGGTCCATACCACCATGGGAAGAAGGATCTCCAGATGGCTGAGAGGATCAAACCTATTGTAGCGGAATTGTTTATTTCAAGGAGCGGAAGGAGCATGGATGAATTTCGTAAGAATGTTTTGGGGATAGTTGACGATGCTAGAAGCTGCTACATTGAAGGATCAACAGATGTTTATTCCGACAAGGAATTTGCTGAAATGATGCTCCTTGACGGTTTATTTGTTTCAGCTTTTATCGAGTACACGACTCCAGGTTACGGGGATGACACATTTCAATACGAATTAACAGAACACTTGGGTAAACACGATACATACCTTGTGGCAGGTGATATAATGTCTTTGCTAGAGAATCAACTCCCATTTCAAGTTCTCGAGTTGCTGATGAGCTTAAAGTCCGAACACCACAATTTGACCGAAATGCTGGACAAGATGGTCCATAGTTGGCAGTCTCGGGAGACAACGTGGCAACATAAAAGAATTGATGATACGGAGCAACCCATTCATTTCCTTGAATATATTTGGTTGTGGCGGAATAAATTAAGCCAATCAAATCATACTCACGGAGCCTCAGGGAACTCAAAGCGTCGTAGATTGGATTATTTTTACTCCTTCAAATCTGTTGCTGAGCTCAAAGCCAAAGGAATCTATGCTAGGAGGGGTAGTGATTTTAATCATAGGGATTTTAAGTTCAAATCTTCTTCTTCGCAGTGCTAGAAATTCCTCCAATTATTTTATCTCATCGTTCTTTTACATGGCTTTCAAATCAAATTGCATACGAGTGGACGCCACGCAATCCTAACAACCTTCCCACGATGGCTTTTGTGAATTTTATGAAATCTCTTATTAATACCAGAGACGATGTGAAAGAGCTGCGAGCAAGGAATATATTATTCAGCAGCTACACGAGCGATGAAGAAGTGGTCCAATTGTTCAACAACATCCCCACATTTGGACTGGAGGACTTCAACATATATGATGAGGTGAAGCATAGAATCCACGAGCACTATAATAACAAGGTGAAGACATGGTTTGCCGAATTGATTCACAATTATTTTAGCAGTCCATGGACATTTATCGCTTTCGTTGCTGCAGCTGCTCTTATTATCATGAGTTTTCTTCAGACCTACTTCACAATTTCCCCTTGCAACTAATTGGTTTCAACTTCACTTGTGGCTTATCATTGTTCTCTGCTTCCTCTTCCTTCCATGAATCACGTTGGTGTGTATGGACCATATGCAAGCCTATTGTTCAAAGAGTTAGTGTGTGTATGTTTTCTTAGTCATCCAAGGTTTCTGTGAGATACTGCATCGGAGTTAATGTGTGTATGTTTTCTTAATCATCCAACATTTCTTTAAGATAGTAGTAATTGCTTTGTATGCAGATTGTTGTTTTGCCTCGAAAGAAAATGTTTATTGTAACCATAGTATTTCGATGTCTATCACAATGTAGAACAAGCAAATTCAACTTCAATCCTAGTAAATGAGTTCAGAAGAATCCTTGCAACGTTTATGGTTGCCAAATCCCATTAAATAAACTGACTATTGAATACCTTCACACAAAAAAAAAAAAAAAAAATTGGTAGATTGATGCTATTATAAAGACAAAAAGGAGTAACAGATAACTACACAATGTGAGAGACTGAGCTGTTAGAGAAAAAGAACTCCAAACCACATACCGTGAGAGGCCAATAATTTACGCTATGATCTAAATTGTTAAAATGGTATTTTTGACTTATTGTCTACGCTGTGAAGACAATTTATATTTTGTCTTAATAGTATTTTATGAAAGAGTATCGTGATTGTTAAAAATACCAAAAATACCATCTAGACAAAAAAGCCAACGTGGAAATTTTTATGGTAAATAACTGGTACTTTGATGCTATTATAAATACAAAAAAATTAGCGTGAACTAGCCCTGAGCTATTGCGAAAATAAATTTTGGCAAAGGTGGCAAGATCAGAGTTCCATTACTAACTCAAAGAACCATGTTAATTTGTTTGTAGTTCAAAGAAAACCAAGAATACTTACCACAAGGAGTTCAAGCAAAATTCATTTTCATTTCAGTTTTCGACCCAATTCAAGTTCAACCGTAAAGCCACCAAAAGTAGTCGTAACATCCCATGTAGACCACTAGCTCGGGCTAGTACCTTGATTTGATCTACAAGCTACACCACATGGCCCAAAATGCTTAAGCCCAAGGTACTAATAGTCTCTTACATGGTTTGTTGTATGTCCAAGATAACTAATGTAAACAACCAATGTACGAGGACTAAACACCATCTACCCCAAACCTGGGGTATTACAGTAATGGCTTTAGTTTAGCACTTTCAAGAGTTTGAACACTTTGAAGTATGGATTTCGAGATGGGTCTTCTATTCACATATATCAACTACTCCTATTTTTCAGAGTTTTAGGAGTTCTAAGACTTTTAGCTAAAATATGGAAAACTCACCTCCTATCCAAGAGGAGCAGGGATAGAGTTGGTTGGTGGGGTAGGGTGGCACGTGTCACTTTGGTTCACAAAAATTTTATTTTACATTTGTGAATTTGGAACTTACCGGTGTCCGAAGAACTTGATTTCTCACAACCGTCGAAAAGTAGCAATATATAAGACGAATAGCTCAACTCTCCGGTAGACTAATTAATCGAGCCGAATACTATTAAATTCGACTTAATATTAAACAAACTTAAATTAATTTCAAATACAATCCGTTTAGTACCTAGATAAAACTCAAACGAGCTTTTACCGAGTCGGGCTTAGGGTTTCATTTGCGGTCCTAGGCCACAACAATGTCTGCCACCACCACTTGTGTCACTCCCGCTAGAACCCTATATTCCCTTCCCACTCTAAAGAGCCCTAATTCAAACCACCTCTCTCAATGAAACACTGTGTCAAATTGATCTCCTGAAGAAGATCAATCACCACTCTCTCTCTCTCTCTCTCTCTCTCTCTCTCTCTCTTCTGTATGACCGATCGGCCCCCGAACCAGAACCCCCTTTCAACTTCTCGATTGAGCCGTCTCTTCAGTACCTTCCGTTTCTCTCTATACACTCTCATAGCCTATGTCTCTCTCCTCCTTTTCAAAACCCTAGATTTTCTCTCCATGGACCCCCTCTTCCCCGTCGACGACGCCGACGCCGACGCCGACTTCCTCGACCGCTGGCCCCATACGCCCTCCTCCTCCTTCTCCCACCACCTCGACACCGACTGTGAAGAAGAACAACTCTACTTCGTTCCTTACAGGTACAACCACCTTTCTCAAAAACCTTAAAGTTGTAGTGTAAGTTTGCCTGCTCTATAATGGGTTGAACCTAAGTTACATAATTCGAGCATCTTTGAGTAACATGTTATAAATTTCTTTGAATGTTCGCCCATCCAATCTTAAATCAGCAAGAATTGAAAGAGGGAGTGCACGGCATTTTGATGGGTTATGTGACTGAGGTTTGAGCAATCCAACACACGGCCAACCAAGATTTTGTTAAAGTGGTATTTTGGACTAATTGTCTACATTGTGAAGACAATATATATTTCCAAATTGTATTTTATAAAAGGGTATCATGACCGTTAAAAATACCAAAAATACCATTTAGACAAAAAAGCCAACGTGGAAATTTTTACGGTAAATAACTGGTACTTTGATGCTATTATAAAGACAAAAAATTTAGCGTGAACTAGACGTGAGCTGGTGCGAAAATAAATTTTTGGAAAAGTGGCAAGATTAGAGTCCCATTACTAACTCAAAGAACCATGTTTGTTTGCAGTTCAAAGAAAACCCACAATACTTACTACAAGGCCTTCAAGCAAAATTCATTTTCATTTCAGTTTTCGACCCAATCCAAGTTCAACCGTAAAGCCACCAAAAGTAGTTGTAACGCCCAATGTAGACCACTAGTCCAGTATCTTGATTTGATCCACAAGCTACACCACATGGCCCAAAATGCTTAAGCCAAGATACTAGTAGTCTTTTACACTCCCTCCTCCTCCTCCTCCTCCCACCACCTCAACACGGACCGCGAAAAAGTACAACTCTACTTCGTTCCTTACAGGTACAACCACCTTTCTCAAAAACCTTGAAAGTTGTAGCGTAAGTTTGCCTGCGCTATATTTGGTTGAACCTAAGTTACATAATTCGAGCGTCTTTGAGGAACATCGATCTCAGACTACTAAATCAGTGCAAGAATTGAGAGATGGAGTGCAGGACATTTTGAAGGATTATGTGACTAAGGTTTGAACAATCCAACACACGCCCAACCAAGATTTTGTCGGAAAATAACGTTATTTTAAGCAATACTTTTATTTTTTGCGATCTTACTTTGCTTTTTAAAATTGATAGGGCTGCTCGTATATGCCTATGATTATGGAGGACCATCCCTTAGTAATTGAGTACACCCAGACAGATAGACAAATAGGCAATCCGATAGATAGATTATGGTATAACACTTTCTAAGGCTGAAAGGGATGGCATGGGTTAAGCATCTGACTCTGGACGTTCGAGCTAAGTTATTTCATAAGGCCCTACTTTGACGATCTGTATTGACAAAAAGTAATACTGCCTCTCACATGTTATAAATTTCTTTGAATGTTCGCCCATCCAATCTTAAAATTATGTGTCCGTCCCTGATTTTGCCGTCAGTTCGTTAGGAAAATGCTATATGCCACTTGATTTCTACTTCTGCCGTTTGATGCTATGTGATTCGTTTTAGTTTTCTGGGTAAATGGGGTTTGGACTGGTGATTTCAGGTGGTGGAGTGAGGCAAGAGAGTTGTTGTTTGGGAACAACATGAGCGCGGTGAAGGGCGATTTGTACGCCGCGGAGTCTTCAGGTGCTTATTTGGAGCCAATGTGGATTTGGGGCTACGATATGAAGGCGGAAATTGTTCTTAACATGAGGAGAGCACATAGTTTAACTAATAAATTAAAGAATAATCTTTGGACTGTACGGAAGGAGGTGATTACGAGTTGATTGCAGAATGGATGTTCTTGCGGGCTCTTAAATGGTGGGAAGTTATATTTAAGCACTCGTCTTCAAATTTTTCTTGAATATTTCTGTTAGCCATATAGATCAAATAGAAAATTTTCTTGTATGTATCTTTATGCCATATAGATCAACTAGAAAATTTTCAAAGACTGGAAATGTTCATCTTCTGGTTAACGAGAGCTGCTTTTCTTGAAATATCATCGAACCTTAGGTGATCCCACTTCCAAGTGTCTAAATAGGGACGGATCGATGGTTGGTCTGCCACGGACATTCATTAGAATCCATGCAGTAGAGATATATGTTCCAAAGGAATTTTAGGCATGAATTGACATAACTTCTTTATCTTGTGGAATATCAGACAGGAGTTTTATCTTTTGGCATGGACTCAATAAATTCTACGCCCAATTTACTATCAAGAAATTGGACAAATAATTGATCGAGGAAATTGGGCAAATGATCGATTGAGGCCTTATTGATGTTAAAATGAGCTAGTTTTTTACAGTGTCCCTTAAAAAAGTGTTTTAAGAATAATATGCGGCTCCGATCATTTGTATGGGACCCCGAAAAGGATCCCCGCGATGGTCCAAAAGCATTTTTGATGGTTCGGATTTTTATTTACTCTTTGACCAGTAAGAAAGCTTTTTGACCGGTCAAAGAGTAATTAAGATCGAAACCATTGATTTGTTGAGATTGACATTTAAGATGCATGCGTGCACTTGCGTGCGCGTATGGATTGCGTTTTTATTAAGACATACCGATTACATGTACATATTTTCTATTACTTGGGTGCTAAATGAGGGTAAAATAAGGATTGTATGAAATTTTAGATATTGAAAATCCATAAAGGGACATGAATTGTATAACAACAACAAATGGACTAAGGGAGTATATAATTTTATGGGACGGAAGGAGTATATAATTGCATAATAAATTTTCGTAAAGAGAGCCATTGATACGACAAGTGGCATAACCTAAAAGTTATTAGTGCATATATGTTTGGAATAGATTAAAATTCAATTGGTTCAAACAATAAAATTAATTAGAAGTTGAAAAGATCAATTATTTATGGATCGATCAAATATTTACCGATCTATATATTACTATATTGCGGTAAAAGGTACGTTATTTGAAAACCTTTTTGGGTTGAAATAGAGTCGCTCCATTTTCACTTTTGCTTTGAATATTCAATCCCCAAATTTATGACATAATGAACCACTTTCATTCCGAAACTATTTTTGTTTCCAAACAGCCCTCTCCTCTCCCGGAATAAAAAATAAAAAATCAATGTCAAATGGGTACCACGTGGTGCCCACTCGTTCACATCTAGCCGTCCAAAAATGCAGTATACGGTCCGGATTCATAGTGCCAGATGGGTTTTTAAAAAAATGAAAAAAGGAAATAAAATGTGTGTTTTAATCCTGGCCATTTGTTGCATTTTTAGACAGCCGAATGTATGCGAGTGGACACCATGTCACCTGTGCCAGCTCGAGACCGAACCCAACAAGGCAGGGACCGAAAAAACCTAACCCTCTTCCTCCCGCCACACCACCCTCACCCCTCAAATCAGCTACCGAAGACCACGTGGAGAGATGATTGGTGCGTTTGGTTTCACGTGTAACAAGACAACTCAACCAATTTTGCCAATGGATACAGAAATGCTAGAGACACACACTCAACCACACACCCTCTCACATGTGGTGAGTCCCATCCGGTGGGTGTGGGACCCACCACATGTGAGAGGGTGTGTGGTTGAGTGTGGTTCAATGGATAAGGCGGCTGTTGAAAATGAAGCCAAAAGCGTTCGACCCCGGTTGATACCTGTAAGTCTCTTTGATTTGTGCTTTTGTGTTTGTTTATTATTTGATCTCTATTTCAATAAACAAAATTCTGAAAAAATAGGTGAGAGTTTGTTTTCAGAGCCTGAAGGTTTGGGAATCACTTGAATAATAAACAAACTCTCACCTATGTTATTCTAGAAACCTTCATGCTCTGAAGACAAACTCTCATCTATGTTTTTAGAATTTTGTTTTCTTTAATTTTCTGAAATTGAGAGAGACAACGTGGACTGAGTGGGTAGGTGTTTCTTCTTGCTTTTTGTCTTTTGCTTTTTGTATTTTTTTTTCCCTTGATTCTTCTTACGTTTTTTTTAGGAGTATCTTTTTGTCTTTAGGAAAATGAACAATATTTTACCGTAAATGTTTGGAGTTGGAGAAATAAGGAATAAAACAGTTCGAGGGAACAAAAGTATTTTCAATAGTCCAAAAGCGTTCTCAATGGTTCGGATCGCATACTTTTTCTTACCGGTCAAAATGCGTTATTACTGGTAAGAAAGCTTCAGTCAATCTGGACCATTAATTTTCAAGATGGACAGTTGTAATGTGTGTTGCATGGTGCATCGCACTAGGTGCCCTACAGGATTCCGGTTCCGAGTAGAACTCCTCACGGAACTAAAATTATTAGCACTTTTTACCAAGTAAGTCATACCCAGGTTCTAATACTCAGTATGATTTTGTTTTTTCTGTTTTTTTTTTTATCTGAACCTAGTGGCACAATTTGAAAATAATAATTGAAAATATGAATAATAAATGGAGAGAAATGTGACTATATTGAGTAATAATTCAAAAAAAGGGACTCAAAACCCAAAATGAATAAGGTAGTCTCCTATTCTTGGTCAGCTCATAGCTTCGCCTCCACTCCGCTTGCAACAATTGCGGTGAACTGGAGAGATCTTAGGGCATCTCCAGTAGTAACCCTTTTTTCATTTTTTGTGTTCCAATAATGGAGTTATATATGTGCCAAAAGTTAGTTCAGCACTACTAACATGCATAACAGGAGTAGTACAGCTAACTCTCCAAGTGAGGTGAGAGAGAGAGAGAGGGTGGGAGGTAGTGGCTGGTGTGAATATAGAGAAAAAAGAGAGTTGTACGTGTGAGAAAACTTGGGCCCCACTTATATCTATCTATATATATATAGGCTCCGCTTTTAGTCCGGACTCCGGACTTCTAGACCTCCACGTTTCTGATATTTTTTTGACGATCCGAACCGTCCAATGTGTTTAAAAGGTGTTTTCAAGAGTCCCCGCGAGAAATCAACCAAAAAAAATACCGGGAAGGGCTTGATTCGAACAATTTTCACATAAAACAATTTTTGCAAAAACAATTTTTAAAACATTCAAAACACTAAAAATTCTCCAGTCAGGGATCCCCGACTGAAAAATCTACTTATATATATATATTGTCATTCGTCATTCTTAATCTATTACATGAGGATGGGGGAATGAGACTTTGTGAAGCATCCAAGAATACTACTGCATGAGCTAGCCACCACCTATATCTATATATGTGTATTTATTTGTGTACTTTTTACATTTTAACAACACTCTAGCAGCACTCCTTACCTTAACAACGCATTTTGTCATAATACACAAATGAAATCCACTTTTTTATACTTTATTATCAGATAACATCACATTTTTAACTCCACGACTAGAGATGCCCTTAGTTGGTTGGAGAACGAGAAAGGTATTGCTTCAAGCTTTCTTGGCATTACCGGTTTTTTTTTTTTTCCCTGTCAAACTTCTCGGTGTTACTTGATGGACTCAGCATCTCTGCGGGACTAGGAACTACGTGGTGCCGTTTGGTCTCACTCAGATTCCATCTCAATGATCGAAGTTGTTCAAATTATACAGCTCATTAAAAAGACCGTGCATGCAAAAAATTCAAGTTCATCAAAGACGGACAACCGCTTCATTTGGAACACTTTTGCTTAGATAAAATAGACAGTCTAACAACTTTTTACAAAAAGTGTTCAGATTAGGTGGCCTTAGGGGCGACGCCAACTCTTTAGGTATGGTGTCAGATGAACCTACTAGTAGAGTGCAAAATCTTACGTTTTTCTGGGTATAATAGAAAATGCTAAGTACGCATAAGAATGTACTTGGAAAAGTTCCCAAAATTCAAAATGAGACTTAGATTCACTTAGGCGGTGTTCCACTAATGGAGTTTTAAAAAAAATTGATTTTACATGATTTTTTATGTGATGTATTGTGAAAGAATGACCTGTCTTGATTTTTGAAAAAAAATTATTTTTTGTTACTAGAACACCCCCTTATTGGCTAAGATTCACTTGGGAGTGAATCTGAGCCACTAATTTTGAATTCTGGCATTTTTTTGTGTATGTTGTAGTGGTATAAGTTTTTACTATGAGTCTTTAATATGAACAGTTCAGATCACCAAGAAAGATCCGGTGTGAAAATAAAGGCACTGATTTGGGAGACTGGATGAAAATAAAAACTGTGCATAGAATAGGTTGTACAGAAAATTTCCTTTGTGAGATTGAGCGGCTTGTAGGCTGTAAGCCACATCTTAATGCCGCCTTCCTTCCATTGATGTCTAGAGGGGAGCAATTACTCAGAAGTTTTCCTTAGGGAAATGATAATGTCAAAATTATTTTTGTTTGTACCAAAACTATAGTGCATATAAGGCTTGTACCTTGCACATGGTACAAGGTTTTTAAGCACCACATTTTTGGTACAAATAAAAACGTTTTTGGCATTAACACCACCCTTTTCCTTATCCACTGTTTATTTCCGCTGAAATTTACGGTCGACTTATACGCAAAGTTACTCTAAACAGTGGATAAGAAAATAAAATTTACTGCATGAATCCCTCGAAAAATACTATTTAATCTCTTTGTTTCATCATAGAATTCCTTCTTCTGATGATTTTAGCATGTGCTTTATTACTTATTTTTTAGTTTTCCAAAACTAGTTGCATTATTTTAATTATCAAGCAATGTTTCTGTTTCTCGTTCAACATACATCTTACTATCATTTAATTGACCAATTACCAAAGGCGTGGGACTCTGGCATACGACTTCTTATACCACTTGCATATAGTTGCCAAATTGAAAATCGAATCAAAATGGTTGGATTGCGAATCGTGAATCATTTCGATTTGGAACATTGGTAGTGTCTTTACTTTAACTGTGGACAATGCTAGTTCAAATAGCACTACTATCAAGTACTTGGTGAAGAAAACAAAAGAAATGTGTGAACAAGTCCATGAAAGAAAGAGAGAATCAAATAGCTGGATAAATGCCAGAGGTTTCCTAAAAGAATTACATGGAGTCGGTTGTGGCAGTGTTTTTCCAAGCGATGATGCGACGGATTGGCCGAACGTAAACCTTCGAGTGTCGAAGGCTTAGACGGTGAAAGAGATAATCAAATGATGATACAGTGGATTGGCCGAACGTAGACCTTCAAGTGCCGAAGGCCTATTTGGTTAAAAAATTGATCAAGCAATGATGCGGCAAATTGGTAGAACGTAAGCCTTTAGATGCAAACACAGAAACTTGTTTATTTTCCTCTCGGAATGTTCAAGTAAAGAAAAGCAGAGGCATTCTGCAGTCGAGCATGTAGATGCGGTTATTCAAGAAGTTAACAATTTGCTGGAGGCCAACTATGTGAAAGAGGTACAGTATTCTACATGGTTAGCTAACACAGTGGTACTGAAGAAAAACGGGAAAAAGCGGGTTTGTGTGGATTATACTAATCTAAATGACGCTTGTCCCAAAGATTGTTTCCCTGTTCCCCGTATCGACCAACTGGTTGATGCATTGGCTGGACACACCAGATTGAGCTTCACGGATGCAAGCTGGGGCTACCGCTAGATTGCTATGTATGAACCAGATCAGGACAAAATGACATTTAGCACTCCTCTCGGCATTTATGGCTACAAAGTGATGCCCTTCGGCCTTAAAAACGCCGGGGCTACTTATCACCGCATGGTTACACGCATGTTTGGCGCTCGGTTGCATGATACTGTCAAAGCATACATCGACGATGTGGCTGTCAAAAGCCGGAGAGAGAAGGATCATCTGGTCGACCTCATAGAAGTGTTTAGCGTCCTGCGACGACGCACTCCGCCTAAATGCTGGGAAGTGCGCCTTCGGCGTCGGTTCTGGAAAATTCCTCGATTATCTCGTAACAAAGAGAGGAATAGAGGCCGACCAAGTCAGATAACCGCAATAAAGAACCTCAGACCGCCAACAAGGATAAAAGAAGAAAAGGTTGAGTTGCAAGTTATTTACAACGGTCTTCTCCCTAGGTAATTTGTTCACTAGATCTGGATAATTGTTGATTAAACAGAAGAGGATCGCTCCGGTTTTTAAAGAGGATGGTCTGGTTTCATATCATGGGCTCGCCTCGGAAGGAGTTTTAACCACGTGGCCAATGTTTGTGACTATGGCTTATTGTATCCTTCTCATCAGAAGGTAATGAAAGGAAATTCGAAAAGGTTTCTCAGTGAGGGAAACAAAGCGGCACAGATAGCGTTTACAGCACGAGACAAACCAGTGATGGACACGTAGCTCCCTATAGTACTAGGGGCTACATGGGTTTTTGACATTGCGTCCCAATATGTTCTCTGATTGACGACCAATGGAATGCCGCTTGGTATGGGTAAACAACAGAGAGGGCCACTCCGGTTTGATTAGAGGATGGTCCGGTTTTATGGTGCATGATTAGGCATGTTAATACGATCAATCAATTTGAACTCAACATTTTAGTCCTTGCAAATTGTGCATATAACTAGGAAGGGGCCAACAGATGGGCAAGAGCCCATGGACAAGGCCGGATCCTTGACTAAGCAAGAGTCTACGATAAAAGAGGCTAGGGATTTTCGAGAAGATTAAGGAAAAAGAGAACCGCTCCAGTTTGATTCGAGGACGGTCCAGTTCAACAAAAGAATTTAAGGGCCTGATGGTTCTATTAATGAAAGGATTTGAGGACCTGATGGTCCAGTTTGATGAAAGGGTTTGAGGACCTCTCAGTCCAGTTTTTTGAGAAGGATTTAGTCCTACAGTTAGAAGATCAACTCCTCGTGTCCACAAGGGACGAACGAGAAGTTGAGGGGCTATTGTGGTGGGATAAATCCGCAGTAGGTTATGGGTCGGATCGTTGAGAGGAGACCCAGAGTGGGCTGAGCCCTCATGGGCTTAATATTGGGCTGATGGTCCAATATCAATGTGAAAGATAGACCGGAAGGCCCACATGGTGGCCTTGGGCCGAGAGCTATGTGGGTTGAGTCGTTAGGAGGAAAGGTGGTGGGCCTTATCTCCTATGGCACGGGCCGACGTGATGAGGGGGCACCTCCCCTACATGTCTAAGTGATCGTATGATTAACTGAGGGCCACGGGCCCAATTTAATAAGGGATGATGTCACCGCACGTGTGTGAGCATATGCACATGTGTGAGCATGCTTATCTTGGAGAGCAAGCATATGGGAGGCTATAAATACCAAGGGATAAACCCTAGAGGTACATATACAATCTCAGATCTATTACTCTTTGTACTCTCTTCTTCTCTATGCTAACTCGATCGTCGGAGTGTCTTTGGGCAAGAGGCCCAAGTGACACTAACTAGTGTTCTCTGGTACAGGTGCTGTAGAGGAAGAAGGAAGTATGCTGAGAAGGTTTCCTCCACACGGAAAATCCCCACCACAAGGAAGTACCCAGTACTGACCTCCTCTGAAGAGTTCTCTGTTGTTCCATCACAAGCTATCAATTTAGTGTCAAGTACCACTCTACTTCCGTCTACTTCTGCTGTTATATGGCATCAAGCTCTAGGTCATCCTAATTCTACTATGTTACACTCTTAATAAAGCAGTTTGCATTACCTGTATCTAGGCCTCTTATGAGCAACTGTAACTGCTGTAACATAGCTAAAAGTCATAAAATGGTGTTTCCTTTGTCTGAATCTTCAACTTTTGTTCCTTTTCAATTGGTTCACATGGATGTTTGGGGTCCATCACCCATTCCTTCTCATAAGGGATTCAGATACTACTTGTTTATTGTTGATGATTACACCAGATACACTTGATTATTTCCTTTACATTACAAGTCTGAAGTCAAAAACTAAGATATCAGAATTCAAGACCTATGTGTTTACTCAATTTAATGCTCTTATTCAAAAGGTTAGGAGTGACAATAGGGGTGAGTTTATTAATCATTTCCTTCTTAATTTGTTCCTCACCGCAAGAGTTGTTCATCAAACTACCTGTCCTCACACCCCTGAACAAAATGGGGTGGCTGATAGGAAACACAGGCATCTTATTGAAACCACCATCACTCTACTTTTGCAGTCTAGTTTGCCTACTTCTTTTTGGCTAGAAGCCTTGACCACAGCTGTTTTTCTTCCTAATAGGTTACCCCATTCTTCTCTTCAACAACAAATTCCTTATGTTCTATTTTATCAAATTTCACCAGATTACTTAGCTTTAAAACTTTTTGGCTGCAGTTGCTTTCCTTGGCTTAAACCCTATGTTTCACACAAACTAATTCCTAAATCTAAACATTGTGTCTTCCTAGGATATTGTGATAATACCAAGGGATACAAATGTTATGACCCTCAAAGTCAGAAAGTGTTTCTTTCCAGGCATGTTAAATTTGTCGAAACAGAATTTCCTTATCCTAGTCTTGTTCATCATGTTTCCTTGTCCTCTACTGATATACCAACAAAGTTCACAGTACCACTTACTAGTTTTACAGATGTTACTGTTAATGTTCCTCTCAGTATTCAGAATATGTCTCCTAATTCTTCTTCTACTCTTTCTCTCTCTCTTCTAGTCATGTCATATCATCCTCTACTACTCCTACTAGGTTCACAGTACCTAATGCTAGTTCAGACTTACCTCTTCCTAATTCTTCTCCTACCATTGCTTCACTGAATTCTGTTGAGGAGTTTCCTCCTGCACCTATTCCTTCTTCTAGACTTTCTTCTTCTCATTCTATGATAACAAGATCCAAAAGTGGTATTTCTAAGCCTAAACATCCTCTAAGTCTTAGTGTTATAGCAGTGGATTCTGTTCCTACACAAGAACCCCACCATTTTAATGAAGCTGTGAAATATTTTGTGTGACAAAAGGCCATGGCCGAGGAATATAAAGCTCTGGTTGAGCAAGGGACTTGGACATTGGTACCATTGCCTCCTCATGTTAATGTCATAGGATGTCAGTGGATCTTTAAGATTAAAAAGCACTCAGATGGGACAGTTGCACGATACAAAGCTCGTTTAGTTGCCAATGGAAATCAACAGCTAGCATGAGGGACTAGATTTCACAGAGATATTTAGTCCTATGGTTAAGCAGCCTACTCTAAGGGTTGTTCTTTCCTTTGCAGTTACTAATCATTGGGAACTTCGACAACTTGACATTTCTAATGCATTCTTGTATGGTGTGATTGAAGAGGATGTCTATATGAGACAACCTCTTGGTTACAAAAGTACAACTCATCCTTCCTATGTTTGTAAATTGAATAAAGCATTGTATGGATTAAGACAAGCCCCTAGGGCATGGTTTTCTGTGTTTTCTGGGTTCCTGATTGAGCAGGGTTTTTCACAGAGCAAAGCAGATTCCTCACTCTTCACTCTCCACAATACTCAAGGTATCATTATTGTCCTTGTGTATGTTGATGATATTATTGTTACTGGAAGCAATGTCACCTATATACCTCAGCTTATTACTATTCTGAGTTCGAGGTTTGCCATGAAAGACCTTGGTCTTCTTCACTATTTTTTGGGTATTGAAGTTCATAGAGATGGGGTCAATTTATTGCTCTCACAGACCAAGTATGCAACTGATTTACTACAAAAAGCTGGCATGAGTGAATGTAAACCTAGTTTGACTCCTTCATTTGTGAAACCAACTATAGCTTCCTTAGATTTTGCTTTTTCTGATCCTCATTGGTATAGAACTATAGTTGGTTCATTACAATACTTAGACACTAACTAGACCAGAAATATCTTATGCTGTAAATGTGGCTTGTCAACATATGCATGATCCCAAGGCTAGTGATTTTATAGCTGTTAAGAGGATTTTGAGGTATATACAAGGTTCTGTTCCTAGTGGTTTGCTGTTCACACCAAGTTCTTTCAACATTACTGCCTACTCCGACGCTGACTGGGCAGGAGATAGAACTGATAGAAGGTCAACAACTGGTTTGTGTGTATTTTTGGGGTCTAACCTGATTTCCTGGGCTGCTAAAAAGCAGCATACCGTAGCAAGATCATCTACAGAAGCCGAATATCGTGCACTTGCTCATACGGCTGCTGATATCTCTTGGATTCAACAGATTTTGCAGGATTTGCATGTTCCAGTTACATGTCCTCATCTTATATGGTGTGACAATTTATCTGCCATCTCTCTTGCTGCTAATCCTGTGTATCATGCTCGAACCAAACACGTTGAGGTAGACTATCATTTTATTAGAGAGAAGGTACTCTCTAAACAGGTTCAAATCAGACATATTGGCTCTCTGGATCAGGTTGCTGATGTCTTCACCAAGCCTTTGACTTCTGACAGGTTCCTGTTTCTGAAAAGCAAACTAATGGTGGTACCTACACCCATTAGTTTGCAGGGGCGTGTAAGTGAGAACCATTAAGGCATGAGGGATCTCTTTGTGGTTATAAACAAAGTGTAAGGTTTCAAGTGTAATAAGGTAGTCTTGTATCCTGATGATAGTTAGTTACGGGTTTAGTTTCACTTTCCCTTTTCCCTCTTCTCTTCACATCTGTTGCTATAAATAGGTTAGCAAGGCAGTTGTATTCACTCATTCAGTTGTAACTATCGATTACAGAAATGAGAAAGAGTTCGTTAACTTCTTTACTTAGCTTTCTAGGGTTTCAAGATTGATTTTGTCTTTAAAGTCAACAGATCCGTAACGAAAGTTGACGATGGGGTGGAATTGATGACTTTTAAGAAAGTCCAAATCTTTATTTGATAAAATGAAAATGTCAGGTGTCTATTTGTAATTTTAAAGAAAAATCACGTGCTTTTTTGAATTTTTTCCTTAGAATAAGTGAACAACTCCCTTTTATAGTAACCTTTTCAAAGGGAAAAAATCCTTTTTATAGAAGGGGTGTTCGTATAATATTCAGTAAAACTGGGGAAGTTATATTTTATAATATAGCCGAAATGTTTTTTTGTCCCATCTGACGTTACTATGAAACCTGTGGACGAGGTTGCATTGTCTGACTTGTGATTTACCGTTAACGAGTACTTAAGCATTAACCCTTTAGGAATTCCGAAATGCTACGGCTACCTATCGACAGTATGTGATGCGCATCTAGGATCTACTTCAGAGTTTACTACAAATGATCCACACTGTTTAGTAACTTATGATAAATAAAATTAGCTTAATAAGATTATTAATTCACATTTTAATTTTTTTCATTCGGAATCCAGAATCTGAATTAGTTTTAAAGAAATGTTAGGTAATTAAATCAAAAAAATCATTGTTATTCGATTGAACTGAGTTTTTTTGTATAACTATTTGAAAAATTATTTTAAAATTAATAAACGACTTAAATTGTTTGTGCCTGATTCTATAGTGGACCCCACATACAAATCTGTGCACTATCGGTCGGGTCCCATAGTTTGGTTGGAACGAAAATATTGCCATTTACCACCAGTGAAAGTTGGCGAGTTGCACCTCTTGCCCAGCTCATTCATTATCATTGCCAATTCCATTGTCAACACACAATTCACTATCACACGATTCTCTCTCTCTCTCTCTCCGAAGTAAGTTGTGAATAGTGAAGGAATTTAGGCAAAAACAAAGCAAGAAAGGATCAAAACTCTCAAATCTGACTTTGAGAGCAAAGCTGTTTTGTCCAAAGCAAAGCAATCCCTTTTTTTCTAATATCAGGTAACAAAAAAACTTCCTACTCTCTCCAATCTGAAAAGTCTTAAACCCAATTTAATTTGGGGCAAATTGGTTATTTGTTAGATTGTGAATTGTTGATTGGGAAACCAGGATGGGATGTGCAGAGTTGTTAAGTATTGTTCTTTGGAATGCTTGCTATCTGCATTTGTTTGCTTTGAATTTAAGAGTATGAATTGTTTTACTAAGCTGGGGTTTTTGATTCAATCCGATCTAAGCCAACTAATTTTGTGGCCCTCTTTTGTCGATTAGAGATTAGGATTAGAGGCGTCAAATGTTAGATTTGCATCCTACGGTTTGAGTACATCTCAACTAGGTTGACACCTATTCAACTATAAATTATTTGCGTTTCTCAAATCTTATAATTGAGCACACAAAAAATTACAAAATAAATATAATGCTTGTCTATCAGTACTTATGAGTATTGTAACTCATTCTCTGTTAGATTCATTGTTTACATATAACTTTGAAAAATATTTAGCAATGTCATCCAATCCTTTAGGCAATGCCTTGGCGTGCCGTGCCGTGCCCGTGCCCGTGCATCTTCACAAGCCTTTAGGCAATGCCTTGGACGTTGATGTTCAAGATGTACATCTTCCGAGTCCTTTAAGTGTGAGTGCCTTGGCGTGTTGTGCATGTTGTGCCATGTTTGTGCCCGTGCACGTGAGCACATCGTGCCCATTGTCGTGTCGTGTAGACCATATTTGGTTTGAGTCCTACCTAAAGCTTACCTTTTTAGTTATTTTTCCCCCCTTAGAACCCCGACACAGTCACACTTTTGCGGTTTTTATTACAATTGAGGATTATTTAGTCTTCATTAAAGTGACCAATTTTTTTGGAATGAGTTTTCTTTTTTATTTTTGTTCTAAATTGTTCACTTTTGATTGATTACAATAATTTCAATAGATCAAAAAATTAGATCATATTTTCAGTTATTTTTTCACCCTTAACCTTTTTAGTTATTTTCCCCCCTTAAAACTAGGGGTGCACACGGTTCGGATTGGATCGGTTCTCTAAAAATCCAGTAACCGGACTTTCGACCGGTTCTAGAAAATTAAGAACCGAAACCTAACCAATATACGTGTAGAACCTGTCCAAATCCAAACCGCAAGATCGGACCTGTTTTGGTTCAGTTTCAATTCTACCGATTGACGTTAGAACACTTTTTCACAACACATGAACTCAAAAGATTATTTAGAATTTGGAGCACTAAACAACTCATAAAATAATTATAGGATTTTATAAGATTTGAAACCAGATATGGTCCACTTGATACATAAAGTCCTTGACAATCTACCATCAATAAATCAACTCCAAAAATTGATGAAAACAACCAATAAAATAGCTTAAACAAAGAATGGAATAGTCTAAATACGAGAAAATAAAAATTATTTTACGTTACAGTTACTTATGTCGGACCTTAATTTCATAAATTAAAAAAAAAACACATTCTTTTTACTTTATTATAATTTATTTGGTGAAAATAACAAAATATCCCCTTTTGAATCCATTGACAATGCCAGAAAAGCAAAATTTGAATCATATCAAAATCTAGATTTTTAGTTTTAGTACAAAACACAAAATTGCACATTTTACCCAGAAAGTGATGATTTCAAACACAACTTTACCCTTGACCTAGAAAGCATGCAAAGATGCAATTGCTCTTGGCAAAATCCAAGGATCAATTACCGGTACTTTTCATTCCTTAAATCACTTTTTTCCAATAAGTCATTTTCTATACTTGGCGAGATTCTTTAGACAGAGCCGAGAGTATTTTTTTTTATTTCTATATCTTTTTTTTTTTTATGACTTAATAGTAAGTGGGCCACCTTTGGATTGGGCTCGGGCAACCACCTTGGGATTGTGCTCAGGCAACCCAAACATCAGGGCCTGGGGCTTGCCCTACTCTTGAGTAAACTTTGTTTCGAAATTTAGCCCATATATGTTTTCTATTTTTTTCGATCTAGACAGAATTGTCCCTACTAGGTGTGTTTTGATCTCTAGAAAGGAAAATGTAGCAGTACTAGTGGTATGAGAGAGATTTTTTTTATTGACATGAATTTTGGGTAGAGAGAGAGAGCTAGGGGAGAAGAAAGAAGGAGCTAGCGGTGGTCTTGACTCAAATTGATTTCTTTCTTCGTTCGATAACTAAACCTTCTTGTGATGTTCATCTACTTCATAATCGGGTATCTGGATCAATTTTTTCCATTCCTCGCTACGTACCCAAAATTTTGTTTCTGCTGCCTTACTTTTACAAGTACCCTGCCCCCTCTAAGTCAAAATTTTAACCCCCACCTAGATACATGCATAACTCTGCCCAATTTAATATGGTTTGCTTACTTTTGTTGTTCATATTCCGCGTAGAAGAGCGTAACTTGTAGGTTAGGAAAATACTACAATGCACACCCCTATTTAGCCATGTATTATACGCACTCCTAAAAATGTTCCGAATCAATTACCTCTTATGAGTTAAAAGTTACGATTTTTTTGTATAAAAGTTACGAGTTTTTAATATAAGAGTTACGATAAGTTAAAAAAACATTACGATTGTTATGAGGTGGCAGTATGGATTATATGTTTTCTAACATGCAGCGGCAAGAGCAGGTGAAAGGAGTTCATTTGAATGGCTGCTTTTGAAATTGAGACATGTAGAGGAGTTGATGAAGGAAGCAGCAGTACTTCCTCCCCTGCTGCGACTACTACAAACGGCATGTTGGAAGTCAACATTGATGCTCCCACGGAGCCTGAGCCATATCCAAAATGTCGTATGGAAAAAGCCCCATTGATTGATGAAGGATGCAGCAGTACTTCCGCACCTGCTGCAACTACCACAAACAGCACGTTGGAAGTCAGGGTTGATCCTCGCACGGAGCCTAAGCCGCCAAAACGTCGTATTGAAAGAGTCCCGTTGACAATGCGAAGAGATGAAAGGACTAAGGGATATTTTGATCCTAGGGTGGTTTCAATAGGTTCGTACCACCATGGGAAGGAGGAGCTCCAGATGGCTGAGAGGATCAAACCTATTGTAGCGGAATTGTTTATTTCGGGAAGCGGAAAAGACATGGATGAATTTCGTAAGAATGTTATGGGGATAGTTGACGAAGCTAGAAGCTGCTACCTTGAAGGATCGACAAATAAGTATCCCGACATGGAATTTGCTGAAATGATGCTCCTTGACTGTTTACTTGTTGCAGCTGTTATTGAGACCAAACCAGGTTACGTGAATCGAATAATTCAATACGAATTAATAACACACTTGGGTCCACACGATACACTCCTTCTGCAGAATGATATATTGTGTTTGCTTGAGAATCAAATCTCATTTCAAGTTCTCGAGTTACTGATGAGCTTAAAGTCCAAACACCACAAATTGACCGCAATGTTGGACAAGATGCTCCATAGTATTTATTCTCAGGAGTCAACACGACAAGATAAGAGAATTGATGATACGAAGCAACCCATTCATCTCCTTGAATACGTTTGGTTGTGGCAGAATAAATTAAGCCAATCAAATCGTACTCCCGAAACATCGACCCGTCCTATCTGGGATTATTATTACTCCTTCAAATCCGTTGCTGATCTCAAAGCCAAGGGAATCTATGCTAGGCGGGGTAGTGATCCTAGTCAACGGGATTTTAAGCTCAAATCTTTCTTCTTCTTCGCAGTGCTCGAAATTCCTCCAATTATTTTGAATCCTCATTATGTTAAATATATTTCAAACCATGTTGCATATGAGTGGATGCCAAACAATCCTACCAACCTTCCCACGATGGCTTATATAAATTTTATGAAATCCCTTATTAATACGGCAGAAGATGTCAAAGAGCTGCGAGCAAGGGATATATTATTCACCCCCTGCATGAGTGATGAAGAAGCGGTCCAAATGTTCAACATCCCCACAATCCTAGTGGAGGACTTCAGCATATATGATGAGGTAAAGCAGAGAATCCAGAGGCACTATAATAACAAGGCGAAGACATGGTCTGCCGAATTGATTCACAATTATTTCAGCAGTCCATGGACATTCATCGCTTTCGCTGTTGCGGCTACTCTTATTATCCTGAGTTTTCTTCACACCTTCTTCACAATTTTTCCTCGCAAATGATTGGTTTCAACTTCACTTGTGGCTTGTCCTTGTTTTTCTTTTCCCCTTTTTCTAGTTTCTATTTGTTCACTGCTTCCTCTGCCTTCCATGAATCATGATGGCGTGTGTGGACCATTTCCAAACTTTTTGCTTTGGAGTTAATGTGTGTATGTTTTCTTAATCATCCAACAGTTCTCTAAGACATTGCTTTTGGAGTTAATGTGTGTATGTTTTCTTAATCATCCAACATTTTTGTAAGATAGTAGTAGATTGTTATTTTGCCTCAAAAGAAAATGCTTATTGTAACCATAGTATTTCAATGTCGATCTCAATGTAGAACAAGCAAGCGAACGGTACTCTCCAAATGTTTCCCTGCACGGTTCTTTGGATTGTTATAAGCTCTTCCCATAAATTAGACTTAGTAGACCATGGACTTTATCGTTGTAAAACAATTAAACATAAAGGAAAATAAAAAAAAAAAAACTTATTTCTTAAATCTTCAACCAAAATTTTTTTTTTGGGCTAAAACTATTGAAACTAATATAACTATCTCTTCATATTAATTGGTAAAGAAGGGGCAAGAACACGCCATTGGATGAGAGAAGAAGCAAAGAAATGCTATTGGATGAAACCAATTAATCTACATTGTAAAGTAACAGATAACTACACAATGTGAGAGACTGGGCTGTTGAGAAAAAGAAATGATGTCTCCAAACCACATACCATGAGAGGCCAATACTTTACACTATTCAATAAAAAAATCCTTCTAAATTCTGATAAATTAGAATCATAACAACAATTATGAGTATATGAAAACCCAAAAATAGAAATTGTTACCCAGATGTCTAACGGGGTATTTGATTTCTATATGTTGTCTATAGAGAATTCTTTGTCAATTTTCGTGCTTCAATTTTGCATTAAATACATTGGAATAAAAAAAAATGGAAATTTTTGGACAGAGCACGACCGACGCTGCCCCGAATAGAATGACAATAAAGAGGAAGAAGGATCTATATCAATAACTATATCTGCGAGCATTTAAGCAAAAATACCATTATTGGAGCATAAAATTGTTAAAGTGAAATTTTGGACTTATTGTCTACGCCGTGAAGACAATAGATATTTTGTCTAAATAGTATTTTATGAAAGGGTATCGTGACCGTTGGAACTACCAAAAATACCATTTTAATTTTTTTCATTCAGAATCCAAAAAATCTGAATTAGTTTCAAAGAAATGTTAGGTAATTAAATCAAAAACTCATTGTTATTCGATTGAACTGAGATTTTTTGTATGACTACTCGAAAAATTATTTTAAAATTAATATATGACTTAAATTATGTGTGCCTGATTCTGTAGTGGACTCCACATACATATCTGTGCACCATCGGTTGGTTCCCATAGTTTGGTTGGAACGAAAATATTGCCATTTACCACCAGTACGAAAGTGGCAAGTTGCACCTCTTGCCATTTACCTGATTTTGAGGCAGATACCTCTGCTACAACTGGAAATGGAAGAGGTTTCGGAAAAGACCCAATAAGCATAGACTCCATTTGGCTCCTTCAATCAAAAGCAAATTAGTTCATGCACATGCGATTCTTGGCGGCTCGTAATGTAAGTAGACAAACACTCTCCCCCTCTTGTGTGTGTGTGTGTCTCTCTCTCTCTCTAGTTCTCTGCAACAGAGTGAGTGAAGTGGACTTGAATGAGCAATTAGTCAGTCAAGAGAGTGTTCGACCGTCCAATGATGGCGTGTACGTTTTATGCCCAAAATTTACTAATGTCCGTGACTTTAATAAATCTGTGGGTTTACAGGAGAAGAGTATTTCATTTCCTGCTCCCAGCGTGTCGGTAGGCTGGTTCAATTTTGTAAGAACGTATAGCAGGTTTCCCAGTGATGTCACTGATGTGTGATTCTTTTTATTTTTTATTTTTATAGTGATGTACGTTCTCCACTATATAAAACACAATCTAAATGAAACAAAAAATGGTCTATAAGAATTGAACTGAATTCATACATTGTGAGAGACTTGAATCACCAAATAACTTCTAGTAGTTAGATTGGGGTATAATCAATAATGGCATCCTCTCTATGAAGACCAAACCTACCTTAATATGGCAAAAAAATTACTGTATTTGGACTGCGATTCTGATTCAATCTTTTCGTGCTTTAATGTCACCTTCGTGAATAAAAAATTAGAGGGATTTGGTAGATATAAAAGGAGTTTAGGATTAAGTTACATTCTTTTAATGGATCCGAAAATCATTTGGGGCCGGAAAGGATTATTGCGGATTCAAATAGAACCACTCAAAAAGTTAACTAAGTATAAGGACAATGATCTAATTTTATACTATGAATGAAGACGGGCAAAGAATTACTCTCTCCGTCACGATTTGTTTGTTCATCTTTAAAACTCCAACTTATTAATGGAACGTAATGATTACTCTTAAGAAGTCTTGTTTATCCAATAATACCCCTCGCTTTTTTAGCATTACGGAATGCATACTCTCCAATGCATAATTTTGAGAGAGAGAGAGAGAGAGAGAGAGAGAGAGAGAGCATTGGTGGATTCAATATAGTAGAACATTTTACAAAGAAATCCCGTTCCTATACTCCATTGGTTACTTTCATGTTGTGAGTTACTAATGCACACTACATGGTTTAATTCATAAACAAGCATGGATTAATAATACAATTAGGACAAGCACAACTAAAAGGTTTTCATATAGATAGAGATGACAAATATGTCGGTCTCATAAGAATTTTAAACGTTTGTTTAAGCGGGGAAGATATTGAATTGGAAATTTTTGAGAAAACTGACTAGGTGAAATCAAAGGTTAAGGCGATCAAACACGGAATAACGATTGGACCACATCCACGTGGTTTTCCTCTTTCTTGGCACAACTTAGTGGACCACTTCATTCATGCCTTTCTCAATCAGTCTAATAAAAGGACTATTGGACTCTTTACTTACTCACATGGCAGGCAGAGCATTTCGTGTATCCTGAAAATGATTGCCTAGTGCATAACGAGATGCTCTATTGAGAATTTGTGAGGGGAAGGTGTACCTAGTTACTCAGATTCGGGGGTCTGTAGTGCACACCCGCAAAACTCTCAAATCTGACTTTGAGAAAGGATCAAAACTCTCAAATCTGACTTTGAGAGCAAAGCTGTTTTGTCCAAAGCAAAGCAATCCCTTTTTTTCTAATATCAGGTAACAAAAAAATTCCTACTCTCTCCAATCTGAAAAGTCTTAAACCCAATTTAATTTGGGGCAAATTGTTTACTTGTTAGATTGTGAATTGTTGATTGGGGAACCAGGATGGGATATGTGCAGAGTTGTTAAGTTTTGTTCTTTGGATTGTTTGCTATCCGCATTGTGTACTTTGAATTTAAGAGATTGAATTGTTTATCTAAGCTGGGGCTTTTGATTCAATCCGATCTAAGCGGAAGCGGGGGGTGCTGTGCACAGCCGTGCTGTGCACCCCTCGGCCGTTGGATCGACTTTTGGATGACTCAGATGTGTTTTGATTTTGTAGCAGTTAAAAAAAAATCAAAATTAAAGAAAATTGCCGAACGCATCCGAGCCGTCCAAAACTCGATTTTGATTTTGTAGCGATTAAAAAAAATAAAAATTAAAGAAAATTGCCGAACGCATCCGAGCCGTCCAAAACTCGATTTTGATTTTGTAGCGGTTAAAAAAAATCAAAATTAAAGAAAATTGTTGAACGCATCTGAGCCGTCCAAAACTCGATCCAACGGCCGAGGGGTGAACAGCACTCCCCGGGGATCCGACCTAAGCCAACTTATTTTGTGGCCCTCTTTTGTCGATTAGAGAAAATTATTTGCATTTCTCAAATCTTATAATTAAGCACACAAAAAATTACAAAATAATTAAATATAATTCTTGTCTATCAGTACTCATGAGTATTGTAACTCATTCTCTATTAGATTCATTGTTTACATATAAGTTCGAAAAATATTTAGCAATGTCATCCAATCCTTTAGGCAATGCCTTGGCGTGCCGTGCCCGTGCATCTTCACAAGCCTTTAGGCAATGCCTTGGACGTTGATATCCAAGATGTGCATCTTCCGGGTCCTTTAAGTGTGAGTGCCTTGGCGTGTTGTGCATGTTGTGCCATGTTTGTGCCCGTGCACGTGTGCACGTCGTGCCCATTCTCGTGTCATGTGGACCATAATTGGTTTGAGTCCTACCTAAAGCTGACCTTTTTAGTTATTTTTCCCCCTTCGAACTCCTACACAGTCACACTTTTGCGGTTTTTTATTACAATTGAGTCTTATTTAGTGTTCATTAAAGTGACCAATTTTTTTGGAATGAGTTTTCTTTTTTACTTTTTGTTCTAAAGTGTTCACTTTTGATATTGCTCTTGATTACAATAATTTCAATAGATCAAAAAATTAGATCATATTTTCAGTTATTTTTTCACCCTTAACCTTTTCAGTTATTTTCCCCCCTTAATACTAGGGGTGCACACGGTTCGGATTGGATCGGTTCTCTAAAAATCCAATAACCGGACTTTCGACCGGTTCTAGAAAATTAAGAACCAAAACCTAACCAAAACCTAACCAATATACGTGTAGAACCTGTCGAAATCCAAACCGCAAGATCGGACCTGTTTTGGTTCGGTTCCAATTCTACCGATTGGCGTTAGAACACTTTTTCACAACACATGAACTCAAAAGATTATTTAGAATCTGGAGCACTAAACAACTCATAAAATAATTATAGGATTTTATAAGATTCGAAACCAGATATGGTCCACATGATACATAAAGTCCTTGACAATCTACCATCAATAAATCAACTCCAAAAATTGATGAAAACAACCAATAAAATAGCTTAAACAAAGAATGGAATAGTCTAACTATGAGAAAATAAAAATTATTTTACGTTACAGTTACTTATGTCGGACCTTAATTTCATAAATTAAAAAAAAAAACACACATTCTTGTTACTTTATTTTAATTTATTTGGTGAAAATAACAAAATATCCCCTTTTGAATCCATTGACAATGCCAGAAAATCAAAATTTGAATCATAGCAAAATCTAGATTTTTAGTTTTAGTACAAAACACAAAATTGCACATTTTACTCAGAAAGTGATGATTTCAAACACAACTTTACTGTTGACCTAGAAAGCATGCAAAGAGCCAAAGATGCAATTGCTCTTGGCAAAATCCAAGGATCAATTACCGGTACTTTTCATTCCTTAAATCACTATTTTCCAATAAGTCCTTTTCTATACTTAGCGAGATTCTTTAGACAGAGCCAAGAGTATTTTTTTATTATTTTATTTTGATATCTTTTTTTTTTTTTTATGACTTAATAGTAAGTGGGCAACCACCTTGGGATAGTGCTCAGGCAACCCAAACATCAGGGCCTGCCCTACTCTTGAGTAAACTTTGTTTCAAAATTTAGTCCATATATGTTTTCTATTTTTTTCGATTTAGATAGAATTGTCGCCACTGGGTGTGTTTTGATCTCGAGAAAGGAAAACGTAGTAGTACTAGTAGTATGAGAGAGATTTTTTTTATTGACATGAATTTTGGGGAAAGAGAGAGAGCTAGGGGAGAAGAAAGAAGGAGCTAGCAGTGGTCTTGACTCAAATTGATTTCTTTCTTCGTTTGATAACTAAACCTTCTTGTGATGTTCATCTACTTCATAATCGGGTATTTGGATCAATTTTTGCCATTCCTCGCTACCCAAAATTTTGTTTCTGCTGCCTTACTTTTACAAGTACCCTGCCCCCTCTAAGTCGAAATTTTAATCCCCACCTAGATACATGCATAACTCTGCCCAATTTAATATGGTTTGCTTACTTTTGTTGTTCATATTCCGCATAGAAGAACATAACTTGTCGGTTAGGAAAATATTACAATACACACCCCTATTTAGCCATGTATCGTACGCACTCCTGAAAATGTTACGAATCAATTACCTCTTATGAGTTAAAATTTACGATTTTTTTGTATAAAAGTTACGAGTTTTTAATATAATAGTTACGATAAGTTAAAAAAACATTCCGATTGTTATGAGGTGGCACGGTATGGATCATACGTTTTCTAACATGCATGTGCAGCGGCAAGAGCAAGTGAAAGGAGTTCATTTGAATGGCTGAGTTTGAAATTGAGACATGTAGAGGAGTTGATCGAGGAAGCAGCAGTACTTCCGCACCTGTTTCAACTACCACAAACAGCACGTTGGAAGTCAGGGTTGATCCTCGCACGGAGCCTAAGCCACCAAAACGTCGTATTGAAAGAGTCCCGTTGACAATGCGAAGAGATGAAAGGACTAAGGGATATTTTGATCCTAGGGTGGTTTCAATAGGTCCGTACCACCATGGGAAGGAGGAGCTCCAGATGGCTGAGAGGATCAAACCTATTGTAGCTGAATTGTTTATTTCGGGAAGCGGAAAAGACTTGGATGAATTTCGTAAGAATGTTATGGGGATAGTTGACGATGCTAGAAGCTACTACCTTGAAGGATCGACAGATATGTATTCCGACGTGGAATTTGTTGAAATGATGCTCCTTGACGGTTTATTTGTTGCAGCTGTTATCGAGCACCACACTCCAGGTTACAAGAATCCAAAAATTTTATTCGCATTAGAAACACAATTGGGTCAACACGATACATTCCTTCTGACAAGTGATACATTGTGTTTGCTTGAGAATCAAATCTCATTTCAAGTTCTCGAGTTACTGATGAGCTTAAAGTCCAAACACCACAAATTGACCGAAATGCTGGACAAGATGCTCCATAGTATTTATTCTCAGAAGTCAACGCGACAAGATAAAAAAATTGGTGATACGAAGCAACCCATTCATCTCCTTGAATACTTTTGGTTGTGGCAGAATAAATTAAGCCAATCAAATCATACTCACGGAACATCAACCCGTCATATGACGGATTATTTTTACTCCTTCAAATCTGTTGCTGAGCTCAAAGCCAAGGGAATCTATGCTAGGAGGGGTAGTGATTTTGGTCAACGGAATTTTAAGTTCAAATCTTTCTTCTTCTTCGCAGTGCTTGAAATTCCTCCAATTATTTTGAATCCTTATTATGTTATACATAATTCAAACCAAATTGCATACGAGTGGATGCCAAACAATCCTACCAACCTTTCCACGATGGCTTATATAAATTTTATGAAATCCCTTATTAATACCACAGAAGATGTCAAAGAGCTGCGAACAAGGGATATAGTACTCACCCCCTGCACGAGTGATGAAGAAGTGGTCCAAATGTTCAACAGCATCCCCACAATCCCAGTGGAGGACTTCAGCATTTATGATGAGGTGAAGCAGAGTATCCACGAGCACTATAATAACAAGGTGAAGACATGGTTTGCCGAATTGATTCACAATTATTTCAGCAGTCCATGGACATTCGTTGCTTTCGTTGCTGCGGCTACTCTTATTATCCTAAGTTTTCTTCAGACCTTCTTCACAATTTTCCCTCGCAAATGATTGGTTTCAACTTCACCTGTGGTTTCAACTTCACCTGTGGTTTCAACTTCACCTGTGGTTTCAACTCTTATTATCCTAAGTTTTATTTTCCCCTTTTTCTGGTTTCTATTTGTTCACTGCTTCCTCTGCCTTCCATGAATCATGATGGCGTGTGTGGACCATTTCCAAACTTTTTGCTTTGGAGTTAATGTGTGTATGTTTTCTTAATCATCCAACAGTTCTCTAAGACATTGCTTTTGGAGTTAATGTGTGTATGTTTTCTTAATCATCCAACATTTCTTTAAGATACTAGTAATTGCTTTGTATGCAGATTGTTGTTTTGCCTCAAAAGAAAATGTTTAATGTAACCATAGTATTTCGATGTCTATCTCAATGTAGAACAAGCAATTACAAGTGCGAATTGTTAGAAAAAGCTTTTAAAAATCTATTTAATTCCAACACGAACGACACTCTCCAAATGTTTCCCAACACGGTTCTTTGGATTGTTATAAGCTCTTCCCATAAATTAGACTTAGTAGTGTGACCATGGACTTTAAAATTAAACCCAAAGGAAAAATAAAAAACTTATTTATTAAATCTTCAACCAATTTTTTTTTTTTTTTTTGGCTAAAACTATCTATTGAGATTAATATAACTATATCTTGATATTAATTGGTAAAAACACGTCATATAGGATGAGCAAAGAAGTAAATTAATGCTATTGGATGAAACCCATCTACATCGTTTCCAAAAAAATATGTGTTTTGGGGCCGTGTCTAAAGGCACTTCTCAAATATATACGGCAAACTAAATGAACTATTCTTACATAAGCTTAGACAACATATGCCGACCGAAAAAAAAGAAAACATTCTTAGGCAACATTGATCCCTACAAATTCAACTCTATTCCTACCAAAAATTTCAAGTTTCAAATTAGGGGAACACAAATTCAACTCCAATCCTAGTAAATGAGCACAGAAGAATCCTAGCAACGTTTACGGTTGCCAAATCCCATTAAATAAACTGAATATTGAATCCCTTCAAAATTAAAATAAAATAAATTATTGAATAATTTGTTTAGATGAACACATTAGTCAAGAAACAGCATACGAATAATTAGCATATTAATTAAGCATAAAAAGCATCAGGACATTGCTCGTAACTGGGAAAAAAAAGTTAATTGATCCAATATTTTAAGCTATTCAATAAAAAAATCCTTCTAAATTCTAATAAATTAGAATTATGACAACAATTATGAGTATATGTAAACCCAAAAATAGAAATTGTTACACATATATCTAACGGGGTATTTGATTTCTATATGTTATCTACAGAGAATTCTCCGCCAATTATCGTGCTTCAATTTTGCATTAAATACATTGGAATAAAAAATGGAAATTTTTTAATAAAGCGCGACCGACGCTGCCCTGAATAGAACGACAATAAGACCATTTAAGCAAAAAATACCATTATTGGAGCATAAAATTGTTAAAGTGGTATTTTTTACTTATTGTCTACGCTGTGAAGACAATATATATTTTGTCAATAGTATTTTATGAAAGGGTATCATGACTGTTAAAAATACCAAAAATACCATTTATACAAAAAAAAAAAAACCAACGTGGAAATTTTTATAGTAAATAACTGGTACATTGATGCTATTATAAAGACGAAAATTTTAGCGTGAACTAGCCCTGAGCTGTTGCGAAAATAAATTTTTGGAAAGGTGGCAAGATTAGAGTTCCATTACTAACTCAAAGAACCATGTTTGTTTGCAGTTCAAAGAAGAAGAAATCCAGAATACTTACCACAAGGCCTTCAAGCAAAATTCATTTTTAGAGTTTTAGGAGTTTTTTAGATTTTTAGCTAAAAATAGAAAACTCACCTCCTATCCAAGAGGATCAGGGATAGAGCTGGTTGGTGGGGTAGGGTGGCATGTGCCACCCCGGTTCACAGAAATTTTATTTTACATTTGTGAATTGAATTTGGCACTTACCGGTCTCCAAAGAACTTGATTTCTCACACAAATGTTGAAAAAGCAGCAATATATAAGACGAATAGCTCAACTCTCCGGTGGTCTAATCGAGCCAAATACAGTTAAATTCGGCTTAATATTAAACAAACTTAAATTAATCTCAAATACAATTCGTCTAGTACCAAAATAAAACTCGAACGAGTTTTTACCGAGTCGAGCTGACCCGAGTTGGGTTTCATTTGTAGTTTAGCCACAACAATATATGTCGCCACCACGTGTGTCACTCCCGCTAGAACCCTCTATTCCCTTCCCATTTTGAAGAGCCCTAATTCAAACCACATTCTCTCAACAAAAAAAAAAATTGATTGATCAATCCCCACTCTCTCTCATCTCTCTCTCTTCTGTATGACCGATCGGACCCCGAACCAGAATCCCCTTTCAACTTCTCGATTGAGCCGTCTCTTTGGTACCCTCCGTTTCTCTCTCTACACTCTCATAGCCTCCGTCTCTCTTCTCCTTTTCAAAACCCTAAATTTTCTCTCCATGGACCTCCTCTTCCCCGTCAACGACGATGACGCCGACTTCGTCGACCGCTAGTCCCACACTCCCTCCTCTTCCTCCTCTGGTCCCACACTCCCTTCTCTTCCTCCTCCCATCACCTCTACGTGGACCACGAAGAAGAATAACTCTACTTCGTTCCTTACAGGTACAACCACCTTTCTCAAAAACCTTAAAAGTTGTAGTGTAAGTTTCCCTGCGCTATATTGGGTGGAACCTAAGTTACGTAATTCGAGCGTCTTTGAATAACATCTCAAACTACTAAGTCAGTGCAAGAATTGAGAGACGAAGTGCAAGGCATTTTGAAGGATTATGTGACTAAGGCTTGAACAATCCAACACACGCCCAGCCGAGATTTTGTGGAAAATAACGTTATTTTAAGCAATACTTTTATTTATTATGATATTACTTTTCTTTTTATAATTGATAGGGCTGCACAAGGTTGTATGTACTTATCATCCCTTAGTAATTGAGTATACCCTAGTAATTGGATAGGTGATTGAAAATATTTATAAAATCTGTTTAATAGTACTTCGACGATCTGTATTGACAAAAAGTAATACTGCCTCTCACATGTTATAAATTTCTTTGAATGTTCGCCCATCCAATCTTAAAATTCTGTGCCCGTCCCTGATTTTGCCATCAGTTCTTGTTAGGGAATGCTATATGCCACTTGATTTCTACTTCTGCCGTTTGATGCTATGTGATTCGTTTTAGTTTTCTTGGTAAATGGGGTTTGGACTGGTGTTTTCAGGTGGAGTGTGGCAAGAGAGTCGTTGTTTGGGAACAACATGAGCACTGTGAACGGCGATTTGTATGCCGCGGGGTCTTCAGGTGCTTATTTGGAGCCAATGGGGATTTGGGGCTACGATATGATGGCGGAAATTGTTCTTCCTGGCTCTTAAATTAAAATCTTTGGACTGTACGGAAGGAGGTGATTAGGCGTTGATTGCGGAATGGGTGTTCTTGCAGGCTCTTAAATGGTGGGAAGTTAAATTTACCTTGTATCTATCTTTCTGTCAAATACTAGATAGGATTAAGTTTTTGTTTCATGTTCTTAGTGGATTTCTGTAAAGTTTGTCAAATACTTTAAAATGCCTTAACCATGAAAGGAAAATGAATTCTATAAATCCTTTGGCAGCACCAATAATTGCCTTGATAAGTATATTACACAACACCTTGAAGTGGAGTTAGAAAAAGCAATTGAGGCGCTTTAAAATGCATCGTAAAGCAAAATATATGGCATGCAAGTGCAGTAAGAAAGAGTTGTTGAGTCTCCTCAAAAGTGCCTCACTAAAAGTTACTTAATAAAAATTTAATGCGGCACTTGCAAGTGCAGTAAGAAAGAGTTGTAGAGGCTCCTCAAAAAGTGCCTCATTAAAAATGCCTTAATAAGAATTTGATGCGGCATCTGAAAGTGCAGAGAGAAAGCTCTATTGAGGCACCTTACACTTCTGCGTTAAAAAGTGCCGCTTTTGGTATATAGCTGCATCAATAGAAGCAACATGACACTTTAATCCCCAATGTGTAAACTGCCCCAATAAGATTGTTTTAGAGGCATTCTTGAATACCTTCATAAGCTATTTTTGTTGTAGTGATCTTCCAAGTTTATTGGAGTCTCTTGTTTAGGATGAGATTAGTCTCCCAAATTAGTTAGTCTATTGAAGTAGATAGTGAGTAATCAAGAACAAATTCTGCAACCTTTGTTGTAGCTAGATGTGTTAAAAGCCAATATTGAGGTTTTTCAAGCTAAATTTAACTATGTGTTTTGTTTTTGTAATTGGCTTATTTTGCCCATAGTGAATTTTATTTTAATTTTCAATGTCACCAATATTTTTAAATTCCATTTCGTTTCAATTTGCATGTTGTTTCATACTAATTGTTGTAGTATACGAACAACATAGCAATTAGAAAATTTTGTCATCTTAGGGAACCGGAACCAATGGAAGTGATAGAACAAGCACATTTTTTTTTTTCACAACCAAACCAAACATATTTTCAATAGGTAGAAAATTATCTACACGCAGGAGTACTCTTTGTTGTGCAGTCCTCGCACAGCACCGTGTTGTGCATATTCGAACTGTCCATTGCAAAAATAAAATATGAACCGTCCATCCGAGCAATAGACGAACCGAATGTGCACAACAAGGTGTTGTGCGGGGCTGCACAGCAGAAACCCCGCTTCCATAAGTAATATTGAGTTGCCTATCAAGAGAAATGTTAAGTACCAAAAAATGGTACCCAGAAATTATCCGAAAACTGGAAATGAGTTTTGAAACACTCATTTTCACTTTTTGGATAATTTGCGGTGTGTCCATATTTCTGTGTATGTAATAGTTCTGGCCTATCAATCATTCTTAGAGCCTGGTATGTTTTGAAGGCAAACACGTGGGCACTATTTTAAATTAAAACAAACAACAGAAGTCAGTAGCAGCATTTTGACCAAGGCGCAAAAGCGCCATTCCCATAAAATCACTTAAAAAATACATTCAACGAGTTAAATCACCTACAAAATACATCCAACGAGTAAAATTCACTCGGCCGGTACATATTAGTCAAGAACCAACATACGAATAATTAGCGTGTTAAGTATAAAAAGCATCAGGATAATGCTCGTAACTGAAAAAAAAAAAAAAAAGTTAATCGATCCATCTAAAAGAGCTGGAGTATAACTTTTCCCATTCCCAAAGCAAACGGGGGAAAAAATGCCAATTTCACACAATTTGTTCTGAAGTACATACACTAGAAGTAAAGTAATACTAGATAACTACACAATGTGAGAGACTGAGCTGTCGAGAAAAAGAAATGATGGCTCTATGTGAGAGGCCAATAAAAAATCTTTCTAGCTAAATTCTAATAAATTAGAATTATAACAACAATTATCAAAAGTTGAGAGATAGTATTCATGAAAGATTCCCATGGGGAAAGATTGGGAGTCCACAGATCGGACACTCCAACGACAACAGGTCACAGAAATACAACGAGAAAGCATATGACCAAACCAACGGAACACACCGGATAAAATCCGGACAAAAACCGGCCTAAAGCCGGACAAAACACAAAAGAAACGAGAAAAAAGATACACTCCCCTTCGTCGTTGAGCAGCCCATCTCTAGCCAAACCTCCAACCGGTCACGCGCCTCTACCGGAGGCCTAAGAAGCCGCCGGAACCCGTAAGGTTGCAAAGGAGGAGCAGACGAATCGTAACGCCCAACAGGGCTGCGGAACACCAAGTTCCAACGATTGGCGAACAGAAGGCGGATATGGTACAGAAGGGGAAGGGGAAACCAGATCTGGAAAGGGGATTAGTCCCTCCCCTCCCGCCGCCCAAAGGGTGTGCAACCCATGGAGGGGGAGGGGAAGGAGGGGCGGCTAGGGTTAGAGTTTTTTAGAGAGAGAGAGAGAGAGCGGCACAATTATGAGTACGTGTAATGATGTAAACCCAAAAATAGAAATTGTTACACAGATATCTAACGGGACAATTGATTTCTATGTGTTGTCTATAAGTTTGGTAAACTCTAGTTGCTGAACTTATTATTTCCGCTGCTATTAAGGATAATCCTTTTGTCTAACCAAATCTTTTTATATTAACTGATTTAAATAATACTTCCGAAATTCTAGCGTTGCATTAGTGTTTTAATTATTCCTAAAAAATTGTAACAATTGTATTTCGTAAATGCTTGATCAAACCGTAAATTTTATTTGTCTAAAATATGAACCAAATTCAAAAGCAAGACATGTGTTGTTTGATCAAATACTTGCGATGTGGAAATGAACTAATTTTTGCTTGAAATTGTTTAACAATAAGCCCCACAATTTTATATATATTTTTTTTCATCATCGAAGTAAGAACTCAAAGTGTAAACTTAGAGTGTACTACACAAATACCTACTTTTTAGGTTGAGTGAACAAAATAACAATCTACACATGCAACTTGAAACTCCCATTTGTTTCTCACGCCGTAAGACGCAAGCTACCATTGCATCATCAACACCTATCAACTCGTTGGTGTGTGAGTTGTTGTCAAGCCTGACTATTCGCGGAGCTCGTGGTTTCCAATGCCTCGCTAATGCATAATCTTGGCTACGTCACTGATCTCTCTCCCCACCAAGAATAGGTTCTTTGCTCTCTTTCTCCCCTACCAAATTAAGTTGTGAAGAGTACTGAAAGAATTTAGACAAAGCAAAGCAAAGTATCAAAACTCTCTGATTTGGTATAAAATCAACTTTGAGAGCAAGTTGTTTTGTCCAATGCAAGAGAAAGGAAGCCGAATTTGAGCAAAGTAAAGCAATCCCTTGTTTCTAATTAATATCAGGTAATAAAAAAATCTCCTACTCTTCAATTTGAAAAGTCTTAAACCTTATTTAATTTGAGGCAAGCTGATCATTGTTAGATTGTGAATTGTTGACTGGGGAACCAGGAGTGGATGTGCAGAGTTGTTAAGTTTTGTTCTTTGGATTGTCTGCTATCTGCATTGTTAATTTTGAATTTAAGAGTTTGAATTGCTTAACTAAGCGGGGGCTTTTGATTCAATCTAATTTAAGCCAACTTATTTTGTGGCCCTCTTTTGTCAATTAGAGATTAGGAGATTAGAGCTTCGCATGGTTGGTCCGTTTAATTCCGTGCCATGTCTACCCCGGCCCATTTATTAGTCGTGTTATGTCATGCCAGCTCATTTTAGAATATGCTCGGCCCAGCCCGGCCATTTGCATGCCACACTTCGTGTCGTGTCGTGCCGTGCATGTGGGCTTTTTTTTTTTTTTTTTGTATCAAACATTGTGAAGACGAAAAAAATTCTTCTAATAAATTGCTGGCATTTTTTTTACAAAAGACAGAAAACAATCAAATTGTAATTTTGTAATACAATGGATTTAAAAATGTAAGAGTAGCAACCTATAGTTTTAGTACATTCAACAAGGTTGGCAGTTTGGCACCAACTCAACTATTAATCATTTGAATTTTTTAAACCTTATTAAACCTTATTATAAGTGCCTTTCAAAATTTTAAAAAAAAAAAAACCTTCTTATTAGTAGCAGAAAAAAATATTATACTTCTCTATCAGTAACTTCAAGTATTTTATATTTGACCCCAATACCCCTAAATTTTGGCTTCACCGATGTGGCCAATCTCAGGGCCGGCTCAGAGGTGAACCCAGCAAGCCCCTAGGCTTGAGGTATCCCCCGGGCTGGGGCAACCAAAAAAAAATTCGTTGTATATCTATAATATTATTTGATTTTAGCAATGGGTAGAAAGAATTAGACGGCGCAGTTGGCTATCGCCATGGTCTTGTTAACTCTGATTCCTGAGGTCGAGAGTTGGAGACTCCCTCACACTTTCCTTTTTGGGGCACTTTTTGGAGACCAGCTCCTTAAATCTTCTCCTGCATCTGCAAAAAGCACTAACCTCTCTACAACAACACATCTATGATTTCGGTCAAGATTACTTTGGCCTGATTTCTTTTCTCTTTGTTTTTGTTTTATTTTATTTTATTTTGAACTTTTTGAAGTTCTTGATTACATAGAAATCGATGGACTATACGAAAACGGTCGCACATCGGTATAAGATTGATAACTTTGATCTCTTATTTTTTTTGTTCTTTGTTCTCTTTTATCATGTTCTTGACATTGTACGAAGACATAAGACATGACATGATTTACTATCACACGAAGCTACAAGGAAAAAAATGTAGATGCCATTTTATGAGCCAGAGCCCATATCCTGAGCCGAGTTTTGCATTCCTTAGCTAAATGCAAACAAAAAAATTATTTTAAGTTACAGTTGCTTATCTCGGACCTTATTTTCATAAATAAATAAACACATTCTTTTTACTTTATTTTAATTTATTTGGTGAAAATCAGAAATTATCCCTCTTTTGAATCCATTGACAATGCCAGAAAATCAAAATCTAGATTTTTAGTTTTAGTACAAAACACAAAATTGCACATTTTACTCAGAAAGTGATGATTTTAAACACAACTTTACTCTTCACCTAGAAACCATGCAAAGATGCAATTGCTCTTGGCAAAATCCAAGGATCAATTACCGGTACTTTTAATTCCATAAATCGATATTTTCCAATAAGTCATTTTCTATAGTTAGCGAGATTTTTAGACAAAGCCGAGTGTATTTTTTTTATTTGTATATCTTTTTTTTTTATGACTTAATAGTAAGTGGGCAACCATCTTGGGATTGGGCTCGGGCAACCCAAACATCAGGACCTGCCCTACTCTTGAGTTAACTTTGTTTCAAATTTAGCCCATATATATTTTCTGTTTTTTTTCGATTTAGACAGAATTGTCCCCACTGGCTGTGTTTTGATCTCTACAAAGGAAAATGTAGCAATAGTAGTATGAGAGAGAGATTGTTTTATTGACATGCATTTTGGGGAGAGAGAGAGAGAGAGCTAGAGGAGAAGAAAGAAATGTGGAGAGTGGTCTTGACTCGAATGGATTTCTTTTCTCGTTCGACAACTAAACCCTCTTGTGATTTGTGATGTTCATCTACTTCATTTTTTTGAAGAGCAAAAATTTTATTAACCTTTGAAAACGAATTACAAAGATTAAAGGGATCCTAGCAACGAGCATCAAGATGGGGAAAGGGCGGATCATCCCTCACACCAAAAGACACCAGACGCTAGGAACCAAAAGGGAAAAACATAACCTGATGTTGGCAAGAAGCCAACCAAAACCTCCCAACAAGAAAAACAACTTCCCCAAACAAGACCTAACCAAAATGTCAAATAAAGACACCACTATTGACAAAATTAGGTTCCAACGGAAAAACTGCTAATGACCTCATCATCTTCCCCCAAAAAATCTTCACTCAAGATCTTGCTAATTGACCGAGCAGCTTGAGCCGAATTAAGTTGAAACCTATTGATGTTTTCAGAAGAAACAGATAAAGCAGCAGCAGCAATAGCAGATCTGAACACCACGCATTTTTTCTTTTTCCGACGATCTTTCTTCCTCAATTTAGGAAAGCCCAAAATATCTTCAATCCTTTTCTGCTTCCATTTTCTTTTTCCAGTATCTTCCACAACATCAACTAGATTGAGATCCACAACTAACTCAATACCCTCCACATCTCTCTCCTTAAGAAAGCCCACTTCAGATAGATTCCAAAAGCCTTGTTCATATTCCACGACCTCCTTATCATTGTTAGTAACAACCACATCAGTATCTATACTCTTCTTTTCATTCTCATTCCCATTCCCAATAATATGGTCCAGCTGCCTCGAAATTTTAGTGTTCTTACCCAGTATCTTCTCCCTATCATCTACCACAACAATCTCCTTGTTTTTATTATTAGGCCCAACTAAAGTAGCTTCTTCCATAATTTCCAAGTTAAGAATAGGCCCAGCAAATACTTCCCTTGTTTTCAAGATGGGCCTTTGATCTAGCCCAAATTTATTAGCATCCCCCACCTTCCCCTCTACCACAGGTGATAGAATCACTTCTTTGGAACTCGGTGCAAGCCTGGAAATTCCATCCGCCTCCACGCATGATATCCCATTTGCCGCCAATTTTGCATCGGAAAGGATGTTCGTTTCATCTACTTCATAATCGGGTATCTGGATCAGTTTTTGTCATTCCTCGCTACCCCAAATTTGTTTCTGCTTCCTAACTTTTACAATTATATACCCTGCCCCCTCGAAGTCGAAATTTTAATCCCCACCGAGATACATGCATAACTGTGGCCAATTTAATATGGTTTGCTTGCTTTTGTTACTCATATTCTTCATAGAAGAACGTAACTTGTAGGTTAGGGAAAGGCTACAATACACACGCCTATTTAGGCATGTATCATACGTACTTCTAAAAATATTACGAATCAATTACCTCTTATAGCTAAAAAGTTACGATTTTTAAGTATAAAAGTTACGAGTTTTAAAAACATTACAATTGTCATGAGGTGGCACAGTATAAATCATATAATAAATGCATACGGTACACACCTTTAATGGGTGTGCTAGCCATTCCCGGCAGGTTATTCTATGCGCAATACTTCATATGAGGTAGTCGTCGATCAAATGAACCTCCAAAAGGGCCAATGATATTACATCCACACATCGTGTTTTCTCTTATATAAATTCTTAACATGCAGCGGCAGTACTTCCGCACCTGCTGCAACTACCACAAACAGCAGGTGAAAGGAGTTTATTTGAATGGCTGAGTTTGAAATTGAGACATGTAGAGGAGTTGATGAAGGAAGCAGCAGTACTTCCGCACCTGTTTCAACTACCACAAACAGCACGTTGGAAGTCAGGGTTGATCCTCGCACGGAGCCTAAGCCACCAAAACGTCGTATTGAAAGAGTCCCGTTGACAATGCGAAGAGATGAAAGGACTAAGGGATATTTTGATCCTAGGGTGGTTTCAATAGGTCCGTACCACCATGGGAAGAAGGAGCTCCAGATGGCTGAGAGGATCAAACCTATTGTAGCGGAATTGTTTATTTCAAGGAGCGGAAGGAGCATGGATGAATTTCGTAAGAATGTTCTAGAGATAGTTGACGATGCTAGAAGCTGCTACATTGAAGGATCAACAGATGTGTATTCCGACAAGGAATTTGCTGAAATGATGCTCCTTGACGGTTTATTTGTTTCAGCTTTTATCGAGTACACGACTCCAGGTTACGGGGATGACACATTTCAATACCAATTAACAGAACACTTGGGTCAACACGATTTATACCTTGTGACAGGTGATATAATGCATTTGCTAGAGAATCAATTCCCACTTCAAGTTCTCGAGTTGCTGATGAGCTTAAAGTCCAAACACTACAAATTGACCGGAATGCTGGACAAGATGTTACATAGATGGGAGTCTCAGGAGTCAACGCGACAAGATAAAAGAATTGATGATACGAAGCAACCCATTCATTTCCTTGAATACTTTTGGTTGTGGCAGAATAGCCAATCAATTCAGACTCGCAGAACATCAACCCGTCATACCTCGGATTATTTTTACTCCTTCAAATCTGTTGCTGAGCTCAAAGCCAAGGGAATCTATGCTAGGAGGGGTAGTGATTTTAATCATAGGGATTTTAAGTTCAAATCTTTCTTCTTCTTCGCAGTGCTCGAAATTCCTCCAATTATTTTCTCTCATCGTTCTTTTATATATCTTTCAAACCACATTGCATACGAGTGGACGCCACACAATCCTAATAACCTTCCCACGATGGCTTTTGTGAATTTTATGAAATCTCTTATTAATACCACAGACGATGTGAAAGAGCTGCGAGCAAGGACTATATTATTCAGCAGCTACACGAGCGATGAAGAAGTGGTCCAATTGTTCAACAAAATCCCCACATTTGGACTGGAGGACTTCAGCATATATGATGAGGTGAAGCATAGAATCCACGAGCACTATAATAACAAGGTGAAGACATGGTTTGCCGAATTGATTCACAATTATTTCTGCAGTCCATGGACATTCATCGCTTTCGTTGTTGCAGCTGCTCTTATTATCATGAGTTTTCTTCAGACCTACTTCACAATTTCCCCTCACAACTAATTGGTTTCAACTTCACTTGTGGCTTATCATTGTTCTCTACTTCCTCTTCCTTCCATGAATCATGTTGGTGTGTATGGACCATATGCAAACCTATTGTTCAAAGAGTTAATGTGTGTATGTTTTCTTAGTCATCCAAGGTTTTTGTAAGATACTGCTTTGGAGTTAATGTGTCTATGTTTTCTTAATCATCCAACATTTCTTTAAGATAGTAGTAATTGCTTTGTATGCAGATTGTTGTTTTGCCTCAAAAGAAAATGTTTATTGTAACCATAGTATTTCGATGTCGATCTCAATGTAGAACAAGCAATTACGTGTGCGAACGGCAATCTCCAAATGTTTCCCTGCATGGTTCTTTGGATTGTTATAAGCTCTTCCCATAAATTTGACTTAGCAGTGTGACCATGGACTTTATCTTGTAAAAAAAATTAAACACAAAGGAAAAATAAAAATAAAAACTTATTTCTTAAATCTTCAATCAAAAAAAATACTTTTTTTTTTCGGCTAAAACTATCTATTAAAACTAATATAACTTATCTCTTGATATTAATTGGTAAAGGGGGGGTTAAGAACACGTCATTGGATGAACAAAGAAGTAAATAAATGCTATTGGATGAAACCAATCTACATCGTTTCCAAAAAATATGTGTATGGGGGGCCGTGTCTAAAGGAACTTCTCAAATATATACGGCAAACTAAATCAACCATTCTTACATAAGCTTAGACAACATATGCTGACCAAAAAAAAGAAACATTCTTAGGCAACATTGATCCCTACAAATTCAACTCTATTCCTACCAAACATTTCAAGTTTCAAATAAGGGGAACACAAATTCAACTCCAATCCTAGTAAATGAGTACAGAAGAATCCTAGCAACGTTTACGGTTGCCAAATCCCATTAAATAAACTAAATATTGAATACCTTCACACAAACAAAATAAAAAAAAACGGGTAGATTGATGCTATTATAAAGACAAAAAAGAGTAACAGATGGTAGAAGTAAAGTAGGAGTAACAGATAACTACACAATGTAAGAGACTGAGCTGTTAGAGAAAAAAGAACTCCAAACCATATACAGTGAGAGGCCAATACTTTACGCTATGATCTAAATTGTTAAAATTGTATTTTTGATTTATTGTCTATGTTGTGAAGACAATTTATATTTTGTCTTAATAGTATTTTATGAAAGGGTATCTTGATTGTTAAAAATACCAAAAATACCATCTAGACAAAAAAAGCCAACGTGGAATTTTTTATGGTAAATAACTGGCACTTTGATGCTATTATAAAGACAAAAAATTTAGCATGAACTAGCCCTAAGCTATTGCGAAAATAAATTTTGGGAAAGGTGGCAACATCAGAGTTCCATTACTAACTCAAAGAACCATGTCAATTTGTTTGTAGTTCAAAGAAAACCAAGAATACTTACCACAAGGCGTTCAAGCAAAATTCATTTTCATTTCAGTTTTCGACCCAATTCAAGTTCAACCGTAAAGCCACCAAAAGTAGTCGTAACACCCCATGTAGACCACTAGCCCAGGCCAGTATCTTGATTTGATCTACAAGCTACACCACATGGCCCAAAATGCTTAAGCTCAAGGAACTAGTAGTCTCTTACATGGTTTGTTGTATGTCCAAGATAACTCATGTAAACAACCAATGTACGTAGGACTAAATACCATTTACCCCCAAACTTGGGATATTACAGTAGTGGCTTTACTTTAGCACTTTCAAGAGTTTGAACACTTTGAAGTATGGATTTCGAGATGGGTCTTCTCTTCACATATATCAACTACTCCTATTTTTCAGAGTTTTAGGAGTTCTAAGACTTTTAGCTACAAAATGGAAAACTCGCCTCCTATCCAAGAGTAGGGATAGAGCTGGTTGGTGGGGTAGGGTAGCACGTGTCACCCTGGTTCACAAAAATTTTATTTTACATTTGTGAATTTGGCACTTACCGGTGTCCGAAGAACATGGTTTCTCACAACTGTCGAAAAGTAGCAATATATAAGACGAATAGCTCAACTCTCCAGTAGACTAATCGAGCCGAATACTATTAAATTCAACTTAATATTAAACAAACTTAAATTAATTTAAAAAACAATCCGTTTAGTACCTAGATAAAACTCGAACGAGTTTTTACCGAGCCGGGCTTAGGGTTTCATTTGCGGTCCTCAGCCACAACAATGTCTGCCGCCACCACGTGTCACTCCCGCTAGAACCGTATATTCCCTTCCCACTTTGAAGAACCCTAATTCAAACCACCTCTCTCCATGAAACACTGTGTCAAATTGATCTCCTGAAGAAGATCAATCACCTCTCTCTCTTTCTCTCCCTCTCTCTCTTTTCTGTATGACCGATCGGCCCCCAAACCAGAAGCCCCCTTCAACTTCTCGATTGAGCCATCTCTTCGGTTCCCTCCATTTCTCTCTCTACACTCTCATAGCCTCTGTCTCTCTCCTCCTTTTCAAAACCCTAGATTTTTCTCCATGGACCTCCTCTTCCCCGTCGACAACGCCGACGACCGTTGGCCCCACACGCCCTCCTCCTTCTCCTCCCACCACCTCGACACCGACTGCGAACAAGAACAACTCTACTTCGTTCCTTACAAGGACAACCACCTTTCTCAAAAACCTTAAAGTTGTAGTGTTAGTTTGCCTATGCTATATTGGGTTGAACCTAAGTTACATAATTCGAGCATCTTTGAGTAACATCTCAAACTACTAAATTAGTGCAAGAATTGAATTTTCGTTTTTTGTTGAATTTGGTTCTTGAATGATTGATTTGATACAGTATCATATAAAAAATGCATATTGAATCCAATTCGCCATTTTTTTTAAAGAAATTAGAAGATTATGTGACTGAAGGTTGGTCACGCATACATTTCTATTAAATTGGTCACGGAAACTATCTTTCAGTGGCCACTATTTTGGTAGGTAAAGTGCACCATTCTGTGACCACCAGTTTTCGGTAACCAAAGTTGGTAGTCAACAAAAGGTACCATTTAGTGACCACCAATTTTCGGTGACCAAATTCAGGTGGTCACCCAAAGGATACAATCGTGACTAAGTTTTAGTCACTAAATGTTATGCTTTTGTGACCAAGCCAAAATTGGTCACCAATACCTTTCTGCCAGTAGGGTTAGGCGACCAAATTATTTTTGGTCACAGAAGAGCTTTGGTGACTAAATATGGCCTTTTAGTGACCAGATTCTTAGTCACCAAATGTGCTTTTTCTTGTAGTGAGGTGATTGAAAATATTTATAAAATCTATTTAATAGTACTTTGACGATCTGTATTGACAAAGTAATACCGCCTCTCACATGTTATAAATTTCTTTGAATATTCGCCCATCCAATCTTAAAATTAGTTGTGCCCGTCCCTACTTTTGCCATCAGTTCTTGTTAGGAAAATGCTATATGCCACTTGATTTCTACTTCTGTCGTTTGATGCTATGTGATTCGTTTTAGTTTTCTTGGTAAATGGGGTTTGGACTGGTGTTTTCAGGTGGTGGAGTGAGGCAAGAGAGTCGTTGTTTGGGAACAACATGAGCGCGGTGAAGGGCGATCTGTATGCCGCGGAGTCTTCGGGTGCTTATTTGGAGCCAATGGGGATTTGGGGCTACGATATGAAGGCGGAAATTGTTCTTATACTTAGTTTTCCATTTAATCAACCATGATTTTAGCAAATGAGTCCAGTTGCTAAAATCATAGGTATTTCAAATCACAAAATTAAGTGGTTCCATTTATCGTTTTTTCGATTTTTTTTTTCGCACTAAATTAAAGTACTCCTCATCTACTTTAATTCGGTGTGAAAAAAATCGAAAAACGATAAACGGAACCAATTAATTTTGTGATTTGAAATACCTATGATTGTAGCAACTGAGTTGCTAAAATCAAACGGAAAACTACCCCTTAGTATGAGGAGAGCACAAAGTTCAACTAATAAATTAAAATCTTTGGACTGTACGGAAGGAGGTGATTACGCGTTGATTGTGGAATGGGTGTTCTTGCGGGCTCTTAAATGGTGGGAAGTTATATTTAAGCACTTGTAGACACCCCGATTTTGACCCGAGAAACTTATCAAGCATCCCCGATGATGAAAATGCCCGATAGAGCATGCAGAGCTTGACTGTGAACTTGGAAACCCCTCCAAAACCACCTCAAAAGAAACCCAACCTTGCACCACCTTCTAGTACATTCAAAACCCTCTTTTTTGATATATAACATGTCCCAATCCATTTTGAAATGAGGGAGATATGCCCGTTTTACCGAAACGATTCATTCTTCCAACCTTCTGAGGGTAAAATGGTCACACATTTTCATGTACAAATCATCTTGGGTTCAAACCACTTGGGTTAAAAAGTAGACCTTTCAAGATTTCCAACGCTTCAAACCATGCGCAAAACGGAGTTCGGTAGCACCCGGAATGGCCCTGCGAAGTTTGAAATTTTGTGCTGTCTCGCCATCCAGGCGCCTGGATTCACCTATTCCAGGCGCCCGGACTCAATCCAGGCGCCTGGACTCTCTCCAGGTACTTGCTGCCCAAGGTCAAGTGAGTGGGGAGGAGCGTCTTTAGGATCTTTCAGGGATTTTTCTGCAGAAATTTGTTAGAGATAGTGGGAGAGAGATGATGACCTATGGTGACCCTTTGAACCTCACCTCTAAGGGTTCAAATGATCCATTTTGAACCTTTTTTTGGCTATAAATACCCACCTCTCCTCCTCCATTTAGAGGACCAGCTCTCCACCCTCTTTTCTAACTGTTATGCTGCTGCAAAAATTTCCAGAAACTCCATCCTAGTTAATCCCTCTCAATCCCATTCATTTTCAACCCCAAAAACCACCTTCTTGCCCCATAAACCCATCATCCATCCACTACCATCAACCACAATCCATCAAGACCAGCTCTCACCTCTTTCCTCTATTGTTATCTTGCTGGAAATTTTCCAGAAATTCCATCCCCAATCCATCCCCCTTTGGTCTACTCATTTCTAGCCTAAAAATCCAACTTCTAGCTCAAAAAAACCCATCTTTCATCACCAAAATCTTCTTACTTCAACCATCCACCATCAAACCCAATCAAAAACAAAACAATCAGATCTTTACTTTTCCAGAAAATAGAATCCTAGCTCAATCAACCACTAAACATTACCTAAACTAGTTCCAAATTCATCAATCAAGCTTCTCAAGATAGTTTTTCTACCATTGTGCTCAAAAGGCCCATGAGGGGATACCATCCAAGCTCTTACTAGTTCTTCATACTAGTTAAGAGTTTGGAAAGGTTTCAAATTTCACAAAAATGGAAGTTTTTCATTAGCATTTGTCTTGTATGTTTTCAAAAATCATCCAAAAATCAAGCCTCTTTTAAGTTCATATCATGTGTTTGAGTTAAGTTTGAGGTTCATGTTTGCTATTGCATTTCCAAACATTGTTTAGGGTGTGTGAGAATCAGTTAAAAGCATTGCATTTGGTTGCTTTCTGTCAAAAATGGAGTTTTGAGTTTGCTGTCTGGAAGGCAATCCAGGCGCCTGGATTGACTCCTTCCAGGCGCCTGGACCCAATCCAGGCGCCTGGATTGACCCTTTCCAGGCGCCTGGATCCTATCCAGGTATGATTTAATGAGCATTTGTGATCAGTTTCTGAGATATTCTAAGGCATGTTAGGGGCATTTTAGTATAGTTTCAGCATCCTTTGTATATAAATCATCCATTCACAATATTTTGCACAAGCATCCACCCATATCTCATTAATCTTGTTGATGTATTCGCCGTGCTTTCGCATAAATCTGTATTGGAAGTCCGTTTAAACAATGTTTTCAAAATCTTTTCAAACATTTAGTAGAGACCGGTAAACATGCCGGGCGTGAGGGGTGCTTTAAATTCCTTCCCCTCGCGTAACCTAGCTCCCGGACCCGAGAAATCTCATTTTGGAGACCGGTTAAGCATTTTCCATATCAAGGGCAAAAAAGTCATTTTTCAAATGGTTTCTCGGGTAAGTTCCTCAAATCCGGGTGGCGACTCCATTCAACCAATCAAACCATTTTCAAAATCCAAATCGTAATCAATTTCGTGGACATTCCCGCGGGGTGTTCACAAGCTGGCGACTCTGCTGGGGAGTCTGGTTAATATATATTTTGATCTTATTACACTTATGTGTAATTTTATTGAAATATGTGTTAATTATCGAGAGCTAAGCTTGAAAAATGTTCAAGGGATTTGGAAAATGTTGTTTTTATGGACTTTTGCATTGCACGTGCATGGTTACTAGCCTTCGCTGGCGTGTTTCGGCAATCCCGCCCAGCTTGCCGGTGACGGGGAATCCCGAAATGCCCAGCACCCCCCGACCGTGATAAGTCACAATTGTCGTTATTACCATCGCCTTGCAGGATCCTTGGCGGTGGGAGACAGCTTTGGCTTTGAGTCTGGGGTACCCTTTGAAACCAAAATCGGCCTTTGCATATAGATAACCATAGAACCCCACGTTAGTTCACCAACCCATGTGTTAGGATTATGTGTTCCATTCTGTTATTTGCTATGTGTTATTGCTTTCCACAGCATGTCATACTGCATACATGCACTTGCATCTATACATATTCTTGTCTTGTATGCCGTTAGTTTAGTATAAGTCAGTTCCCGACAGTCAGTAGAAGGTTGCCTCAGCCCGATGATGAGTCGTGCATCCCATATGCGCGTTGTTCTTACAAGTTAGCCTTCAGGACGACCGGACGTGGGAAAATTTGAATCGTCAGATTCTTGACAATGATCTAAACGGGTTTAAGGGACATTAGCCCGAGGAGGGTTAATCGCTCTTAGGCATCTGATTCTAGATCATTGTCTGAATTCGTGTGAGTCATGATTTCCCAAATCCGATCATCCAATATCAAGGACGAGTCACTTAAAAGAGAACTTGAGGATTGGGGCAACCTTCCAAAGCTGTCAAATTCAGTCTAGGAGACTTTAAATCCATGGAGTTTGAGATACCTCCGGTGTTGGTCGTGCCCGAACGGCCACCCGTGATTCAAACTAGCCTTGAGATCATTTGTATCTGGATTGCAACATCCAAATTGCTTTGTCTCGGATGACCAAGAAAAGTGCTACGGCGTCAACGTTTAGGCTTTAGGTTGTAGCGCCGTACCTACCGAGTAATGGTTTACCCGGGGTGTTGGAAAATCTTCTGTGCAATGGTCTTAAGTGAGATTTGGATCCGGTAGACTAACCCTAGGTTGTACATGCAGTCTAGGAGACTTTAAATCCATGGAGTTTGAGATACCTCCAGTGTTCGCCGTGCTCGAACGGCTCCCCGCGTCTCGGGCTAGCCTTAAGTGCATTCGTATCCAAATTTCAACAACCTTATTGCGCTGTCTTGGATGGTCTATAAGGAGATTGGCTCTGATTCCACGACGATTGGAATTCAACCTGCCTGTCACGACTTACCCGTGGTTGTTGTTTCGCACATCCGTGCAATGCCTTAAGTGAGACCGAGACCGGTAATCTAGATCTTAGGACGACATGACAACGACGCATGCACGACATTTCCTTCAATGAAACCAGGGGCACAATCTGAATTTGACCTTTTTGCTTTACTGTCAGTCCCGAGCTATTGATCCAAGAAAGAAACCTTCCCGAGCAGAAGTTGACTCAACCCAAAACGCAAAACATGGATGTTCCAGTTGAAATCGAAGGACTCAAGATGGCTGTGAACAACTTGGACAATCAAATCACCCAGCTCATGATCATAGTGCAAGACATCCGTGACCGTTTCCCAGAGGTCCAAGAGAATCTTCAACGACCCGGAAAAAGCCTAGAAATGGCCGCAGCTTTGGCCAAGATCTCTGAACTGGAGGAATCTATCATGGAAGGATTCAAACCCATAGGCTTTGAAAATTCCATTGGCACTAGAGATGTGGAGATGCACCACTGGGACATTGAAAAGGACCACCTCACTCCAGAAGGCGAAAAGGTCTACTTCGAGAAGGCCAACACACCATTTACCAACAACAATGCAAACGCCACCCCCAGCTCCACAAATATCAACCCCAACTTCGCAACCAGCACCATCAGCAAAGCCAAACCAACTACAACCATAATCCAAATCAACCGGCCCAAAGACCAACCAAGAAAATTCTCCCAATTCCTCGCACCCCTGTCATCGGTTTATGAAGAGCTTCTCATGGTCGGTCTTCTTAAACCACTCTCTCCAACTCCTTTACCTCAAAAGCTCCCAACTTATCATAATCCAAACGCCTTCTGTGCCTTCCATCAGGTGCCTGGTCATGCTATCGATGATTGTCAACGCCTTCGTCACGAGATTCAAGATCTCATTGACAATAAAACCATCTCTCTTCTGCCACTAGAATCCAACGCCATATCAAACCCCATGCCTCAGCATAAACAAAACCTCGGCATCAATCAAATCAGCCTCACCACCACTAGAAATGCCCCTTCAAACTCCACCAACAATGATCCCAACCAAACCGAACCGATCAACAAGATCATGACCCAAACCAACTGCCCTCAAAATCAGCGAAGAAAATTTTCCCAACTCTCTGCACCTTTGCCCGTGGTCTGTAAAGAGCTTCTCATGGCTGGTTTCCTTAAACCGCTTCAACCATCCCCACCTCCACAAAATCCCCCACCTTCTTACAACCCAAATACCTTCTGCATCTGCCACCAAACACCCGGTCACCCTACCAAGAGATGCCAACGCCTTCGTCATGAAATACAAGATCTCATTGACAATGGATCCATCTCTGCTCCACTGGCGAAGCCAAACACCTCGCCGCACCAATGAACCATCGATGGCCATGCAATAATTCAATTTTCTACGAGTCTTGGAAGTCTTCAAGTGTTGAGTCAAGTTTTCACTTATGATCGAGTCAGTTTGTATTTCGAGTCTGTTTATGTTTTTGCTTTCCTCGTCTATGTGTTCTCATCTTCGAGTCTGTAATGTCTTGCTGTTGTTGTCGTCAAAAAAAGAAAAGACCAAAAAAAAAAATAGAGTCAACTTTGTAGTCCCGAACTACGCATGACCTGATTCCTTGCAAAGGGATACGTAGGCAACCCTTCGGGTTCGGTCGCAACCATCAAAAATAAATGTCATGTTGTTGTGTCGAATTTGTCATCATAAACTTGGATTTTGCAATAATCCCTCAACTTGGAATTGTTTTACACCATCATTTGAGAAACATGATAATCACTTCAAAACATGAGATGAACTTTGATTGAACCCTTGCCCCTGCACAAGGACAATTCCCAGTAGACCATTCCCCGGTGCCATCAAGAAGCGATGCTTTGACACAGAAGAAGACTGCTAGGTCGAAAACCCGCAAGGGCGGCCTAGGCAAAAGTTAAGGCAAAAAGCTCGCTAGATCGAACTTCAAAATGAGATTTAGGCAAAAGTTAGAGCTAGCATGAGTTGTCCCCATCAAGTTGCACAATTCAAAATGAAAAAAGGCATTCTTTGCTTTTATTCCCCACATAAATATCCATTGTCATCCCCTTTGAGCCTGAATCAATTTCTTGAAAAAAGAACCCAGCTAGGCAGCTATCCCCCACACTGGGGTGAAACAAGAAATATGAAAGTGTCAAACACATGACAGCCAGCATAATGAAAGTGTCAAGGATATGAGCGCGTAAGGATTCAAAGTATCACAAGAATGAAAGCGCCAAACTTATAGGCTTGTCAAAAACATGGGTGCAACAAGATGAAGAGCACTGAAGAAATTTTAAAACGGAAAAATCAAATGAAAGGAAGTGCTCATTTAAAGCAAGAAGAGGCACATGAAAGCACCTATCAGAAGCAAAAGTGGCACAAAAAAGTCTAAGATAGCTGCTAGCTATGATAACCCAATGAAAAAGAAATTTTTGAGCCTTCTTCCCTTTCTTTGTTGAGCCCAAGCCTTGGCCCCATTATAACCTGAATGAAGTCCTTCCAGATTGAAAAGTGCAACTTGATAGTGAGAATTCAAGAGAATAGTTTAATCTCCCTTAAAAAGTCAAAGCATTGTGCAAGCGCTGGCGTCATACAAAGCAAAAATCCAAACTGGGGCATATCAATGGGTCTTCATTAGCAGCCCTCTAAACTGGGGCATTTTGAAGAAAAATAAATGAGGCGTCATCAGCAATCTGGGGCATGGGTTCATGACAAGAAATCTTTCGTTTTGATAAAATAGTAGATTTGAATGAACAACACTTGATGGGGTGAAACAATCACAAAATCAAAATCTAATTTTATCATGACAATTTTGACATTAATGGTGAGGCATGTTTGCCATCCTTCAGAACTTCGAGTAAATGTAGTCTTCCATATCTTTTGGGTCAACACATTCTTGCTCCTATCTGTCAGGTCAACATGGTCAATCAAATCCCTCACACCTCGTCTATCAAAATCCATCCCCTTGTCAAAAAGGCCAATCAAATTCCTTGGCCTTATCAATCTTATCGAAGTCCATCCCCTTGTCAAAAAGGCCAATCAAATTCCTTGGCCTTGTCAGTCTTGTCAATGTCAACCCTCTTGTCAAAAGGCTAATCAAATTCCTTGGCCTTGTCAGTCTTACCAATGTCCACCCTCTTGTCAAAAGGCCGATCAAATTTCTTAGCCTTATAAAAATCCACCTTTTTGATTAACCATGTCGCCTTAGTCTTGTCTATCCTTGACTCGTGGAAACGATTTCAATGCATCAAAGAACTCGTGTTTGGGTACATGGTCAATTGGTCGCCAAAACCATCAGCAAAGGCGAGAAAGAAAATCAGAGTTGAGGTTCATCATCTGTGAAGACACGTCAACCCGAAATTGGGGCATGTCAGCCTAATGCTATTTCTGGGGGAAACATACACCCAAATCCAGGACTGGGGCATAGGAGCCTAAAAGTCTAAAACCAATCGAAAAACCCAAGTCTTGCCAAGCTCAAACCCAAAACCTTGGCCAAAAGGGAAAGACAGTAAAGCAAAAGAGCCACTCCATTGAGCCTCCTTTTTAAAGAAGGAATGTTGTTGTTGTTGACGTCGAGTGTCGATACACGAGTCACATGTAATCGTCCTGAGGGACAACTTTTAAATTAATCGTCCTGAGGGACAACTTTTAAATCAATCGTCCTGAGGGACAAACTTTTAAATCAATCGTCCTGCGGGACAACTTTTAAATCAATCGTCTTGCGGGACAACTTTTGAATCAATCGTCCTGAGGGACCAAACTTTTAAATCACTCGTCCTGAGGGACAGACTCTTGAATCAATCGTCCTGAGGAACAAACAATTAATTTCAAGACCAGAAATGGTCACCTTCAAAATCAATTTCAAGACCAGAGATGGTCACTTCAATTTCAATCAAAATTAATTTCAAGACCAGAAATGGTCACATTTTCAATAATGTCATTCAATTTAAAAATAGATTCATTACATGACGTAGCCACCAGGCTGGTGTATTCAATCATTTCAGCCGCCTAACCCACGCACCCCAATCATACAAAAGCCGCCTAACCCGTGCACCCCAATCATTCAAAAGTCGCCTAACCCGCGCACCCCAATAAACATTCAAAAGTCGCCTAACCCGCGCACCCCAAACATTCAAAAGCCGCCTAACCCGCGCACCCCAATAAACATTCAAAAGCCGCCTAACCTGTGCACCCCAATCATTCAAAAGCCGCCTAACCCGCGCACCCCAAACATTCAAAAGCCGCCTAACCCGCGCACCCCAATAAACATTCAAAAGCCGCCTAACCCGTGCACCCCAATCATTCAAAAGCCGCCTAACACGCGCACCCCAATAAACATTCAAAAGCCGCCTAACCCGCGCACCCCAATCATTCAAAAGTCGCCTAACCCGCGCACCCCAAACATTCAAAAGCCGCCTAACCCGCGCACCCCAATCATTCAAAATCCGCCTAACCCGCGCACCCCAAACATTCAAAAGCCGCCTAACCCGCGCACCCCAATCATTTCAGCCGCCTAGATGGTGCACCCCAATCATTTAAGCCGCCTAACCCGCGCATCCAATAATCATTCAAAAGCCGCCTAACCCGCGCATCCAATATTCATTCAAAAGCCTCCTAGCCCGCGCATCCAATCATCATTCAAAAGCCGCCTAGCTGGCGCATCCAATCAATCATCACTCATTCTTTCAATCAATCATTCAATCAATCATTACTCATCAATCAATCACCCATCACTCATCAATCATATATTGTGTGTAACATCATTCATCATTCATTGTCAAGTGAATCATCAATCTATTCATTTGCCCCGAAGAACTACGCTGGTCTGATCCCTACAATGGGGTACGTAGGCAGCCTAAGTGGCACGACCATGATTTTAATGTTTTCCTTTGCAGCTTGAGAAAGGCTCAGGGAACGAATCGGGATGTCTCTGTCTTAGATGTAACTCATATCAAGCAATGATATGGAGTTCCATCTAAGAGGGGCAACTGTAGACACCCCGATTTTGACCCGAGAAACTTATCAAGCATCCCCGATGATGAAAATGCCCGATAGAGCATGCAGAGCTTGATTGTGAACTTGGAAACCCCTCCAAAACCACCTCAAAAGAAATCCAACCTTGCACCACCTTCTAGTACATTCAAAACCCTCTTTTTCGATATATAAAATGTCCCAATCCATTTTGAAATGAGGGAGATATGCCCGTCTTACCGAAACGATTCATTCTTCCAACCTTCTAAGGGTAAAATGGTCACACATTTTGATGTACAAATTATCTTGGGTTCAAACAACTTGGGTTAGAAAGTAGACCTTTCAAGCTTTCCAACGCTCCAAACCATGCGTAAAACGGAGTTCGGTGGCACCCGGAATGGCCCCGCGAAGTTTGAAATTTTGTGCTGTCTCGCCATCCAAGCGCCTGGATTCACCTATTCCAGGCGCCTGGATTGCCTTAATGCAGGTGCCTGGACTCTCTCCAAGTACTTGCTGCCCAAGGTCAAGTGAGTGGGGAGGAGCGTCTTGAGGATCTTTTAGGGATTTTTCTGCAGAAATTTGTTAGAGATAGTGGGAGAGAGATGATGACCTATGGTGACCCTTTGAACCTCACCTCTAAGGGTTCAAATGACCCATTTTGAACCTTTCTTTGGCTATAAATACCCACCTCTCCTCCTCCATTTAGAGGACCAGCTCTCCACCCTCTTTTCTAACTGTTATGCTGCTGCAAAAATTTTCAGAAACTCCATCCTAGTAAATCTCTCTCAATCCCATTCATTTTCAACCCCAAAAACCACCTTCTTGCCCCATAAACCCATCATCAATCCACTACCATCAACCACAATCCATCAAGACCAGCTCTCACCTCTTTCCTCTATTGTTATCCTGCTGGAAATTTTCCAGAAATTCCATCCCCAATCCATCCCCCTTTGGTCTACTCATTTCTAGCCTAAAAATCCAACTTCTAGCTCAAAAAAAACCCATCTTTTATCACCAAAATCTTCTTACTTCAACCATCCACCATCAAACCCAATCAAAAACAAAACAATCAGATCTTTACTTTTCCAGAAAATAGAATCCTAGCTCAATCAACCACTAAACATTACCCAAACTAGTTCCAAGTTCATCAATCAAGCTTCTCAAGGTAGTTTTTCTACCATTGTGCTCAAAAGGCCCTGAGGGGATACCATCCAAGCTCTTACTAGTTCTTCATACTAGTTAAGAGTTTGGAAAGGTTTCAAATTTCACAAAAGTGGAAGTTTTTTATTAGCATTTGTCTTGTATGTTTTCAAAAATCATCCAAAAATCAAGCCTCTTTTAAGTTCATATCATGTGTTTGAGTTAAGTTTGAGGTTCATGTTTGCTATTGCATTTCCAAACATTGTTTAGGGTGTGTGAGAATCAGTTAAAAGCATTGCATTTGGTTGCTTTCTGTAAAAAATGGAGTTTTGAGTTTGCTGTCTGGAAGGCAATCCAGGCGCCTGGATTGACTCCTTCCAGACGCCTGGACCCAATCCAGGCGCCTGGATTGACCCTTTTCAGGCGCCTGGATCCTATCCAGGTATGATTTAATGAGCATTTGTGATCAGTTTCTGAGATATTCTAAGGCATGTTAGGGGCATTTTAGTGTAGTTTCAGCATCCTTTGTATATAAATCATCCATTCACAATATTTTGCACAAGCATCCACCCATATCTCATTAATCTTGTTGATGTATTCGCTGTGCTTTCGCATAAATCTGTATTGGAAGTCCGTTTAAACAATGTTTTCAAAATCTTTTCAAACATTTAGTAGAGACCGGTAAACATGCCGGGCGTGAGGGGTGCTTTAAATTCCTTCCCCTCGCGTAACCTAGCTCCCGGACCCGAGAAATCTCATTTTGGAGACCGGTTAAGCATTTTCCATATCAAGGGCAAAAGAGTCATTTTTCAAATGGTTTCTTGGGTAAGTTCCTCAAATCCGGGTGGCGACTCCATTCAACCAATCAAACTATTTTCAAAATCCAAATCGTAATCAATTTCGTGGACATTCCCGCGGGGTGTTCACAGCACTCTTCTTCAAATTTACCTTGTATCTATCTTTCTGTCAAATACTAGATAGGAGTAAGTTTTTGTTTCATATTCTTAGTGGATTTCTGTAAAGTTTGTCAAATACTTTAAAATGCCTTAACTGTGAAAGGAAAATAAATTCTGTAAATCCTTTGGCAGCATCAATAAATGCCTTGATAAGTATATTACACAGTTCCTCGAAGCGCAGCTAGAAGAAGCTATTGAGGCACTTTAAAATGCATCGTAAAGCACAATATATGGCATCTAGAAGTGCAACGAGAAAGAGTTGTTGAGGCTCCTCAAAAGTGCCTTAATAAGAAATTAATGCGACACTTGCAAGTGCAGTAAGAAAGAGTTGTTGAGGCTCCTCAAAAAGTGCCTCATTAAAAATGCCTTAATAAGAATTTGATGCGACATCTGAAAGTGTAGAGAGAAAACTCTATTGAGGCACCTTACACTGCTGCGTTAAAAGTGTCGCTTTTGGTTTATAGCTGCACCGATAGAAGCGACACAACACTTTAATGCCCCAATGTGTAAACTGCCCCAATAAGATTGTTATAGAGGCATTCTTGAATGCCCTCATAAGCTTATTTTTGTTGTAGTGATCTTCCAAGTTTATTAGAGTCTCTTGTTTTGGATGAGATTAGTCTCCCAAATTAGTTGGTCTATTGAACTAGATAGTGAGTAATCAAGAACAAATTATGCAACCTTTGTTGTAGATGTGTTAAAAGCCAATATTGAGGTTTTTCAAGCTAAATTTAACTTTGGGTTTTATTTTTGTAATTGGCTTATTTTGCCCACAGTGAATTTTATTTTAATTTTCAGTTTCACCAATATTTTTAAATTTCCATTCCGTTTCAAGTTTCATAATTATTGTTGTAGTATACGAGCAACATAGCAATTAGAAAATTTTGTCGTCTTAGGGAACCAGAACCAACGGAAGTGAGAGAATAAGCAGATTTTTTTTTTCAAAACCAAACCAAACATATTTTCAATAGGTAGAAAATTATCTACACGCAGGAGTACTCTTTGTTGTGCAATCCCCGCACAGCACCATGTTGTGCATATTCAAATTGTCCGTTGCAAAATGAAATCTGAACCGTCCATCTGAGTAATAGACGAACCGAATGTGCACAACACGGTGTTGTGCGGGGATGCACAATAGAAACCCTGCTTCCGTAAGTAATACAGAGCTGTCTATCAAGAGAAATGCTAAATACCAAGAAATGGTACCCAGAAATTCTCCGGAAAGTGGAAATGAGTTTTGAGCCACTCATTTTCATTTTCTGAATAATTTCGGATGTGTCCATTTTTGTGTATGTAATAGTGCTGGCCTATCAATCATTCATAGAGCCTGGTATGTGTTGACCATTCGGCAAACACGTGAGCACTATTTCAAATTAGAATAATGATAGAGACACATATTTTGTGCCACACCCCTACTCATATAGGGTGTGAGACCCACATGTGGACCCCGTGTGGGTCCCACACTCCATGTGAGTGCGGATGTGATTGGGTGTGGCACAAAGTATGCGGCTCTAGCATTTTTGTTCAAATTAAAACAAACAGCAGAAGTCGGTGGCAGCATTTTGACTAGGGGCAAAAGCGCCATTTCCGTATGGACAAAGGACAAAAGTTCCGTCAACTTTTTTTTGATCAGACGTTCCGTCAAGAGTTCCGTCAACTTTAACTCCAGCTTTATACTACTGTTCGGAAGGAAAGGTGAAAATGAAATGAAATGACGGGATGAAATGAAATGACGAAATGATGATTCCGTCCGACCTGACATTTGACGAATAAGACGTTGTTTGTTGCAAGACCTGTTTCTCAATTATTATTCGGGGTTCTTTGACAAAAAAGTTGCGAATTAGTTTTTTAGTTTTTTCGTTTTGTATTTATTCAAAAAAAAATTGCATTTTTTAGTTTTAGGTCAAGTTTTCGTGATTTATGGATTCGTCTCGACGAGACGAATCCAACAAGTATAAAATTATGGTCGAAACTAATTTCTTTTTAATAAAGCCGAAAAAACCCAAAATAAACTAGTTTATTGATTTAATTTTGGCTTTATTAAAAAAAAATTAAGCTTCGACTATAATTTTATACTTGTTGGATTCGTCTCGTTGAGACGAATCCATAAACCACGAAAATTTGACGCAAAACTAACAAATGCGAAAATAAAAAATTTGAGTAAAGACAAAATAAAAATAAAAAAACCAAAAAACTGTTTCTTCTTTTTTGCCAAATAACCCCTCAATTTATTATTCATTATCGCTCGTTTTTGGATTTTGAGACCGATTTTTTATTTATTACGTATTTAATTATTACTCATATTTTTCTCTAATATTATCTCTATTTTTTAATTATTGTTCTCATTTCTCCTCCTATTTTCAATCATTACCCTTATTTGTCCCTCTAATTATTATCCAAAAAACCAAAATCCAAAACTTCAACCAAACAAGGTACTGAGAGTATGTGCTGCACATAGGATCTACTGAGTAGTTCATAATCTCGAATAAATGATCTAAATCGTTCAATAATTTTAGAATAAATTTTCAGTCTTGCACCAGGTTAACAAAATAATTAATTCGCTCTTTTAATTTTTCATTTGGAATTCTGGATCCTGAAAATCTGAATGAGTTTCAAAGAAATGTTAGGTAATTAGATCAAAAACTCATTGTTTTTCTATTGAAGTAAGATTTTTTGTATGACTATTTTAAAAATTATTTTAAAATTAACGAATGGCCTAAATCACTTGCGCCCAATTTTATAGTGGACCCCACATTCGGATGTATACACTATCAGTCTGTTCCTATAATTTGGTTGGAACAAAATTGCCCCAATTAGAGCATCTCCAACACTGCTAGGCAGAGTAGAGGGCCAAAAATATTAAAAAAGTATTAATTCTATTTTGCCTAGTCTCTTTTTCACACCACACTCCAACACTACTCTCTACTCGGCTAATAAGAGAGGCTAGGGGAGCCGGCTAGCTACATGTAGCTAGTGGAAATGAAAAACTGTAAAATAGCTAGTGGAATAGTTAGCCTGTTGGAGTGAAGAAAGTGCTCTGGACTAGCTATTAAAGCTAACAAGCTCCATTTGTTGAGCCTGTTGGAGATGCTCTTACCACCAGTGAAAAGGCGGCAAGTTGCACCTCTTGCCCAGCTCATTCACTATAACTACCATTATCAAAGCACAATCCAATCACCTTTTTCGGTTTCCATTTTTGAATTTTTTCCTACATTTCTTCTCTCTTAACTTTTATTCATTTCTTCAATCATTACTCATTCCTTTTTCTACTGATTACACTTATTTCCAATCATTACTCTTATTTTTCTCTCTATCTCTCTCCACTTATAGCAAGTGCAGCAGGTAGTCTAAATGGGTGAACATGGGTAAAATAGCTAAGAGAAGCTCCAAAAACCTCAAAATACCAGCTGCAGCAGCTTGTCTATTATAGCTTAGAATCCTTATTGGGCTACAGTGCTTCTCTATTTTTACCTTACCACTGTTCACCAGTCATTCACTTTTTTATTCTCTCTCTTTCTCTCTCTCTCTCTCTCTCTCTCTCTGTCCCTCCCCCAAACCAGATCGACACCCCTATACCACAGGTCGACGAACGACGGCGATGGGTATGGGACGGCGACGATCGACAGCGACGAACGACGGCGACGATTGACAGCGATTTTGAAGCCATTTTGTTCGACGATCTGGGCGACGGCGGCGAAGGTAGATGACGATGACGGCGACCGAGGGCGACCGACGGAGACGGTGACCGAGAGCGACGACGAAAAGGTAAAGGTAGATGACGATGAACAGTGTCGTCTGTGTGTGTATGCGTGTGTATATATATATATATAAACGAAAAAACAATATTTTAATAAAAGGTAAGGTAAAATGAATAGGTTGTTGGAGTGTTGATGGTGACAGGGTGGCTATAAGTACTGTACACCAGGTATTGTAGCCAAATTTTTGGCTTAGCTGCTGTTTTTGCTCTTATTACCCATCTTCTAATTATTATTCAATTCTCTCTCCAATCATTATCTCAAAAATCATTTTCAAAAACTAAGCCAAACACTGTCGGAAAAATATATCTTCAATTTTTTTCTCAAAACTGATAACCAAACACAGTTATTGTCTCTCTCCAGGGACGGAGGCATGGGTTGGTTGTCGCTGCAAATTTTATTTTTATTTTTTATTTACTCCCTCCATCCCAAAAATATAGTCCCCTATTCCATTCTAACCGGATAGAAAATCGATTATATCTTCAATCAGTAATACATATTATATGCAATATAGATCTTGTTTGATAGATTTCAATTAAATCTAAAATACAAAGTTTTTAAAATCACCTCAAATATTATAGATTATAAGATATAGTACATTGAAAAGTGGCACGAACTCCCGAAATAGACTATAGTTTTGGGACAAATGGAGTATAATGTAAGACTTTTGATTGGCCCCCGCCAAAACTACACTTCTCTAGTATTCATATGTTTGACCAAAGATTTCGGCCATTCATATGGTTGGGCCCAACTAAAATAAAGAATTGTAAAAGCAATAAAGAGTGCTGGTAGTTGTGCTTACTCTTCCGATTTCTACTGTAACTACAGAAAGAGCATTTTCAGCTATGAATATCGTCAAAACTAGGCTTCACAACAAAATGGAGGATGAGTTTCTCACAGATGTTTTGGTTTTGTTCATCGAGAAGGAGATTTCCTCAAAAATCAGTTTCGACTAAGTCATAGATGACTTCCGAGATCTAAAGGAGCGTCGTGTTCTATTTGGTTGAGGTAACGCCTTAATTTTATTATTTCACTTTGTAGTTGCTTTTGATTTGTTAAAAGTACTTAAATATTGTGTTTTGCATTGAGTACTATTAAGACATTTGTTAAGAGCACTTAGATATTGTGTTTTTAAAATTTTGTTGTTATGTGGCGGCCCCCTCAGATATAAAATCCTAGCTCCATCCCTGTCTCTCTCTCCCTATCAAGAATAGGTTCTTTGCTCTCTCTCGCGCTTTCTCTCTCTCCTCTACCAAATTAAGTTGTGAAGAGTGAATGAATTTAGGCAAAGCAAAGCAACAAAGAAAAGTAAAAACTCTCTGATTTGAGACAAAATCAGCTTTGAGAGCAAGCTGTTTTGTCCTACGGAAGAGAAAGGGAGACGAAATTGAGAGCCAAGCAAATCAATGCCTTGCTTCTAATTGATATCAGGTAACAAAAAAAAAAAATTCCTACTCTCCAATCTGAAAAGTCTTGAACCTCTTGAGGCAAATTGATTACTCCCTCCGTCCGGATTTGTTTGTCTCTCGTTCTATTGTAACCGGATAAAAAATTAGTGATATCTTTAAATTGGTAAGTAATTATCTTAAGTAATTATATATCGGATATGGATCTTGTTTGATAAATCTCGATTAGTTCTATTAAGCCTATGCCGTATTAGATCTCGATTAAGCCTGTGCTGTATTAGCTGTGCTGTGCCTTGTTGGCCTATTTGAGAATCTATATATGCGGCCCGGCCCGGCCCGGCCCATTTGCACGCCACACTCTGTGCCATGTCATGTCATTTCCTTATTTGCTAAAATCAAGTGTTGATTTTATCTGAATTCTGTAGTTACATCCTAACTAGGTTGTCACATACACAACTACCAATGATTTGCAAGCACACAAAAATTACCAAATAAATATAATACTTGTCTATCAATAATCACGAGAAGTTGAAGTTGTAAATCGTTCTTCATTTGTTTTGCTGTTTATATCTATGCTCGAAAAATATTCAGTAATGTCATTCACTTTTGGATATTGAAGTCCAAGAAGTGCATCTTCCCAATCTTTTAGGCCACAGCCATGCCATGCTTGTGCCCATGCTTGTGTCATGCCGTGTCCGTGCCCCAAAACAACTGCTCAACTTGGCCCACCTATAGGAATTGTGTCGTGTCATGTCGTACCTGTGACTGCCTGATCCTTTTGACGCCTCTAAAATTTAGGATAAAATTTAGGTCTTGTAGGAGTTTGTTGATATTTTATTTTTCCTGAGGATAATAGTTATGGAGAGATATTTTTTAAAAACATTTACCGCAAGAATCATCAAATTTTTTGGTAGCAAGGAGCCTTCTAATGCAAGGTGGTTTAGGGAGAGAGAGAGAGAGAGAGAGAGATTTATTGCATTACGAATGAGCTCTTATGCATCGATTTTAAAATAGTTAAGAAATTAGTGATTCAAATGAAGCTATATAGGATGAATTGATATCTGTTTATTAGAGGTGACAGTGAGTGAGTTGGATTGGGTGTGGGTGGGTTGATATATGGGTTATGAGTTAACTTTTTGTGCAGTTCAATAATGATTGATAGTTGTTTTCCTGTCGTTGAACATTGTATAACTCATGTTGGACAAGGGGTGGGTATCGTGTCGTGTTTGTGTCGTATCATCTCGTGTTTGGGTCAGAATTCTCTCAACCCTAAGCCGGCTTGTTTAGTTTTTCGTGTTATCGTGTCGTGTCATATTCATATTTCGTGCCAAAAATAGCCGACTCTATCCCGCTAACTTCATGTCGGGTTATCATATCTTTCCATTAATTCTCGTGTCGTGTCAAGTTGTGACATGTTCGTGTCTTGTTTATCATGTTACCTCGTATTCGTGTCATAATTCTCTCAACCCTAACCCGGCCTATTTAACTTTTCGTACTATCGTGTCGTGTTAAATATGTTTTTTGCTTTTTTGAGTTTCAAAATGTCATTTGTTTTGGACTAATAAATAACTCCTACTGCATTTTAGGCTAAATAAGTCAAGAAAAACTTTTTGCTTTTCTCCCCAATAAGTCAAAAAGCAAAAGGCATGCTTAATTTTTTAGGCCAAAATTCATTTTGTGAAAGTAGACATCGGTGCATTGCAACTTCTACTCAATGTAGGAGCAATAATAAGCTTTTCAAACGAGGCATCCATTGACAAATCAATAAATAAATAAATCAAATTATAATTAGGAGATTAAATTAATGTTTTTATAAACTAAATAAAACGAAATTTTAATCCCGCCCCTAGATACATGCACAAGTCTCTTCAATTGAATATGGTTTGCTTACTTTTGTTGCGAACTACAACCAGTGCTTTCCTATTTGGCCTTGGTCCACATAGAAAAACGTACTACGCACAATCCTTTAGATGAGGTAATTGATGATCAATTGAACCTCTAAAGGGGTCGACGATGATATTACATGCACGCATCTGTGTTTGTTCTTATCAAATCCACCTTCCAAATCCCCCTTCTCAAAATATCATCCAAACACCTCACTAACAAATCCACCCTTCTTATGAGGTGGGGCCACCCTCATTACAAATCCACCCTCATTACAAATCCACCTTCAAATCCGCCCTCATTACAAATCCACCCAAAATCATCTCCGGTTGCCAAACGGGGTGTTAAGTTCTTAAATGCAGCAGCAAGAGCAGGTGACAGGAGTTGATTTGAATGGATGACCTTGAAAATGAGAAATGTAGACGAGTTGATGAAGGAAGCAGCAGTACTTCCGCACCTGCTGCAACTACCACAAACACCACGTTGGAAGTCAGGGTTGATCCTCGCACAGAGCCTAAGCCACCAAAACGTCATATGGAAAAAGTCCCATTGACAATGCGAAGAGATGAAAAGACTAAGGGATATTTTGATCCTAAGGTGGTTTCAATAGGTCCGTACCACCATGGGAAGGAGGAGCTCCAGATGGCTGAGAGAATCAAACCTCTTGTAGCGGAATTGTTTATTTCGGGGAGCGGAAAGGACATGGATGAATTTCGTAAGAATGTTCTGAGGATAGTTGACGATGCTAGAAGCTGCTACATTGAAGGATCGACAGATATGTATTCCGATGAGGAATTTGCTGAAATGATGCTCCTTGGCGGTTTATTTGTTGCAGCTCATATCGAGTCCAACACTCCAGGTTACAAGAATCCAAAAAATTTATTCGCATTAGAAACACAATTGGGTCAACACGATACATTCCTTCTGACAAGTGATATATTGCATTTGCTTGAGAATCAAATCCCATTTCAAGTTCTCGAGTTACTGATGAGCTTAAAGTCCAAACACCACAAATTGACCGAAATGCTGGACAAGATGCTCCATAGTATTTTGTCTCGGGAGTCAACGCGACAAGATAAAAGAATTGATGATACGATGCAACCCATTCATGTCCTTGAATACATTTGGTTGTGGCAGAATAAATTAAGCCAATCAAATCGTACTCCCGAAACATTAACCCGTCCTATCTGGGATTATTATTACTCCTTCAAATTTGTTGCTGAGCTCAAAGCCAAGGGAATCTATGCTAGGCGGGGTAGTTATTTTTGTCAACGGGATTTTAAGCTCAAATCTTTCTTCTTCTTCGCAGTGCTCGAAATTCCTCCCAATCATTTTGAATCCTTATGATGTTATACATATTTCAAACCAAATTGCATACGAGTGGATGCCAAACAGTTCTACCAACCTTCCCACGATGGCTTATATGAATTTTATGAAATCCCTTATTAATACCACAGAAGATGTCAAAGAGCTGCGAACAAGGGATATAGTACTCACCCCTTGCACAAGTGATGAAGAAGTGGTCCAAATGTTCAACAGCATCCCCACAATCCTAACGGAGGACTTCAGCATATATGATGAGGTGAAGCAGAAAATCTAGAGGCATTATAACAACAAGGCAAAGACATGGTTTGCCGAATTGATTCACAATTATTTCAGAAGTCCATGGACATCCATTGCTTTCGTTGTTGCAGCTGCTCTTATTATCATGAGTTTTCTTCAAACCTACTTCACAATTTCCCCTCGCAAGAGTCACAACTGATTGGTTTCAACTTCACTTGTGGCTTGTCCTTGTTCTCTGCTTCCTTTTCCTTCCATGAATCATGATGGTGTGTATGGACCATATGCAGACCTATTGTTCAAAGAGTTAATGTGTGTGTTTTCTTAGTCATCCAACATTTCTGTAAGATATTGCTTTGGAGTTAATGTGTGTGTTTTCTTAATCATCCAGGAATTCTATAAGATATTGCTTTGGAGTTAATGTGTGTATGTGTGAACACCCCGCGGAGTAGCTCACGAAATTGGTTGCGATTTGGTTTGAAAAATGGTTTGATTGATTGAATGGAGTCGCCACCCGGATTTGAGGACCATACCCGAGAAACCATTTGAAAAATGACTCTTTTGCCCTTTTGAATGGAAAATGTTTTACCGGTCTTGCAAAAATGAGATTTCTCGGGTCCGGGAGCTAGGTTACGCGAGGGGAAGGAATTTAAAGCACCCCTCGCGCCCGGTGTAGCCACCAGTCTCTACTAAATGCTTTAAGGATTTTGAAAATATTATTTGAACGGATTTCGGACTCAAATTCATGTGAGAGCATGCCAAATGCACCAAAAGATTAATGAAGCATGGGTGAATGCTTGTGCAAAGTGTGATGAATGGATGATTTATGCTTAAAAGACACTGAAATTTCACTAAATGGCCCCCAATCTGCCTTAAGATGCTCCAGAAATTGATCACACATATCAAACACATCACACCTGGATTGCAATCTGGGCACCTGGATTAGGCAGATCCAGGCGCCTGGATTGAATCCAGGCGCCTGGAAAGGGCCAATCCAGGCGCCTGAATGGCCCTCCAGACAGAAACTTCAGAATCTCATTTTTCACAGAAAACTCCAGATGCAATGTATTTAACTAATTTACACACACTCTAGATGATGTTTAGCAGCACTGTAACAAACATGGACCTCAAACTCAACTTAAATGCATGACATGAACTTAAAAGAGGCTTGATTTTAGATGATTTGATAATGAAATACTCCAAATGACCATTATAATGAAGATTGAAACATGTGGCATGAGTAATCTAAGATCAATGCAAGCAAATGATATTCCATAAACTAAGTGAAATGCAAAAGAAAGCAGAAATCATGATCATGGGGAGGGAATCCAGGCGCCTGCATGGAGTGAATCCAGGCGCCTGGACTCAATTCAGGCGCCTGGAAAGTGATGGTCCAGGCGCCTAGATTGAGTGCTGATGCACAAAACTGACTCTTTTTCTTGATAATTTTCAAACCCCTCTCAAACCCTCTACTGGTATAGAAGACCAGTGAGGACTTGATTGAGTTCCCCTCAGGGCCTTTTTGAACACTTTGGTAGAAAATCTACCTTGGAAGACTTGATTGATGAACTTGGAACTAGTTTGGGTAATGTTTGGTGGTTGATTGAGCTAGGATTCAATTTTCTGGAAAAGTAAAGATCTGATTGCTTTGGTTTTTGATTGGGTTTGATGGTGGATGGTTGAAATAAGAAGATTTTGGTGATGAAAGATGAGGTCTTTTGGGCTAGAAGTTGGGTTTTTAGGCTAGAAATGAGTAGACCAAAGGGGGATGGATGGGGGATGGAATTTCTGGAAAATTTCCAGCAGCATAACAATAGAGGAAGGAGGGAGAATTGGTCTTGATGGATTGTGGTTGATGGTAGTGGATGGATGATGGGTTTATGGGGCAAGAAGGTGGTTTTTGGGGTTGAAAATGAATGGGATTGAGAGGGATTAACTAGGATGGAGTTTCTGGAAATTTTTGCAGCAGCATAACAGTTAGAAAAGAGGGTGGAGAGCTGATCCTCTAAATGGAGGAGGAGAGGTGGGTATTTATAGCCAAAGAAAGGTTCAAAATGGGTCATTTGAACCTTTAGAGGTGAGGTTCAAAGGGTCACCATAGGTCATCATCTCTCTCCCACTATCTCTAACAAATTTCTGCAGAAAAATCCCTGAAAGATCCTCAAGACGCTCCTCCCCACTCACTTGACCTTGGGCAGCAAGTACCTGGAGAGAGTCCAGGCGCCTGCATTAAGGCAATCCAGGCGCCTAGATTGAGTCCGGGCGCCTGGAATAGGTGAATCCAGGCGCCTGGATGGCGAGACAGCACAAAATTTCAAACTTCGCGGGGCCATTCCGGGTGCTACGGAACTCCGTTTTGCGCATGGTTTGAAGCGTTGGAAAGCTTGAAAGGTCTACTTTCTAACCCAAGTGGTTTGAATCCAAGATGATTTGTACATCAAAATTTGTGACCATTTTACCCTCAGAAGGTCGGAAGAATGAATCGTTTCGGTAAAATGGGCATATCTCCCTCATTTCAAAATGGATTGGGACATATTATATATCAAAAAAGAGGGTTTTGAATGTACTAGAAGGTGGTGTAGGCTTGGGTTTATTTTGGAGGGGTTTAGGAGGGGTTTCCAAGTTCACAATCAAGCTTCGCGTGCTCTTATCGGGCATTTTCATCATCGGGGATGCTTGATAAGTTTCTCGGGTCAAAATCGGGGTGTCTATAGTATGTTTTCTTAGTCATCCAACTTTTCTATAAGATAGTAGTAATTGCTTTTGTATGCAGATTGTTGTTGTGCCTCATTAAAAAAGGTTTATCGTAACCATAGTATTTCAATGTCGATTTCAATGTAGAACAAGCAATTAACTGTGTGAACGGCACTCTCCAAATGTTTCCCTACACGGTTCTTTGGATTGTTATAAGCTCTTCCCATAAATTAGACTTAGCAGCGTGACCATGAACTTTATCGTTGTAAAAAATTACACGTAAAGGAAAAATAAAAAACTTATTTCTTAAATCTTCAACCAGTTTTTCTTTTTGGCTAAAACTATCTATTCAAATTAATATAACTATCTCTTGATATTAATTGGTAAATAAATGCTATTGGATGAGCGAAGAAGTAAATAAACCAATCTACATCGTTTCCAAAAAATGTGTTTTGGGGCCGTGTCTAAAGACACTGCTCAAATATATACCCGCAAACTAATTCAGCCATTCTTACATAAGCTTAGACAACATATGCCGACCGAAAAAAAGCAAACATTCTTAGGCAACATTGATCTCTACAAATTCAACTCTATTCCTACCAAAAATTTCAAATTTCAAATAAGGGGAACGCAATTTCAACTCCAATCCTAGTAAATGAGTACAGAAGAATCCTAGCAACGTTTACAGTTGCCAAATCCCATTAAATAAACTGAATATTGAATCCCCTGAGAGGCCAATACTATACGCTATTCAACAAAAAAACTCCTACATTCTAATAAATTAGAATTATAACAATTATGAGTGTATGTAAACCGAAAATTAGAAATTGTTACACGGATATCTAACGGAGTATTTGATTTCTATATGTTGTATATGTTGTCTATAGAGAATTCTCCGTCTATCGTGCTTCGATTTTGCATTTAATACATTGGAATAAAAAATGGAAATTTTTTGATAGAGCACGACCGACGCTGCCCCGAATAGAATGACAATAAGGAGGAAGAAGGATCCATATCAATAACTATATCTGCGAGCATTTAAGCAAAAATACCATTATTGGAGCATATAATTGCTAAAGTGGTATTTTGGACTTATTGTCTACGCTATGAAGACAATATATATTTTGTCTACCAGCCAATGGTTTGCGCGCAAGCCTAGGCCCGTCACAAAATAGGCCCATTGTTAGAGAATTATTAATACTCCTATAGTTTTGACAAGGAGCTTGGGGAAAAAAGGTACGTCTTCCATACAATAGAGCATCAACCCAAAATGAAGGAAGTTTGTGGTGGTTTCACTTCTATCTCAACATGGTTTTTGGCGTCGCCAGGTTGGCCACTGGAACCTGTAAAAAATCAGAAATTGTTTCAGCTTACACATACTATTTCAAGCATCGAGCACCTTGGTGGAAGCTGCTGTCATTGCATTATTGGAGTTACATCTACTAAAATTAACCACTATACGGATTATTTCAAGTGAGCAGTTGCCTTTGAATTATCTTAAGAAACAAAACCAGTGTTTTACATTTTGATTTGCCCATGTGTGCATTTTTCAGCCGTGTCTGGGTCCTTTATCAATCAAAATCGTCATGTGCATGTCCATATCTCGAACTTTATAAGTAAAATCAAAACGAAGAAAAGTATAAGAACTTGTATATCAAAAAAGTTGCCGAATTAAGGTTATGCAGGGCTCATATTATAGTTTGTGCCAAGTTCTCAACAATCGCAATGTCATCCATGCTTAAGAGGTAATTGCAGGTAGCAAGTCTCAAATCAAAAAACTTGAAATAGGAAATTTGACTGTATTGAACTCTTGTGACTGATGGAAAACTAACTAATGACCATCCCGAAATTAAAGCACAAAATGTAATCAGACATCAAAGGCATACCGTACCTTGGGGTTTCCCACTTGCTCCAAAATATGCAACCTGATGAGAAAATAAAATTAAGCATCAGTGAATGGATGATACTATAGGAGACAAATATTTAAAGCTAGTGAACAATGCAACTCAACACCTTCTTTACCTCCATTTACCGAGCGTTTTTGTTTGTTTGTATAAAAACGACCAAATAGGAATAAAGAGGTCCAAAAGAGGAATATTCGGTGAAAAAAATCAAGTAAATACATTGTCAATGGCCTATGGAGGAGAACACACCTTAGTAATTGTCATACCCGTGTCGAACACACCAAGGACATCGACATGCTGGAAACATACACTGCATAAATATAGGATGCGGGGCAAACACATGCAATGCATACACTAAGCATTTGTTTGCAATGGTTTTGGTATTTGCCGATCCAATATTCACGTTAATCACGATTAAGCATATGTATGCTATAAGAATTTTTTTTTTTACTTTTACCAAGTCCCACCGTGTCCGTATCCCTCTTAATTGAAATTGTTATGTATATGTGTGTATCCGTGTCTCTGCATGAATCTTGGTCCATGTTTGTGCTTTGTAAATTGTTATGTATATGTGTGTATCCGTGTCTCTTCATGAAAAAGACTTCCAAGATGAAATAGTTCATACATACGGACTCAGATTGCAACAAAGAATAAATGATGTAGCAATCGTAACTCACCAAGAATCAAAAGAAAATATAGGATCTCTGATCCACAGTAGTAGGGTTATAGGGTATTCACGTCTCTATCTACATATCTAAGGAGGGTATTCACCTTACGAAAGACCAAAAAAGGGCTTTAAGAGAGCAAAAAATGCAGCAGCCCATTTTTTATTTTTGGTATGTTGCCAAAAGTAACCAATGTGACCTCTTTTCTTCCATGACTGCTTTTGTCCACCAAAGAGATGTATATAAGAGGATGGAAATAACAACAACAAAAACCACACTCACTGTGCTCTACAAAAGTGATTTTAAAAGACCAAGCTTGAAATATGTCTCAAGAATTTGAACTCTCACACAGTAAATTTTGTATACTACCATTATTTTATCCAAGTGTGGACAAACTTTATACTCAATGAGTACTATTACTTTCTTCAAGTCTAGACAAATTATATACTCCATAAGTACACTGTAAATTTGGAAAACACAATAAAATCACTGTTCATTTGAACTCCCCGTGCTATGTATACTTAGTCTTGGGGCACGTGCATTGCACGTGCTTCAACGTGACTATAAATCCCACGGGTGTATTTGAAAATTAAACATTCATGTTTGACACCTCAAACAACAAAGAGTGTTCATGAAATGTAATGTTAGAAATTAAGTGACATTAAAATGCATGACTCTATTAGAAAATTTGTTTTTCATGGGTGTTTCAAACCAAGAGCCTTGATTCCTTAAGAAAACAAAAACTCAATCGCCCTAATCTCAACTTTCTTCGTAGCAGAATATACTCGATACTCACTCTGTGTCTGTCAATGTAATGCATCAAGTTGCCTCTCCTGTTATTGGAAAGGAAGGGAATCAAATTTACAAGTAGAATTAAGGTTTAATAAAACAAGTGGAAACCAAAAATCATATTGCTCAAACTACTCACAAGTTACTTTACCTCCATATTGAGATTCAACCGGGCTTTTAAAAAGCAATCAACTTCTTTTTCTTCACGATTGATTCCCATGGATATCTCTGGGTCTGGGCTTGTCTTTTATGACCATGGCTTCTATTTATGTACTTGTACACTTATCAAACGACCTTGAATGCATGTGGAGCACATTGCATTGTCCATATAGCATTCTTGCTTAGCTCACAGGAAATGTGTGAACCAAAGCAGCATATCATACCATAATACATTTATATCAGGCTTTTTGCTGGAGAAAAAATCATGGTAGATGGCGTGTTTTTTGAACAAGTTTCGGTTAACTATGTTATAGTGAAAATCTGGCTACACGGCACATGGCATTATTGTTTCTAGGGGTGTCCACGGATCGGATCCGGACGGATCGGATAGGGATCCGATCCGATCCGCTCAGAGCGGATTATGGTTTTTAAGATCCGGAACCGAACCGAACATTCACGGATCGGTTACGGATCGGATCGGATCGAGTCGGATCGGGCGGATTTGACAGATTAAAGAAGGATTATTGAGCGGATCGAGCGGATCCGATCCGATCCAGATCCGGAACCGTCAGATAGGAAATTCTCGATCCGGAACCGAACCGAACATTCACGGATGGATCAACGGATGGTTCGGATTGGTCGGATTGGCGGATCGGATGATCCGCTGGACAGCCCTGATTGTTTCTATATTGTTAACAATTGTAGAATTGGAGGAAAAAGGAAAAAAAAATTCAACCGGTAGATGTATAACATTACTCCAAGTAAATTTATTTTGCGCTTACGCATAAAGTTTTGAATTGAATCATTACATTAGTATTATGAAGACGCAGGATGAGTCCGCGTTTTAAAATAGTACGGCATTTTGTCAATCTTTTCATGGAAGAACACACTGAGCTTCCACTTCACAATGCAAAAAATGGAAAATAAGAAGGATACCATGTGCTTACCAAAAAATAAAAAATAAAATTGAAGATACCATGCGGCTCATGATGTACGACCGGATACAAGACATGGTGTAGGTGTTTATGAGGCTCAAAAAGTTCCTTTTTTCCTTTTGTGTTGAGTCTTTTCAACGCACTTGTATATAAAGAACCACCGTAGTGGTCGCTTGCCACATAGGGTATTTCTGTAATTTCATAGCCATCAGTGTACTTTTGTAATTTTATAGCCACTTTATTAATAAAGTTTTGAATTCCCATAGAGTTTAGGGTACTTACTGTAATTTCCTCACATGTTGTCCACCGAATTGTGGTTCTCTGAAATTGTAGCTCAGAACGTGGAGACGAAGGAGGCCGGGTTCTGCGGATACACGCTATTCTTCTTCCGTACAGCTTCAACTAAACAGCGGCCAAAGATTACCTTTTCTTTCCAGATTTTGCGCGTAAAGTCGTAGGTGTGGTACTTCAACTGTCCTTCAGTTACTGTTGCAATGACGATCATCTGTCCTGGCACTATAAAAAAGGGTGCTGAAAGTTCCTGTTGCTGCCATTTCTGAAGCCGATTCAAAACAAAATTAGCAATCTCTCCGATTCTCAACTATCCGTACGGTTCTAGCTTTGATTTCTCAGCATTTCCCTCTATTTTGTCTCTCATTTTAGCTACGATTAAGCAATCTCAGCAATTCTAGGGTTCGTTTTCTATTTTGATGCTGAAAGTCTCTTGATTCGATAGTAGTGTAATTCCTGTTATTTATGGTTGCAATTTGGATTTTGTAAAGAATTATTATGGCAGTTCACTTATGTTTCCTCCTCCTCCCTATTCTCTTCATAAGTACGTGTTAATGGAACACAGGTTTGGGAGGAATGATGCCCTTTATAATTATGGGAGACGACATTGGAACCAAAGAGAAGATTGCCAAAGCAACTTATAGTTGAGGATGCCGCGGAAGCTGCGCAAATCAGGTCCAACTCCCTCTCCATTTCTATTCCTCAATTTTCTTTTTTGGTTTGCAATAATGAGCAATCCCAAAAGGGTTTTCGATTAGCTTTCAGAATCATAACCATCTAATCCACTTAATTTTATTCCAATTTTAGTTGTCTGTTTACTTCGTTCTCTTTTTCTTGCTTCGATCAGCCAAATGGCTGATTACTATGGTAGTGCATTTATGAGTTCTTGAACTTCTTGGATATAAATCACCTTTTTCACACTTTGTTGTGCTCAGTATTGCTGGGAAAGCCAATTTAGAGAAGGCTGATGACCAAGAATGTGGTATGCTTCCTGTTCTCTACTTCCTCTGCATACTATTTTATTGTTGCTTCGTGTCAGTTTCGTGTCAGTTTTGATGTATTTAGTGTTCTCAATCTTACACCTGCTCATGGGAATTTTCATCTTATGGCACTCTTAGGCTGAGGAGATATTTGAAAAACTTTGTGAATCTGTGGCAACAAGTTTGGAAGCTAAAAAGCTTGCTTCCTTTACAAGGATATCCTCCACAGTGCAGGTATGGAGAGTCTCTGAGACTTTCTATATTCTCTTTGAAAATTATGATTTCTTTCTAGGATGTTCTTATTTCTACTGCCCAATTTGTGCCCTGTTTTTTGGGAGTTTCACTTTTGTTCAATTAAACATGATGATTTTCCTATGTAATTGTTACATAATGATGTTCCTATGCATTTGTTAATGGGTTGAAGTCGTTGAAGGTGTTTTTAGAGGGGGTGTATCCTTCCAATCCTTACGGCTATGGTTCCAATCTGTAGTTTTGTCTTTTTTTTCTATGTAGAACACTTCCTTTTAATTAATCCATCTTAGACTGCAAAGGTCCTGTTGCTTGCAAAAAAGGTGAAGGTTGGACCCCATTTTCCAAACATTCATTTCTAGCCTATTTCTTTTTTGGGAACCAAACACTCAATGTTATTTTTTTGTCTTTTGTTTGCGTTGAAGTTTTTGTTTTTTCGTACGAGAGGAATAAAGTTGTGGAAAGTTGGTTCGATTGTCCAATTTATGGGATTTCTGCATAGCTCTTATATTGCATTGGTAGGGATTAATCACCTCCATAAATGATAATCTATCTACTGCCCAACATTATTACCTTGATGATCTCTATGACCTCTATGTCCAAGTGGCAAGTACTGCGTTGTATTGTTAGAGTATTTGCTTCATTTGGAAAAATTATTACTTTTTTGTACTCATTTTATTCCTTGTTTTAGGGGCTGGATGATGATGCAGCTCTGCAGGTGATGAAGCTTTATGAAGAGGTAGTTGGCTTGTGCTCTCTTTTAAATATATATGTTGAGACTAGGTAGGGTTTGTATGCCATGTGTCTGCTTAGAGTTAGATGGTGTTTCATGTTGAACCTTTCAAGGAATGCATTAGGTGTTTGTGTAAGAAGCTGTTATAATTCTGAATCTCACCTTTGCCTGGTGCAATTGCGTTTAGTGTAAATCTCTAATTTTCTTGCTGCTTCTGCTGTTTCTGATTCAGCTTGTAGAACTATGGCCGGATGGAGCAACTATGGAATTGAATGCACTATATGTAGAGCAAAAGATAGGAAGAGGACATTGTACAGCTGGCATAAGGTACTGATGTTTTCGTATGTCATGTATAGGAATTAGAGGTGTCAAACGGGCCGTGCTGGCACGGGCACGGCACGGCACGCCAGAGGCACGGTAAAATCCTGGCACGGCACGGAACGGCACGGTATAAGTTGGCACGCGGCACGGCACGGACACGGAAATGAGCGGGCACGGCACGGGCTAAGGTGGCACGACACGGTCTTCTACCGGCACGGCACCGGCACCGGCACGGTAAGAAGTCAACGTGGCACGAGGCACAGCACGGCACGGCACGACTTTATTCTCGCACGACACGGCATGGCCCGAGCACGAGCACGGAAGTTGGCACGGCACGGCACGGAAGTAGGACGGACATGGCACGGCACGAGCACGGAAGTTGGCCTGGTACGGCACGACACGGCGGCTCGGCACGGGCACGGCACAAGGCAAAAAAAAATGTTAAATAATTTATTTGTATGTATTTTTTGATAATCACAAAAATAAAAAAGAATTATTTTTTGGTTGTGTAACTTGTGTTAGTGAATTATATATTTATATCAAGTTTTAAAAAAAAATTAAGTCATGAACAAAAAAATAAAGAAGATGGAAAAAGAAGTTACAAAAATTTTATTGATTTATTTTATTTTAATTTTGAGAGAGAGAGAGAGTTTGGACAAAAAAATAAAATAAGATTTTTAAATTTTTTTTTTACATGTTTGATAATTGATACATTGCCTTTTATCTAATAAAGATTTTGAAAAAAAAATAACATTTATATCAAGTAACTCGTTGATCCACATTACAAAAATTAAATACTTTATTTCTATGTATTTTTTTATAATCCCCAAAAAAAGAAGAATTATTTTTTGGTTGTGTACTTGTGTTAGTGAATTGTATATTTATATCAAGTTAAAAAAAATGAAGTCATGAACAAATAAAGAAAAAATCAAAACAAAACAAAAGGGAAAAAGAAGTTACAAATTTTATATTTTTTTTAGAGAGAGAGATTTTGGACAAAAAAAATAAAATAAGCTTTTAAAAAATATTTCATATGATTAATAAATTTTGAATCAAAATTCAAACATGAAAAACAAATTATACCACACTGTCCACAGACTCCACACATATACTGATATACATTATACATTGCCTTTTATCTAATAAATATTTTGGAAAAAAAAACAATATCAATTTCGGGAAATTATGAAATTATAGAAATTATAGAAATTGTCAAATTAAATTATAGATATTATAGACATTATGAAATTAAATTATAGAAATTATAGAAATTAATAAATAATAGAAATTAATCAAATTATAGAAATTAAATTATGGAACTTATATAAGTTATCAAATTAAATTATAGAAATTATGAAATTAAATTATAAAAATTATAGAAATTAATAAATAATATAAATTAATAAAATTATAGAAATTATCTTATAGAAGTTAATTTACGAAAATACTAAGTTTATTTAACTAAAATAAGCTAAACTTCGTATGATATGAAGTTATGAATTATGAAGGATCCTGCAGTGTGTAAAAATTCAGACCTCGAACTCCAATTTTTGGAGAAAATTTCGACGATCTGAACCGTTAAATGTGTTTAAAATTTGTTTTTAATGTCCTACAAGAGGATTTGGAAAAAAATACTACCCGGAAGGGCTTGATCGGAGCAGTTTTTCATAAAATCGCTATATGAAAAATTGCTCTGATCAAGCCCTTCTGGGTAGTTTTTTTGGCCAAATCCTCTCATAGGACCTTAAAAACACGTTTTAAACACATCTACCGGTTCGTATTTTCAAGAAATAGATGAGATGGCCTTGAATTGGTGCATTATAGTGTTCAAATGCCACTGGAAGCACTGAATGTGTTCCGATCGTGTGGTTACCGACATCGGAGGATCATCAATTTCGGGGAGAATGGTAGAATTGATAAGATGTTAAATCGTATCGGTTTAGATCAAACATTCAAAAAAACAAACTAGTATTCACCATTCAATGTTATAGATTGAACATACTTAGTTATGAACTAATATATACTACTATAGTCTAATGTACGTTAGCCACACGATCTCAACACAATTACGACGATCCACACCTACTATTTTGTTTTTCTTGGTGTTTTAATAAACCTCGCCAAATTTTGGGTCAATCAGATTTTGAAAACCCCTTCATCGGGAGATTCGAGACGTGGGAATCATTAGTAGGAAAATATTTGTTAACTTAGATCGAGCATACAGAGATAATAAATTTACTTAATTTTTTACATGAATAATATATTCCCTCCTACAAAAAATATAGACGGTTCCGATTTTCCAAAAAAAACTTGAAAGGCCCTCGAGTGATGCGTCGTAAATTTACGAGGATTTTCTATACATGTTAATGTCATGCACTACATACGCACAATCACACACTCACTATATAATGTTTTTTCCTGCTCATTAGGGCCAGCACCACCTTTAATTTCATTTTCACTTCTAATTTCCCTCCTCTTTCTCCCTCATTGTTCCCACCCTGAAACTAGGAAAAGCCCTAGCCCGCGCAATTTCTACGATTGAAGCTCTAATGTCAACCATGAGTTCTCTCTGATTTCTACAGATCGAGGCCCTCATTTTCCTCTCTGAAGTTGCAAGTCGTCTCTCTCTCCATGTCTCCTTTTATATCTGGCTACTGTGTTCCTCTGCCTCTCTGCTATGGGCAGTCACAACTTCGAGCTCACAGGTATCTCCATCATTCTCTTTCTCTCTTTGCCTCATTCCCTCTCTCGAATCTCATCTTCTTTTTCTGTTTGAACCTCGAATGCCCTCTTTCTGTTAGAGTTTTGGGTTTCAATATTCTAACTCTTTGTTTTTAGATTTGAATTTGTACTTTCAATTTTCCACCGTGGGATTTGGAGTGCCCAAAGTAGTAGTTGATGTTGTAGAAAGCCTTGTTTTGGCCCTAATTGGTGGAGACCATCTCTAGGTTTCCATGCCCTAACCTAGACCTTCTCTAAATGCGACATAGAGGAGTTCAATGGTGGAATAAGTTATGGCCTAAGCTATATTTGCATATTCAAGTCTCATTGTGTTGTGCCCACTTAATGTTTGATCATTTGCTTAGGCCATAACTTCTTCATTTCCGGTTATTTTCAGGCTTACCATTATGCCCACCAAGTGTTTGATTATTTGCTTAGGGAATTATTGGCTTTAGCCAATACCCCAGATTTCATGTGCCATTATTTACAAGTCATTAGACTTGGAAGACCAATTTGCTGCCTTTCAAAATTGCCTCCGAAAGGAATTACTATTTACTTCTAATGGAGTATCCTTTATTTACTACTAGTACAGATTGTTAAAGCTTTTTGCCTTCATGATGTTTCCTTATTCAGAAGCTTAGCTTTCTAGTAGCGAAGGGGAACCAATTTATAAACTAGCCAAGGGGTAGTTTAGTTATTCCGTTGATAAAAAAACCGTACATTGGTCAGATCTTAAATGTGTAATAACAAGAACTCAGATTTACTTTCTTTGTTCGATTGGTGGTTGTACCTTCTTTTTTTTTTGTTGCATGTGTTTTCTGTTTTCTTTGTTGGTCAAAATAAAAAGAAGATTTCATTTGAGGCATTGAATAATTGTGCAGGGTTTATTTCTTTAAAAAAATTTTTTTGGCTTAGTTTCTTGGGCAGGGGAATGCGACCCTAGATAGAGTTCTATATTCTGTGAGTAGCGCGAGATTCTGTTAAAATGAAAAGTGAATGTCACCAACATACAGTAGAAAGAGCCACCAATCTAGTGATCTTCTTTTTTTGTCCGATAATGAAAACATTTACTAGCTGAAACGTGCTCCTGAGTATATGTGCTAACCTTTGTTGAGTTTCTGTACTTTTTTCTATCATATGTTCAATTCTGTGTAACTTAATGCATCGCGCATCAATTGCATAGCTCTCAAAGTACGGCAAGGATTGAAGAATTGCTCCAGGAGGACCAAAATGTGAAGCGCAGAAGGGAGCGTATTCAGAAACAATCCTCTCCTCTCAAAGCTCACTAGGCAGCTCAGTATTCATGACAATAGGGCTGCTGCAGCCTCCGGCACGTCGGATAGTGGAAGTGGAGCAGGTGACAAATGCTATGACAGTATTGGTACTTTTTCTCATTATTTTGTTTTATTTCTGGAGAGCATTGCTGATATTTTATATGCAAAATCATAATTGGATTATTCCTTAATATGCTAAATCTTAATGTTTCAGACCTATGAATCTAAACTCTAAAGCTCTCAAATACATGCATGAGACGTAGAACTGAAAAACAAACTTGAGTTAGAAGTTATAGTTGCTGAAGTGTCCAAATCCAGTTATTTGAAATCCATGACTCCGAGTTCTGCATTAGTTTTTCAAACAAGGGACATTTCAACATATGTTATTTCTCCTTTTAACGCTGTGTTCCTAATCAAGGAGTGCACTGCCATCTGCTATCTGTGCATCATGATTAAGTACTGCTGTGCACCAGTGTAGTGCTATACTGTGTAGTACACTGCCATTACTTGTGTAGTGCACTGCCATCATGTATCATGTTGGTCTTGTATCGTTGCCAGGTTCTAGACATGTGTTAATTGCTGCTGCTAGTGTCACGGCAATCTTACCGCTGCTGCTAGTGTCACGGGCATGTGTTAATTGCTGCCCAGCTGCTGTCCAGAAGTTAATCGCTGTTATTGGTAGTTGTTGTTCACTGCTACATTGTGTTGATTTACACTACTACACTATTGCTGTTTCACTGAGTTTGGACTACTATATTGCTGTTTAATGTATGGGCAGACACTTGTATTCTGGGCTTGTCAATTTACAGCCGAAATGCTGCCCAATTTTTCTCAGATTTCCTTGTAGATTTGTTATTCTGATTTGGTTGATCTCAGGTGTGTTTGACCTAGCCTTGGGGGTTGTCCCTTGGCATGTTTGATCCCCTTTGGGAGGGCGCGTCCTCCCGTATAGTGCCTCAACAACCAGAGGCTTACTGCTAGTGTTGGAACCGAGATTTGCTGTTGTTTTCAAGATGCTCAATCACATCATCTCATGCAATATGTGTTGCTTCAGTTGACTCAATCAAGTGATGGTGCTTTAGAGCATCTTTTCATTGTCAGTATATTAGCCATATTCAAGTTCAGGACTCCCAATTCTGGGTTTATGCTCGCTGCTGTCCCTAGTTGCTGCTCGCTGCTGTCCCTAGTTGATGCTGTTGTCATAGCAAATCGATGCTTGATCAAGATCACATATTAGGTCCCACGTCCCAGTAGCTATTTCAAAGAGAAACTCCAATGTTTTGTCATTGTAATTTTGTTATGCTTCCTTGTGGTTCTAGTTCATTAACTTGCGTATCAGTCCGTGTGGTGGACTTTTGGGTTGCTTGATATTGTATTCGTCGAGATTCTCTGTCCTTTTTCTCGAGGGCTATGGATTTAATTCCATCAAACATCGTTGAATTTTTCCACCCTCCTGGAGTGCCGGTATTCAAATTTCAAACAAACATCTTAATATTTTTTTTGTCTGATGCCTTCATTTTGTTTATTTTTTCCCTTTTTTTTGATTGGATGGGTTGAAGTCTTTGAGTGTATGCAACGTGTAAGGGGTTTAAAAAGGCCATTAGCTTAGGGCAGTTCATTTTTTCAAGAATCAACGTCTCTTTGACTGGCTTCCCAGAGTTGGTTACTCTTCTATTTTTAACTTTTAAGGCTTAGTCGATTTAATAGATTTTGTGTTTTAAGTCGAGTTCATTGTTGGGCGTGGTCAAAAGTTTATTCTTAAGTTGCACAATAGTACTGAGTTATTTAATGTGATAAATAGTAGTAAATATCAAAATGACAATTTATTAAGTTGAGATCAAATTATGTCGCGCAGGCACGGGCAATCCCTAGTAACACGATAAGAAGGCACGGCGTCGGTACGGCGTCGGCACGACACGACTAAAAAAACGCACGGCACGACTAAAAAAATGCACGGCACGACACGACTAAGGCACGGCACGACACGACACGACAAAAAAGCACGGCAAGACACAACAAAAAGGCATGGCACGACACGATAAAAAAAAAGGAACGGCACGGCACAACACGAGTAAGTCAACGGCACGACACGACACGATTAACTAATCGGGCACGGCACGTAGCACGCCATGGCACGATGAAGTAAATGGGCACGGCACGGCACAACACGTAGCACGGTTGGCACGGCACGCCATGGCACGATGAAGTAAATAGGCACGGCACGACACGGCACGAAGCACGGTTGGCACGGAAGTTGAATGGCACGGCACGGCACGGCACGCACGTTTGACACCTCTAATAGGAATTTCATATCTATTCTCGTCCATTGTTAGACTATGCATTATGGTTCATATGTAAATGAATACCCAAAGATGGAAACAAATGATGAAGCTATTGCTTCTCCAGGTGATTGTTCATGTATACGAACTGATCATGTAAATTAATTGCGAGCCCCAATTTTTATTTGTTGCTTATATTATCTCTATATATGTAAATTTATGGTTCAGAGTTAGTTGATAATTTCTACAAAATCGCTCTTTTGCATTTTTGTCTTTATGATATAGGTCACACTATTAGCTTAATGGTCCCAAGACCTGTACATCATGATTATGTGTAATTTCTGCTCTACCCAGTTTTCTCGGGCACTCTCTCGAATTCATCAGATCTGTCTCACTTGAATTTGAAACCCACTCCTGAAACACATTGTGTACTGGCGTAAATTTTTTTGCATTCTTTTGTTTTTTAGTTTTTTGGTTATATTTTTTTTATTATAAAGTACTTGGAATTTTTAGTTTGATGCTTTTTGTTTGTCGTTTTTTTGTATTCAGGGTCTGTTTTATATTGTTTTTAGGTTCTGACTTCTCATAAAGCTATCATAGAAGTCCGTTGACTAAAAGATTGGGCCAAACTGTTTTGTATTGGCTCTAAGTATTGAATTATTTGAGACATCATATGCATATGAGTTTTTGGTTGTCTTTTCAATAGGATTTTGGGGTGATCAATTCCATTTGCTGCATAAATTTAGAATTGAGCATTGTCATGATGGTTTATTTTCATAATCAAAGTAATGCAGCAAAAAAAAGGAGGAAAAATAAAGGGGTTTGGCATTCCAAAAGTGTTCTTGGTTCAATTTGTTACGTTCTCATTGAAAAATGTAAAAAGTTCTTGCGAAGAATGATCTAATTTTGTCACTTACAGTTCTTATTTGTGGAGGTGGGGTATAATTTTTTTGGTCTTCTCCGAAAAAGCTCAAAACTCGACTTCTTTTGTGATTTTGTGAACTAGGTGGTCAATTTACCCTTTAATTTATCATTTATAGCATTGAATTTGAAGGACTCTTCATGTAAAGATAACTATAGGAATTATTCTCTTGAGTAGAAAAACAAAAACAGCTTCTCAGCCGCATTTTTAGCCCTATATATGATTACTGATTTACTGTGATTTGTTTGGTTCATTAAAGATCGTGCAACTATGACTATTTTCTTAATAATGAAGCTCTTTGTGCATGGACCCACATTTGGATACCCATTTCCTTGCATCATCCCCATGTGCTACCAAGAAGCTGCAAGTTGAATGAATCATGTATGTGCAGTTTGATACATTTGGATATGTATAGATGGTGGTCTTTGTATCATGTTCTTTCCGAATAATTTACTAAACTTTTGTTTTGTTTTTAAAAGTTGTTGGTAATCTAATTAATTTTTCTTTGATGGACATAATTAAATTGCTGATTCCTTCTTTTGGCTTTTGGGTTTTTGTATTTTTTATTTTCGGACTTTATAACTTCAAATTGCTATTTGACAGGAGTGACGAGGGTCTAACAAGCTGCCTCAAAGCTTGCCGCTTCCCCGTTGAAGATGCTTGCTAATGTTCTCAAGGTTCTTATGAAAGGGTGAAAGAAATGAAAGGGGCTGAGTTCAGCTAAATTGTTCACAGGTTACTGGATCTTGAGAGAGATGTTGCTATAACTTGCTCACACCCTAATTTTAGCTTGAAGGCATCAAACCTAAAGTTTTTATTTAACTTAGCTCAACATGTATCTAAAGGACTCTTGTTATATATTTCCCATGGCATTAGTCTAATATTGTACTATCTAATATGTTCCCTTCCAGTATTACTCTACGACTCTACGTGATAGCATTTGGGCAACTTTTGGAAGCTTCATAAAAGAGTTTCTTTTATTGTTATAGTTTTTGAAAAGGAACTTTTTTAATATGGTTTGGATACGAAAATAGTTTTTTTCTTAAGCAGCCTCCAAAAGAATTCGTTTCTGCTTGCTTGTTTTATGCAATCGACTTTTAGTTTTCTATCATTACTATGTCTCCTAGAAGCTAAATATGTCTCATGCTTAATTCAGCTACTACAAATGCAAATTGGACATTCACCATGGTTGCAGCCAATGATGTTTTGCTGGATCCTTCTGTAATGAAGTTTAGCCCTTTAGATTGTCGGAGGCCAAAAGTTTTAAACAAAAACTTGAGTAACGTAACATTCTGCCTTGTGACTATAATGTTAATTTTGTTGTTAGTACTGCATCAATCAAGAAAGTGTCAGAAACAGCCAAGATCCTTTGTGCAATTTCGTTCTTGCTGTAGGAAATGTTTCTCTGGGAGAAAAAATTGATCCGGGTCCTGTTGGAGTTCCTAGGATTGTCATCACAGAAGTTAACAAGTCAGTGGTAATTATCATGGATTTTCTCTTTAGCATATCATTTCCGCAAGTTGGGCTCTAAATATTGAATTTTATGATTGTTGTTAACGTTATGTCCCATAGAAATGGGTGGTGTTTTTAATATATGGGGTCAATTCCTGTTTTAGCTCCTGAACATCTTGAAAGGATCAGATCTATAGTGTAGATTCTATTTGGGTTCAATTTAGTCGTTGTCTATGAAGCACCAACACTCCTTGAGGTTGCTGGGTCCGCATAGTGGACACACATGTCCCACTCGTGGACTCGTATGGCGTGTCCCTTAAATTGTACTTTGGAGGGGTCCACATATGCACTTATGATATCTCTCTCTCCCTCCCTCTCTCCCTCTCTTTCTCTATTGTTACATATGTGCATGTACTTGTACATATTCAATGCATATATCTCTATCACTGTGTGTGTATCTTGCATATATATTTGAGTATGCACTGGTAGTCTGGTACACATTACACAACAATGTAGACATCTTACATATCAAAGGAAAAGTGTATTTATCTTTGTTTACAAACTATTATTGGATACATATATGATATATTTATGCCTATAGTTACATATATGAAAAGTGTATTCATCTTTGTATACTTGATGATGCAAAATTCCAAACCTGTTGGTTTGTACCATAAGGCGTATTCATTGACTCATGATGGCTGTAATAGTTTGCTTAAGATATAAGCTTAAGGATTGTGCCTTAGCGTCTGACCTTCTTAAAGCCTTTTTAACTTGATTCCTTGAATTAGTAAAGTGCATGTATTGAACTTGCTCTGCTATATAATTTGTGGAATTGCTAGGGTTGTGCGTAGACTTAAGCTGTTTCAGTGTTGTATGTGATTTTTGGCTATTTAAACATTTGCCCCCTGTTATTTGTGTGATGTGTCAAGGTTTTGGAAGCCAACATATTATGAGTGTTCCTCTTAAACCTATTTCCAGAGCGAAGATGCTTGGAGGTGAATGAGGAGTGTCCAAGGTGCTCAAGTGGGTTGGAAATTTTTTCAATTCCATGTTATGTCTCAATATGTACTTATGTTTGATCAATTTTGGATCTTAATTTTGATAATGGGAAGCCCCCGAGAGGAAAAAAGTAGAATTGTTTGTATTTCTCTTAGGTCAATGGTATATTATTCTTTTGCTTGCTAGAAATAGAACCCTTTTGATCATGGGATTTTTCATCAAAAGGATATGATTTAGCTGAAAATCTTCTTTTATCACTGGTGTTAAGTTCCAATTCTTTTGACGATGGTAATAAGGTCCACAATAATTGTTTATGTTTTATGCTCAAGTTTGAAACAACTTTCAGAAGTAAGATACAAAGTACTATTTTGATAGATTGGGCATGGGATAAAGTCAGTTTGCATGCTTCGATTACATATCTTGTAGATAAGCTTTTGTAATTGAACATGTTGTGTTGGTACTTAACAGGTCAGTCAAGTTGGTTTTGGAGTACTTCGGCAAATTATAGACCCTTGAATTGGTAGTCTTCACCATTTGAGCTGAATAGCAAATCCTTGGGATTTATTTAGATCATAGGGATGTAGAGTGCTTTGATTGAAGGAAAACTAGATGGAATTGGGAATAATTCATCAAACCACCACCGCAACATCTTCTTAGTTGCAGCAAATTTCCGCTTTCGCAATTTCCTTCGTGAGAACTTAACTTGGTGCTTTCTTGCATTGTTTGTCTTATTTGCACTCTTTATTGTTTGTCTTTATGCTGCAAAATTACTACAAAATTAAAGATTTCATAATTGCGTTTGTGTAGGTGTTTTAATATAGCAGAGCAAGTCAATAATGCAAACACATTACTAGGAAATAGAGATTTCGTAATTTTCATGCATTTGCTTATCTAATTCTTCCGTCGAGATGACCCAATAATCCCTAAGTCAATATTGTGAAAAAATTTTGAATTAAAAAAAAAAAAAGTCAAACCAAACCTAACTTCAAGCTTTGTTTAGCCGATAAAAAAAAAAAACTTTAACCTTTGTTTATATTTATCTGGTAGTGATTGGCTTGTTCAACTTATTCTTATTCTCTTCCAATCTTACTTGTGTAATATATGCGTGGAATGCTTATAGGGCATCCAAAGTGGGCTCTTAAAATGACTCCTAGGTGAGGCTCATAAAATTTAGCAAGTCATTTGATCAATTATGGTCCTCGATGGGCTCCCAATACAAGCTCCTAAGAGCGGCTTCTAAACCATTAGCTAAATTTAAGTAGCTTTGTAGCTAGCTTCAAGCGGGACCCAAGTCTTTTTAAATTTGTTTTAGTATAAAATTTTCAAAAGACAAATGATTTTATTTGAAAATAGAGAATGCTCTTACTAGCCCATTGAGTGTACATATGTTCTCTAAATTTAGCAAGCTCTAGGAGTGAAAAATAGATTCCAATTAGGTTTATGTGTGCACCTTAAGAGTTAAGGAGCTATTTTTAGGAAGCCCATTATGAATGTCTTTAGTCTGTGTGTGTGTGTGTTATACTTAGGTTCATTAAATTATACTTCAGGGCATGTGGAAATGAAATTACCCACATGTTACACGATGGACCATGGCATCCCTAACATACTTACATTTACAAGAAGCTTTCTTACCCTCATACTACTGGATATACCAGCTTATTGTATTTCTTAGTTGCGAGTCCAAAATAATAACAATGCACTCCAATGAGCACGCGGTCTCGTGCGACGCACGAGGCCTTACACTAGTCTACCATAAAAAGCGGCAAATTGGCCAAACAGTTTTAAGTATCAAGCATTTTTTTGCAAACATTTGGTCGAAGTGGTAAAATCATATGGAAGTAAAAAAAAAAAGAAAAATTGGGGAACATATTCACTCGGTCATTTAGTCGAACACCTTGTGAGAGGTTTGAAACAACAAACGTAATTGCTACCACACATCAATTTCAGAAAAGACCGCAAGATTTTAGTGAACTAAAACACAGCACAAACTACTTAGTGCTAAAAAAGTAGCATTTTCAATGGACCAATTACTTGAGGGGAAACAATTGCAGTAGAGTAAGGGGTAGAAATTCTGGTTACATTTAATTAAACACCTTCCCCACAGAACTGTTGGTTTCGAGAATCAAATAGTTACAGCTAGAAAAGATTAGAAATAATTGCAGTAGAAGATGGGATAAAAGTCGTTGCATGTAATGGTTAAATGGACTAATACCCAGATTTCCGAATGATTCCAGAGGTTATTCGTGTGTGTCTCCGCCTGAGTAGCCAAAGCTGGGTCACTTAGTTTAGGGTGAATGTGATTTCGAAAACATCCTGCATATATAGATGTTGTCGTAGAGGTGCGTGCTATGTCCGAGGTGCCGCAAGTAATGGCTGCGGCCGCTTATGCGACCAAGAATATGGCGTTCCGTGAGGAGTACGTTTTCTGTTTCAGCTGCAGCTGTGCATTTTGGGCCGTGGCGGTGGTAGGGAGCGGACGATGAAGAACTGTTGAGTCGGTGGGTATCATCGTATCTGGGTGCTGTGTTTGGAAGATAGGGAAAAAAAGAGAAAAGAAGGAAAAATAATTAAGAAGGAAATTAGAGGAAAAATTAAAGAGAAAATGAGAGGAAAGTTAAATGGAAATTTGAATATTTTCCTTCCTCTTTTTGTAAAACCAAACAAAGGAAGGGAATTTTTTTATATTTTCTCTCCCTTTCTCTTCTTTTTCTCTAAGAACCAAACAAAGCCAGTAGGATGTGTGTGGCATAAAGTATAAAGGAGACGGTATAATTGTACATTGAAGTCAGCTGTTGGAGAATTCAGCTGCTTGAGAAAACATAACTGCCGCTTTTATTAGAGATAGTAGACTAGTGAGGGGCCCGCGGGTAATGCCCGCGAACAAAGGCGGGGTCAGGATTTTAAGTGAGCAGAGTCATAAAATTAGACAAATATGCAAGTTATTTTTTTTATTTGCTCATACAAAGAAATAACTAAATTGAGAGGCGAACTCTAGTGTAAATATATAGTGATACATGTATTTTTGTTTTATAACTCATCCCAATGGGTTAAATACTTCCTCCATCCTAAATCTTTTGTCCACTTTCGTTATTCAACCCACCTCAAAAACATATTTATATTTATAATAATTTTATATGTACTCAATATGGATCTAGTTTGATAGTTCTCGATAAGTTCAATTAAATACTTTTCAAAATTGTGAAAGACATTAGAGATAGTAAGATATAAATAATTGAAAATGACGTGCATGTACGTAAATAGACAAGAAATTCGGGACGGAGGGAGTAGAAAACTCTCAGAAAAAAAAAAATCCCCAAAATTCTTGGTTTTTCATGGATAATCTGGAAAGAGAGAAAATAATGAATCATGAGAGAGAGAGAGAGAGAGAGAGAGAGAGAGAGAGTAATTACGTTCAAACATAAATAATGTGACTATCTTGTACTTTCCTCTGTCCTTTGTACTCAAGAGTAATGACATGGGATCTTACGACAAAGTCAGGAATTCCACTATGCAGGAGGAAATTTTTTTCTCAAAATACTTTGCGAAGGTAAGCCTAAATAATTCAAAGGAATTTTTTTTCCATGTAATATTAGAGGTGTTTTTTTCTTGCAGGAACAACCACCCTACTAGCCCTCCTTTGGGTCCATCCCTGAATTGATTGCCCAATAATTACCTGAATTGCACCAAGGAAAAAACTTTGTCTTAAAGGGCGAACTAGTAAAATAAAGCTACATAGTTCGATCAGAACTGTACTTAAAGGGAAAACACTGTTTAATCGGATGGCAAAAGTACTGTTCAAACAGGGGACGAAATAAATAATTGAAAAATGACGCTTATGTCCGTAAATAGACAAGAAATTTGGGACGGAGGGAGTAGAAAACTCTAAAAAAAAAAAAAAAAAACTCCTAAAACTCTTGGTTTTTCACGGATATTCTGGAAAGAGAGAAAATGATGATTCTTGGTTTCTCATGTGACTATCTTGTACTTATCTTTTTTCTTTGTATTCAACTAGTGTCAGGCGATGTGCGTTGCACGTCGCCGCGTGCTCATTAATTGTGATATTCTGGTTATTAATGCAATTAGTACTTTCTTATGTGGGATAAAATAGTACTTCCTCCGTTCCCAAATTTTGGTCTCTCGTTCTATTTTAACCGGATAATTAACTAGTTATAACTTTAAAACGGTAATGAATTTTATATTCAATATGGATCTTTTTTGATAGATTTCGATTAAATCTATATGACTATGTTTTTAAAATCACGTAAAATAATGTAAATTACGATATATAATCAATTGAAAAGTGACACCAACTTCCAAAAGGGACAAATAATTGGGGACGGAGGGAGTAATTAGCATAAATAAATAACAAAAGCAAAGATTGTTGGAAAAAGGTTCAACCCTATTTCTAAACATGAAGAACCAAGTAGGTCCAAGAAGATTCGAAGGGGAAAAAAAAAAATTAAGTTCAAGATTAAGCATGAAGAACCACGGCTTTTTGTTCAAATCACGTAGGCACTCCTTGGACTTCAATTTTTACTCCTAAACCAACTCAAGACTTTGCATTTTAAGCTACATTTCTACCGCTGCATGAAGATAAATGAATTGAACAAAAAGGCCGATCTTGCTTTTCTCACAGAACCAATTACATTAATGTGGCGAAAACATACAAAATTCCAACTATGTTCCTACACTTGAAGACCTAAAGACTTGCCATTTGAGTTTCATTTCTTCAAGTACAGAAAGGTAAACTATGAGAACATCATCACAATTTTGTACCCAGATAGTTTTGGTCACTCGGATTCCAGCCGGAAATAGCTTTCCATGAGACTGGAGTATGGGATTCCAGTGAAAATGACTTTTGTATATATAGACTCTTTATACCTTCAACAAAATAGGGAAATAAGATTTTGAATACCTCAAACACAAACACAATGGGCCGATTGATTCTATGACGACGATCATCGTTGCTGACAAAGGACCCAAGTCCTCTGCTTAAAACCTTGCTTAGTCACTAAATCACCCTTTTTTCCTTCCTCACCAATTCCTACTAGATCTTTGAGTATCTCTCTTTGAGCGTCCAATCTATTCATGTCTAAGGAAAGTATTAGTCATCAATCAACACCCAAGTCTTTGGCTAACATCTGAATCTAGAGACACAAAAAGCTAGCTTAATAAGAATTTCTAAAGAATGTTACAGAATCCAATTTCAAGCAAATGTTGAATTTGCCCAAACTTTTGAATTTCTAACATTTTTTGGCTCTATAATGAGAAAAATTAGTGAAACATGATTGTCTCAAGTAAAAAGAACACTATAAAATGCTAACGAAATATAGCATAAAAGATAGTGGTCGAGAAAGTAGTTCGTCTTGGTTATTTCATATCAAGAGTGGATGGATATACATACCTAATGAAGCAGTTTTCGGCATGGCTCGATAAATGACCTACAAAATAGTGAAAGACTGGGACACAGGTGTGGTATTAGCCAACCAACCTCTGATGCCTAAGTCAGTCGATTTGCTGTGTGGAGAATTATTGCTCAAGTAACTGGAGTATTGTACCTTATTCGAGATTATTGTGATGATTATATAGGCATTCGTGGTGGTAGAGTCCTCTTAGGACTAGGAGCCTTAACTGTCTACTAATCATACTTATCCTTTAAGCTTCCCTGATACGCTGGATCTCCTATTCCTCATAGGAATGGGACTCCTAGAGAGAGAGAGAGAGAGAGAGAGAGAGTAACTATCTAGTCCGGGAATCCCGGATCCGGGACTCCACCTTCCCGATATTTTTTTGAAAATCCGAGCCGTCCAATGTGTTCAAAAGGTGTTTTCAAGAGTCCACGCGAGAAATCTTCAAAACAAACACCGGGAAGGGCTTGTGAAATACTCCCTCCGTTCCTATTTGTTTGTCCCACATTCTCTCTCTTACCTTTTTTCAAATCAAAAAATTAAGTGCTTCCGTGTATCATTTTTCAAATTTTTTCGCACCGAATTAAAGTACACGATGAGTACTTTAATTCAGTGTAAAAAAATTTGAAAAATGATACATGAAAACACTTTATTTTTTTATTTGAAAAGTGGCACGACTTTTCGTAGTGGACCAACAAATAGGAACGGAGGGAGTAATCTAGAGCCCGATTAAGTCCTAGAGGGGGGGGGGGGGGGGGGGGGGGGGGTGAATAGGACTATAACTAAAAATTTAACCACTAATTAGCACATGCAGTTACCCAATATCCATTTTAACAATCACTAAAAGATATGCAATGATTAAGCAATTAAAGTAAAGAGACAAGACAAGGAGATTTACGTGGAAACTACTTAGGGTCTAAACACCCTAAGCATAAAACCACGGCCTAATCCTACTTATGTATTTCCATAAATCAAAAGGTTTACAAGAATTAACAAGACTAGGAATTACCCAACAAGCCCCTTGTAACACCTAGCTCCAATTCTTGATGTAGTACCCCGTACCCCTCTTTGATTCCATGGACTCCACATGCACACCCGTCTTGATCTCCGAGTCAACTCGGCACCGGTCCAACCGGCTCACGTAAGAACCAAGGCAATATCCATCATATGAATGAAATGATAAGGAATGAAGATTTTTGTGAAAAACAATCAATCTAGATGTAATCCATGGAGTATTAGAAGATTAATCTAGATTGACAAAATAAATGATCAAACACAAGGTTTAAATCATATAATGCATCAAGAACCCATAAAAGATAAAAGATATGATTTTTAGTGAAGGGTTTTTGAAGAAAATAATCAATCTAGATATAATCCATAGAGAATTAGAAGATTAATCTAGATTGCAAAAGGAAATGATCAAACACAAGGTTTAAATCATTTTCACAAGAAGGAACACTCAAGAACAAAAGACTAGATGCATTTTCTCTCTCTAGAGTGTATATAATCTGATTGTGTTACCCTAATTTAGGAGAAAAAGATGTTTATATAGGTGCAAGCAAGGTTTAGAGCGCTGCGGCGCAACTAGGGCGCGTGCCAGCGCTTCCCAAGTAATGAGCGCTGCGGCGCATCTGGGGCGCGTGTCAGCGCTTCCCAAGCCTAAGCCTAAGCCTAAGGAGCGCTACGGCGCATCCATGGCGCGTGTCGGCGCTACCCAAGCCAAACTAAGCCAAGCTTCTAAGATGCGCTCTGGAGCAACCAAAGCGCTTCCCACCTACATGCCTAAGAATAAAAAGATATTTCTAGTAAAATGCAAGGATCAAACCAATGGCTTAGCCTATTTAAAAACATACATTTAATTAAACATTAAGACTAAATGACAATACTAAATGCATGAATTATACCTTTCAATAATCAAAGTAAGCACCGGCATGAGCACCATCTTTTCCTCAACACTTCAACACACGGAAGGGAGCATCTAGACACAATCCTAGACTTCTACCCCCAAACCCAAACAAAATACATACTCCAATGGTTTGTCGTAATTCGGAAATTGCCAATTACATTAACAGCTTGATCCAAGCAGTTTTTCCTATTTACAGTTTTTGCGAAAAACTGCTTGGATCAAGCCCTTCCCGGTATTTGTTTTGAAGATTTCTCGCGTGGACTCTTGAAAACACCTTTTGAACACATTGGACGGCTCGGATTTCCCAAAAACAATTTTTTAAAAGCATCAAAACACCGAAAAACCTTCAATCCGGGATCCTTGATAGGATCCGTGGCGTATATATATGCAAATTTTCTAGTAAGGACCTCCCATAAATAAGAAAAAATGTAATTTTTTCACGTTAAAAATTATTTTTGGCAAAAGCTATATAGTTACAGTTTTGTGAAAAACTGTTTGGATCAAGCCCTTCTCGGTATTTGTTTTTGAAGATTTCCCGCGTGGACCATTGAAAACACCTTCTGAACATATTGGACAGTTCGGATCGTCAAAAAAATACTCGGATCACGGAGGTCCGGAAGTCCAGAGTCCGGATAGGAAGTGGAACACACACACACACACACACACACACACACACACACACACACACATATATATATATATATATATATATATATATATATATATATATATATATATATATATATGTAAAAATAAGCAAAACACACACACACACACACACACACGTGTGTGTGTGTGTGTGTGTGTGAAGGAGCAATTCCACTAACAAAAAGCTATTTTTTTCAAAAATCAAGATAGGTCATTCTCTCATAACACATCATATAAAAAACTGTGAAAAACTAATTTATTAAAAAAAACAGGCTTAGTGCAACACCCCCTAATGGTTTTCTCAGCACATATCTTCAAGATTCAAAAAATGAGGCCAACTTGATTTTGTACCTATAATAAGATTTGCTTTTATTCCATAGTAATTGCCGAATTATATAGAGTAGTATAGAGTACTCCACGGTAGATGTATCTTGGCCATTGGATCTTTAGTTGAACAAAAAATCAATGGCTAGAAAAAGTGACAACAAAATTGTAGTCCTTTAGATGCAAAAAAGCCATAAATGTGGTCATGAAAGGGTGAGTCTACTTGCAACCCTTTTTGGCTCAATACAACCCTTGCAAAATAAATACCAAAACCTTCCTCGCGAAAAAAACCATTTAGCCCCTCAAATTACTTCATACCACCCCACTAGACACAAACCTTTTTGCTACATACCAACTCACTCCACTTTTTCCCAACCTATTTTCTTCTTCTTTTCTCCTCCATCGTATTCCTCCTCCCACAGTCGAAAAAATTCCCTCCTCCTCCAGTCGAAAACAACCCAGCCATTAACCCCCATTGTCCTCCTCTGCCCTTCATCTCTCATCTCTCGCAATGAAAAACCTTGGTGAATCAATGAAATGATCTTCTCCCTCACTAGACTTGGAAGAAGAACTCCAAAGAGTAATGGAGCAACTTACAACTCCAAGTCCACCAATGGATGCACAAATACAGATCAAGAGTAACCTGGACATGAAGATTTTCGAGCAAAAGACCCAAGAGTAACCCATTGCTTTTTCGATTTCTCAGTCACTGTTCGTTCGAAATGGTACCACAGTCCCAAAAATTGCATTACATTTCGGTAGTTAATACCCGAAATTTACTTATAAAACTGGGAGTTAATACCCGAACCTTTCCAATCCAGATCCAGAAAGTAGAAATTGGTGATGGTAGTTAATATCCGCAATATTGGCCATAATTCAGCAGTTTGTATCCGAATTATGTGTTTAGTTTCGGGAGTTAATATCCGAAATGTGCCAAAACCAAAGAGTTGACATTGTTAACGGTAGTTAATATCCGATATGTTGGTCATAATTCTGCAGTTTGTATCCGCGTTATGTGTTTAGTTTCGCGAGTAAATATCTGAAATGTGCCAAAACCAGACAAGTAAAACAACGGCGATTTCTTTGACTGGCTCGACGGAGAGGGCGATGGCTGAGGTCAGAGAGGTTGGAGAGAGAGAGAGAGAGAGAGAGAGAGAGAGAGAGAGAGAGAGAGAGAGAGAGAGAGAGAGAGTAGATCGGTCGAAGGAGTGGTCGCCGTCGCCGTTGCCGTGGCTGTCACCGGTAGGTGGGTCGATCGGTGAAGAGAAGAGTCGGTTGTGGTGATGGAGACTGTATCGAGTTATGTGAGGAGGGAAGAGAAAGAGTTAAGGGTTTTGAGTGGGAGTGGGTTTTGAGTGTTGAAATTTGGCAAAAATTAAGAAGGGGCAATTTTGGAAATGTGCCGGGTTATATGAAGCAAATATATAGATTTGACACCTCATCAAAGGTTGTATTTAGCAAACGGGCTGTATTGAGCCAAAAAAGGTTGTAAATAGACTCACCCATGTGGTCAGCCATTCTCTACTTTCTTGTTCAACATCCAGCCATCTAATCTGTACCTCTTCCCTTTTTTTTCAATCTCAATTTGTACCTATTCCTTGAGCCCATAAAAAATTGTACCTACTCCAACAAAAGTCCTTGGGAACTTTCTTATTCGGTTGTCTAAAACAAAACCATTCAACTAAAACCTGAAATACCTAATGTGTCCTCATGCTAATAGCTTGTACACACGCGAAACAAAGGGTGCCATAGACAGTTACACCACAACGTGGCAAGCTACCATAATGTTCTTCTTTTATATACAAGTGTGCAGAAAGAGTAACCACATGGGAGCCTCGGACGAGGCCAGAAATTTCATTATGTATGGGCGAATTTTTTTCCAAAATATTTTACAGGGGCAAACCTATATAAGTCATAGGAAATTTTTTTTTCCTATATAATACTGGAGGTTTTCTTTTTTTTTTTTTTTCTGTAAAGGTGATCGTCCCTACTGACCCCCCTTAAGCTTCGTCCCTGAATTGGAAGCCTAATAATTATCTGAATTGCCCAAAGGAAAACACTTTGCCTTAAAGGCGAACTAGCAAAATAAAGCTACAGTGTTCGATGAGAACTGTTTGAACAATTCAACACACGCCAACCAAGATTTTGTTGGAAAATAACGTTATTTTAAGCAATACTTTTATTTTTTGTGATCTTACTTTGCTTTTTAAAATTGATAGGCTGTTCAAGGTTGTATATACCTATGATTATGGAGGACCATCCCTTAGTAACTGAGTATACCCTTGCAATTGGATAGGTGATTGGAAATATTTATAAAATCTGTTTAATAGTATTTTGACGATCTGTATTGACAAAAAGTAATACTGCCTCTCACATGTTATAAATTTCTTTGAATGTTTGCCCATCCAATCTTAAAATTATGTGCCCGTCCCTGCTTTTGCCGCCAGTTCTTGTTAGGAAAATGCTATATGCCACTTGATTTCTACTTCTGCCGTTTGATGCTAGGTGATTCATTTTAGTTTTCATGGTAAATGAGGTTTGGACTGGTGTTTTCAGGTGGTGAAGTGAGGCAGGAGAGTCGTTGTTTGGGAACAACATGAGCGCGGTGATGGGCGATTCGTATGCCGCGGAGTCTTTGGGTGCGTATTTGGAGCCAATGAGGATTTGGGGCTACGATATGAAAGCGGAAATTGTTCGTAATATGAGGACAGCACATAGTTCAACTAATAAATTAAAATCTTTGGACTGTACGGAAGGAGGTGATTGTGTGTTGATTGCGGAATGGGTGTTCTTGCGGGCTCTTAAATGATCGATGGGAAGTTATATTTTAGAACTCTTCTTCAAATTTACCTTATATCTATCTTTCTGTCAAATACTTTAATAGGAGTAAGTTTTTGTTTCATGTTCTTAGTGGATTTCTGTAAAGTTTGTCAAATACTTTAACTGTGAAAGGGAAATGAATTCGGTAAATCCTTTGGCAGCATCAATAAATGTCTTGATAAGTATATTACACAGCACCTCAAAGTGTAGTTAGAAAAAGCTATTGAGGCACTTTAAAATGCACTTTAAAAAGCTATTGAGGCACTTTATGGCACCTAGAAGTGCAGCGAGAAAGAGTTGTTGAGGCTCCTCAAAAGTGCCTCACTAAAAATGCCTTAATAAGAATTTAATGTTGCACTTGCAAGTGCAGTAAGAAAGAGTTGTTGAGGGCTTGAGGCTCCTCAAAAAGAGAAAGAGGGGAGAGAGAGGAAAGAGAAATTTTTGGATGGCCGAGATGCGTGCCGGGCACCACGTAGCCGTACCCGCCATGGATAGCTTGCAATTTGGCTCTCAAACCAACCCATAGTTAGATTACAACTGGCATAGATTACTAGGAGAATGGTAATGAGGTATTGGATTGGTAGCTAGCGAGTAGTAATATTAATTACTGGCATGCAACATTATATTGAAAGGGATGCTGAAGTAGATTCAAATTGCTCTTGAATACTATTCTGGATATAGTGTTAGTTCAATGGAATGAAATTGACACGGGAATGGAATTGAGATTGGAAGGAAAATGCATGAAAAATTTACAAAGCACAAAGTCATCCGGAGACAGAGTTTCTGTATTATGTGAAAATTCCATTTTTCACGTAATAAGAAGAATAAACGAATAATACGTTCTAGTCAGGAGTCGTAGACTTGGCTAACATGTAATTGAATAATTTAATCAATTGCCTGCACCAGATCTAAACAATATTCCAGAATTTGTTTTGGCGATTTCAGAGCCGTCCGAACTCCGTTCAATTTGAAATCATTCTGTTCAATTTGACTAAGATATCAATCTAACAAGTAATTGAATAATTTGATAAATTGCCTGCACCAGATCAATTGACATGATTATGAATTTAATCAAATGTTTCAGCCGATTTGAATTGATCTATACGACATAATCGGCAAATATGATAGTAAAGAGTGATGGTAGTTGATAGTGATTAGTGGTTCACTAATCAATTCAAATCCGCAGAGCTAACTTCATTATCCCATACATTACATCGTTTAATTGTCCAGAAGTCAAATGCTGAGATAGCGACACTGATTCTTATTTTTATTTTTGAGTCTCTTTTAAACTAGTGGGCATTATTTCTTTAAAGACATGTTTCCAAGTCTACATTCAACAGACTCAATCTTACATTCTGCCATTCAAACATTGACAATATTCCTATTCACGTCCGGCTCCTAGCTTTGCCTTCCTTCAGCTTACGGAAAAAAGTGTGTGGTGAACCGGACACGTAACATGAGACATCTTATCTTGGTTGGTGGACAGGAAAAGAGGTATACCTTTGAGCTTTCTTGGTGTTATTTCGTTTTTTGGACTCTGCTTCTTTGCAGTTGGAACTACGAACTGGATGGTGTAGTTTGCTCACACTCGGTTTCCTCCTCAATGATTTGAGCCGTTTATAGTATTGGATTTCATAGAATTGAACCACCATGCAAGAAACTTAAGTTGATCGAACACCAGCAACCACTTCATCAAATCTCTTTACATTAAGAAAAATAGAGTAACCATTTTTTGCAAAACGAAAGTGTTCAGATCAAGTGGTTGACTTGTGCAATCCACTCGAATTTTTGTGTGTTTCCTACGCGACGAACCCTACAATAGGTATGGGTCAGATCATCAAGGAGGGATCCGAGTGTGGGCAAACTTCACCAATGAAGGTCCAAATAGCAACCCAAGAAGGGGGTGAACTCAATGCGATCCTGATACAAAAATAGATACTGCAGTAAATGAAGCAAGCAAAGACAGAATGCAGTAGATTGAGAAAACTCAAACAGAGCAGTTTGCAGCAAACAAATTTACAAATAATTAATGACTGATCATGGAAATTACTTTCTACTGTGACGATAAAGTTCAAGCAACTAATTAATGGAATTTAAAAACATGATTTTTTTTTTTTGTGTATGGGTTCTTGAAACAACAGAACACTAACAATACTCTTTAATCTCTCTGCATCATCATTGAATTCCTAATTTGTGGCTCCATTCGTTCTCTTTTTGCAGGAACTCTACTTTCTTTACATAATCGTTGTTGATGTAAGGTCAAATGGGTGAGATTCCTACTTCTGATGTGCTTTATTACTTATTTTTTAGTTCTCCAAAACTAGTTTGCATTATTTTAATTATCAAGCAATGTTTCTATTTTTCACTGAACATACATCTTATCATTTAATTGACCAAAATACCAAATTTTGGGACTCTGGGATAAGACTTCCTATACCGCTTGCATGTGTTGGATTCATTACTTTGTTGAAAACGTTGTGGTGGGTTTAAAGAACAAATGGGGATGGAGAAATAAAATCTAATGTTCAAATAGAATTATTACCCTTATGTAACATATTTCTAAGCAGTGTGAGGTTATTTGTTTAATCTGAGCACTTTCCTAATCACAGGACTATTAATCCCACAACCCCTTTACCCCTTAGGATTGAATTGTTCCTCCTTTAAAGGATATTGAGCCCAATTGGGACGAATAGTTTGGACTTTGGAGATATGCATATACAAACGCATTAATAGTTGATAACTTGGGATCAAGTTACGCGAATCTCAACTAATTCACAGGGACCTGATCTGATGTCCACAAAGTCAAGGCAAAGTCCATATGAACGAAAAGCCATTAGAGGTTTGGAACGAAAAGCCTAAAAGAGAGCAAACTCTTCTGTCCTGAGTCTTAACCTTGAGCTATTGGCACGTGAGCTACACCCCAGCGTATTCTAAATGTGGTGATTAAACCAGTTTTTCATTATTTATCACATCTCGTTGTTTAATTGGCTAGAATTCAACTCCTGAATACCGATCTCTAATATTATTTTAGCTGTTTTTTTTTTTTTTTTTTAAGTGGTGGCATTATTTTTAGTGTAGTGATTCAATTATATATAAAGCCATGTTTCCATCTTCACATTCAAGACAGCATCACACTCCGCAATTCAAATATTTAGTTTCCTATATTTGTCCGGCTCATAGCTTTGCCTTCATTTGGCTAGTTATAGCGACGAAAGGTGTGTGGTCAGCCAGAGACCTGAGACAGCTTAGCACGGTTTGAGGGCAATAAAGAGGTATTCCTTCAAGCTTTTTTGGTGTTTTTGTTTTTTTTTTTTTTGTTTTTGGTTAAAGTCTCGGTGTTACTTGATGGAACTCTAAGACAATAATTTTATCTCCTTAAAAAGTTAGATTCCCCAAAAGGGTTGAGCAATTTGGAATAGAGAAAGTAAATTTCAAAATTATGCATCATTGAAGAGCAGACCTAGCTCAAAAATAACTTAAGCTGGCCCATTGTTTTTTCAAAGGCACAAGTTCAATTTTCGAAAACAGCCTCTCCACTTGCGCGAGCCAGTTGTGTACATCAATCCACTTTGCACAGTGGCCATATTGTATACATCAATCTGCTTTGTGCATTAGGTGTTCCTTTTTAGAAATTATTCATCATTATTAAATTTTGAAATGATCACTAAATTACTCTATTTCTTTTTTTAGCAGTAAAAGTACTAATTATGCACGTATAAGCCCTTTCAATCAACTAAAAGCAACATATTTCTGCGTATCTTCCTTTTGCATTTAATTTTATACACCTATATTTACATGGGATTATTACGTCTAGGTCTAGAAAAGAGATGTCTAATTACCACTAAGGTAAGTCACTCTTTTTTGGAGTTTAGATTTAGGGTGCATTTTCCTATTATAGGGTTTTAGTGGTTTAGGCACTTTCATAGAGCACCCTAGGACTTTAGGCACTTTCATAGGGTACCCTAGTCGTAGGGTACCCTAGTCATAGGGGTACCCTAGAGTTTAGGTTTAGGGTGCACTTTCCTATTATAGGGTTTTAGTAGTTTAGGTACTTTCATAGGGTACCCTAAGGTTTTAGGCTCTTTCATAAGGTACCCTAGGGTATAGGTTTAGGCACTTTAATAGAGTACCATAGAATTTAGACACTTTCATAGGGTACCCTAGGGTTTAAGTGTAGACATAGCAGTGGACGTGGCATTCCTAGAATAATCGCAATCACTTTGCACCCAGTAATTTAGTTGCTCCAAAAAAAAAAAAAGCACGTGGCCTGGTCTTTAGTTGTTACTTTGGCAGTGCACGTGTCATGCGTCATTGGAGCTGGAGGGAATTACATTTCTTTTCTTAGACCGGCTGGTAAATGGCCCTATTTACATTAAGGAGGAGTTACTCAACTTTTGGAGACCCTCATAAAGAATTTGGGGCACAAGGAGAAAATCTTACTCATCTTTGCTCAGTAAATAGGTTACATAATCCACCTGTGCCTGCGTAGCACAGGAGCACAGAAAAGGGCCCAACTGGAGAATAAGCTCAGGGCCCAAAAGCACGGAATAGTTCATTGACAATAAGATTAAGACAAAGACCATGTTTGATAAAAATAAATACAATATCTAAAAAATTATTAATTTATTCCGAACTCCGTCGACATTTATTAAGTTAAAGTCGATGAAACTGAGGGCCAGAAAATATTTTCCTTCGATTTAGATAGAATTGTCCCAACCAAGTGTGTTTTTGATCTCTACAAAAGAAAACGTAGTACTAGTACGTCGTATGAGAGAGATTTTTTGATTGACATGAATTTTGGGGAGAGAGAGAGAAAGGAGAAGAAAGAAACGTGGAGGAGCAGTGGCTCGACTCAAATTGATTTCTTTCTTCGTTCGACAACAAAATCTTCTAGTGAACACACGTTTATTTCCTTTATAATCAGGTATCTGGATCAATTTTGCGTGATTTTATAATCAGATATTTGGATCAGTTTTTGGCACTGCTGCCTGCAAGTTGCAGCACATAGGTGTTTAATTAAGAAAAGGAGGAACACCAGATCTCGATGGGTTAGAAATTAATTTTTTGAAAGTAAACATCGGTGCGCTGCAACTTCTACTCAATGTAGGAGCAATAAAAAGCTTTTCAACAACACATCCAGTGTCCCTCCCTCCCATACACAATCCGCCCAAATTCGAGTCTCGCCAACTGCGGGACTAGTATGGAGGACTCTAGTATGTGGTGCTGTGGTGATGGACTTGCCTTTCTGGGCGGTAGCTATGGCTCAAATCGGACATTGGTCGGGAACCCTATGGTCATGCCCAAGGGGGATTGCCACTTCCCACCTCGCTCATATTCCGCATAGAAAAACGTAACTTGCAGGTTAATACGATGCACAATACTTCAGAAGAGGTTCTTGTTGATCAAATGAACCTCTAAGAGTCTAAATGGGTCAATGATATTGCATGCACACATCATGTGTTTTCTTAGATAAATTCTTGACATGCAGCGGCAAGAGCAGGTGAAAGAAGTTTATTTGAATGGCTAAGCTTGAATTTGAGACATGTAGAGGAGTTGATGAAGGAAGCAGCAGTACTTCGGCACCTGTTGCAACTACCACAAACAGCAGGTTGGAAGTCAGGGTTGATGCTCGCACGGAGCCTAAGCATCGAAAACGTCGTATTGAAAAAGTCCCATTGACAATGCGAAGAGATGAAAAGACTAAGGGATACTTTGATCCTATGGTGGTATCAATAGGTCCATACCACCATGGGAAGAAGGAGCTCCAGATGGCTGAGAGGATCAAACCTCTTGTAGCGGAATTGTTTATTTCGGGGAGCGGAAAGGGCATGGATGAATTTCGTAAGAATGTTTTGGGGATAGTTGACGATGCTAGAAGCTGCTACATTGAAGGATCAACAGATGTTTATTCCGACAAGGAATTTGCTGAAATGATGCTCCTTGATGGTTTATTTGTTTCAGTTTTTATCGAGTACATGACTCCAGGTTACGGGGATGACACATTTCAATACGAATTAACAGAACACTTGGGTCAACACGATACAGACCTTGTGGCAGGTGATATAATGTCTTTGCTAGAGAATCAACTCCCATTTCAAGTTCTCGAGTTGCTGATGAGCTTAAAGTCCGAACACCACAATTTGACCGATATGCTGGACAAGATGGTCCATAGTTGGCAGTCTCGGGAGACAACGCGGCAAGATAAAAGAATTGATGATACGGAGCAACCCATTCATTTCCTTGAATATATTTGGTTGTGGCGGAATAAATTAAGCCAATCAAATCATACTCACGGAACCTCAGGGAACTCAAAGCGTCGTAGATTGGATTATTTTTACTCCTTCAAATCTGTTGCTGAGCTCAAAGCCAAAGGAATCTATGCTAGGAGGGGTAGTGATTTTAATCATAGGGATTTTAAGTTCAAATCTTTCTTCTTCTTTGCAGTGCTCGAAATTCCTCCAATTATTTTATCTCATCGTTCTTTTACATGGCTTTCAAACCAAATTGCATACGAGTGGACGCCACGCAATCCTAACAACCTTCCCACGATGGCTTTTGTGAATTTTATGAAATCTCTTATTAATACCAGAGACGATGTGAAAGAGCTGCGAACAAGGAATATATTATTCAGCAGCTACACGAGCGATGAAGAAGTGGTCCAATTGTTCAACAACATCCCCACATTTGGACTGGAGGACTTCAACATATATGATGAGGTGAAGCATAGAATCCACGAGCACTATAATAACAAGGTGAAGACATGGTTTGCCGAATTGATTCACAATTATTTTAGCAGTCCATGGACATTCATCGCTTTTGTTGCTGCAGCTGCTCTTATTATCATGAGTTTTCTTCAAACCTACTTCACAATTTCCCCTCGCAACTATAAGCTAATTGGTTTCAACTTCACTTGTGGTTTATCATTGTTCTCTGCTTCCTCTTCCTTCCATGAATCATGTTGGTGTGTATGGACCATATGCGAACCTATTGTTCAAAGAGTTAATGTGTGTATGTTTTCTTAGTCATCCAAGGTTTCTGTAAGATACTGCTTTGGAGTTAATGTGTGTGTGTTTTCTTAATCATCCAACATTTCTTTAAGATAGTAGTAATTGCTTTGTATGCAGATTGTTGTGTTGCCTCAAAAGAAAATGTTTATTGTAACCATAGTATTTCGATGTCTATCTCAATGTAGAACAAGCAAATTCAACTTCAATCCTAGTAAATGAGTACAGAAGAATCCTTGCAACGTTTATGGTTGCCAAATCCCATTAAATAAACTGAATATTGAATACCTTCACACAAAAAAAAAAACAAAAACTGGTAGATTGATGCTATTATAAAGACAAAAAGAAGTAACAGATAACTACACAATGTGAGAGACTGAGTTGTTAGAGAAAAAGAACTCCAAACCACATACCGTGAGAGGCCAATACTTTACGCTATGATCTAAATTGTTAAAATGGTATTTTTGACTTATTGTCTACGCTGTGAAGACAATTTATATTTTGTCTTAATAGTATTTTATGAAGGGGTATCGTGATTGTTAAAAATACCAAAAATACCATCTAGACATAAAAGCCAACGTGGAAATTTTTATGGTAAATAACTGGTACTTTGCTATTATAAATACAAAAAATTTAACGTGAACTAGCCCTGAGCTATTGCGAAAATAAATTTTGGGAAAGGTGGCAAGATCAGAGTTCCATTACTAACTCAAAGAACCATGTTAATTTGTTTGTAGTTCAAAGAAAACCAAGAATACTTACCACGAGGCGTTCAAGCAAAATTCATTTTCATTTCAGTTTTCGACCCAATTCAAGTTCAACCGTAAAGCCACCAAAAGTAGTCGTAACGTTCCATGTAGACCACTAGCTCAGGCTAGTACCTTGATTTGATCTACAAGCTACACCACATGGCCCAAAATGCTTAAGCCCAAGATACTAGTAGTCTCTTACATGTTTGTTGTATGTCCAAGATAACTCATGTAAATAACCAATGTACGTAGGACTAAACACCATCTACCCCAAACCTGGGGTATTACAGTAATGGCTTTAGTTTAGCACTTTCAAGAGTTTGAACACTTTGAAGTATGGATTTCGAGATGGGTCTTCTCTTCACATATATCAACTACTCCTATTTTTCAGAGTTTTAGGAGTTCTAAGACTTTTAGCTAAAATATGGAAAACTCACCTCCTATCCAAGAGGAGCAGGGATAGAGTTGGTTGGTGGGGTAGGGTGGCACGTGTCACCTCGGTTCACAAAAATTTTATTTTACATTTGTGAATTTGGCACTTACCGGTGTCTGAAGAACTTGATTTCTCACAACTGTCGAAAAGTAGCAGTATATAAGACAAATAGCTCAACTCTCCAGTAGACTAATTAATCGAGCCGAATACTATTAAATTTGACTTAATATTAAACAAACTTAAATTAATTTCAAATACAATCCATTTAGTACCTAGATAAAACTCAAACGAGCTTTTACCAAGTTGGGCTTAGGGTTTCATTTGCGGTCCTATGCCACAACAATGTCTGCCACCACCACTTGTGTCACTCTCGCTAGAACCCTATATTCCCTTCCCACTCTGAAGAGCCCTAATTCAAACCACCTCTCTCAATGAAACACTGTGTCAAATTGATCTCCTGAAGAAGATCAATCACCACTCTCTCTCTCTCTCTCTCTCTCTCTCTCTCTTCTGTATGACTGATCGGCCCCCGAACCAGAACCCCCCTTCAACTTCTCGATTGAGCCGTCTCTTCGGTACCCTCTGTTTCTCTCTATACACTCTCATAGCCTCTGTCTCTCTCCTCCTTTTCAAAACCCTAGATTTTCTCTCCATGGACCCCCTCTTCCCCGTCGACGACGCCGACGCCGACTTCCTCGACCGCTGGCCCCATACGCCCTCCTCCTCCTTCTCCCACCACCTCGACACCGACTGCGAAGAAGAACAACTCTACTTCGTTCCTTACAGGTACAACCACCTTTCTCAAAAACCTTAAAGTTGTAGTGTAAGTTTGCCTGTGCTATATTGGGTTGAACCTAAGTTACATAATTCGAGCATCTTTGAGTAACATGTTATAAATTTCTTTGAATGTTCGCCCATCCAATCTTAAATCAGCAAGAATTGAAAGAGGGAGTGCAGGGCATTTTGATGGGTTATGTGACTAAGGTTTGAGCAATCCAACACACGCCCAACCAACATTTTGTTAAAGTGGTATTTTGGACTTATTGTCTACGTTGTGAAGACAATATATATTTACAAATAGTATTTTATAAAAGGGTATCATGACCGTTAAAAATACCAAAAATACCATTTAGACAAAAAAGCCAACGTGGAAATTTTTACGGTAAATAACTGGTACTTTGATGCTATTATAAAGACAAAAAATTTAGCGTGAACTAGACGTGAGCTGTTGCGAAAATAAATTTTTGGAAAGGTGGCAAGATTAGAGTTCCTTTACTAACTCAAAGAACCATGTTTGTTTGCAGTTCAAAGAAAACCCACAATACTTACCACAAGGCCTTCAAGCAAAATTCATTTTCATTTCAGTTTTCGACCCAATCCAAGTTCAACCGTAAAGCCACCAAAAGTAGTTGTAACGCCCAATGTAGTCCACTAACCCAATATCTTGATTTGATCCACAAGCTACACCACATGGCCCAAAATGCCTAAGCCAAGGTACTAGTAGTCTTTTACACTCCCTCCTCCTCCCCCTCCTCCTCCTCCTCCTCCCACCACCTCGACACCGACCGCAAAAAAGTACAACTCTACTTCGTTCCTTACAGGTACAACCACGTTTCTCAAAAACCTTGAAAGTTGTAGTGTAAGTTTGCCTGCGCTATATTTGGTTGAACCTAAGTTACATAATTCGAGCGTCTTTGAGGAACATCGATCTCAGACTACTAAATCAGTGCAAAGAATTGAGAGAGGGAGTGCAGGACATTTTGAAGGATTATGTGACTAAGGTTTGAACAATCCAACACACGCCCAACCAAGATTTTGTCGGAAAATAACGTTATTTTAAGCAATACTTTTATTTTTTGTGATCTTACTATGCTTTTTAAAATTGATAGGGCTGTTCGTATATGCCTATGATTATGGAGGACCATCCCTTAGTGATTGAGTACACCCAGACAGATAGACAAATAGGCAATCCGATAGATAGATTATGGTATAACACTTTCTAAGGCTGAAAGGGATGGCATGGGTTAAGCATCTGACTCTGGACGTTCGAGCTAAGTTATTTCATAAGGCCCTAATTTGACGATCTGTATTGACAAAAAGTAATACTGCCTCTCACATGTCATAAATTTCTTTGAATGTTCGCCCATCCAATCTTAAAATTATGTGTCCGTCCCTGATTTTGCCGTCAGTTCGTTAGGAAAATGCTATATGCCACTTGATTTCTACTTCTGCCGTTTGATGCTATGTGATTCGTTTTAGTTTTCTGGGTAAATGGGGTTTGGACTGGTGATTTCAGGTGGTGGAGTGAGGCAAGAGAGTCGTTGTTTGGGAACAACATGAGCGCGGTGAAGGGCGATTTGTATGCCGCGGAGTCTTCAGGTGCTTATTTGGAGCCAATGGGGATTTGGGGCTACGATATGAAGGCGGAAATTGTTCTTAATATGACGAGAGCACATAGTTCAACTAATAAATTAAAGAATAATCTTTGGACTGTACAGAAGGAGGTGATTACGCGTTGATTGCGGAATGGATGTTCTTGCGGGCTCTTAAAAGGTGGGAAGTTATATTTAAGCACTCGTCTTCAAATTTTTCTTGTATGTTTTTGTTAGCCATATAGATCAAATAGAAAATTTTCTTGTATGTATCTTTATGCCATATAGATCAACTAGAAAATTTTCAAAGACTGGAAATGTTCATCTTCTGGTTAACGAGAGCTGCTTTTCTTGAAATATCATAGAACCTTGGTGATCCCACTTCCAAGTGTCTAAATAGGGACGGATCGATGGTTGGTCTGCCACGGACATTCATTAGAATCCATAAAGTAGAGATATATGTTCCAAAGGAATTTAAGGCATGAATTGACATAACTTCTTTATCTTGTGGAATATCAGACAGGAGTTTTATCTTTTGGCATGGACTCGATAAATTCTACGCCCAATTTACTGTCAAGAAATTGGACAAATAATTGATCGAGGAAATTGGGCAAATGATCGATCGAGGCCTCATTGATGTTAAAATGAGCTATTTTTTTACAGTGTCCCTTAAAAAAGTGTTTTAAGAATAATATGCGGCTCCGATCATTTGTATGGGACCCAGAAAAGGATCCCCGCGATGGTCCAAAAGCATTTTTGATGGTTCGGATTTTTATTTACTCTTTGACCGGTGAGAAAGCTTTTTGACCGGTCAAAGAGTAAGTAAGATCGAAACCATTGATTTGTTGAGATTGACATTTAAGATGCCTGCATGCACTTGCGTGCGTGTATGGATTGCGTTTTTATTAAGACATACTGATTACATGTACATATTTTCTATTACTTGGGTGCTAAATGAGGGTAAAATAAGGATTGTATGAAATTTTAGATATTGAAAATCCATAAATGGACATGAATTGTATAACAACAACAAATGGACTAGGGGAGTATATAATTTTATGGGACGGAAAGAGTATATAATTGCATAATAAATTTTCATGAAGAGAGCCATTGATACGACAAGTGGCATAACCTAAAAGTTATTAGTGCATATATGTTTGGAATAGATTAAAATTCAATTGGTTCAAACAATAAAATTAATTAGAAGTTCAAAAGATCAATTATTTATGGATCGATCAAATATTTACCGATCCAGATATTGCTATATTGCGGTAAACGGTACGTTATTTGAAAACCTTTTTGTGTTGAAATAGAGTCACTCCATTTTCACTTTTGCTTTGAATATTCAATCCCCAAATTTATGACATAAAGAACCACTTTCATTCCGAAACTATTTTTGTTTCCAAACAGCCATCTTCTCTCCTGGAATAAACAAATAAAAAATCTATGCCAAGCGAGTACCACGTGGTGCCCACTCGTTCACATCTAGCCGTCCAAAAATGCAACATACGGTCCGGATTCATAGTGCCAAATGGATTTTTTTTTTAAATGAAAAAAGAAATAAAATGTGTGTTTTAATCCTGGTCATTTGTTACATTTTTAGACAACCGAATATATGCGAGTGGACACCACGTCACCCGTGCCAGCTCGAGACCGAACCCAGCGAGGCAGAGACCGAAAAAACCTAACCCTCTTCCTCCCGCCGCACCACCCTCACCCCTCAAATCATCGCACTAGGTGCCCTACAAGGTCCCAGTTCCGAGTAAAACTCCCCACGTAACTAAAATTATTAGCACTCTTTACCCAGTAAGTCATACCCGAGTTCTAATACTCCGTATGATTTTGTTTTTCCCCTTTTTTTTTGTCTAAACCCAGTGGCACAATTTGAAAATAATAATTGAAAATATGGCTCATAAATTAATGGAGAGAAATGTGACTAATAATTGAGTAATAATTCAAAAAAGGGACTCAAAAACCCAAAATGAATAAGGTAGTCTCCTATTCTTGTCCAGCTCCTAGCTTTGCCTCCACTCTGCTTGCGACAATTACGGTGAACTAGAGAGATCTTGGGGCATCTCCAATATTAACCCTTTTTCATTTTTTGTGTTCCAATAGTGGAGTTATATATATGTGCCAAAAGTTAGTGTAGCACTACCGACATGCATAACAGGAGTGATACGGCTAACTCTCCAAGGGAGGAGAGAGAGAGAGGGTGGGAGGTAGTGGTTGGTGAGAAGATAGAGAAAAAAGAGAGTTGTACGTGTGAGAGGAGACCGGTAGAGATAGGGAGGAGAGAGACAGAGAGAGGGGAAAAAAAAGAGAAAAGTTGGGCCCCACCTATATCTATTTTTATTTTTTGTCATTCATCATTCCTAATCTATATTACAACGGATAGCGATTTTTGTCTCAGTCACATTTTTTATCCCAATCATCGTAATACATTCTATCTCTATCTCTCTCTGTCAATTCACTTCCTCTCTCTCTACCATTTTCTACCATTGGCCCACCACACCTATGTTCATCAAACAAGGACAACTGCCTCAATTGGAACACTTTCGCTTAGACAAAATAGACAGTCTAACAACTTTTTACAAAACTAAGGTGCTCTGATGAGGTGGACTTAGAGCAAATCCAATGGGGGATGGATATTCAGTTGCATTGCCATTATAGAACTAAAATTTGCAAATCATCAATCCAGTGCATAGCTATAATCAGTTGCAAAATCCATAAGTTGCATAATTGGTTGCAAATATAGAACCAAGGAAGGCTATAGCCATCCTTGCCACATCACCAAATCCCAACTGCCATCTTCAACAATATAAATCGGAGACAACCTGAATCATGCTAGAAAGTCGCCGGGAACTGCTGCTTTCGCTGGGAAGTCGCCGGAGTTGATGCTAGGACATGCTCTCACCATGATAAACTCCGAAATCGACCATGCTCTGACCATGGTGGACTGTTTTAGTCGATCTATGAGGGTTTTTTTAACCGATAGGTTTGTTGATGGGTATGGCTGATGGGTTTTGAGAGAGAGAGGTTTCATCGGAGAGGGGGGTATGGCCGATCGGTTTGATTGGGTATGGCCGGTCGGTGCCGATCGGTTTGATGGAATTGCTCTGAGGTGTGTTGATCTTCTCAAGGTCGGACTTGGCATATGAACAGACCTCTGTTCATGATGAGACAGAGACAAAACCATTTGTCTTGGAAGTTGGAAGTAACGAAATAATAGAAAAAAGAGATGTGGATGGTACTTGGCATTTTTTTCCCAATTTTTTCCAACGGGCCAATTTTTTCCAACGGTCCAATTTCCTTTACTGTCTATAAATATGTGTAAAACTCGCCAATTATTTTCTTTGAATTTTTTGGAAAAGCAACTACTTTGAAAATAGTGGAAGAAAAATATCTAAATTTTTTTGTAGAATGGTGGATTGAAAAATATTCGAAAAATTAGGTAAAACGGGGGTTGAAAAATTAGTCGGGAATGAGGGTTAAAAAATTAGATTATAACGGGGTTGAAAATAACGTAGATAGTTGAATTGGGGTTGAAAAAGTACTTAAAAGTAAACTGGTGGAAAAATTAGTTACATTTGGAACTGCTTGGTTCTAAAATAGAACCATCCACTGGAGCTTGGGTTCTATTTTAACACCAAAAACCACTTTTGATGCCAAAATATGGCAATAGCTATAGCCATTTTGCATTTTACATTGGATTTGCTCTTAGGGGCGATGCCAACTCTTTAGGTATGGTGTCAGATGAACCTAGTAGAGTGCAAAATCTTACGTTTTTCCGGGTATAATGGAAAATGCTAAGTACGCATAAGAATTTACTTGGAAAAGTTTCCAAAGTTCAAAATTAGTGGCTCAGATTCATTTAGGGGGTGTTCCACTAAGGGAGTTTTTAAATAAACTGGTTTTGCACGGTTTCTTATGATGTATTGTGAGAGAATAACTTGTCTTGGTTTTTGGAAAAAACTATTTTTTGTTACTAGAACACCCCCTTAGTGGCTAAGATTCACTTGGGAGTGAATCTAAGCCACTAATTTTGAATTCTGGCATTTTTCTGGGTAATTTTTCTATATATGGAGTAGTGGTATAAGTTTTTTCCTCCTATTATCTCTTTTTTTATGATCCAGGAACTGTAAAGTAAATCTATCATTCGAGACAGGTGATGAGTTTTGCTACAAACCTTTTGCATGACACCACGGGCCATAATTTCTAGAGTCGCCACGAGTTAGGAGTTTGTGATCCACTTAAATTTGTGTGTGGTAACTATTCAAGGAGCCCTTCCATGAGTCTTTAATATGAACAGTTCGGATCACTAAGGAGGATCCGGTGTGAAATAAAGGCACTAATTTGGGACTGAATGAAAATAAAAAGCGCGCATAGAATAGGTTGTACAGAAAATTCCCTTTGTGAGATTGAGCGCCTTGTACTTGTAGGGAAGCGGGAGTGCTGGTGAGCACATCCAAATCGTCCAAAGGTGTTTTGGACGGACCTTAATGCTACGTTACTTCCATTGAGGTCTAAAGGGGGTCAATTACTCAGAAGTTCTCCTTATCCACTGTTTATTTCCGCTGAAATTCACGGTCGACGTAGACGCAAAGTTACTCATGAGTTCTAAGAAAATAAAATTTACTGCATGAATCCGTCGAAAAATACTCTTTAATCTTTTTGCTCCAATCGTTCTCTTTTTGCAGAAACACTAATTTCATTCCTAAGGTCAAACAGTTGAGATTCCTGCTTCTGATGATTTTAGCATGTGCTTTATTACTTAATTTTTAGTTTTTCAAAACTAGTTGCATTATTTTGAGGGAATTGATAATCGCGCTCTAAAAATTGATGCAGACACTCCAAGCTACAGTGGTTTTCTAAAACCACCCTTTTGCAAGTTCCAATTTTACTTCAGGCGCTCCAATTTTTTTTTTACTCTTCTCCTCTGCCTTCTCCGTTAACGGAAGAAGAAAAAATGGACGCCCACCCAAACCCTAGCCGTCAAACGCCACTTTCCGTTACCTTTCATCACCAGTAGCTGCTCCCATCGTCGCCTTTCGATCGCTTGCATCAGATTATAGGTTTTAGATCCCTTTGTTGCATGAGGGGTGACTATGAATTCCTTACAATCTTTGATTTCCTTTACATGTGGCATGAAAATCATCTCTTTCGTGTAAGATGAATTGGGTTCTATTTGTTGCTTTACATAAAATCGACCCATTTCTTTACATATAATCTCTTTTTTGCTCGCTCATTTGTACTTTTCATCGATTTTTGAAGGTCATCTTTGTACAAAAGTATCAAGATCTTGTGTCGCAACAGTTATGAAGATTTTGCAGCATCAATATTTTTCCTTGTGTACTGTTTATTTTGGAGAATTGTAGCAATGTTTAGTTTTTTTTTTTTTTTTTTTGGTGCAAAGTTGCGTGAAGCTGGAATATGGAGAATTACCAGTTTGGATCATTAGTTATTTTGTTTGAAGATGGTATTTAAACCTTTGCATGAGTTGTCCTTGATGAGGCTGGAATATGGAGGTTTCTACCCTGCTGTTGGTTGAAATTTTTCAAGATGTTCACATGGTATATCTCAGATAGAATAGATATGGTGCTCAGGATTCCAGTAGATGACTGGAGCTTTCCATGGTTGTTTTGTAATTTGTCGATCCTTAGCTTTTATGGTTGTTTTGTAATTTGTTGATCCTTAGATGCTGTTTGAAGTTTGCAGTTAACAGAGAGAGGTTTTGGTTCATTTTTCCGTTAGGAGTGCCTCAGTAAATTTTGGGGTGAAGTGCCTCCAGTAATTTTTATATTTTGAACAGGATAGTTTTGTAACTTCATTAAATTTTAGAGTGTCTGCATCAAAAAAAGGGAGCCTCAAAATCAGCTTCCTATCAAAAAATGTTTCTATTTTTCATTGAGCATACATCTTACTATCATTTAATTTAATTGACCAAAATACCTAAGGTGCGGGACTCTGGGATACAACTTCTTATACCACTTGCATATAGTTGCCAAATTGAAAATCGAATTGAGAACCGAAATAGCCGGATTGCGAAGCGTAAATTATTCCGATTTGGTCATGTGTTTTTAAAATGCATAAAAAATATAAATTGCTTGTGAGAATGAATAAAAGTATTATTTCAAAAGATAAATAGATGATTATGTGGTCTATAAATAGGAAGATACAATAGTATTGTACATGTGGGTGGATTCAGTCGAGTTTTCCAAATAATAAAATGTTATCAAATCAAAAAATGCTAAAATCACAAGTTGATTTTGTCAAGTGAGGAAGATTATATCTCTCCCAAAAATGTTTGATTTTTCGCAGAAATCTTCTTCAGTTGATAAAATCAGCCGGTGATTTTAGCAAATGTTGATTTTATGAGATTTTAACATTTCAAAAACTCACTAGTTAACAAGAAAGCAAAAACTAGAGACTTCGTACTCTGTTTTTTTCTTAGGGTCCGTTCTTTGGAAGGACATTGTAAAGGGGTCTTTACTTCAATAAGGACATCAACTTTTTCCTTAATGTCAAAAGGATAAATCACCTACATATTCCAAAAATGCCCCCACTAGCCTAAACCCCCAAACCTAATGAAATTGCCTAAACCTAAACCCCAGGGTACCCTATGAAAGTGCCTAAGACCCTAGGGTACCCTATGAAAGTGCCTAAAACCCTAGGGTACTCTATGAAAGTGCCTAAACCACTAAAACCCTATAATTGGAAAGTGCACCCTAAACCTAAACCCTATGGTACCCTATGAAAGTGCCTAAAATACTTGGGTATCCTATGAAAGTGCATAAACAGCTAAAACCCTATAATAGAAATTGCACCCTAAGTGCCTAAATCCAAAATGCTTAAACCCAGCATAACCTACCCCAAAGAGTCTAACCCGCCTAAAATTAAACTCAATCCCAAAATTAAAGAGTGACCCAGGATGAGAGAGAGAGAGATGGGTCAGGAAATGAAAGTGACGGTATGACTCATCACTTTCGTCAGTCAACAACTAGTCAGTCAACAACAACATGCAGCAACAACTCGTCAGTCAACGGCATGACTCGTCAGTCAACAACATGCAGCAAATGAAATTGGAAAAGTTATGGGCTATAGTGCTGTAATGTACCCGCCTTCTTTTTGTAATTTTTTTTTACCATTAAGGGTATTTTTATCTAGTGTTGTTCTTGAGTCCTTAAATATTTTCTATCAATGTATTAAAAGCATTAAAATAAGTTAAATTGGACTAAACACCATTTAAAGCCCTAAATTTGTCCTTTACACCAATTTTCTTTTTCTTGGTAGTTTATATAATACTTTGTTAAAGTTTAAAGGTGATAGAGGAAGGGTTAGTATTATATTATACGTAAGAGCCCACTATGAATATATTGTGCATTTATACTCCACTAAACATTAAATAGTATCATACAATCATTGACAAAGAAATTGGAAGAAATAGCTGGCAGGCTCGATCGACAAATGAAGCTTCAGTCTTCGTAATCGAGGACCTAAAACTCTGTGGAAGAGGTTTTCGGTGGAGTGATCTGTACGTTAAAGCTCTAAAAAGCTTTGTCCTTCGTTAAGCTTTTTCTTCGCAACAGGTGTGTAAAACTCTAAATTTTCTTGATTACAAATTTACAATGTTTGTAAAGTGCAATCGGAGCTTCATAGTATTGGTTATTATCTTTAACTTTCCCTGTCTATGGAGGACATCATGGGCCACTTTTTAGTCTAAAACGTCGTTCTATCTGAATTTTCTTTGGATTCCTATCAAATTTTTTGAAATTCATCGTGATGAGGTGAAGCTAAAACATATGTTATAGCCCAAAGTTTGAAAAAGTTTGGTGAAACAAAATCCGAAAGATGCGTCTTTGAGATCAAGTTATGTGTACTTTTTTCAAAGAACTTTTCTGAACTTTGGTTCATATCTATACTTTCTCGATTCTCCTCGTCCCAAAAAAAAAAAAAAACAGAGTAGTTCCAAAAATTTGGACGACAAAACTAAAAAAAAATAGCCAGACGTTACTCCTAATTACTAGTAACATCAAAAGCTATAAAAAATTAAATAGTCTAGTTATTTGTTCTGGACTCCATAACAACCCATGTGAGAGTGTTGGCGACCCATGTTCGATGGTATATATCTCAATAAAACGAATCTTTTTCCCTCGATGTACCCTTATCGAGTTTTAATAAATTTATGTTGCTGATAAAAAAAAAAAAAAACAAATCTTGTAAATCAAAGAGAGCATGCAACAGCTCTATTAATCCCAACCAAAAAATGAAGGAAGATAAAAAAAGACTTATAGTAGTCCTCTTGGTAATTATGTGTACGTTCTCAAAGAAAGTCAGTTCCAAAAAAAGTCAAATGAGTGAGATATACCACTCTCATGTGATGCATTCATCATCATCATCATCATTATTATCATTATGCTTGTGTTTTTTAAGGAAATGAAAGATCATCACTAATTCATGACATATATGCGTACACACACATCTATATTTGAAAACTTGGAATCGAGTTATGTGCATCTTAACTAATTCTTAGAGACCTGATCTGATGTCCACAAAGTCGAGGCAAAGTCCATATTTACTGATTAAATAACACATTAGAGTTTTGGAACGAATAACTTAAGAGAAAGCAAACTCTTATATCCGAGCCTTAACCCTAAGCTATTGGCACGTGAGCTACGCCCCAGCTTATTCTAATTAATGTGGTGTTTAAACCAACTTTTCATTATTTATTACAACTAATGGTTTAAATGGCCAGAATTCAACTCCGGAATACCGATCTCCAATATTATATATTTTAGCTTCTTTTTTCTTTTTTTAAAGTAGTGGCATTATTTTTAATGTGGTGATTCAATTGTAAAGCCATGTTTCCATATTCACATTCGACAGCATCACACTGCAATTCAAATAATTTATTTACCTATTTTTGTCCGGCTCAGAGCTTTGCCTTCATTTGGCTAGTTAGGGCATCCACAGTGGGCTAGCAAAAAATGACTCCTAACTTGTATCCTAAGGTGTACACATAAGCATAATTGGGGTCCACTTTTGGCTCCTAGAGTTTGTTAAATTTGGAGAGGATGTGTGCACTCAATGGGCTAGCAATATCCTTCTCTATTTGTAAAAAAAAAAAAAAAATTAAATGTGGGACTCATACGTTGATAATCCTAACGGCTACAATATGGACTTGTTACCGTTTTGAATTTCTCATAATTTGATTAATATTCGTTTGTTACTATTTCTCTAAGGCAAAACATGGTATTCTAATGCAAAACATAGTATTTTTGCTAACTAAATAGTGCAATTTGAAGCTGTCATTGTAATGTCTCTTGTGAAATAAAAATGCTTCTCCTCTATTCTTTTGTTCCATTTCACTTCACAAAAAAAAAAAAAAAAAAAAAAAAATGGCATAAAGGAACTAGTGATAAACAACCACATCAAAGATGCTACCTTCAGTTGCATGATTTTTGAGAGATTTTTCCAATGGCAACTTTTTCAAATATTTTATATTAAAAAAAAATTAAAGACTTTGGTCCCACTTAGAGCTAGCTAGAAGGCTACCTAAATTTAGCTATTGTGTTAGGAGCCAATTTTAGGAGCCACCCTTAGGAGCTTGTTTGGGGAGCCCATTGAAAGCAATATTTGAGGACATAGCTAGGTAAATGTTAGGAGCCAAACTTAGGAGCCATATTGCTAACCCACTGTGGATGCCCTTATAGCGACAAGAGGGGTGTGGTCAGCCAGAGATGTAACCCGAGACATCTTAGCACGGTTTGAGGATAATAAAGAGGTATTCCTTCAAGCTTTTTTGGTGTTATTTTATTTATTTATTTATTTATTTATTTATTTTCGAGTCATTCATACTATAGGGCTCATTGAATGCACCATCTATAGAAAAAAATTGTAGTTGACGAAATACTTTCATATGCATGGGAAAAATAGAAGGTCTATTATGTTTTTGCAAAACTACAGTGTTCGGATCAAGTGGACCTTAGAAAATCCACTTGAATATGTGTTTGGTACTACTTGATGAACCCTACGATATGAGCAAATCAAATCATCAAGAAAGCAGTTCAAAAAAAAAAAATCATCAAGAAAGAACTCTTTGTTTTATGCTACATAACCTAGAGGCCCAGGGGTGGAGCTTCATAGGGGCAGGGCGTGGCCCCGCTCTCTCATTTTCTATTTCTGGGTATATTTTTCAAATTTTAGATAGATGTTTTTTAAAAAATTATATAACTTTAAAAATAATTACCAAGTAAGAACAATTTTAATTCCAAAAACACTAAATTATAGTGAATGATACCTTGCGAACGGTGCGATAATAATACTGCGGTTGTCGAATGATATAATAACAACAATAGTTGAAATAATTTTTAAATTTACCAAAACTGACCCATAAAAACTCGAATTAATGACTGGATTTTAATCTAGAAATAAATTACAGAACCGATATTTCTTTCACAATTCGACCCCCTCTGACTTCGATTCCTGACTCCGCCACTGGAGAGGCCTTAGACACAAAAGGAATAAGAGGGTATGTAAGCTTATGGAAGGGGTGGGCGTCGTGCCGTGTTGTACAGTGTTCGTGTCGTGTCGAGCCGTGTTCGTGTCAAATCAGGTTCGTGTCAAATGACCTACTTAATTAATCGTGTCGAAAAATATGAACCCTAACCCGACTTGCTAATAATCGTGTCGTGTTCGAGTAGACACGATTAACTTTTTTTTTTTTCACGGTGAATTTTTTTTTAATTAATCCACAGTAACCATTACAATAGATTAAGAGGACTAGATATCAAAGAGAGTAATTATAACCAACCAAAATGATGTGTAATTATAGCCGGTCAAAACGATGTGTAGGCTTAAAAACTTAGCCACCATAACAAAACCTTGCAAATTTGAGAACACGGAGAGAATAACTTGATATCAAAGGATAAACTTCAACTGCAGCAGGATTGAGCTTGAAAACTTTCATGCACAACTTCAGAGCATGAAAACATGCAGGTTAATTCGTGTCATTTTTTGGTCGGGTTCGGGTTACCGTGTCAACACGGTTAGACGAACAGGTTAATTCGTGTCATTTTCGAGTTATGCGGGTTCAATCCGAACCCGACTTGTTTATCGTGTCGACACGACAAGAATACACCACAACACGACGCGACGCCCACCCCTAATTTTAATATCAGGGTTGGTATTGATGTTATACTACAAGTTTACGTTATTACATAATGCTTTAATATTTTTTCGTTGCTTTTGGCATTAGTTCAATCTTGTTCTTTTTAATTAAGGGACATTTTCGTTTCAACCCCATGAGGCATGAATTACAGATTTCGTGAAACAAATAGAAATCAATTAGTACAAGAATTATAACTCAAAAAGCGTGCATGCGTAAAAAAGTAAGTAGAGAAAATTTAGTTTGTGAGGTTGATCGTCTGCGTTCCTCCATGCGGGAGGAGTCCCGGAGAGTAACAAGCCATGGCTGGCCCAGACTTTTTAGGAGCCCACTATGAATATTTTAGCAAATGGTGATTTTATCAGATTTTAGCAAATGTTAATTTTATCAGATTTAACATTTCAACTGGTGATTTTAGCAAATGCTGATTTTATCAGATTTTAACATTTCAAAAACTCACTAGTTAACAAGAAAACAAAAACTAGTGACTTCGTACTCTGTTTTTTTCTTAGTAGTTTATATAATACTTTGTTAAAGATTAAAGATTAAAGGTGATAGTGGAAGGGTTAGTATTATATCATACAATCATTGACAAAGAAATTGGAAGAAATAGCTGGCAGGCTCGATCGACAAATGAAACTCTAAATTTTCTTGATTGCAATGTTTGAAAAGTGCAATCGAAGCTTCGTAATAGGGGTTACACCCTTTGTATGCCAAAAAAAATTTTAAGAGAAAAAAAAAAAGGGACCCGCAAGTTATCTACCTGCAAGTTCCACCCTTCGAAAATTAACACCGATTCGCTTCACGGTTCATCAATTCAGTACAGGATTCTACTGCATGTGCGATTCATAGTATTGGTTATTGTCTTTAACTTTCCCTGTCTATGGAGGACATCATTGGCCACTTTTTAGTCTAAATTTAGGTTATTGTCTTTAACGTCGTTCTATCTGAATTTTTTTTTGGATATTCCGATCAAATTTTTTGAATTAATCAATCATCTTGATGAGGTGAAGCTAAAAAAAATGTATGTTATAGCCCAAAGTTTGAAAAGGTTCGGTGAAACAAACAAAATCCGAAAGATGCATCTACACACCCCTATTTAAGCGTGTATCATACATACTCCTAAAAGTGTTATGAATCAATTACCTTTTATGAGTAAAAAGTTGCGATTTTTTTTTTATAAAAAATACGAGTTGTTAATATAAAAGTTAGGATAAACTAAAAAAACGTTACAATTGCCATGAGGTGACATAGTATAAACCATATAATAGGTGCATATGTTATACGCCTTTAATGGGTGTGCATTGTAGCCATTCTCGGCAGGTTAATACTATGCACAATACTTCAGATGAGGTACTTGTCGATCAAAATGAACCTCCAAAAGGGTCAATGATATTACATCCAAACACCGTGTTTTCTCTTAGATAAAATCATAAAATTCTTAACATGCAGCGGCAAGAGCAGGTGAAAGGAGTTTATTTGAATGGCTGAGTTTGAAATTGAGACATGTAGAGGAGTTGATGAAGGAAGCAGCAGTACTTCCGCACCTGCTGCAACTACCACAAACAGCACGTTGGAAGTCAGGGTTGATCCTCGCACAGAGCCTAAGCCACGAAAACGTCGTATTGAAAAAGTCCCATTGACAATGCGAAGATACGAAAAGACTAAGGAATATTTTGATCCTAAGGTGGTTTCAATAGGTCCATACCACCATGGGAAGGAGGAGCTCCAGATGGCTGAGAGAATCAAACCTCTTGTAGCGAAACTGTTTATTTCGGGGAGTGGAAGGGAATTGGATGAATTTCGTAAGAATGTTCTGGAGATAGTTGACGAAGCCAGAAGCTACTACCTTGAAGGATCGACAGATATGTATTCAAATGAGGAATTTGCTGAAATGATGCTCCTTGACGGTTTTCTTGTTGCAGCTTATATCGAGTCCAAAACTCCAGGTTACAAGAATCCAAAAATTTTATTCGCATTAGAAACACACTTGGGTCAACACGATACATTCCTTCTGGAAGTTGATATATCGTGTTTGCTTGAGAATCAAATCCCATTTCAAGTTCTCGAGTTACTGATGAGCTTAAAGTCCAAACACCACAAATTGACCGAAATGCTGGACAAGATGATCCATAGTATTTTGTCTTGGGATAAAAGAATTGATGATACGAAGCAACCCAATCATTTCCTTGAATACGTTTGGTTGTGGCAAAATAAATTCAGCCAATCAAATCGAACTCGCGAAACATCAACCGGTCCTATCTGGGATTATTATTACTCCTTCAAATCTGTTGTTGAGCTCAAAGCCAAGGGAATCTATGCTAGGAGGGGTAGTGATTATGGTCAACGGGATTTTAAGTTCAAATCTTTCTTCTTCTTCGCAGTGCTCGAAATTCCTCCAATTATTTTGAATCCTATGTATGTTATAAATATTTCAAACCAAATTGCATATGAGTGGACGCCAAACAATCCTACCAACCTTCCCACGATGGCTTATATGAATTTTCTGAAATCCCTTATTAATACCGCAGAAGATGTCAAAGAGCTGCGAGCAATGGATATATTATTCACCCCATGCACAAGTGATGAAGAAGCGGCCAAATTTTGAATAGCATCCCCACAATCCTAAGGGAGGACTTCAGCATATATGATGAGGTGAAGCAAAAAATCCGGGGGCACTATAATAACAAGGCGAAGACATGGTTTGCCGAATTGATTCACAATTATTTCAGCAGTCCATGGACATTCATCGCTTTCGTTGCTGCGGCTATTCTTATTATCCTGAGTTTTCTTCAAACCTTCTTCACAATTTTCCCTCGCAAATGATTGGTTTCAACTTTACTTGTGGCTTGTCCTTGTTTTTTCCCCGTTATTCCGGTTTTCTATTTGTTCACTGCTTCCTCTTCCTTCCATGGATCATGATGGCATGTATAGACCATTTGCAAACCTATTGCTTTGGAGTTAATGTGTGTATGCTTTCTTAAATCATCCAACACTTCTGTAAGATATTGCTTTGTAGTTAATGTGTGTATGTTTTCTTAATCATCCGACATTTTTGTAAGATAGTAGTACGTACATTGTTGTTTTGCCTCAAAAGAAAATGCTTATTGTAACCATAGTATTTCGATGTCGATCTCAATGTAGAACATGCAATTACATGTGCGAACGGCACTCTCCAAATGTTTCTCTGCACGATTCTTTGAATTGTTATAAGCTCTTCCCATAAATTAGACTTAGTAGCGTGACCATGGACTTTATCGTTGTTAAAAAATTAAACGTAAAAGAAATATAAAAAACTTATTTCTTAAATCTTCAACCAAATTTTTTTTTTTTTTGGGCTAAAGCTATCTATTGAAATTAATATAACTATCTCTTTATATTAATTGGTAAAGAAAGGGTAAAAACACGCCAGTGGATGAGCGAAGAAGCAAAGAAATTCTATTGGATGAAACCAATCTACATCGTTTCCAAAAACTAGTGTTTTAGGGCCGTGCACTTCTCAAATATATACGGCAAACTAAATCAACCATTCTTTCATAAGCTTAGACAACATATGCTGACCAAAAAAAGAAAACATTCTTAGGCAACATTAAATTTGATACCTACAAATTCAACTCTATTCCTACCAAAAAAATTCCAGTTTCAAATAAGGGGAACACAAATTCAACTCCAATCCTAGTAAATGAGTATAGAAGAATCCTAGAAACGTTTACGGTAGCCAAATCCGATTAAATAAACTTGAATATTGAATCCCCTCAAGGAAAAAAAGAAAACAGAAAAACTACTGAATAATTTGTGTAGAACTGTAGATGAATACATTCAGGAAGCAACGTACGAACAATTAGCATGCTAAGTATAAAAAACATGGTCTAGGCGAAGAGGCTCATACAGACAGTCATGAAACTTTTAAGAATGACACCTCTCTAACAATACAAATGCCAAGTGTTGAAGAAACACAGAGCTTTTCAGTTTCCATGGAAACAAGAGGAGACATCATAAGCGATTATGTATTTTTCCAGTTCGTAACTGGAAAAAAGAGTTAATTGATCCATCTAAAAGAGCTCGAGTATAATTTTTTTCCCCAAAGCAAAGGGGGAAAAAATGCCAATTTTTCACATGATTTGTTCCAAAGGACATATAATATTAGTATAGTAGGAGTAATAAATAACTACACAATTTGAGAGACTGAGCTGTTGAGAAAAGGAAATGATGGCTCCAAACCACGTAACGTGAGAAACTCGGGACCAATACTTTACGCTATGATCTAAATTGTTAAAATGGTATTTTTGACTTATTGTCTACGATGTGAAGACAACATATACTTTGTCTAAATAATATTTTATGAAAGGATATCGTGACTGTTAAAAATACCAAAAATACCATTTAGACAAAAAAAAACTAACGTGGAAATTTTTATGGTAAATAACTGATAGTTTGATGCTATTATAAAGACAAAAAAATTAGCGTGACTAGCCCTGAGCTGTTGTGAAAATAAATTTTTGGAAAGGTGGCAAGATTAGAGTTCCATTACTAACTCAAACAACCATGTTTGTTTGCAGTTCAAAGAAAAACTCAGAATACTTACCACAAGGCCTTCAAGCAAAATTCATTTTCATTTCAGCTTTCGACCCAATCCAAGTTCAACGTGCAGACCACTAGTCCAGTACCTTGATTTGATCCATAAGCCACACTACATGGCCCAAAAAACTTAAGCCCAAGGTACTAGTAGTTTCTTACATAGTTTATTATACGTCCAAGATAACGCATTAAACAACCACTGTGGGAATTTTGCTTCTTAGATAGAAACGCAACTTTTCTCCTCCTCCTCTCTACAAACCCTACAATCCAATATCACAGCCGCCTGGGGGGGGGGGGTCGCCTTCTCCTCCTCCTCCGGGCTTTGTCCTCCATCCCCTCTTCCTCCTTTATCCTCTTCCTCCGTCTCTCCTCTCCTTGCGGCTCCAGTCGGTTTGTGGCGTCCTCCCCCTCCATTTTCCAGATCTGTTCCCGGCCTTAGCTGCTCCGTTGGGTGCGGCTATTTTGCTTAACGGCGTGTCGGTTCGTGCTACCTCCTCGCCGGTTTTCTTCATTGGTTGATCCCGGTTCTGTGCCTAACGGCTAGCGGTGTTGTAGCATTTGGTTTTTGGGTGGGTTCTTGGTTGTTTCTTTTGGCTGGTGTTGGGGGAGGCGGCGGCTGATGATGTCTCCGGCGTTCGGTGGTGGTCGGCATGGTGACGACGCTTGGATTTCCTGGGAGGTTTTTTTGGGTGTTGGTTGTATTTGATTGGGCTGTTCATTTCATATTTGGGCCATGAAGGGCTGTGGGCTTTTGGGTGTCTTTGTGTTGGGTCAGACTTATTGGGTTTCGGCTCTTAGGTGTATGGGCTTCTGGTGACCATGGAAGGTCTTTTCGATCTGTTTCTCTGGGGCAGCAACAGGGGCTTGTTCCCCGGGTTCCGGCGACGGTGGTGGCAGCGGACTGTCTCTTCTCTGGTGGATGTGGAGCGTTGTGTTGGCCGTTTGCTCTTGTTAAGTTTTTATTAGTTCCATCTGGGCATTGTTAGGCCTCTTGGGTGATGGGCTTCGGCCTTTGGTGTCTTTGGTTGGCTTCTTGCCAATTGAGGTTTGGGTCTCGGGTGGGCATAGGATTATTCTTAGCTCCGGTTGAGGATATTATGTCATCATCCCTTGTCCTTTTAGTCTTTGTAATTTCCAAAGATTAATAAAATTTCTTTTGCCTTTCAAAAAAAAAAAAAAACAACCACTGTGGGACTAAACACCATCTACCCCAAATCTAGGATATTACAATAGTGGCTTTAGTTTAGCACTTTCAAGAGTTTGAACACTTTGAAGTACGGATTTCGAGATGGGTCTTCTCTTCACATATATTAACTATTCCTATTTTTAAGAGTTTTGGGGTTTTAAGACTTATAGCTAAAAATGGAAAACTCACCTCCTATCCAAGAGGAGCAGAGATAGAGGTAGTTGGTGGGGCCACGTGTCACCCTAGTTCACAAAAAAAAATTATTTTACATTTGTGAGTTTGGCACTTACTGGTATTCGAAGAACTTGATTTCTCACACAAATGTCGAAAAAGTAGCAATATATAAGACGAATAGGTGGACTCTCCGGTAATCTAATCGAGCCGAATATTGTCAGATTCGGCTTAATATTAAACAAACCTAACATTAATCTCAAATACAATTCGTTTAGTACCTAGATAAAACTCGAACGAATTTTTACCGAGTCGAGCTTGCCCGAGTTGGGTTTCATTTGCAATCTTTAGAGCATCAGCAGCAGCTAAGCCAAAACTGGGTTTTGAGGTAAAATGGAGAAGAGGAAGAAGAAAAGGGTGTTGCAGCAGCTAGGGTAAAACACTGTTCCCCATCCATATATGAACAATACCCAGGTAAATATACCGTGGTACTGTTCACCAGCCATCCTATTTTTTATTTTTTCTCTCTCTCTCTCTCCTCTTTCTCTCTCCCTCTCTCTCTCTCTCTCTCTCCTCTACCATCCATTGAACAGATCAAAGACACAGATCGGAGACACAGAACTCGAACGACGGCGCTGAGTATGGAGGTGACGAACAACGGCGCTGGGTATGGAGGCGACGAACAGATCAGAGACACAGAACCCGAACGACGGCGATGGGTATGGAGGCAACGAAAAGATCAGAGACACAGAACCCGAACGACGGCGATGGGTATGGAGGCGACGAACAACGGCGATGGGTATGGAGAGACGAACGACGGCGCTATATATATAGGAAGATGTTCTATTAAGGACTCCCTCAAAGATCTCCACCGTGAGGACCACCCCTTTTTTGATTTTCCGGACCAAATTTCAATGATCTGAACTACTCAATGTGTTTAAAACATGTTTTCCATGGCTAATGCGAAGAATCACAAAAAAAAAAATACCCGAAAGAGTTTCATCCGAGCAGTTTTTCATAATAGCCGTACATATATAGTTTATCGAAAAAAGCTCGAATGAAGCTCTTCCGGGTATTTTTTTTGGACAAATCCTCGCGTTGACCCTTAAAAACACATTTTAAATACATTGAGCGGTTCGGATCGTCGAGATTCAACCCCGATCTATGGACCTCCTCCTTTTCAAAACCCTAGATTTTCTCTCCATGGACCTCCTCTTCCCCGTCGACGACGCCGACGCCGACCGCTAGCCCCACACTCCCTCCTCCTCCTCCTCCTCCTCCCACCACCTCGACACGGACCGCGAAGTAGAACAACTCTACTTCGTTCCTTACAGGTACAACCACCTTTCTCAAAAACCTTGAAGTTGTAGTGTAAATTTGCCTGCGCTATATTGGGTTGAACCTAAGTTACGTTATTCGAGCGTCTTTGAATAACATCTCAAACTACTAAATCAGTGCAAGAATTGAGAGACGGAGTGCAGGGCATTTTGATGGATTATGTGACTAAGGAATTTGAACAATCCAACACACGCCCAACCAAGATTTTGTTGGAAAATAACGTTATTTTAAGCAATACTTTTATTTTTTGTGATCTTACTTTGCGTTTTAAAATTGATAGGGCTGTTCAAGGTTGTATATACCTATGATTATGGGGGACATCCCTTAGTAATTGAGTATACCCTAGTAATTGGATAGGTGATTGAAAATATTTATAAAATCTGTTTAATAGTACTTGACGATCTGTATTGACAAAAAGTAATACTGCCTCTCACATGTTATAAATTTCTTTGAATGTTCGCCCATCCAATCTTAAAATTATGTGCCCGTCCCTGCTTTTGCCGTCAGTTCTTGTTAGGAAAATTCTATATGCCACTTGATTTCTACTTATGCCGTTTGATGCTATGTGATTCGTTTTAGTTTTCTTGGTAAATGGGGTTTGGACTGGTGTTTTCAAGTGGTGGAGTGAGGCAAGAGAGTCGTTGTTTGGGAACAATATGAACGCGGTGAAGGGCGATTTGTATGCCGCGGAGTCTTCAGGTGCTTATTTGGAGCCAATGGGGATTTGGGGCTACGACATGAAGGCGGAAATTGTTCTTAATATGAGGAGAGCACATAGTTCAACCAATAAATTAAAATCTTTGGACTGTACAGAAGGAGGTGATTACGCATTGATTGCTGAATGGATGCTCTTGCGGGCTCTTAAATGGTGGGAAGTTATATTTAAGCACTCGTCTTCAAATTTTTCTTGTGGGTATCTTTTAGCCGTATAGATCAAATAGAAAATGGGAATTTGCACTTACACCCCCTGTACTTTTACTGATTTGCAGAGACACCCCTGAACTCTATTTTTAGGCACTTATACCCCTCATACTTCAGGCTAAACTGTAACTCTTAAAAAATCCGTTAATGGTGACGGAAAATAGGAGAGCGGGAGTTTTCCCTCCAAAATGACAAATAATTCCAAAATTATCCTTGTTATAAAATTCTAGACCTCCATCTCACAGAATTCCGAGTATTTCTCCTTACAAGTCATTTACAAGTGTATATGTGTGTGCCAGAGAAAGAAAGACAACCTTTCTTAGCGAGACCAAGCAGAAGAGGAAAGTAATCCTCCAGTGCTCGCTGTAATTCAGTAACATCAGATCCACCTGTAGAAATTACAATCCTTTAATCAATGCTATTCCAAAGGAGAAATAGGTATCAAAAAATGAGCTCAAGAGAAATGCCCTACTGGTGTCCTCGGCAACTAGAACAATTCGATTTCTGAGCGAAACTATCCTATCGGCGAGATCCTTGGAAATTAGACCTCTGAGTGCCCTATGAACATCAGTTTGAAGCGGAATAGGCATTGAGGGGACAAATAAAGCAATTTTTGGATTTTTTTTTTTTTTAAAAAGTGCGTGATTAGAAACTCAGGTCAACTAGTCATAGTTGTAGAACCGCACAATTCACAATTTGATTCATGATTCAAGTAAAAATGATAAGAATATATAGGTGAATCAAGGTTTATCTAGAATCAGTAGTGAATCATTCGATTCACGATTCATGCAAAAACGGTACGAATCTATAAGTGAATCAAGGTTTCCCAAAATTATTACATTCGATTAATGTGAAATCACTTTAGCGGTTTTACCTTAATTTTGCCGTATAAAATAGTTTTGTAGCTATTAGGTTACAAACTTTTATTGTTATTTGTTGTAAGGCTAAGCTTTCGTTTTCATAATGAATACATATAGATATATATACATATATAGATATATATCCATTTTATTATAGTATTTAGTTTCATGTACAAATATCTACTCTTTCGTACTAAGACCATGTAATCATCAGTTATTCAGTTTATGTTAGGAAAAAACTTCAATACTGATTTAAGCTTAATTCTGTTAATTTTACATCTCTATTATGCAATTGCATAGACACATTTTTCAAGTATTTTTGAAACATTGACCGAATCATTACGATTCACGATTCGATTCAATTCATGATTTGGAAAAGCATCATTCTGATTCTCGATTTGATTCACTATTTGACAACTAGTAGCTAAACAAGCGCTTGACGGAATGGTCGATAGATTCGGATGCGAGGCAGGGCGAATTGGGGCTGATAGCCAACAAGGTGATGCCATCGCGGTGATAGCGGAGAATCCTCGGCGGGCTTGAAAGCAAGAGGGCATCGTGAATGCAGATTGAGTTGTCGGATGAAGATGAAGTGAAGATGTGCTGAGCTTGGAGGTCCCAGAGGATCGAACAGAATGAGGCGACGCCGTTGTTGCTGCTGTTCTTGTGAGCTTCTCGATGCTTGATTTATCTTCATGGCGAATTGGTCAGCTTCTTGTTCAGCTAGTGGTTGATCTGGTTTTTGTGGGAACTGGTGAAGTTTTTGGGTTATTCAGTCCAGAGAGAAAGATAGAGTGCCCGGTGGTGGAGATACCAGAGAGAGAGAGTCGGCCGATGTTACCCAAGAAAAAGAAAGGCAACCCAAATCAATTTCAAGTGGAAGCAATGAATGGTTGAGAAGTGGAGCAGTTAAGAGGGAGGGGGAGAGACAGAGAGAGAGAGAGAGATGGGTAGTGTAGAGAGAGAAATGGTTTCGCAAAATGAGTAAAGGTTAGGGTTGTGAATGGGCATTTAAGATTTTTCGTACCTTCCATTAACGGCATCCACCATTTCCACTTTAGTCTGAAGTACGAGGGGTATGAGTGCCTAAAAATTGGAGTTCAGGGGGTATCTCTGCAAATCAGTCAAAGTACAGGGGGTGTAAGTGCAAATTTCCCAATAGAAAATTTTCGCTTTCATTTACATCGAAAGACTGGAAATGTTCATCTTCTGGTTAATGTGAGCTTCTTTTCTTGAAATATCACTTGGTGATCCAACTTCCAAGTGTCTAAATAGGGACGGATCAATGGTTGGTCTGCCACGGACATTCATTAGAGTCCATGCAATAGAGATTTATGTATCAAAGGAATTTAAAGCGAACTGATATAGCCTCTTGATCTTGTGGAATATTATTGCATCTCTCTCTCTCTCTCTCTCATGTTCTTTCCCTTTACAGTGATAAAATGTTCAAGCTGGATATAGCATGTGCACATGGGTGAACTACCTTTTTTTGCATCCTGATATGCTTAATCAATGGATATTCTCAAGGATGTAGCATTGGCTTTTCAGATTCACTTTGCTACCTTCTGTGGGGTCCTAAAATGTTTGAAAGTTCACTTTACAATCTAAATGTATATGCGACAAAGTTGTCTAGGGGTGTTTAAGAACTACCAGTATCTGGCATATACCTTAACATTGTTATGGTTTCTCTTCTGTTTTTATTTTTTATTTTTTTATATATGGAAGTCATTAACTGCTAACTAAAGTTCCATCCAAATAGTTGTGTTTGCTGCTGTAAGTTTTTAACTAACTAATTACCCATCTTTTTTTATCGTATTGAAATATATTTTGCACCAGCTGTCTAAGCATTCATCCAAACTTGTTGGGCATTGACTGGGTATTCGTGGAAGCTGATTATTACCGTTTATTTTTTTTCCATCGTAGGCATAGTGAATTGAAGGAAGGGGAAGGCTTTTATGCTGGTGAAGATACCCTTCACGATCTGATCTCTTTGCAAATCAAGCTTTCTGTTTCGGGCAAAACAAATTCATTGGTTGTAAAAATTAGTTGGAAGGTCTGACAAAGACTTGCTTAACCTTGGTATCATAATTTGAATTGGTTTTCAATTTTTATTTGTAATAGAAATACAAGTCTTTAAACCAGCAAGTAAAATGGAATGATTTCAAGACCTTACTAGTTTTTAGTTGCATTTATTTTGACTCATCTGTCTCTATCCCCTCTCCCTCAAAAGGATTTTGGAAAATGTCTTTACAGAACTTCAATGTGTCAAAGGATGGGAAAACCATGAGCCAATTAAGAAAAACTACTCAATGGTGTATGCAGTGTTCTAAAAGAAGGTCTAGAAGACCAAGTACTCGCTGCCTAGGCGCTAGAAGGACCCTCACCGACTGGCCCGACTAGACTGATTATCCCAACTATCCCGATTAATTGTCCGATTAGGCGCCGAGTACTCGGCCCTGGAAGCTAGAAGGTGCCCCGGCCGCCCTGGGACTGCCTAGCGAGTTTTAGAACCTTGGGTGTATGCAAGCCGATGTCTCTTTTGTGTGGACATTTTTTAACAATGCCTTTGTTTATGAGGCGCAAATTTGTGGAGGGCTGAAAGGAAGTATTGAGGAACATGAACCACTGGCACAAGTGGAAAATAAAACCCTGCTCTCTCTATTATATGGGATTTCTCTATGACTGGTTTAGGAAATTTTGTATATACTTGTTCATGACCGATGTTTTTATTTGTCAATTTTTTAGGTAAAGCTGTTTATGATGTTGGATAGAGGTTTGAAGGTCCTTGGTTCTTGGTTGAGGTGTGTTGGGAGGGTTTCGAGCAATTTCTTGAAATGTTAAAGTCAAGGAGACATGTGATGCAACACAATCAAGAAAGTTTAGGTCCTAGGATTGAGCTAAGAAGGAATCTGGTGACATCGGAGATCAAATGGAAAGTTTCTTTCTTTCTTTTTTTTTTTTCATTCTTTTCTGAAAGTCCTTGACAGTCAGATAATGTTGGTGACAGTCAGATAGATCCCTTTGGCATTTCAAGTTTTGTTCGGTGGTAAATTTTACTTTATTGTGTTTGTTTTGACATTTTTCTACTAATAGAAACAAATCATCACTTGGGAAACTTTCATGAATTGCAAGTTTGCTTCCGATTTTACCCAGGATAAATTCTCCCATTGCCCTGATTGATCTGGGCATGAATTGTGGGTCTAAGCGTGAAATCGAAGATTCTTAAGAGGGTGTTTGGCCCCCTCTTTTTTGATTTTTTGGTTTCTCTTTTTTGGTTTATGGATGTTTGGCAACCAAGGGGAGAAATAGTTTTTCCAAAAACAATTTTTCCATTTTGAACAATCTGGGCCAGAAATCAAAAAGAGCTTTGGAGCTCTTTTTTGATTTCTACTTCTCATTTTCCCTTTCCAAAACACATTCTGCACATTTCTCCCAAACACTCCTCTCACATCCAAAACTCATTCTGACCAAAAGCCAAAAAACCAAAAAACCAAAAAGTCAAAAATCAAAAGCTAAAAAGTAGGCTCCCAAACACCCCCTAAATATGCTTATTAGCATATTGTTGTTCACAGCGGAAAGGAATATAAACTTTTAGGTTACCTACAAAGATGACTGAAATCAATTATTTTAGTTTGTGGATGTTGGGGGTGAGCTCTTGCTTTGGAAAGGCACTAAAGTTGTGAGCAGAAAAGTGCACATCCTAGATATGTTGTGTCTTAAACGTATTTTTCCATTATTATAATGGACTGAATGTACAGTTATGATTCTTAGTAGTCTTTTGCATTTGCCAATTGAAAAACATTGATTTTAGTCTCAATAATTACAGATGCATGCACATGTAAGTTGTAACGACCCGCCCTAGCAGACCTGCTAACTCTTAACCTAACCACGTGGCTCAAAAGGTTAACCTCAAGTTATACACTAGCTGTTCGGGGTTTGTTATATACTATTCCATTTCATTCCCACCGATGTGGGACTATAGGGAGATGTCACAATCTCCCCACCTTGTGATGCAACGTCCCTGTGGCATTGACCTAGCAACCTTCTCCCGGTGGCCATGGTGTGGCACTTTTTTCTGCATTGCACTATGCTCCAACTCCTGGATTTAAGAGGTGATTCATGCAGATTCAAGGCCGGGATTGTGCTTTGATACCCCTTGTAACGACCCACCCCAGCTAACCTGCTAACTCTTAGCCTAACCATGTGGCTCAAAAAGTTAACCTCAAGTTATACAGTAGTTGCTTCGGGTTCGTTATATACTATTCCATTTCCTTTCAACCCACCGATGTGGGACTATAGGGGGATGTCACATAAGTTGTAACATCTGATAAACTTAAGAAGTAGTTGGTATATGTGTAAACAACTTCTCTCACTGAAGAAGAGAACTGATTCAATGATTTATAAAGTTTTGTGAACACCCCGCGGGAGATGTCCACGAAATCGATGTTTGGTTTGAAAAATGGTTTGATTGGTTGAATAGAGTCGCCACCCGGATTTGAGGACCGAACCCGAGAAACCTTTTGAAAAATGACTCTTTTGCCCTTGAATGGAAAATATTTTACTAGTCTCGCCAAAATGAGATTTCTCGGGTCCGGAAGCTAGGTTACGCGAGGGGAAGGAATTTAAAGCACCCCTCGCGCCCGGTGTAACTACCGGTCTCTACTAAATGCTTAAAGGATTTTGAAGATATTGCTTGAATGGACTTTGGTTACAAAGTCATATGAGAGCACGTAAATGAGTCAACAAAAGTAATGAGATGAACATGGATGCTTGTACAAAATGTTATGAATGGATGATTTATGTACAAAAGATGCTAAAATTACACTAAAATGCCCTTAAACTGCCTTTAGATATCTCAGAAACTGATCACAAATACCCAACTCATCACACCTGGATTGCAATCTGGACGCCTGGATTAAGCAGATCTAGGCGCCTGGATTGAGTCCAGGCGCCTGGAAGGGGCCAATCCAGGCGCCTGGATGGCCTTCCAGACAGCAACTTCAAAACTTCATTTTCAGCAATGAACACCAAATGTAATGCTCATGACTTATTCACACATACTCTAAATGATACTTAAAGGTACAATGAGTGGAATGGACCTCAAGCTCAACTCAAACATATGATATGAACTTAAAAGATGCTTGATTTTTGAAAATATACACAACAAATGCTAATGAAGAACCTCCATTTTTGTGAAATTTGAAACCTTAACTAGTATGAAGAACTAGTAAGAGTTTGGATGGTATCCCCTCAGGGCCTACTTGAGCATATTTGGTAGAAAATCTACCTTGACAAGCTTGATTGATGAACTTTGGTTTGATTTTTTGAAGGATTTTTGGTAAGTGAATGGGCTGGACTTTTGTTTATGGAGGTGTAAAGGGTTGATTGTAGGTGGTTTGATTGGGGTTTGATTGTTGATGATGAAAAATGGATAGAATCAAGTAAGTATGTGGAGCTAGGATAAGGGAAAATTGGGTTTTGATAGTTGAAAATGGATGGAATTGAAAGGGATTAGTTGGGGATGGAGCTTCTGATGGAATTTCAGCAGAGTAACAATAAGGAAGAGAGGGAGAGCTGATCCTCTAAATGGAGGAGGAGAGGTAGGTATTTATAGCCAAAGAAAGGTTCAAAATGGGTCATTTGAACCCTTAGAGGTGAGGTTCAAAGGGTCACCATAGGTCATCATCTCTCTCCCATTATCTCTAACAAATTTCTGCAGAAAAATTCCTGAAAGATCCTCAAGACGCTCCTCCCCACTCACTTGACCTTGGGCAGCAAGTACCTGAAGAGAGTCCAGGCGCCTGCATTAAGGCAATTCAATCCCTGAGTCCAGGCGCCTGGAATAGGTGAATCCAGGCGCCTGGATGGCGAGACAGCACAAAATTTCAAACTTCGCGGGGCCATTCCGGGTGCTACCGAACTCTATTTTGTGCATGGTTTGAAGCGTTGGAAAGCTTGAAAGGTTTACTTTCTAACTCAAGTGGTTTGAACCCAAGATGATTTGTACATCAAAATGTGTGACCATTTTACCCTCAGAAGGTCGGAAGAATGAATCGTTTCGGTAAAATGGCCATATCTCCCTCATTTCAAAATGGATTGGGACATATTATATATCAAAAAAGAGGGTTTTGAATGTACTAGAAGGTGGTGTAGGCTTGGGTTTATTTTGAAGAGATTTTGGTGGGGTTTCCAAGTTCACAATCAAGCTCCGCGTGTCTTATCGGGCATTTTCATCATCGGGGATGCTTGACAAGTTTCTCGGGTCAAAATCGGGGTGTCTACAGTTGCCCCTCTTGGATGGAACTCTACATCATTGCTTGATGCGAGTTACAGCCAAGATAGAGACATCCTGATTCATTCCCTGAGCCTTTCTCAAGCTGCAAAGGAAAACATTAAAATCACGGTCGTGCCACTTAGGCTACCTACGTACCTCATTGTAGGGATCAGACCGGCGTAGTTCCTAGGAACATATGCAAACAAATGCAACGGATTTTCCTGGTCCGTAGGACGATTGATTAAAAAAGTTTGTCCCTCAGGACGATTGATTTAAAAAGTTTGGTCCCTCAGGACGATTGATTTTAAAAAGTTTGGTCCCTCAGGACGATTGATTTAAAAAGTTCGGTCAGGACGATTGATTTAAAAAGTTTGGTCCCTCAGGACGATTGATTTAAAAAGTTCTTCGGGGCGTTTGTAAACAAACGAAATCATGCGAATCGACGAGCCTTCCCGGGTCGTGAAACGCCAAACAATCAAATCATGCGAATCAACGAGCCTTCCCGGGTCATGAAACGCCAAACAACACAAACTAAATTATGCGAGTCAACGAGCCTTCCCGGGTCGTGAAACGCCAAACAAACGAATCATGCGAATCAACGAGCCTTCCCGGGTCGTGAAACACCAAACAACACCAACGAAATTATGCAAATCAACGAGCCTTCCCGGGTCGTGAAATGCCAAACAATCATGCGAATCAACGAGCCTTCCCGGCTCGTGAAACGCCAAACAAACGAATCATGATTTTACGGGAATCGACAAGCCTTCGCGAGTCGAAACACTAAAAGCAAATGATTGTGACTATGATCGTGATTGTGATTGTGATTGTGATTATGATTGTGATTGAGATTGGGATTGGATTCATTCATATACACCAGCTAGGTGGCTAAAGCGATTAAGCATAGCTACCCTCTGAACAACGGGGAGGCTAAATCTAATGGAGCTATCCCTTGAGCAACAAGATAGCCAATGATAATATGATTGTCTACTGAGCAACGAGACAATCGAGGAAATGTGATTGTTTACTGAGCAAAGAGGCAATCAATACGCTACTGAACCAAACACATTTATGTGACGGACTTAGCGACACGACGGTTGATCAACAACAAATACTCAGAACAACTGATTGAAAGCACTAACTAACAACTTGATATGATTGATGCACCAACTAGGTGGCTAAAATGATTGGGGTGCGCCAGCTAGGCGGCTATGATTGAATGCGCCATCTTGAATGACATTATTGAAAATGTGACCATTTCTGGCCTTGAAGTTAATTTTGATTGAGATTCATTTTGAAGATGACCATTTCTAGTCTTGAATTTAATTTTGAAGATGACCATTTCTGGTCTTGAAATTAATTGAAAAAGTTGTCCCTCAGGACGATTGATTTAAAAGTTGTCCCTCAAGACGATTGATTCAAAAGTTTTGCCCCTCAGGACGATTGATTTAAAAGTTGTCCCTCAGGACGATTGATTCAAAAGTTTGTCCCTCAGGACGATTGATTTTAAAAGTTGTCCCTCAGGACCATTGATTCAAAAGTTTGTCCCTCAGGACCATTGATTTTAAAAGTTTGTCCCTCAGGACGATTGATTGAAAACTGTCCCGCAGGACGATTGATTAAAAGTTTGTCCCTTAGGACGATTGATTTAAAAGTTTGTCCCTCAGGACGATTGATTTAAAAGTTGTCCCTCAGGACGATTGATTCAAAAGTTTGTCCCTCAAGACGATTGATTTTAAAAGTTGTCCCTCAGGATCATTGATTCAAAAGTTTGTCCCTCAGGACGATTGATTTTAAAAGTTTGTCCCTCAGGACGATTGATTGAAAACTGTCCCGCAGGACGATCGATTTAAAAGTTTGTCCCTTAGGACGATTGATTTAAAAGTTTGTCCCTCAGGACGATTGATTTAAAAGTTGTCACTCAGGACGATTGATTCAAAAGTTTGTCCCTCAGGACAATTGATTTTAAAAGTTGTCCCTCAGGATCATTGATTCAAAAGTTTGTCCCTCAAGACGATTGATTTTAAAAGTTTGTCCCTCAGGACGATTGATTGAAAACTGTCCCGCAGGACGATTGATTTAAAAGTTTGTCCCTCAGGACGATTGATTTAAAAGTTTGTCCCTCAGGACGATTGATTCAAAAGTTTGTCCCTCAGGACGATTGATTTTAAAGTTGTCCCTCAGGATCATTGATTCAAAAGTTTGTCCCTCAGGACGATTGATTTTAAAAGTTTGTCCCTCAGGACGATTGATTGAAAACTGTCCCGCAGGACGATTGATTTAAAAGTTTGTCCCTTAGGACGATTGATTTAAAATGTCCCGCAGGACAATTATGTGACTCATGCATCGACATTCGACGACAACAATGACAACATTCCTTCTTAAAAAGCAGGTGGCGTAATAGGGTGCCTCTTTTGCTTTACTGTCTTTCCTTTTGGCCAGGGTTTGAGTTTGAGCTTGGCAAGACTTGGATTGGTTTCAGACTTTTAGGCTCCTATGCCCCAGTTCTGGATTTGGGTGTATGCTTTCCCTCATAAATGGCATTAGGCTAACATGCCCCCACAGATGATGATCCTCAATTCTGATTTTCTTTCTCGGCTCTGCTGATGGTTTGGACAACCAATTGACCATGTACCCAAACATGGGTTCTTTGATGCATTGAAATCGTTTCCACGAGTCAAAGATAGACAAGACTAAAACTACATGATTGACTTCTTGTCAAAGAGGTGGATTTTTACAAGACCGAGGAATTTGATCGGCCTTTTGGACAAAAGGATGGACATTGATGAGACCGACAAGGTCAAAGGATTTGATTGGCCTTTTTGACAAGGGGGTGGATTTTGACAGACATGGCGTGAGGGATTTGATTGACCATGTTGACTTGACAGATAAGAGCAACTATGTGAATGACTTGACTAGGGTGCCCCGAGTGGGCAAAGGAAGAACGTGTCGACTTGAAGGATATGGAAGATTATATTGACCTAAAGTTTTGAAAGATGGCAAACATGCCTCACCATTGATGTCAAAATTGTCATGATAAAATTGGATTTTGATTTTGTGATTGTTTCACTCCATCAAGTGATGTTCATTCAAATCTACTTATCAAAGCACAAGATTTCTTATCATGAACCCATGCCCCAAATTGCTGATGATGCCTCATTGATTTTCCTTCAAAAATGCCCCAGTTTAGAGGGCTGCTGATGAAGACTCGTTGATATGCCCCAGTTTGGATTTTTGCTTTGTATGACGCCAGCGTTTGCACAATGCTTTGACTTTTTAAGAGAGATTAAACTGTTCTCTTTTGACTTGAATTCTCACTATTAAGTTGCACTTTTCAATCTGAAAGGACTTTATCTAGGCTGTAATGGGGCCAAGGCTTGGGCTCAACAAAGAAAGGGAAGAAGGCTCAAAAATTTCTTTTTTCGTTGGGTTATCATAGCTAGCAGCTATCTCAGACTTTATTTGTGCCCCTTTTGCTTTTTGATGGAAGCTTCTTCTTTTTTTTACTTTTTTTTTTTTTGTGCCTATTTTTGATTGGCACTTTCTTTCCATTTGATTGTTTCTGTTTTATTTCCTCGACGTTTCTCATCTTGTTGCGCCCACTTGTTTGGTGTTTTCACACGTTTATCAGCTTGGCACTTTCAATCTTGAGATGCTTCAAATTTTCACACGCCTACATCTTTAACAGTTTTCATTCTTTCTTTTTTGCCCCAGTGTGGGGGATAGCTATCTAGCTGGGTTCTTTTCCAAAGAAATTGATTCAGGCTCAAAGGGGCTTGCAATGGATATTTATGTGGGGAATAAAAGCAAAGAATGCCTTCCTTCATTTTGAATTGTGCAACTTGACGGGGAGAACTCATTCTTGCTCTAACTTTTGCCTAAATCTCATTTTGAAGTTCGATCTAGCGAGCTTTTTGCCTTAACTTTTGCCTAGGCCGCCCTTGCGGGTTTTCAACCTAGCAGGCTTTTCTTGTGTCAAAGCATCATTTCTTGATGGCACCGGGGAATGGTCCACTGGAAATCCTCCTTGTGCGGGGCAAGGGTTCAATCAAAATTCATCTCGTATTTTGAAGTGATTATCATGTTTCTCAAATGATGGTGTAAAATAATTCCAAGTTGAGGGAGTATCACAAAAACCCAAGTTTATGATTGACAATTTCAACACAACGGGGGATGACATTTATTTTGATGGCTGTGACCGAACCGCGAAGGGTTGCCTACGTATCCCTTTACAAGGAATCAGGTCGTGCGTAGTTCGAGACTACAAAGTTGACTCTATTTTTGGTCTTTTTCTTTTTATTTTTGACAACAACGACAAGAGATCACATACTCGAAGATGAAAACACATAGACGAGGAAAGCAAAAATATAAACAAACTCAAAATATAAACTGACTCGATCAGAAGAGAAAACTTGACATGACACTTGAAAACTTCCAAGACTCGTGGAAGATTGAATTATTGGATGGCCATTGTTGGTTCATTGATTCGACGAGGTGTCCAGTTTCGCCAGTGGAGCAGAGATGGATCCGTTGTCAATGAGATCTTGAATCTTGTGGCGGAGGCGATGACACTCATCGGTAACATGACCAGGCATTTGATGGAAGGCACAGAAGGCGTTTGGATTGTGGTAGGCTGGGAGCTTTAGAGGCAGAGGAGTTGGAGAGAGTGGTTTGAGAAGACCGGCTTCGTGGAGCTCTTTGTACATCAAGGATAAGGGTGTGGTGAACTGTGAGAGGGTTCTTTGTGGTTTTTTGGAGTGGTTGGTTTGGACTGTGATTTTATTGATGGGTGCTGCTCGGTTGGAGTTGTGTTTTGTGGAGCTGGATGAGGTGTTTGCATATAGGGTGTTATTATCCCTGGAGTTGTTGTTCTTGGTTTTAAGAGTGGGGCCATCTTTTTCAAGAATGCCGTCCCATATTGCTTCCTCAATTGACAGACCTGTCTCAAAGTAGGTCTCAAAGTCATGTGCCTGGGCCATCACCATGTACTGGGCCAAGTCGGGTTGTAGATTCTTGATTATGATCCTCATTTGGTCCTTATCACTGGGGCGATCGGTCATTTGTGCAGCCTCCACCTTTTTACAAACTCTGCAAAGGACTCCTTCTCTTTCATTTTGATACTTTCAAGCTCACGAGTAGTGACCTTGAGTTGCACATTGTACTCATACTGCTTTACGAAAGCAGCTGCCATTTCTTCCCAAGTTTGCCTCCTTGAGATGTCAAGAGACAAGAGCCATTGAAGTGCGGGCCCTGTGAGAGTTTCATGGAACATTTGGGCCATAGTGGGCTCATCAACATCTTACAATGAAAGGGAGCTCACGTATGCCTGAATGTGTCCCCTTGGATCTCTGGTCCCATCGAACTTCTCAAAGTCCACATGTTTGAATTTCTTAGGGAGTTTGGCACCCGGGAAAAGGCAGAGTTTGTCCATGTCGAACCCAGTGATGGCCCGCTTCTCACTTTTAGCCAAAGATTCTTCAAGTTTGGCTATTTTGCCTTGCATTTCAGCCAACTGGGGATTGTCAACCGGAGGTGGCTGATCTTGACGCTCATCATTAGGGATCTCATGATTTCGGGCCCCGCCATTGGGTATTTGTTGCTGAGGCGGAGGCAACCGGCTTTGGATGTTTACCATGATTGCCATGAGTTGGGCAATTCGAGTGTCATTCCGGACCCTCTCATCTTGCATTTCCTTCCTCAGTTGCTCTATCTCATTTGGAGGATCTTGTTCTTGATCGGCCGACATGTTTGTTTCAGACTTTGGCGATGAAGGTCGAGACAGTCTTCAGGGGGGTCGTGTCTAAATGGGTGAGGTCTTCTTGCTTGGCCCAACGGCTTGGAACTGACAGTAAAGCAAAAAAGGTCAAATTCAGATCGTGCCCCTGGTTTTATTGAAGGAAATGTCGTGCATGCATCGTTGTCATGTCGTCCTAAGATCTAGACTACCGGTCTCGGTTTCACTTAAGACATTGCATGGATGTGCGAAACAACAACCACGGGTAAGTCGTGACAGGCAGGTTAAATTCCAATCGTCGTGGAATCAGAGCCAATCTCCTTACAGACCATCCGAGACAGAGCAATAAGGTTGCTGAAATCCGGATACAGATGCACTTAAGGCTAGCCTGAGACGCGGGGAGCCGTTCGAGCACGGCGAACACTGGAGGTATCTCAAACTCCATCGATTTAAAGTCTCCTAGACTGCGTGTACAACCTAGGGTTAGTCTACCGGATCCAAATCTCACTTAAGATCACTGCACAGAAGATTTTCCAACACCCCGGGTATACCATTACTCGGTAAGTACGGCGTTTCAACCTAAAGCCTAAATGTTGACGCCGTAGCACTTTTCCTGGTCATCCGAGACAAAGCAATTTGGATGTTGCAACCCAGATACAATTGATCTCAAGGCTAGTTTGAATCACGAGTGGCCGTTAAGGCACGACCAACACCGGAGGTATCTCAAACTCCATGGATTTTAAGTCTCCTAGACTGAACACGACTGTTTTGGAAGGTTGCCCCAATCCTCAAGTTTTCTTTTAACATGTCCTTGATATTGGATGATCGGATTTGGGAAATCATGATTCACACGAATTCGGGCAATGATCTAGAATCAGATGCCTAAGGGCGATTGGCCCTCCTCGGGCCAAGGTCCCTTAAACCCGTTTAGATCATTGTTAGGAAACTGACGATCCAAATTTTCCCATGTCCGGTCGTCCTAAAGGCCAACCTGTAAGAACAACGCGCATACGGGATGCACGACTCATCATCGGGCCGAAGCAACCTTCTACTAACTGCCGGGAACCTAACTTATACTAGATCAACAACATAACAAGAATATGTACGGATGCAAGTATATGCATGTATGCAGTATGGCATGCTTTGAAAGACGGTAACACATAGCACAAAACAGGATAGAGCACATAATCCTAATACATTGGTTGGTTATCTAACGTGGGGTTCTATGGTTATCTATATGCAAAGGCCGGTTTTGGTTTGAAAGGGTACCCCGGACTCAAAGCCAAAGCTATCTCCCACCGCCAAGGATCCCGCTAGGTGATGGTAATAACGACAATTGTGACTTATCACGGTCGGGGGGTGCTGAGCATTTCAGGATTCCCCGTCACCGGCAAGCCGGGCGGGATTGCCGAAACACGCCAGCGAGGGCTAGTAACCATGCACGTGCAATGCAAAAAAGTCCATAAAAACAAAATTTTCAAAATCCCTTGAACATTTTTCAAGCTGAGCTCTCGACAATTAATACACATTTTAATAAAATCACACATAAGTGTAACAATACTAAAATATATATTAATCATAGTCCCCAGCGGAGTCGCCAGCTTGTGAACACCCCGCGGGAGATGTCCACGAAATCGATGTTTGGTTTGAAAAATGGTTTGATTGGTTGAATAGAGTCGCCACCCGGATTTGAGGACTGAACCCGAGAAACCTTTTGAAAAATGACTCTTTTGCCCTTGAATGGAAAATATTTTACTAGTCTCGCCAAAATGAGATTTCTCGGGTCCGGAAGCTAGGCTACGCGAGGGGAAGGAATTTAAAGCACCCCTCGCGCCCGGTGTAACCACCGGTCTCTACTAAATGTTTAAAGGATTTTGAAGATATTGCTTGAATGGACTTTGGTTACAAAGTCATATGAGAGCACGTAAACGAGTCAACAAAAGTAATGAGATGAACATGGATGCTTGTACAAAATGTTATGAATGGATGATTTATGTACAAAAGATGCTAAAATTACACTAAAATGCCCTTAAACTGCCTTTAGATATCTCAGAAATTGATCACAAATACCCAACTCATCACACCTGGATTGCAATCTGGGCGCCTGGATTAAGCAGATCCAGGCGCCTGGATTGAGTCCAGGCGCCTGGAAGGGGCCAATCTAGGCGCCTGGATGGCCTTCCAGACAGCAACTTCAAAACTTCATTTTCAGCAATAAACACCAAATGTAATGCTCATGACTTATTCACACATACTCTAAATGATACTTAAGGGTACAATGAGTGGAATGGACCTCAAGCTCAACTCAAACATATGATATGAACTTAAAAGATGCTTGATTTTTGAAAATATACACAACAAATGCTAATGAAGAACCTCCATTTTTGTGAAATTTGAAACCTTTCCAAACTCTTAACTAGTATGAAGAACTAGTAAGAGTTTGGATGGTATCCCCTCAGGGCCTACTTGAGCATATTTGGTAGAAAATCTACCTTGACAAGCTTGATTGATGAACTTTGGTTTGATTTTTTGAAGGATTTTTGGTAAGTGAATGGGCTGGACTTTTGTTTATGGAGGTGTAAAGGGTTGATTGTAGGTGGTTTGATTGGGGTTTGATTGTTGATGATGAAAAATGGGTAGAATCAAGTAAGTATGTGGAGCTAGGATAAGGGAAAATTGGGTTTTGATAGTTGAAAATGGATGGAATTGAAAGGGATCAGTTGGGGATGGAGCTTCTGATGGAATTTCAGCAGAGTAACAATAAGGAAGAGAGGGAGAGCTGATCCTCTAAATGGAGGAGGAGAGATGGGTATTTATAGCCAAAGAAAGGTTCAAAATGGGTCATTTGAACCCTTAGAGGTGAGGTTCAAAGGGTCACCATAGGTCATCATCTCTCTCCCACTATCTCTAACAAATTTCTGCAGAAAAATCCCTGAAAGATCCTCAAGACGCTCCTCCCCACTCACTTGACCTTGGGCAGCAAGTACCTGAAGAGAGTCCAGGCGCCTGCATTAAGGCAATCTAGGCGCCTGGAATAGGTGAATCCAGGCGCCTGGATGGCGAGACAGCACAAAATTTCAAACTTCGCGGGGCCATTCCGGGTGCTACCGAACTCCGTTTTGTGCATGGTTTGAAGCGTTGGAAAGCTTGAAAGGTCTACTTTCTAACCCAAGTGGTTTGAACCCAAGATGATTTGTACATCAAAATGTGTGACCATTTTACCCTTAGAAGGTCGGAAGAATGAATCGTTTCGGTAAAATGGCCATATCTCCCTCATTTCAAAATGGATTGGGACATATTATATATCAAAAAAGAGGGTTTTGAATGTACTAGAAGGTGGTGTAGGCTTGGGTTTATTTTAAAGAGGTTTTGGTGGGGTTTCCAACTTCACAATCAAGCTCCGCGTGTCTTATCGGGCATTTTCATCATCGGGGATGCTTGACAAGTTTCTCGGGTCAAAATCGGGGTGTCTACAAGTTTGTTTACTTGTTTTTTGTTGTCAGTTTCGATTTCGTCCCCAGTTTCTTATCCTTGTACTTTGTGTGTCATACTTACGACCCTAAGAAAGTGATGTCGTGAAATGAATAATTGGCAATGTTGTTGACTGTACTTACTAAAGTACATTTATATTACTGCATATGACTTTTTTTGGAGGATCAATACTGCGTATGAATTTATCTCTGCCTTTTTTCATGAAATTTTCCTGCTTTTTAATGTGATTTTTCAGGACAATGAAAGTACAGCTTTCAGTAAAGCCTGTGATAGTTTTTGTGTAGAGTCTGGGATGGTGAGATAAGTACATTAACAGCTATGCCATGATTGGTCCCTTTTTTTTGGTGGGCAAAGTTTGACGACTCATTTTACCTCTTGGGCAACTGAGCATATGGGATTTCTCCAGGAAGATAAATCAGTTTTCCACACATGGCATAACTTCATTATCTGATAATTTAGTGCAACCAGATGCCGAGGTAATCACTTCATGTATTTGATTTATGCTATTAAGTTCCTTGTTTTTGAACTCGCACATTGTGGGGGTGCTTCTCACCGGAATAGACTCTTTGAACCTTCTGAGGTAAGGTGGGTGGTAAAAAGGGGGATCCTTGCTTGAGCCTTGTGCTTCTCGCCGGAAAGAGTAACCTGCACAGGTAGGCAACCACGTTAGTGCCTAACCCGGACGGTGGTGGTCCGGGAAGGCACTCCGATGATTAAGTCAGTCACCGGAGGGAGAAATATGCCGGAGATCTAGAGAGAGAAAGATGGAGTTATGAGTGTAGTAAATGAGGAGGGAGTGAGAGATCTAACCCCTTTGCAGTAAGTGCAGTGTGGTATTTATAGGCTGAGGGACGTGCGTCCCACGCGTTCGGTGCCCCTCACGCGCCTGTCATTCGTTCTCGGAATGACAGGTGATGTGACCATAATCTCTGCCACAGACGCCATATCCCGGCCGAAGTCAGGCACGTGGGTTCGAGTGGTCAAATCACCTCGAGACATTCCCCGTCGCCCACGTGCTTCTGCAGGCGGCGGTGGCAGAGTAGGTGACTGCCGCATTTAATGCTCCATCGTGGAATGTGAAGCGTACCTGATACGCCTTATCCGAACGAAGTAAGGTCCGAACCCCTTCGCATGACGAGGCCAACCGACTCGGCGAGTGAGCAGTCGAACAACAAGGGTACTCGGCAGTCGCTCGGCTGAGGTTGCCGAGGGCATTAAGAGAGCCAGGCAGAGAAAGGCACATCCTCGGCCATTCTCGCTCGGCATGCATCACTCAAATTCATATTCGTTCAGGGCTACCCATCCTCGTTCTCCGCCGAAAGAACCATCCCCTCGGCGCTACAGAGACGGATTGGACTGCATTCAATTTTGCTGATTCTGAGATAGTTGATCTTTCTGGCTTCTTTGCAGTCGAGGGGTGAGTGCCTCTCGTGAACCCTATGAACCCGGCCGCTACACACATCTTAGCATTTGGCATATGCTAGAAGGCACTTCCAGATTCCAATCACGGTCAGCTGCTTTTTCGAAGTAAGTGGGCTTTCATAGCTAATTTGGTGGCCGTAGTTCAAACCATGAATCAAATCGATCTGAATTGCCCTGACCTGGTCATGATTTCTAGGATATGTTCAAACATATGTTACTTTGTTTTGACGCAGAAGATGTATTGCAAATGTGATCATTTTAGGCCTGAATCAATAAAAAGCTTGTCTTAAGTGATGCATAGAGGATCACATGGTCTAGGAAGATCCTTGTATTGCAAGAGACGTGAATTCGATGAATTGATTTTTTGGCTTTTTTTTAAATTGGAAAAAAAATATTCAAGTAACCCTCCAATGGCCTTTAGGATTATTTTATGCTATCTTTTGAGATTTGTCCCCCTCATTTATGTTGTTATTATGCCATGATTTATTAGTCCCTAGTCTTACGAATACTGAAAACAAGAATCTAAGATATGTCATCTTAGAAGATAAAAGAACTTATATTTTGACTCAATTTGAGAGAGATTGTACACAATGTCTGTCCCTATGTTAGTAGTATATAGATCCATTACAACATTTTCAACTCCATAAAATTTAGCAATAGTGATTGTATTTGGTACTGTTTTTTTTGTTTTGTTTTGTTCTTCTCTTTTCACCAAATCAGTTAATACAATTTTCCCAGTTCATCTAATCTTAATACTCACTTCACGAGGTTTACAATTCTCAGATCACCACACTTAGAAAATATCTCATTTGATGACTTCAATTTAATCCTTTTGAAAGCAAAACATGTTGAAGTGAATCAAGTTTTAGGCATATCAAATTGAATGTACGATCCCAATCATATGATTCTTGTGTTCCCGCTATTCACCCCATAGACATATCAATAGCTGGGTGAATTGAATTGAAGTAAGTGTGCTGGTGGCCTTGTTTTGCTAAGGGTTGATGTCATACCCCAGGTTTGGGGGGTAGATGGTGTTTAGTCCCACATTGGTTGTTTACATGAGTGATCTTGGGCATATAACAGACCATGTAAGAGACTAGTAGTACCTTGGGCTTAAGCATTTTTTGGTCACGTGGTGTGGCTTGTGGATCAAATCAAGTTACTAGGCCAATGGTCTACATGG